>JASAUF010000622.1:1200000-2400000 GCA_030180095.1 Magnolia changhungtana
TGACTAAAGTGTTGATGTTATGGCCTTTTGAACGCCGGTGAGAATGCTCATGTATGGAATGCAGATTGGACTCTTGAGAATGGCCTGGTTCTCAAATGGAGGTGGATACCATGGTGCTTATCCTTTGTTCTCGTTAATGACTGATGCCAAGTTAGCCTTTGCAAAACGATCCATTCTTCTCTTTCCTATTTGCTTTTGCTGTTTAATATATTAGTTCTGTTTTTGAGTATATGATGGACTTGAAGTAGACCCCATAATTGAGGCAAGCGGTAATGGTTTGATATTTTGTCACTTCCAAACGTAATTGATGTGGTGATCTTAGTAAAGCATCCTTGGATCAGGTTGAAAACTCTGTTTGACATTTTCTTTTCTCTTTGGCCATGCAATCATGCACAATCTCTGTGAATCACATTAATCCATGGAGTTCAATTTGCAGGATTACAAAGGAGGATCTCATCTAGGATACTATAGTTGCATAACTTGGCTGGTCAATAAATGACTTGCTTGAGCCAACTCAACCTCCTCACATAATGCATCGTCCTTCATTGCTCAGATGAAATTTGGTGTATGGGTTTGGGTTAAGTTAGGCGTGGTTTGCCCTAGAAAGTGACACCTGGTTGTTTGGGTTTAGGCAAAAGCACGCCCAATTTGCAGGGTCAAGAAATGATTCACAATGGACTTGGCTCGGACCAGTCGAGTGAATCTTTATTATAATCCATGGAGTTTCTTTTTTTCTTTTTAAGTACCAAGTCTATGGGCAATCTTGGTATTTCATTGAAAGCTAAATAAATAGCTAAATAAAACCCTAAACGCAAATCTAAGTAACACACCCTACAAATTCCTAGATACTCTTTCCTAACAAAGACGGAGAAGAAGAAAGAAGAACAACAAAAGTGATGAAGGAGAAGATAAGGAAATTTCATTTCTGTTTTTTCCCTTCTCTTTAGAAAAACTTGAACCCACTTAAGGAACTGAAGGTAATTAACACCATTCAATTTGATTGAAATTATTTGGTGTCCAAGGAGCAGACAGATTATCAAATCCAGCCTTATTATGAATCTTTTCTTCCATGGGGAATGAAAGGAAAATAATTCAAGATATATAAAACACTGATAATCAACTTACAATTAGAGGTCCAATAAGTGTCCAATTCCACAACTGGACACAACACTGTAGTTGAGTAGTTAAGTGAGTTTCTCTAGAATCACATGATCAACATAGAGCATGTTGGCCAGCCCTACACATTGCAACTCCTCTTTATTACTGATGAAAGAAAGAGAAGATCATACACATCCAACATCGATAATGGATAACCATAAATGTTTTTGCACACATAAAAAAAAAAAAGAGGAACCCTAGATTCCTGAAAAGGAAACCTGCCCCCGAGATTATTTATTTATTTATTTTAATTCCAAACCCAATGAAAGAATTGAGAGAGATGAAAGTAAAGGAAAAAAAGAGTAGAGAAGGTGATCAAAGTGGCTTTGATACCATGCAGAGTGGCATGGTGACGCAGGACAATTAACCACGTGCTCTAAAAGCTCGAACTGATTAAGCATGGCGAATTAATCCCTTTATTTCATAGCCCAAGCCCCACATCCATTCCCATGGGTTAGGACCTCAGCTGAACCCCCCTCGTGGGCCCCACATCACATGGTACCGCCTCACACGAGCCACCCGCCTCACACTGGCCGCCTACCCCGAGTGTGCCCCTGCATCCCACAGGCCACCCCACTCGAGCTAGGTGTGAAAATACTCCTGCATTAATCACCCCTGGTGAGGAGTGAAGTCTCGAACTTGAGACCTCCTGCTCTGATACCATTTGATGCAGGACAATTAGCCACTTGCTCTAAAAGCTCGACCTGATAGAGCATGGCGAATTAATTCCTTTATCTCGTAGCCCAGGTGATGGGGACATCTTGCCTACACGCACGCCCCCTACGCACGTACGCAAGGAGGAGGGCCCCACCATCGATCTGGATCGATGACAATGTCCAAGGAGGGCCTTCTAGTTAGAGGACTATGTTTTGGTTCCTTAAAGTTGACTCTCGTCATGTGAATCCCACCATTGGATCTCATGATTGTGGCCCACTACTCTAGATGATCTAGTACTTTGAGTTTTGCTTATTATTGTTATTAGGAATATCATGGACGGTTTAAATTGCTTTGATTAGTTGCTATTTTTGTTACTTCGTCTCTAAGTAATATGGTGTGCACATGGCGCAGCTTTTGGGATATAGGTTTTTCTTATAAATAGGCAACCCCTTGTGGGGTTTTTGGCATTGAATATTATAAATAAAATTCTGCATTTTCTTGTTTCTCTAATTCTCTGAGTTGTGGAAATCCAATTGGGTGTGAAACCCTCCCTTCTTCGAAGGGCTAACTGCCGTGGTGCGAAGCCACACCCATCTCAAATAGCCCCCATCTCCTACCATCCATAATCATCATCTCTCATAGCCATCCACTCTTCAAATCCACCTTTATTTTGGAGCCAATCCTTCTCTACAGTAGATTTTCAGAATCAGGCCCTACAGGAGAGCTAAAACTTCGGTGGAGCACCATGCTCAAACGAGTTATCTGTTTGATCTGAAAATTGGTGTGGGTGGCCCACCCTTGGCCGACCAACCCTTTGCTGACCCCTTTTGGATTCATGCGCCCCACACACGTGCAGGCCACAATCCACGCACGTGCGTCAGGCCTGCTTGCTGCCCACACTTGTGGACTGATCCCAGGTTCTCTCTTTCCTCTCTTTTACTCCTCTCTCATTATATTTCCCTAGCCCTAACCCTAGATTATCCTAAATCTCAATTTCTATTCCCCCTTTTCAACCCTAGGGTTTCCCGAATTTAAATACGTGAATCCCTTTGATTGGGGAAATAATCTTTTGCGTATGTGGATGAATCTACTCTCCTTTGATCATTGTTTGGTCTATAATTTTAATCGATACAGCTCTAGCATATGTAGGCTTGGACCCTTGTAGATTCCCCTTGATTGAATGCTTGACTTTATGTGGGATGTGAAAGTTCTGTGAATGTTTTTAAATTAGTATGATCTAAAGTCTGAAATCTTACATATCATGTTTAATTTCCATGTCCTGCATCAAATTTGGTGTCAGAGCTTAGGTTTTTCATAGGGGATTGCATTGCATGTTTAGGATTTAGTCTACTCATGTTTAATTTACATTAACTCTCATCATGTAGGGTTGTTTAGGACCCATCATTCACATTAGGGGCTGCTGAATTTTCTGCTGTCAGCAAATCCACAAATTTCTTGGCTAAATTTTCTGTTGACAGACTCTTTAGGCAATTAGGTTGCTGAAAATTTAGTAGCATTGTGTAGTTTCCCTCATATAGATTCCAATAGGATCATTTAGTCCCATTTAGGTACATATAGTTGTGTTAAAGGATCTTTGAGTTGAGTGAGTAGTTGTATGCCCACACGTACTGGTCGTGGTTTTGGCTTGCACCCTACACTAAACATGGAACAGTTGCAAGAGTCAATGAACAATATAACCTGACAGTTTGAGTTTTTGGGTAGGCGCTTGGAACAACGTATTGACCAACGCTTTGAATAACTTAATGTGCGCGTTACCCAACTAGAGACCTCCGCCTGGGCTAACCCCACCATTAGGGAAGATGCCCAATCTTAGGCAGGTGGTCAGGAGGATAGACAAATGAATGAGGGTGGCCAAGGAATTGGTTATGGGCGCGACTCCTCCAGGGAGTTAGAGTAGAGGCCCCTATGTTTGATGGCCACTTGGACCCTAAAGCTTTTCTAAATTGGTTGGCGGATATAGACCACTATTTTGAGTGGTACGACATGTCGGATGCTCGTCGAGTCCGATTTGCCAAGATGAAGCTTGTGGGCCAAGCAAAGAAGTTTTGGGCTACTGTGGAGTGAAAGAAAGAAAGGTCGAAGGAGCCCCCAATAGTCCATTGAGGAGAAATGAAAGAAACTCTTAAGAAAAAGTACATCCCCTTCTCCTATCACTTGAAGTTGGTTTAAGAATGACAATCTTTTCGATAAGGTTCCATGAGTGTGGCTGAATACATTGCGAAATTCAAAGAGTACTTGACCCGGTGTGAAGTTGATAAGGATCCCCTACTAACTCTTGCTCGATTTAAGATAGGTCTCTGTTCTGACATTAGGAGAGAATTGCTCGCCAAGGACATAGACACTCTTGAACAGATGTATCAAGTAGTGTTGGAGATTGAGCAATACCTCAAAGCATCTGTGGGAAGGTGGTTTGAGTCTCGTAATTCTGGCTCTAAGGCCAACCCTTCTGGGGATAAACTTAGCACTAGATATCAATACAAGCCTTCCAGTAATTCTCAGTCTAGGCCCAAGGATGATAAGGGTAAAGAAGCTGTCGGATCTAGCTTGCACAGAAGCGATGTGACTAGGTGTTTTAGATGTCAGGGGTTTGGTCACTTTGCCCACCAGCGTGACACGAAAGAGGGCACCAAGGTGTTTCTTATTGAGGGACAAGTGGAAGTAGTGCCCCCAGAAAGTGACGGTGAGGAGGAAGAATATGAGCCAGTAGAAACCCCTAGTGATGAGGAAGAGGGAGTGCAAGAGTCCGCGACCCTTGCAGTTGTGCGTTGCACTTTTGCATAAGCAAAGAATACCGACGATTGGCGCCGCGGCACGATCTCCGATACTTATACAAAATGTGGTGATAAGAGCTGCGAGATGATCGTGGATAGCGATTGTTGTGCCAACGTGGCATCAACTGGCACTGTGAGCCGTCTGGGCTTGAAGCTGAAAGCTCATCCCCAACCCTATAGAGTGTCTTGGGTTGATGAAACTTTCATTCCAGTCCCACATTGTTGTCTTGTTCGTATTCAGTTTGGATCATATAAAGACATATTTTGGTGTGATGTTGTTCCTATTCAGTTTGGGACATATAAACCTAGGAAGCCTATTGATTTTGTCCCTATGCCCCTGTCCCATAGGCCATCCGAGTCTGCAGAGTCTTTTACGTATCACATTCATTCATTGCATCAAGAAATTAGGCAAAAGATCACTAATAATAATGAACACTACAAACTTTCCGCAGACCAGCATAAACGTTTCAAGAAATTCAATGTAGGGGACTCTGTGATGTTCCGTATCAGGCCAGAGCGGTACCCTCAGGGAGCCATTTGTAAATCACACGCTTGTAGCGCTAGACCATTCAAAATTATAAAACGAAACGGTCTCAATGCGTATGTGTTAGATCTTCCACCTTCCATGGGAATTAGTTCCACATTCAATGTGGATGATCTAGTTGCTTTTCAGGGAACCCCTGATAAATTGTCCAGCCTTTCGCTTAATTATCCTGATTCCCCAGACCTTTCCTATGAGTCATGGCCTCTTTCCGACCCTTCTTTTCAGCCTTTACCTCACATACCTTCTCTTCCAATACCCAGAGAGGAGATAGAGGATATTTTGGACCATTAGATAGTATCAATGTCAGACGGCGGGTTTCAAAAGTACCTGATTAAGTGGAAGTCACGCCCAACTTCAGATAGTACGTGGCTCACTGAGGAGGAGCTCCAACGAGTTGATCCTGACATCTATGAGCGGTTTAGGAGTTTTGTTTCGCCAGTGGTGGAATCTTCGCAACCGAGGAGAGTTGATGGGGACATCTTGCGCACACGCACCCCCTTCCCCCCGACGCACAAATGCAAGGAGGAGGGCCCCACCATCGGTTTAGATCGATGACGACGTCCAAGGAGGGCCTCCTAGTTAGAGGACTGTTTTGGTTCCTTAGAGTTGACCCGATTGTCATGTGAATCCCACCATTGGATCTTATGGTCGTGACCCACCACTCTAGATGATCTAGTACTTTGAGTTTTGCTTATTATTGTTATTAGGAATATCATGAACGGTTTAGATTGTTTTGATTAATTGTTATTTTTGTTACTTCGTCTCTAAGTAATAGGGTGTGCACATGGCGCGGCTTTTGGGGTATAAGTTTTTCTTATAAATAGGAAACCCTTTGTAGGGTTTTTGGCATTGAATATTATAATAAAATTCTGCGTTTTCCTGCTTCTCTAATTCTCTGAGTTGTGGAAATCTAATTGGGTGCGAAACCCTCCCTTCTTCGAAGGGCTAACTATCGTGGTGCGAAGCCACACCCATCTCAAATCGCCCCCATCTCCTACCATCCATAATCATCATCTCTCACAGCCATCCACTTTTCAAATCCACCTTTATTTTACAGCCAATCCTTCTCTACAGTAGATTTCCAGAATCAGGTCCTGCAGGATGGCTGAAACTTCGGCAGCGCACACCGTGCTCGAACGAGTCATTCGTTCAATCTGAAAATTGGTGTGTGGGTGGCCCGCTTCTGGCCGACCAATCCCTTGCTGACCCCTTTTGGGTTCGTGGGCCCCACACACATGCGGGCCACAATCCATGTATGTGTGTCAGGCCTGCTTGCTGCCCACACGCGTGGACTGATCCCAGGTTCTCTCTTTCCTCTCTTTTACTCCTCTCTCACTATATTTCCCTAGTCTTAACCCTAGATTATCCTAAATCCCAATTTCTATTCCCCTTTTTCAACCCTAGGGTTTCCCGAATTGAAACACGTGAATCCCTTTGATTGGGGAAATAATCCTTTGCGTATGTGGATGAATATACTCTCCTTTGATCATTGTTTGGTTTATAATTTTAATTGATCCAACTCTAGCATATGTAGGCGTGGACCCTTGTAGATTCCCCTTAATTGAATGCTTGACTTTATGCGGGATGTGGAAGTTTTGTGAATGTTTCTAAATTAGTATGATCTAAAGTCTGAAATCTTACATATCATGTTTAATTTCCATGTCCTGCATCATCAGGCCCCACATCCCATGGGTTAGGACCTTGGCTGAACCCCCTCGTGAGCCCCACATCACACGGGTACCGCCTCACACGTGCCACCCGCCACACACGGGCCGCCCACCTCGAGTGTGCCCCTACATCGTACAGGCCACCTCACTCGAGCCCGGTGTGAAAATGCTCCTGCATTACATGGTATAAAGAAAGAGAAGGAGAGAAAGGTAGGGGTTCAGTTATATGCCCCCACCTCTCATGTCTTTTATTAATAAAGTGAGGTTGCTCTAATTACACGAAAAAAGACCAAACTTCCCATCATGGGTCTTTTTACATAAAAGATGTGCCTTGCATATAATATGGGCTGTATAACCCACACTTTGTGTGGCAACAACTATGTGAGACACCCACGCACACTTAAGTCAAACCAGGTCGGTCATACAGCCTTACGACCACAACTGTTCCGCCAAACAGCAACGTTGACCATCAGTCATCTGTATAGGTCATTTAACAAGGATACCCCTAAATATAGGTTATTCTGCAGGTTTTTCCCTTTTTAAAAACAGATTTCTAATGCGTAAAAACTAATCAAAAAATTTTCATAGAGAAGCTAGAAATTTAGGGGCTGAGATGGAAATTATGGACTTATAGCTTGATGACGCATACTTTTATACCTGATGTACAGGCCTGCTGGCAGTGGGTTTTCGTTGTTTTAGTTTGTAATTTCCGTTGTTTAAATATTAGAAAAATAGACATAATCGCATCCACTGGTTCAATTCACGCACACATACGCATATTTGCTTATCTCCCAATATATAACTTCCATTCTTGTAGCATATCTACACGTGTGGTAACTCAGATGTGTTCTCTATTTGCTAATGGTTTTAGCCTCTGGATTTGACTTCAAATTCCATTTCCTTTTAAACCTTTTTTGGTAGTTTGCGGGTCGTGATTGTTGTCAACACCATGGTTTTTAGACTCGATGGGGTGACTCATGGTATCAAACCAGATCAGGTGGTGCCAAATCCGAGTTGACTAGGACGAGTCATATTGGACTCATCCGAGTCTTAAAACCATGGTCAATACTTTTTCCACCGGTTGTTTCTATTTGCTGTTTGGGCATACATACTTGTGCAGTTCCTTTATTGGTATCTGTACAATCATTTCAGGCAGAGAAGGAGCCACTTTTAAGTAGTTTTTTGTACGCCAGTATTTTATCTCATGATTGTATGGAGAAGGCATTGGGGTTTGTCCTTGCTAATCAGCTCCAGAATCCGACACTCTTGGCTACACAACTTATGGATATCTTTGATGACATAATGATGCATGATAAAGGTATTCAACGCTCAATTCGCCAAGATGTTCAGGTGATTTCATTGCCCTGTGAAGGCATCTTAGCTCCACCCTTTTCTTTCTCAAGAAATTTTATTTGACCTCAAACATAGATGGTTGAAATATGTTTTTTTTTTTTTCTTCTTCTGAAGTTTAGATATTTTCTTTGACAGGCATTTAAAGATAGGGATCCGTCATGCATGTCATATACCTGGGCGTTGTTGTACCTTAAGGTATGAAGTCTCTTTCACAGCTTTTGGCATTTGTTGGCATCCAAGATTCAATGTGGACATGTTTGTATGACCTTAATTGCAAGCCATTAGGATATTTCTGTGGAGTGGATTGTTGTCCTTTCTACTCTGTATTTGGGACATTATGGATTTAATAATCACATTATTCAGGATCCCCTTTTGGGGCCCCAAGTAATTATTTGGAATGCTTTTCTATCCTACATGAAATGTTTATAATATAGGTTTTCTGCAGGAAAGCATGCCACGCGCTTGAAAGAAAAGGTTGGGACATCTAAATACAGCATTAACGTATATAATATACATTTGATACTAATTACAGAATCAACAGAATACAAAGTCTATATCTGTTGAGCAATGTCAGAAGTAATCATAACACTTTCCTCTCATGAAAAAGAGATTGAGTTTGTACCGATCTGCATTCTGCACATAAGTATTGAGGTTACGTTGTCATATGTCATGAAATCATCTCTTTTTGTCAGGGTTACCATTCATTGCAATCATATCGGATAGCACATGCGCTGTGGAATAAAGGACGCAAAGTCTTGGCCTTGGCGTTGCAAAGCCGGATAAGTGAGGTGATTCTTTGGAGTGAATACCCAATTCCACAATGCTTTCATGCAAGCTTTTAGTTACTTTTTCATTGATTTGGCAATAACAACTAACATTATTGTAGGATTTTTTTTTTTGCTTTCTTTTTCTAATCTGTATACATTTCATCTTATTCATATGTAGGTTTTTGCAGTGGATATCCACCCAGGTATAATCTCTCTCTCTCCCTCCCTCCCTCCCTCCCATAGGGGCTTTTATGTGGTTCCTTACTGTTGCTTTGGTGGAGCCCATACATCCAATCTGGTATATGTTGGCTAAGTAGCTAGGACTGTGGTTATGGATTGCCTATAACTGAAACTGACCCCAACTTGGATCTGGTAGTGATGTTGGGGGCTTAGTTCCCTATATGGAACTGCATGGGTTGATACTGTCTGAAATTCTCCATTGATTAGTCCCAACTCCCAACAAGGTGATAAGAGTAGAATTCGTGAATTCTGGGGTTTCACTTTCTGGATGAAAGTCATAAGTTCACTTGAAGCTCCGCGTATTGGTCAAGGGAAGATGTGTTTGGAAGCTTAGTGTATGCAAGCGCCTTAGATGATATGATACTTACATGAGGTAGCTGAGATTGAGGTTTGCTAGCTCCACAACCACACTCACCATGCACCTCAACACATAGCATGAATGCCAACCTGGCACACATGGGACATTTGAAGAGCATAATGTGTGTTTGACTGAAAATGACATGGTGCAAAGATTGCCTTGCAACTCATTAGGTGGGCGACCTTCGTATGGGAACAATTGATGATTCAAAAAAAAAAAAAGGGTCAATGGTCCACATTCACATGTGGCCTGCTTGATGAGTTGAACGGTGTGATTTTTCTGCTAGTTCAGCTTTATTGTGGGTCCCACCTTATGCGATCCGATTATCCAGGCATGTGCTCGTGTGCATGTTGTGGTGGGGTTAGTGAACCTCGGCCGAGACTTTTGTGAAAATCTGGGTCATATCTGAGGAAGTTCTGGATGTTCAGATCTTACACATCTTTAGGGAAGCAAAGTTCTTCATGGATGGTATTTGCACACCAGGATTAGAGCTTCCTCAGTTTTTCATGAGGGACTGGAACCCTCTGTTTAAAATTTTAAATGCATGTGATCTAAAAACATTCCTACTATTACTTTGCTAAAACAAGCAGCTAGGACTCCCAAATAGTATTCCTCTCACTCTCAACCTGTTTTCCTTGAATAAAAAGAGATATATTTTGCATTCGCAGTTTGGTGCTTTATTTTTAATTTTTAATTTTTCTTGTTTGAGAAATGCTCCAGTGTCCTCAAAGCACTGGAAGTTATAATGCTCCTAGTTGCATTGGTTCACTTGCACAGTCTAATCAATTGATTGAGCTGTCCATTAACTCCAGAACATATTTTATTGGCTGCTGATAGGATGATCCATTACATTCTTGAATTGGTCTTACTTTTTGGTAGCCATCCCTTTTCTGATCTATTCCATTCTTGAATTAGTCTTCTTTTCTGTAGCCTCTCCTTTACCAAGCGATGGACGAGATGGTTAGGGTTCCTAACAAAAGTGATTCTTCATGATCATAACCAATCCATGGCCCTCAACTAATATATGGACCAATTGGTTTTTTAACCTATTTCATGTAAACAATCTTTACTGTCCATATTAAAGGCTAGTGATCATATGGTTATGATTGTTGGGTCCGTGTGATACTCACATGGTAATCCATGAAATGTGTGTTGGACCTAATGGTCAGTCCAAATCAATTAATTGGACTAAGTGTTCCAATACAACTAGGAGCACCATAATGCATAGTGCTTTGAGAGAACTGGAGCAATTCCCTTCTCATTTTTTTGTTCTTGCTTGTGAGAGAAATAGTGGAAGCCAATGTTTTAAATAGCTACGCTGCGTAGCATAGCTTAGCCTTCATGCTACGTAGCTGATGAAAATAGCTTAAGTCACGTGTAGCCTCTGCTACGTGATAATTTGTCTATGCTACATTATAATTTGCATACACTACACTCTATATAGAGTACGCTATACGCTATGTAGCTCACATTACAAGTTATTTTTCACCACAACATTAAAATCAATTAATGTTTTCAATAATTTGTCACAATTTTCTATTTTCCATATATATATATATATATATATATATATATATATATATATATATATATATATATATATATATTCTTTGCAATGCTTTTAGTAAAATAATACAAGTAACGACATTAAATTAGCTTTGTTGCTCATTCTTTACCTTTATACTTAATCATTGCCCTTTCTCGTTAGTTGTTACTATAGATTGCATTTGTATATATATATATATATATATATATATATATATATATATATATATATATATATATATATATATCTTTGCAATGCTTTTAGTAAAATAATACAAGTAACGACATTAAATTAGCTTTGTTGCTCATTCTTTACCTTTATACTTAATCATTGCCCTTTCTCGTTAGTTGTTACTATAGATTGCATTTGATTGCACCAAATATCATGACATTTTGTTAAATTTCATTATTAATCAGCCTAATCTGGTGCAGAATATCATGAAATCGTGCAACCAAGCGCAACCTTGATTAAAAATTTAGAAGTAGGTTACACACTATGTAGCTTATGCCCCACGCCTCAGGGGGGTGAATGCTATGCTTCACACTATTCACTTTTTAAAACACTGGGGGAAGCTTCCTGATTTTCATTCAAATTCGATGCTCAGTTTTAGCACTCGTTTTATGCAGCTGCAAAAATTGGAGAGGGAATATTATTGGACCATGGGACAGGTGTTGTTATTGGTGAAACTGCCATTGTAGGAAATAGAGTTTCATTAATGCAGGCAAGTCAACTACATCTTTGATTTCTTATTCAGAATGTTTTTTTCTAAAAGAACGTGCTTCATTTTTTTTGAGGAGCAAAAAAAAAAAAAAAGCAATCAAGTATGGTGGTATTTTGTGTCATGATGGTGCAGAAATATATGATCTGAGATTTTATCTTTGTTTAGAAATACAAAATCCCATACTTCGGAAATTGCAATTGGAATTCCTCACCAAAGTTGTTCTTTTGATGCTCATAGGGTGTAACATTAGGAGGAACTGGAAAAGAAATAGGAGATCGTCATCCTAAGATTGGTCAAGGTGCACTTATTGGAGCCAGTGCAACTATTCTTGGTAATATTACTATAGGTGAAGGGGCGATGGTTGCAGCTGGTTCTCTTGTATTAAAGAGCATTCCTCCACACAGGTAGAAAACAAACTTATGATGATCGGATAGATATCAAAAGCATCTCAAGACTTCCTTGTATCTGCATATGCTATTGTGCTTTTGTATTTCTAAGGGCTGCATGTTCGCGTACAGCTTTGTATGTGGACTTTTACATACAGTGCTTTCTTTCCCACAAATGTGACTTGTGTTGAACATCTGAACCAGGAAAAAGGTGGGCTTTAACCATAAAGATCACCTGGGCTGAAAACCAGAATGGTCCACTCATCAGGTGGGCTAAACGTTGAAATCAATGGACAACCGATGGTCTCATTCAGCGTACAGGTGTGGCCCACCTGATGAGTGGATTGGTCTGATTTTATCCCAAGTGATCATTCTTAGTTGGACCACCTTTTGCACAGCTATGATGTTCTATGAAAGTGACATGTTTGATCAAAAGAAAGTGTTTTATATGAATGTTCACATACAATGTCAATCTAAGAATTTTATTTCTTTCCCAAAACATTATGCCACGAGTATTGTGATCTTTGTAGCTACTTTCACTTTTAGCTATTGTTCTTGTGGGCATGTCCTTGCAGAACATTGTAACGTAGCTCTAGGTTGCAGTCTAGAATTTGGAACATTCTATTCAACCAGTAGGGCTTTCTAATTTATTTTTTTGAACAATGGCAATTTTATTGCAAGAAAAAGGCCGAAACGAAACCGAAAGAATACAAAAAACTAAAAAGGAAACAAACAAAAGCACAAACACCCAATTACAACTTTGCCCAAATATTAGAGAATTAGTCAGCCCCAATAATCTTTGCATCAATCACCCATTCTTTAACCAGCTCCTTCACCAATTTGCAAATCTTCCCGGGGGACTTTTTCCGATTCCGAGAACACCGACTGTTTCTTTAAAGCCACAACACTCATAATCCAGCAGAGAGACAGATACACCATATTTTCTTTCCTACCTCCCCCTAGGGGTGTACATCGAGTCGAACCGAGTCGAGCTGGCAGTCGAACCGAGTCGAGCTGGCCTCAGCTCGACTTGGCTAGGCCACTAGCTGACCTCAGCTCGAACTCGGCTTGGCTCGGTCCTCGAGCCTAACTGGCTAGCTCAGCTCAGTTCTGTCAGCAGCTCGGACCAGTTCGAGCTGAGTTCGAGCCAAGATCGAGCTGAGTTCGCCTGTGCTGCATTTCCACAAACACCTGGACTGCACCTTCAAAATCCCACTGTATGGGAAATAGCAGCAATGGTTTTCAAGGTATTTTATCAAACACCTTCTAAGCAACATAAAAACCAAGAAAAAAAGGTATTTATTTCATGTACATACCTTCCTTGCCACCGGCCACACTTCGTTGAGTCATTTCATCAAACACTTGGTGAGCAACATCAATATCAAAGTAACCAAGTCATCGAATTGGTTCGATCCGAGTTCGATTTGAGCTGGATTTGATCCGAGTCGAGTCGAGCTGAGCTGGGGCCAGCTTGAACTCATTTTCGAGCACAAAAAATCAGCTCAACTCGGCTTGAACTCAGCTTTGAATCCAGCTCGAATCGAGCTTTTTCGAGTCGAGTCAAACGAGCTAACCGAGCTAGCTCGGTTCGTGTACACCCCTACCTCCCCCTTTCCTCCATGCCAAGATTCGAATAATGCTTCAATGGAACCTGACATGACCCAGTAGAAACCAAGATTCCTAATGAACTCCTCCCAAATCGTTGATGCAAACTCACAACGGATAAATAAATGATTTACCGATTCTTCGGCTTTATCGCATAACAGACATACATTAGGAAGGATCATCCCTCTTTTGCGTAAGTTGTCCACAGTAAACACCTTATTACTTCCCACTAACCATGCAAAACGGCTACCTTTGGCAGAGCTCCATATTTCCAAAAACAAGTAGTGTGGCTATCCTCGAAACCAAAAGACCCTCCAAGAAATCTTAGATAGATTTTACTGAAAGCTTACCGGACTTTTCGTCTAGCCCTCATCGAATCGGTTTGTGATATCTCCTGATGCACCTTACTTAACAATTCCAATAAGCTCAACAACTCTTCCACCTCTACCTTGGATAAGTTCCTCCTACTAGGAGGAGCCCATACCATTGAATCACCATGGATCGAAAAACATCTAGCCACTACTACATTAGGCTATTGAGCAATACCCGCTAATCATGGAAACTTGTCCCTCAATATTTGATCTCCTATCCAGATATCATACCAAAATCTTATCCCCTCCTCATTGCCCAAAGAAAAACCCATCCATAAAAATAAAGTAATAAGTACCATACTTTGATAGTGTATTGTAAGTAATTTGCATATAAAAAGATCTCAAGAATAAATAATAATAATAATAATCAATGTATTAAAAAAGATCCTTAAGATACTAGAATAATTAAGCATAGAACATCAATTTTTATCTGAGCCTGTTGAGGAGTGGCCAGGACTGATATACATGTTGACATGGCACAATTTTAAGGTGCCTTTTCCTTGTGACATAGCTTGAGAGTGTAGGGACCTCGTTCTTCAATACCATGGAAATGATATTTCGTCACTTTACCTCAGGCTGACTAAACTCAACAACTAAAACAACAGGAAAAACACAACAAGATCTAAAACCCATACCAAGAAAACTAGATGTCCAAAATAAAACCATCTCATTTCCTTAGTTACATGGACTAACACATTGACCATCCTCTAATCATGAAGGAGATTGAGATTCTCCGCACTAGCACCTCAATCAGCTTTTGCTTGTCCTAGAAATTCTACTGCTCTTTCTTTCCAGATGCTCCACAAAATTGCAAACTGGGACATCCTCTGGATCAGTGTGATAGGGACGAGCTGGTGAAGAAATGCCCCCAAAAGTAGCTAGATATGCTGCAATGAAGAAATTGATGATTGACCATCTCCTCATTATTCTTGCGATGCACACACCTGTTGGGAATAACAATATTTTTGTTTCTTGAGGTTCTCGATAATGACAATCTTGTTAGCACTTAGCCATGGCTAGCCAAGCAAATGCCTGCACTCTCGGCAGAACAGGAGCCTTCCAAACCTTAGACATGTTGATGCAGCCTTTCAGGGAGAAATGGCTGGAGTGAACGGTTTGGTAGAAAGGCCCCGCGCGATGCCCATTTCCACAATTCGCCGTCCTCGAACTATACATGAAAAGACGTCTGGTCCAACTTGCCCAGAGATCACCAAATCTCAAACCTCATCATCACCTTCATTCCTTTGAAGCTTGACGTTCCACCTACTTCCTTGTAGCAATCAATATCCTTGATGTCTTTACAAGGAGAGGGAGCAAACAACATGTCATGGGCCTCAGCCAAAGAGACATTACCTTACTATATATTTTTCTTGAACTGAATTCTGTCACCTTTTTACTGACCCAGAATCTAAGACTTTAAAAAAAAAATCATGAATCATCATTTTATTGAAGAAAAAAAAGGGAAAGCCTAAAATCATGGTATTAAAAAACAGTTATGGCCATTAGATAAAGGTAATGGTGGGAGCTGTTATGTGTGACACCCTTTCTGAAAGAAAAAAGCCCGCATTGGCCCCCTAACGGGCCGATATGGTGCCAGTACATTTTCTTCCTTCAAAAAATTTTACCGTCAGGGACGGTTATAGCCATTACAGCCCGTATCATAATGGCTATAAAGCTGGCTGCTATGGCCACCATTTCTGTTATTGAATACATTGCCTAAAATGTAACAGCTACAATCAGTAACAAAATACTATGATAAGACATCTGATATTACAAACTCCTTTTTAAACATGCTCTTTAGCTAATCTATCAGTCATATCTATTGCTTCTCTTTGAGATGGAGGGAAACAGATTCAGAGGAGGCTATATCAACTGCTTCATCCTGCATATTCACATACTCCGAATCTGATACTTTTGGCAAACACACTCCCCACCCACCTTTATTCTTTCAAATCACACTAATTGCTTTACATATGCTGACTTCCTCCACCAGTCGCTGCCACGAGAAACCATCTTTCATCCAACTGCTCAGATTTTCTCCGACTCACATTCCTCCGCAGCGCCCACGACTCTTTTGGTATACGTCCACCACCACTTCCCAAGGAGCATCCGTTTTGTTTTCTCCCTAATTCTTCTAAGCTTTCCCTCTCTTTCTATACTTTTAACACACCCACCCCACATTGGCACTCAAACCCATAACCTTAGTGTTGAAACTTGAAACACAGTATGTCTACCTCTGAGCCATGGAATGAGACCCACCCTCGTTCTCTTTCGACAGAAATGTAAAAATTCACAAGTGATATGAAAGCATAACCCAACAACAGAAGGATGGAAAAGTAACATATATGAAGCAAAACATAGCACAACATGAGGAATATCAATATTCCACACTGAACCATCTCTTTACATCGTAAAGTATCGTTGATAGCTTTGATAGCGTGAAGATGAATGACAAGAATTCCCTTGAGCTGGACATAAGAGTTGTTAAAAAAAGCAAAAGTGATGCATAAACAACTAAGAGCTTGTTCGGGTGCCACTTGAAAAATGACATCTAATTTTAGTTAATAATAATTATATATTAGAGATTAGAACATATATAAATTTTTGGTTATTAAGATTATTTATAATCCCTAAAAAAGAAAATCTCTAATACATGATAACTGTTAACTAAAATGAGATGAACTCATTTTACGTGGGCACCAAAGCAGGCATTTTGGTTGGTTTTGAGTAGGTATTACATTTCAAGAGAAATCAAAGGCTGCCACGAAACTTCCATTTTTTGGCTTGCCTCCATGTATTATTTACTACCAGACAAACCACTACATGTTCGTGGACATTTCTTCTTTGTCAGTTGTAACTCGAGAGGTAGGATCAGTTGCTGAAAATCACATGCTTTCCCTTTCTTGGTTCTGAAGCATGGCTGCAGGAAACCCGGCGAAGGTGGTTGGATATGTTGAAGATCAATACCCGTCCTTGACAATGAAGCACGGTATGTTAGAAATTCACATAGGTCTTGTTTTCTTTTCAACAGTTGAAAATTGAAATACAGAAACTAACAATCTGTATGCTCGTCATATCAAATGTGCAGATGCCACAAAAGAATTTTTTGAACAAGTAGCTGTTGGCTCTATAGAAGGAAGATCCAATGGTGAGTTCTATGGACTTTTCACCTTTTGGAGAAAATCATCTTGTTTGAAGACTGGATTTTGATGGGTGGATCACCTGGGCCTTGAATGATTAGGGCCACTAAATGAGGAGGCCATGTAAAACGTCTCTATAAAAGATAGCTCCATGTGCTGCCATGCCCCATGCTTGTGAGCATGGTTAAAAGGCTCAGCTACTCAAATTGATTTGGCCCGGAGTTAAGCCACTCACAACATGTGGCCCGACTGGCCTGAGTCAGAGGTGACCTATGAGCCTTAGAACCATGCTTATGAGATCCAAGGTGTTCACTGGTGGGTCCCACCATACACGCATACACGCCTTGCTTGAAAATGCAGCACGATGGGGCAGGTGCACTATGCATCGATGGAACAAAATGGACAGTCGGAAAGGATAGGCCAACTATATTCGATGTACATGTGTGGTGCACCTGATAAATTGACCAATTTGCCTTCTGGCCACAGCACATGCGGAGTGAGATCGAAGCTGATTAATGGCCCAGCTGTTGCACTCATGTGCCACACTAGCAAGTGTTCAAGTGTAGGATTCTCTATCCAATTGTCTAGCTTTGGCAGGGCTCTTGACATCATAATTTCTTTTCTTCATTTGCATGGACCCTGATTTCAGATACGAAGTGATGATCCCAAAGAAACGAGCGTGAATCATCCATGTGCACATTTTTCTTGCCATGGATAAAGCTCATTCATGGCCACGGCGGCGATGCTCATCCGAACTAACCTTGTGGGAGAAAGTAATGCATTTGTGCCATTTTCAAGTGCATAAACACACGCAGGTATTGCAAATCTGTATCTTATACGAAATGCAGAAACATGGGTGGCTTCACAGCCTGTGCCGCGTGAACACTAAAATGTAAAAATGAAATATCAAATATAGGGTGACAGAGAATTCCTTGTTGGTCAGCCCATTTCAGTTGTTTCTTGTTATTCCACACATTGTCATTGTGCTCTGGGATTGTTATTTGAATCTCATATTGCTACATAACTAGATTGATAATTACAACTCTTATTTGATTTTCCTGAGCCCAAGGGACCTGCATGGGAGCTGCTGTGTGGTCCATGCATCAAGTGGGAGAGACTTGTATGTGGGAACATGATTGCTGGCAACATTTTTTAAAGGATCCATTGTTTTTTCTCTGTGGGCACTGTTTTTTCTTTCCTCTCTCTCAAATTTCCTCATGTGATGTGATTCAATGAGGGCCTCTCATGTGAGGTCTAAGCGGATGGGGCACGTGTGAGAGACGTAGACCGTTAATCTGGTAGGGTACATTGTGAGCATGCCATGATCCAAAAGTAATGTTGGTCTGCTCATCAGGCAAGTCAAACTTGGAAGTGGTTGTTAGATATTGTGGGTTTGAAGGCACGCTTGAAGAGCTACGTGGTCATGGTGTTTTGAATGAAATTCCAAATAAGGTCCGGAGATCATGGACACCTTACATGCTTGGGTTTTTGTTAGGGCTGTCGATGGGTACCTAATAGAATCGATCCAATCGTAATGAGTCTGGGTCCCCTCTTTTGGAGCTGTTAATCAGGTCAGGTTCGGGCCTCACCTTTTGGACTGTGTTAAACGAATCGGTTCTAGTTGGGTTCAGCTCAGGTCCATCACACATGGACCCAGGTAAAGTCGGGTTGGGTCTGGTCTAAATTCCATTGATGGCATAGGGCCTATTTTACACAAACATCTGGCTTACCCAGCAGGTGAACCGGCTAAGTTTGTTAGCCATAGAATGATTTATGCGAGTCCCGAACTGATGAGTCATTTTCCTTATTATTATTATCATTTTAAAAAAAAAACCTTTCCATTACTATGCTATGCCGAGCCCATGTGCCTTTACAAGTTAGTTAATGCACATGCCACCATATATGTCAGCCTGGCAGACAAGTGAAATATCCAAGCCATTCATCCCATTGTCTTTACCGTGCAGATGTTACTGCTGTAAGATAAAGCTGTACACGAGTCGAGCTCGACTGATCTAGGCCAAGCTCATCTCAAATTGACCCCACCGTGACCCGAGGTCGAGCTCAGCTCGACTTGGTCTTTGAGCTCACCCTTCTAACTCCGGCTCGCTGGTTTGAGTCGAGTCGAGCTGGGATCGAGTCAGGTTGAGCGAGCTATTCGAGTCGAGTCGTGTCAAGTCTAGTTAATATTATTTTACAAATTATTATAAAATAATTAAAATGATTAAAAATTAAGACTATTAGAACTGAGACAAGTGCAATGGTTGTGCATAACAAGTTAATACAAGCTACCAAATAACAATATGATAATGTTACTACAAAATCATAAACTTACTCGAAATTTATTGGCATCTTGTTAATATAGTCCATATGAGGAACGACTTCCTGGCCGGCGAATAAGAAAGTTATCACCTTCATCTGAACCTGATCCGTCAGCATCGCTTTCATCATCCCATCCAATTGATGCATTGTTTGTTTCATCGACGACAAGAAATATGTTTGCAAATGCATGTGTTATCTTGTTCTAGGTAATTGTTTACTTTTTCTGGATCAAAAGGTGGTGAAACTTCACCATCGTACTCTTGTTTAGATTTAGCTAACTTTTTCTATCATTCTTTATGAGCCAATTTATAAGGAATTCTCAACATCTTATAGAATGAAGAGAGCCTAGGGAGAAACTTTGATGTTTTGTGGCTCTTCTTTGTTTTCATGCTCGGCCCTACCTTGGCGTTATGTTGTCTTGGAGGACATCGATATCTAGATGCCTCCGCCTCTTCCGTACTTATCTTCAAGGCAAGTTTCAGTTGTTATTCTTCCAAAGCTTTTAATCTAACATTTTCCTTTTCTTCTTTCTTACTAATTTGTTGCACTTTCTCTATTTTTGAATCTTCATCTATTATAATAAGCTTGTTATGATATTTTTTGTAGCTAGTTGAATTTTGTGTGGAGGGGGTGGGAGTTTTCTTATTTCAGTCTAATAAAGCCTGTAATAGAATTCGTACTTTCTGCGGGCATTATGTCATGGTTTTGCGTCTCCTCCCCGACTAGATAAATGTATTTTTAGTCGATTTATTTCGTTGATGAATTTGTCTCCACACAAATGACATTTAATCTTCATTCTTCCAAATGTTGGGGAGTAGACTTGGGTACCGTAATCTCAAATGTCGTTGGATGGGTCATCAGATGACATTTCTACACAATGACTTTTGTTAATCAAGAATAACATTTTTAAGAGAAGTCATGAAGCCAATATAATTTTCAAGAAATAAATTATAGTATGTTCAAAATTACAATGTCAGTGTTAAGTACTCTACTATAAAAATAGCAGAAATTAAAGTCTTACAGAATAAGTGATAAGATCAAGATTTGCAAAATATTTAAAACAATGTTTAAACTTTAAACATATGAATCTGCAGTACCAATCTCGTCTAGACTCTCGATCTCGTTTGCTTCATCATTCTCTTCATCAAATGAATTGCCACCCCAAACTGGACGCAATCAATCTTGTGTACAAACGAGCGCTTCAATTATTTTACGTGCAAGAGGGCTTCTATACTTGTTCACCATCCTACTATCGGTACTAAATACAGACACTGATGCCATTGTTGTTATCGGAATTGATAAAATATCTCGAGCCATCAATGATAGTGTATGGTATTTTCCTTCACTAGCTCTAGTCTTCCATCAATCTAAAACGTCAAAGTCTTGATTGGAGACCTTCATGATTGGCTCCTTGAGATATACATCTAATTCTGACTCGTTTGTTTGCTAACTCACTTGATATTGTTCTAAGGCTGAGAAATACTCACCGAGAAAATTGTTATCACCTATAAGCGAACTGGAGCCACGTTCATACATAAGTTGTGTGTCCTGACTTCTGGTAGAATTACCCACATAAGAAAAGTACAATTCTTCAATCGTCATATGAACATTAGATATTTCAACTACTGCCTTGTCAAACAGATAAATCTTTTTATAGACATAACTAACCAGTCCCATTTTGCAGCGAGGATCAAGTACAATAGCTAAAGCCATCAATAGGTGACATTCACTCTGGTACTTTTCAAATTTCACTTGCATGTATATCACTATATTCTGAATATAATCTGGACCTATTGTGACACTTCTCTGAAGAGCATCCTTAATCTTCCAAATCTTTAGAAGAAACAAATTTGTCGTTGGATATTTATTTCCGAAAAATAACTTCGTGCAGTCATAGTAAACTCGAAGAAAACTACAAACATCTTTAGCTATTCTCTAATCATCTTCACTAGGTAACCAAGCCTATGCTTTATCACGAACCGCAAACTCTGGAAATGCAATTTTCAACTCAACTGCTGCATCCAACATTTCATATGTTGAATCTCAACGGGTGCACATATCTAACTTCTATGTTTTTTGAGTTTCAACATTTAAACATTGGAGTATGTCATTCCAGATAGTAAGTCTTGATGGTGACCCCCGTATATATTTCACGCTCACCCTTATGTTCTTAATAGTGTCGTTAATTATTTTTAGCCCCTATTGCATAATTAGATTTAGAATGTGAGCACAACTTCTCACTTGGAAAATTTTTCCCTCAAAATAATGACTCCCTACTGTGTTGAATTGGCTTCCCAAAAAGAAATTACAACATCATTTGTAGATGCATTATTCGGCATGATCGAAGATATCCTACTTTCGATGCCCCACTCCTGAAGACATTTGTATATGCAGTCTGAAATAACCAAACCGGTATAAGGGAAAGGAAGGTGATGAAGTTTTAAATTGTCTAACGTAGATTCCAATCTGCATCCACATAATGTGCGGCTAACAATATGTACCCATTCCTTTGGTTCTATGCCATCCACAAGTATGAAGTAAGACTTATATGTGAGATTCATGATAGAATGACGTTCATCTTTATCTTCTCATTCATATACAGCTTCATGCATTCTCTTTTCACCCTGACCCACGAACACTTCTCAAATTTTATATTCAAGTATTTGTTGTATTTGCTAAAAACTCTGCTCTCTATAAATCTAAATGGTTTCTCCTCAACAATAACTATTATTGCAAACTACTCTTTCAATTAGTCTTTTTTCAAATTTATGAGTGACGAGAGCAGCTTACATGTCAGAGTCGCTTCCTCTAGATGAGGCAAATGAGAGCAATTGTTGGCTTGAACACGGGATTTTTGGGCTCTTAGTGCAATTAATAGTATGTGTGCGATAATGTGAAGTTGATCCCCTATAATGCTTTACAAATGTTGACTTGCAATGCTTATATCTAACCTTCATAACACAGTTCGAACCTTCTTTTTCTCAACCTCTTCGAAATCGTTACAAACTGCTGATATTTTTTTTCTTTATTCGACATATCTTAATTTAAGTTTTTCTTATCTCATTCGACATCAACAGCTAGAGGGGATGTGACAGATGCACCAACACTAGGGGTAGTAGGGACATCCTCACTAGCCATCTTTATATATGAAAATAAGAAAATACATGTAAAATGTGTGAAGTTGGAAGGTGGGATTGTAATATGTGATTTGTAAGTAGGAATTTTCTAACATCTCCTAATTTTTAATTTCAGTTTTTATCCCATTCAGTAATATATCATGTACTCTACTCACATAATTTACATGCGAGTCAAAAATTTGGCAGCATCTCCCCATAATTCTCAAAATATATGTAAAAATTCTCTACTGTTTAAGTGTCATCACCATTATCTGTTATTCATAAATGGGAAGCAGTCAACCAGTTGAGAACCATATATTCGGAGAATAAATTGTGTTGGTGCACCGTGTTATGGGTGAAAATGGACTGACCAGGCTAACTCAGGATGAGGGCATAGCTTTCATCAAGAGGCTTGTTAAACTGTGATTCACTCGACCTCAAAGTCGACCTAGATTCAACCAGCCTCGACTATAGCCTTAGCTCAGACAGATCGTGACTTCGACTTTGGTTTGGCCGACCTCGACCTCGGTCTATTCGACTTCGACTACTTCAACTTCAGTCTGTACGACCTTGACCTCGGTCTGCCCGACTTTGAACTTGATCTGTCTAATCTCGACCTCGGTTTGCCCGACTTCAAACTCGATCTGTCTGATCTCGACCTTGATTTGTTTGACTTTGACTTTGGTCTGTCTGATCTCGAGTTCGATCTCAACTTCGACCCGGCCAAGTTTGAGCTAAAACTCGGCCTTGGGCCCCGACCTAGTTGATCGTCCACCGCCTAGGAATCTACTAGAAGATCATCCTCTGAATCTTCGCCAAGAATCTCGGAGGAACAACTGCGCATCCTCAATATCAGAATTCTACTATGAGACGGTATAGGGTGGCGGATTCATTGTCATACTCAACACCACCATCAAGGAACCTATATATATGTTCCCCTCCTTTAGAGAAAGGTACGCGCAATCTTATACTGTAAAACCTTACGTTCTACTGGACCTATCTTTCCGGTTTGACTTTAGCATCAGAGGGTCCCCTGTAGCAGCCAGGGTCTCCATCTTTGTCTCATCTTGCAAGTCCCAAGCAGTCTAAGGAGGACGACCAGATTTCTACATCAACGCACCGAATCTCGAAATCTATGTAAATTGTGTAAGCAACATTAAGGTATATGATATATTACCAAACTGTCCAACTTGGACGATTTAAGAATTCATATATATATATATATATCATATATATATATATATTGTATATAATATAATATATATATATATATTATCAAATCAATAATTGATTTGAATATAATTTATTGTGTATGAATTCTTAAACGGGTAGGTAGATTATTAAATTCATTTGTCAAGTGTCAAGTGAAGTCGTTTTAAAACTAATTAATTTGTGTTTAATTGAAGTATACAAATATAAGTCATATATTTAATATATGATTTGTAGTTGAATACTTGAATTAAGCATAAATCAAATTAAAGTAATCAAATACAAGTATACACAAGTTTAAAATTTCTCAAGTAATCTCAAATTCAACTATTAAAGTAATCAAGATTCATATCCAAGTAAATTACTTTAATAAAACACAAATTAATTACCTAAAGTCAAGAGTCAAATACAAGTCCACATAGGTTTAGTATCTAATTATTGAAACTATTAAAGTAATCAAGAAACTACTACGAAGCAGCCCAACTCTGACCCAACCCCACCTTGACTTAACCCCGACGCAACCCACACCCTAACCCAACCCACACCCTGATCCAACCCGATGTTGAGTGTCAAATATTACATATTCTCCCCTATTTATATCTTGGTTTTATGAACATGATAATGCTTAATGGTATATTCTATACATGTTTTTGTTGCAAGGTGAATCTGAGAGCTTGAATTGAAAAGAATGCTAAAAGTATGGATTTAATGCTCAAGAGTCACCAAGGCAAAGAAGGGATCTTCAGAGACCAAGAATGAAGTGTTCATATACCAAAGATCCGAGGAAACCAAGTTCAAAAGCTGAAGAAAAGACTTGAAAGAACACAGAATCTGGAGTAAAAAACAGACAAATTCGGTCCGACCAAAATCGTGCAAAATAGTCCAGCAACCAACGATGAATTTTAGAGTTAATTCAGTTCGACCAAAGGTTAATTCGGTCCGACCGAACTCATGTTCAGTCCGACCGAACCTAATTTGGTAGGACCAATATCGGACAACTGCTGAAAGAGAATCCTGTCCAGGCTTGGAATCGACTTCGGTTCGACCGAAGCGTAACACGGAAAAGTTGCGGAATACAAAAATTGAGGCGATTTCACAACGGATTGCGGAAATTCTAAGTCGGTGCGTAAGATGGAGCTTCACAACTATAAATAGGATTCCCTAGGACGTTCTTAGGCATCATCTAAGGTTTAAAGAGTGGAGCAAAAGGGTGAAGAGCCGCCACCAAGAGTCTTTCTTCTTCTTCCTTAGTTGTTTTTATGCTTTTCTTAAGAGTTCTTAGTTCAATCATGTCTATGGTTGGCTAAACCTCTTAGTTAGGGCTAAGAGGTGAAGCTTGTAGCGTGATTAAGATGTTTACTTTGCTTTGATTCATGTTTATGTTGAACTTCATTGATTTCTAGTTGATTTTAAAGAATATTTTCAGTTTTCAATGGTTTTTTATGACTCAAATTATAATAGATCCGCGATAGATTTAGATATCTTCTCTTCTTAATTGAGATTGTGGGATTAGTAAATCCAATTGTTTGTCATTGTCTCCGGGGCATGGTTGGGTGACGGAATCCCTTCTAAATCCTCACAATTCTTCTCCTTTGAGACTGGTTCAATGAGAAGTTCAGAGATTCGATCATCTCTTTCTCCAACTGGATAAGATAGGACTCTGACTCCATTTGGATCTCTTAAATCAAGCAAGGTGGCATCTCAATTGCTACAAGTGGATCTTTGGCACCCTAATTCCCACCTTTAAATTTATAAATTTCAATTACAAACTTCACAATTACTCTTTCCAAATATTCAATTTTAGTTTTAGATCTTCTTCTAATTACTTTCAGAAACGTACAAGATTAGTCCCTGCGGATTCGACCTCGGTCTCACTGAGATTATTATTAGATTGCGAACCTACACTTGGGGTTGTAAACAAGTTTTTTGCGCCGTTGTCGGGGTCTACAGTTCTATTTTTCTGAATCTAATTAGTTTTAGAATTATGTTAAGATTAGGATTAACTTTCTATTGTGTTTCCAGGTTAGGAACTTTTCTGAATTTATTTTTAGAAACTAACTTTATTCTCTATTTTATAGGAACCTAACTTACCATCTCCTATCTGGTAACTTCGTTATAACTTTCTCTCTCTTACTTCTTAATTGCTATAGTTTTCAATTCTTAGATTTTAGGTTAGATTCTGAACTTGAAGGTTGTGAGTGTTTCATGCCCAAGTGGGTCAGTGACAACACTCAACATCTCATAAGTGAAGGAGGATTGGTCGACGGGTTGCCTATCCATCATAGGATTAGACACCATCAGAGATCCTCAGAGTCAATAGAAGTGATGATTACTAATCAACCTCAACCTCAACCTCCCATTGAGGAAGCCCAGGATAAGAATGAGGTGCATCATGCACCCCCACCTCGTACTTTACGAGACTATTTATGATCGACGGGGGTGAGCACACCTTCATGTATGATTTTTTCAGAAAATACAGGAAATATGGATATCAAGCCAGGGGTGATCCAACTCCTCTCAAAGTTCCATGGACTTGAATCTGAAAGTCCATATCTACACATGAAAGAGTTTGATGAGATCATAACCACTTCATACTTTCCTAATGTGTTGAGGACACGATCAGGCTGAAACTCTTTCCTTTCTCCTTAAAAGAAAAAGCTAAGACGTGATTGCATTCACTACGTCCACAATCTATTGGCAGATGGAACGACATGACAAGGGAGTTCATAAAGAAATTCTTCCCATACCATAAAACGAATGCCATCAGAAGTCGATCATGAACTTCACCCAAAAGGAAGATGAAATATTCTTTCAATGTTGGGAGCGGTTCAAGGATCTTGTCAATTCATTCCCACAACATGGTTTTGAAATGTGGCGCATAACAAGTTTCTTCTATGAAGGACTGGCATCTTCCATGCGCTAATTCGTCGAGACAATGTGCAATGGGGAATTCATTAATAAAGATGTCGATGATGTGTGGGATTACTTTGACAAACTCGCTGAAACCGCACAATCATAAGATATCTCCCCAAGACCTAACACCACTTCTAAACCTACTTAATCAAAGGAGAAGGGTGGGATATATTGTAACGCCTTGAAAATCGAGAGTCGAGCAAAGCTCTACTCCCGAGTTCCAATGCATCACTTATGCAACATAGATAATGATGATTGATTGTTGTCCATATTAGTGCATTTAAACATCAGTGGGGTTATACTAAAACAACATATCATACTCCAGAGTTAATACAATTAGACAAGCGGAAGACTGTAATAGATATGTAAAGTATATAAGTGTTTCACAACCTCCAGAGTATAAGTATGTTACCAGGTTGAATATATACATATATGGTTCCAAAATTTACAAATCATCACAGTGTAAATATCCAACTAATCCATAAGTCCCTGTAATCTCGTCAAATCAACACGGGGTCTACATAGACCCGTTTGAGAGCTGAACATAGGAGAATCCTTTCTCCCCGCCTACGAAGTCCAACTCCGTTGTATAGGCTTCGCCATCACCTGCATCTAAACCAGAGTCTGGGTGGTGTTTTAAAACACCGTCCCATGTGGGAATGAGTAGCTAATTCAGTGGAACTATAAAGTAAAGGTTAAAATATTATCAATTCAGTCAAGCAGTAATGATAAAGCAGTACAACAATCATGTCCTAGTATTCTTGTTAATGCAAGGATAATATGTATTAATGATGCATGCCCTCGCCTGAACTCCCTCAGCGACATCATCTCACGATCGCGGCATGCACCCCTTCCTCTGTGCTCAACTCCAACGCCAAAGGCACATGCAATGCAGTGCATGATCGTGTTAGCCAAGTTCTAAATTAAGTTTATTCAAACATCATATTCGGAAAGCTAAGGTACCTCCCTTTTTATCATTAACCCAAACAATGATCCATCTAGGGTCGTCAATCCTAATAATCACATACGTCAGGCAAGTTCGCGAGTTTATACCATAAGTTTCTACGGGAGGCTCGTCACCTCAGCGTAGGCTTAATCCACACTCGAGGTCACTACCACCAATGCCCTACCAACTGGCAGTCTATTTTCGAAGGCTCGTCACTAACCCGACTGGGGACCACAGCCAGGCTACGCCGTGGTAAGCCTATTTTGTACTCAAGGTTACTATAGAAAGGCTCGTCGCCTTAGCGTAGTCCTAGAATATACTCAGGGTCACTACGAGAGGCTCGTCACCTAATCGTAGGCCGACAGCTCGAATATAGTGTCCCATACCACCGTATTTAGTTCATGAGTTTGGGTTGCTTACTGGTCACTACGGGGAGGCTCGTCGCCCCAGTGTAGGCCGACAACTCGACCACGGTGTCCCATACCACTATGCTTGGCTCATGAGTCTTAGCGGATTGAGGTACCAAGGTTAAACAAGCTTTTCACTGGTAAGTTTGGTATCTTAAGTTCAAGCAGTAGCGTCCATACATGGTGAACATACATTGGGCCAATCAAGTTACTTGACAAACTCGACTGCTACGAGCGTATGTTGAATTAATCGACATGGAGCATATATGCACTCCTCGTGGCCTAGCCACTATCGATAATCAGCATATGACTCGGATTCCTCGAACGTATCCGTCGTGGCTAAAACAGTTTGACCATCGATCGTAAACCATTACCGATTGCCTGGACTACATCGTAGCCCCAATCACACTCTAAGTAATAGCATTCCCATATAGTAATCATAACAGGATTTAGCAACCAACTCATGCATTTCAATCATTTGAGCATTCTATAAACACATAGTGAACATGACATTACACATGTACATTTCATACATAAATCATTAAGCCTAATGTAAATTACATGGAGAAATCTATTCGAATCACTAAGGTAATTGAGGATCTCATCCCAACACCTTTAATAAATACATTTCATCGAACAATTACTCATTCAGGCATTTTATCAAACACCTAGACTACACACTACAACATACATGTAATATATTAGTTATAACCTATATTATGGTGAATCCTTTCACAAAGGATTTGCCACACATACAACGATCATGTATTTTCAATTAATAAGTATGACAAGCACAACTCATAATTCCATATTCATTCAGACATTTCAATAAACACATTGAATGCATTATATTCTACATAATTCATATATATGTGTAAGACACTGAAAACGTCATATCTAGGTGTATGTGATAGCAAGCAAGTCAGTCATAAACCATTACTGACATTGAAAGCTTTGAAAACAACTACCTAAACATTTATAATTCGCGCCTTTCGCCGGAAGACCTGTACTGAGCTCGGTTCGTACACTACGTCTCCGTCTATAGCATAATAGCTACCTATAGCATGACATAGGTTAGCTATTCCACCATTTATTCTATTTAAATCCCTAAAACAGATTAAGGTTAGGATTTTTTACCTGAAAATGGAATCGAAATTGCCGGTATAGCGACACGAAAGCAGTGGTTAAGCACGTGGAGTGGTGGGATCGAATCCCAGGAATGATCCCTCTCTCTCACTTTCTCTCTCTTTCCTTCTCTTTCTTCTCTCTTCTCTCTTCTAGGGTTTGAAATTCGTATGGAATGAGAGAGGGGTGGATTAAGGCCCTTATATAGGCCCAGAACTGATGGAAATGGCCCCAGGGCCATGGTATACTTAGGTTATAGCCAAACGGTAGTCGTTTCGGTCCAACGGAGCTCACCTAGAGGTCTCTATTGCTCGCATACGGTCTGAGAAAAGTTTCCTGACAATAGATCTAGGCCAGGTTATAATTTTCGTCCGATCGGATTAGTGGATCAACCGTGGAGGATCTATTTTAGTTCAACGGTCATCGTCACTCGATCCGGGCCACAAGTATACCAATGGGTGCAGGAAAATTTTCTTAATCCAAGGGTGTAGTTGGGTCAGAATTTGATGGTTTGAAACCTTAAATTTAGTCTGCAAACGAATGACCCAATTTACTTAAATCTGAGTTCCTTTTCTAAAGATATTCCTGTTTCTCACACACTTTACTCAGGGCTCTAATTATGCATTTTTGGATACCATTCGGGCTCGATTCTCACGATGGTTGTCAAGCCCAGTAAGGCGGTCATAATCGTATAGTTTCGCGGTAGTCGGACTTTCGACTCGCGGTCTAGGTCCGATACGGAGTTGCAATGCGTTCCTGGGAACAACTAGGTTTTGAGACTGATCCTAAGTTTTTAGGAAATTTAAGTTAGTGATTCTAATAGTTTTGGATCTTACAGTTCATATAGAAAGTGGTTCAAGCTAATTCCACTGATTGTTTAGTTCAGTACTTAACTAAATTCCGCCCTAATTACGATATAATAAAGTCCTAGGGTAGTTCTATGCCTCTTTTTGGCACTTTTAGTTAGTATATTATTTTAATTATTTTTTCAGTAGTTCATCATCAAGTTTACTTCATCTCCACCAAATTTCATTAGATTTTGTACTGTACAAAATTCTAAAAATTCTAGAAGTAGCGGCTGTCCGATCTAATAATTGTCAAATAGTTGTTACAATGACCTATATTTTACTATATTAAAATTTTTATTATATTTTTCTCTTATTTTTATTTGAAACTACACTTATCAAGCTTCAATTTGGCTTTTGAATTACCTAAATCGGAGTTCTAACGAGGGAGATATAACGTTTTGAAGTCGGTCAAAAAGTGAAGAAAATCTGCAGCGAGGGTCCACCATAACTTGGTGCTCCGCCGGCGCGCCGCCCGCTCGCTATGACGTCTGGTGGTGTTTTGCCACTAAATTTTGAAATGAGTGTATCTTGCACCCCGGAATGAGTTATTCGACATGCAATATATGATTTTGGGGTAGGATAAGCTGATCTATCCAAATAACCTATTTATTTTGTGAGATTCCATAAGGTTTATGGTTAAAAACTCATATTATTTATATATTTATTATTTATAGTAAATTTTAGTTTAAGTATTGTTCATCATCATTTAAACTTTAGGATTAATGTCTAATATGAAAGTACTTAGAAATATTTAAGAATAAGGTGGTGAAAAGTGAGATTTTGAAGGAAAAGGGTTAAAAAGGAATTTTTAGACTTTGGGATTTGAGTTCTGAGAAGTTAATAAGGGGTTGGAATCGACCCATTGCCCAAGGATGTCTAACTCCAGGTTGGCAAAAAATTTGGGAAGTTACATATATCTTTTGAAAGAGAAAGATGATTTAAATGCTAAAGTGACTAGTCTCACAAGGAAACTTAAGGCCATGGAACTTAAAAAGGATAAGCATAAGGAAGTTGTCTGCGGTATTTGTGCTTATAAAGTTCACATAACTGAAAATTGTCCAACAATACCTGCTTTTCAAGAAATGTTGAATAAGCAATCGAATGTCGTGAACAACTACCGAAGGCCTTTCAAAGGACTCACTTCAAACACATACAATTCAAGTTGGAGAAACCATCCAAACTTTAGTTGGAGGAATGGACAAATTGTTACTCCTCAAGGATTCCCTAACCAATTCTTAAATAAAGGGAAACCTTAGGAGCATCAGGTTTTAAAACACATTCAAAATCAAGAACTTTTCAATCAAAACACATTACAAGCCTCCCAAGACCTTAACAAATCCATTCAAAGGATTGAGGCACACTTAGCGAGTGGGGAGAAAGGGATGCTTCCAGTCCAACCTCTCCCCAATCCAAAACTGCAATGTGAAATTAGTGATCCAAGCTCTTCAAATCAGATGGAGCAAGCTAAGTCTATCACCACTCTTAAGAGTGGAAAAACAATTGAAAAATCTATTCCGATAAGGGCTGAAAAGTTTAAGAACCTGGAAGAAAACGCGGATGACAGACCTAGCACTACTCCACATGGATCAGAATTGAAACCTCTAAACAAGCCAATTGCTCAAACTCCTTCATATGCCAAATTTTTAAAAGACTTATGCACAACCAAGAGGTGATAAAGTATCAAAAAAAAAAAATTTCCTGATAGAGAAAGTGAGTGTCATCCTCAAGCAAAGTGTAACACAAAAATATAAAGATCCTGGTAGCCCAACTATCACTTATATAATTGGGAATCACCAAATTGAGAACGCACTTCTTAACTTGGGGGAAAGCGTAAATCTGATCCCTTACTCGGTCTACGAACAACTAGGTTTAGGTGAATTAAAACCCACCCGGACCACATTACAACTTGTTGATTGCTCAGTTCATGTACCGAAGGGGGATGATTGAGGATGTGTTAGTCCAAATTGATAAATTCTACCATCCAGTAGATTTTATTGTCCTGGATACTCAGCCTATCACATATATTAGCACTCAAATCCATGTCATACTTGGCCACCTGTTCCTTGCTACATCCAATGCTATCATCATTTGTAGGAATTGGGTCATGAATTTGTCTTTTGAAAATATGACATTGGAGCTTAATATTTTTTCAACATGAGCAGATAGTCAGAGGATGATGACGAGGCCTACGACATTCATATGATAGATTCTTTCATAGAATATAGAGCTCTGATGACCTTATCCTCTTACCCTCTAAAGACGTACTTGGCACACTCCCCCAATTTGGATGTTGATACGATTAGGGAGATGGATGTCATGCTTAATACTGTACCGATACTTGAAGTTAATCGGTAGAGGCCATAATTTGAAGAATTACCCCAAACTAATGTAGTGTCTCTACCGTCTAGCCTCAAAGCGTCGAAGCTTGACCTAAAACCTTTACCTCTGATTTAAAATATGTCTTTTTAGGTCAAGATGAAACATACCCAGTGGTGATTTCTTCCCACCTTGAGAAAGAACAGGAGAGTGAGCTTATCGCTACTCTTACTGAGCATAAAGGAGCTCTTGGATGGTCGATTGCAGATCTCAAGGGAATCGACCCTTTGATTTGAACTCACGGCATCCATCTTGAGTATATTGCGAAGACCTCCCTGCAATCACAATGTAGATTAAATCCAAACATGAAGGAAGTGGTTAAGGCTGAAGTACTTAAATTGTTGGATGTGGGTATCATATACCCATATCCGATAGCCAATGGGTGAGTCCAACTCAGGTGGTTTCTAAGAAGTTCGGAATCACCATCGTAGCTAATGCCAACAATGAACTTGTGCCAACTAGAGTTGCTACTAGTTGGAGAGTATGCATTGACTATAGGAAGTTGAATACCGTCACAAGGAAGGACCACTTCCTTTTGCCCTTCATTGATCAAATCTTGGAAAGGCTAGCTGGTCACTCTTATTATTGCTTCTTTGACGAATATTCAGGCTACAATCAGATAGAAATAGCACTTGACGATCAAGAGAAGACAACGTTCATATGTCCTTATGGCACCTTTACTTATAGAAGGATACCATTTGGACTGTGTAATGCCCCTACCACTTTTCAGTGATGCATGTTGAGTATTTTTTCTAACATGGTGGGCAATATTTAGAGGTCTTCATGGATGACTTCTCTTTCTTTGGCCCATCCTTCAGTGAATGTTTGAAAAATCTGTAAAATGTGCTGAAGCAATGTGATGAAAGGAATTTGGTACTAAATTGGGAGAAATGTCATTTCATGCTTCGTAAGGAAAATGTACTTAGACATCATCTCATCCAAGGGAATCGAGGTAGATAAGGCTAAAATTAATCTTATCTTTAACTTACCTTCACCCAAGAGCATACGAGACGTGCGATCCTTCTTAGGACACGCTGGATTTTATAGACGATTCATAACGGACTTTAGTCACCTCTCTCCTCCTTTATGCAATCTACTTCAAAAGGATGTACCATTTGAGTGGATCGAGCAATGACAGGAAGCTTTTTCTAAGCTTAAAGGCATTTTGACCACTGCGCCTATCATGTAGCCACCCGACTGGAGCATTCCTTTTGAAATTATATGTGATGCATCTGACTATGCTATTAGGGATGTGTTAGGCCAGAGAAAAGAGAAGAAGCCCTATGTTATTCACTACATAAGTAGAACTTTAAATCCAGCCCAAGTGAATTACTCTACTACAGAGAAGGAACTCTTGGCTGTAGTATTCGTGTTGGACAAATTTAGGTCCTACTTGATCGGATCCAAGATTATTATTTACTCTGATCATGCGGCGTTAAAGAATTCGAACAATGGCAATGCTTTTAAAGTGAATGGACATCGTTTAAAGCCATTTGTTGAGAATTTTGATTTAGAGGACATGTCCATACCTCTGATTGATCCTGTTTACCAGGATTAACTTCTTAGTCTAATGGAGGTGTAGTTAGTTTTATTGCTTTTATAGGAATTAGGACTAGGATTGTTTGCTTTCTATTTGTCTAGTCTTGGTACTAACGCATCTTCACGTTGAGATACTTGAAAAAAGTCACTAGCAATTCCTTCTTCAGGTACTGCCTTTTCATCACTTCTCCTTTCTTTTTGTTACCTCTTTTGCATTGCATGCTTATTTCTTTTACATTAAGGACAGTGTGGATTTTAGGTTGGGGGTGTGGATTAGGTAGACTAATCAGTATTGTCTTAGTCTTTAAGCAAAAATTTTGAAAATTTTCAATTTCTAATACCAAAACCTATTTTGAAGGCGATAGTTTGTGCACTTAAGAATGTTTTGAGTATGATAGGATTGAGATTGAATTTTGAATTATTAGAGTTTGATCAACTAAGTAGCTTATCACTTACGGTTCTTTCACTCCATCGATTAAGAGGAAATTTTAAATATTATATTAATCTAAATCACAAGGCACATTCAGTTTGCTTTCAGTGAGTTTCGTTAGAATTTCTTATTGTTAGCATGAGGAACATTGATTGATGTTGAGAATTCAGTCTGGAGAATTTTATCCACCTTAAAAGATGAAAAGAACTAGTTAAAAAATAGTGAGATCAACAAAAAAGGTCATGTATGATGAAAAGATTGGAAAAAGTTCGAAAAATAATGAAAAATTCTAAAAAGAATCAGAAAATAATGAATTAAAAAAAAAAGTGACCGTCGAATTAAAATAAAAAACAGGAAAAAGAAGGAGAAGGGGATAAGTTCGAAATTAGTACTTGAGTTTTTAACTATTATTGATATGATGAACATGGATAACATTATGAAATGATAATATTCTCATGGGAAGTAATTTGATTTTCACTGAGCACATTGAAAAACATGATATAGGAACCTATGCTCAGAAGAAATTAATAAAGAACCTATTTGATTGACTGCTTATATGATTCGGCTCTAGTTTTTCAAAAGTCCCACTTTTTTGTCTTAATTCTACTCATTCATACTCGATTGCACAAAAGATTATTTTCTGAAAAAGGCTTGAACTTGTTTGAATTAAGAATTACTTCACGCATGTTTTACTCGAGACTAGCAAAATGCTGGTTGGGGAGTGTGTTGAGTGTCAAATATTACATATTCTCCCCTATTCATATCTTGGTTTTATGAACATGATAATGCTTAATGGTATATTCTATACATGTTTTTGTTGCAAGGTGAATCTAAGAGATTGAATTGAAAAGAATGCTAAAAGTATAGATTTAATGCTCAAGAGTCACTAAGGCAAAGAAGGGATCTTAGGAGACCAAGAATGAAGAGTTCACGTGCTAAAGATCCAAGGAAACCAAGTTCAAAAGCTGAAGAAAAGACTTGAAAGAATGCAAAATCTGGAGCAGAAAATAGACGAGTTCAGTTCGACCGAACCTATGTTCGGTCTGACTGAAATCATGTAAAATAGTCCACCAACCAACGATGAATTTTGGAGTTAATTCGGTCTGACCGAACTCATGTTTAGTCCGACCGAACCCAAGTTTGGTAGGACTGATATTGGGCAACTGCTAAAAAAGAATCTTGTCCGGGCTCAGACTGACTTCGGTTTGACCAAAGCGTAATGCGAAAAAGCTGCGGACTGGGTAAATTGAGGCAGTTTCACAACGGATTGCAAAAATTCCAAGTCGGTGCGTAAGGTGGAGGTTCAGAACTATAAATAGGAGTCTCTAAGACATTCTTAGGCATCATCTAGGGTTTAAGGAGTGGAGCAAAAGGGTAGAGAGCCGCCACTAAGAGTCTTTCTTCTTCTTCCTTAGTTATTTTTATGCTTTTCTTAAGAGTTCTTAGTTCAATCATGTCTATGGTTGGCTAAACCTCTTAGCTAGGGCTAAGAGGTGAAGCTTGTAGCATGATTGGGATGTGTGCTTTGCTTTGATTCATGTTTATGTTGAACTTCATTGATTTCTAGTTGATTTTAAGGAATATTTTCAGTTTTCAATGGTTTGTTACGACTCAAATTATAATAGATCCGTGATAGCTTTAGATATCTTCTTTTCTTAATTGAGATTGTGGGATTGGTAAACCCTGTTGTTTGCCATTATCTCCGGGGCATGGTTGGGTGACAGAATCCCTTCCAAATCCTCACAATTCTTCTCCTTTGAGACTGGTTCAATAAAAAGTTCAGAGATTCGATCATCTCTTTCTCCAACTGGATAAGATAGGACTGACTCTAATTGGATCTCTTGAATCAAGCAAGGTGGCATCTCAATTGCTACAAGTGGATCCTTGGCACCCTAGTTCCCACCTTTAAATTTATAAATTGCAATTACAGACTTCAAAATTACTCTTTCTAAATATTCAAACTTAGTTTTAGATCTTCTTCTAGTTCTACTTCTAATTACTTTCAGAAACGTACAAGATTAGTCCCTGTGGATTCAACCTTGGTCTCATCGAGATTATTACTACATCGCGACCCTACACTTAAGGTTGTGAACACCTGACGATGAGCCAAGCCAACCCAATGCAACCTAACCCTTACCCAACCACCCAACTCGACGTTGACCCAACCCCATGCAACCCAACCCTCACCCTGACCCATTCCGACGCTGAGCCAACCCGATGCAACCCTGACCCAACTCGATTGCATCATTAAAAGAAAAAAAGAAAAAGAAATGTGTCTACCAGACTTGAAGGATTGAAGGAGAGGAGAGACTTGAGTGTACAGAGTAGAGAGTAGAGAGATTGTCGTCTGTTTCTCGCATGCACAGTTGCACTCGCTAGTGGGCTTTGTTGGACTACTGTCTACCGCTCACTCGCACAATAGCACTTAGTGGTTGGATTTGCCGGACTGTCGTCTGTTGCTCACTTGTACAGTTGCACTCTGCTCGGGTAGGGTAAAATGAAAAGAGGGAAAGGTGAAGGGTTTAGTGTTTTTTTTAATTATTAAAAAAACTTATATATATATATTATAAATAATATATGTATATATATAATATATGTATATATATAATATTTGAAGCGAGTCGCGTTCGAGTTCGGTTCGATCTCTGTTTCAAGTCGAGTCGATTCTATCCAGACCAAGCTCAAACTCGACTGCGCTCAACTTGACCTGAACCATATTATGAGTCGAGTTGGAGTGAACTCAACCGAGTCGATTAGAGCAAGTTTCTCAAGGTAGCTCAACTCGTGAACAACTTTAATTAGGTGGTGTTGGGTGAAAAATCAGATAAGGTTGATAGGTCAACTTATGGAATGGACCAACTCTACTAATTAGCACGAACCCAAAGGGATTCAAGCCCTAAGGGACATCTACTTCCAAAAATAGGCTAACCTTCAAGGAGGTCAGTGCAACTATAAGGATATTCAAAGAGGATGCAACTGTAAGTCCACTCAAATGGCCAATTGCCGACCTAACCTATAGGTCAGCCATAGCTTGGCTATAGATCGACCATAGCACGACCATAGGTCATCCATAGCTCATCCATAGCTCAACCATAGCTTAGCCATAGCTCGGGATAATCTCTAAAATAAGGCAAACACCAATTCAACAAAAAGCTTAATATGGCTTGTATGATCTTCTCCTGGATCAATAGTCCGGAAATCTCTCTAACGGGCCGAAGATCTCTCCTATAATCTTCGGAGGATCAAATCAGATCTCGAGAACCTCGGACAATGATAATCTTGAGAAGATCCCGGACGAATATCTGAACAGATTCGTCTCTGGCGTGTCAGAAATGACTCCTCCTTACAGCTGTTTTCCTTCTCCTATAAATAGAGGTACCCCCAGCCAATGTAAGGTATTCATTACATATTCCCATTCTCGACCGGTGACACTTTTCCTGAGGAGATCCTACCCTACAAAAGACCCAAGGTCCTGACTTAGGCATCAGAAGGTCCCCAGTACAAGTCAAGGTCTCCTTTGTCTCTTGTTTCCATTTGTGCATGTCTAGAAGGGTTAACTGAGGAGGGTCTACTGGAAAACTACATCAACAGTTTAGCGCTAAACTTTAGATAAGCTACAATGCGAGAGAGGGAAGAAGAGAACTCGAGCCTCCCCAGTTGCTGCTCCAGTTGCACCTGAACACACACCGCCACCCCCGGAACAGTCCGAGCAACCGAAAAATCAACGGGGCTCATCCTCACAACATCAGGTGAATTCCGGTTCTAGGAGGAAGGGTCACCGATCCTGTGTAAAGGGGGGTCGGTTGAACTCCTTTAAAAAAGAGGTCAAAATGATCAGAGAGAACATGGGTTACATGAGATAGATGTTGGTGCAACTGTAACCCCAGCATGTGCAGAGAGCCGATATGGAAGATGAACAAGTGGGCAACGACCCTCTTCAACCTTCCTGCACGTGAGCAACCTCTCAGAGAAGCCAACCACCCTCTTAAAAGAGCGAGCAACATAGCTCGGCTAGACCAGCCCTATCTCACATTTTGAAAACTATGACTTTGCCCGCTTTCGACCTACGCCATGACCTAGATTAAAAGAAGCGCGGTAAGGCCCCAGTCAAAACTACTGCTGAAAACGGTGAACCCTGGGAGGCCGAGTGTAACGTCTCGAAAAAATCCGTACAAAGACCCGAGTACCACCTCAGGCAGAAATCACTAAGGACCAAATCCTTTAAAAATTAGATGAAAACTAATTAAGTGTTAAACTGAATTAAACGCTAGATTACCTTGAACAACTTTCTATACGATCTATAAGACCCAAAACTAGTAGAATCGCTAACGCTACATTGCCTAACAATGTAGGATCAATCTCAAAACCTAGTTGCTCTCGGGAGCAGCTTGAAACTCCATATCGGACTTGGACCGCCATCGAAAGTCCGATTACCATGAAGCTATACAATTATGACCGCCTTACTGGACTTGACAACCATCTCGAAAATCAAATCCAAATAGTATCCAGAAACGCACAACTTGGACCCAGAGCGAAGTGTGTGAGAAACGTGAATACCTTTAAAAAATGAACTCAGATTTAAGTAATTTGGGCCGTTCACTTGCGGCCAAGTTTAAAGATTCAGACCAATAGATCCTGACTCAAATACACCCTCGGATCAGGGAAATTTCTCTACACAGGTCAATGTACTTGTGGCCCTAATCGAGTGATGATGACCGTTGAATTGAAACTGGTCCACCACGATCGATCCACAAATTCGACCAGACTGAAAACTTAACCTGACCTAGATCCAATGTCAGGGAACTTTCCCTGGACTGTATGCAGAAAAGGAGCCTCCAGATGAGCTCCGTTGGCTCGAAATAGCCAACTTTTGGCTATAACCTAAGTATACCATAGCCCTGGGGCCATTGAGGTCAGTTTTAAGCCTATATAAGGGCCTTAAACCCTCTCTCTCCCTTGCCATATGAATTTTAAAACCCTAAGAGAGAGAAGAGAGAAAAGAGAAGAAGAACGTGACGAGAAGAGAGAGAGTGTGGGAGATTGTTGTAGGGATTCATTCCTGCCGCTCCATGTGTCGAATCACCGCTCCCGTGTCGCTATACCGGCGATTACGATTTCATTTTTAGGTAAGAAATCCTAACCCTAACCTATTTTAGGGATTCAAATAGAGCAGATGGTGGAATAGCTAACCTATTTCATGTTATAGGTTGTTGTTGTGCCGTAAATAAAGACATAGCGTTCGAACTGAGTTCGTTATGTGTTTACCGGTAAAAGGTGCAGACTATAAATGTTTAGGTTATAGTTTTCAAGGCTTTCAATGTCAGTTAATGATTTATGTCTGACTTGATTGCTATCATATATGCTTTGAGATGTTGTTTCCCACGTATTGCACATATATATGAACTATGTTGAAATAGATGCATTCCATGTGTTTGTTGATTGTTTGTATGAGTATGGAATTATGACTTGTACTTGCCATGATTTATGTTTGAGGATACATGATTATTGTAGGTGTGGCAATATCCTTGTGAAATGTTTTGTTATAATACCTGTTATAACTACTATATTACATGTATGTTGATATGTGTAGTCTAAGTGTTTCATAAAATGCCTGGATGAGTAAATGCTTGCTGAAATGTGTTTAATGAGGGTGTTGAGAGGTGACTATTAATTCTCTTACCTATAGTTACAATTTCCTTCATGTAACTAAACTTACTACTATGTGCTTTATATATGAAATACCTATGCATGACAACATATGTATTATGTGTTTGTTGAAATGCTCAAATGAGATTTGTATTTAGATTGGTTGTCACATGCTATTTTTGACTATAACATGTGAATGCTATCATTTGAAGTGTCATCGGGGCTACGATGTAGTCCAGGCAATCGGTAATGATTACCGAGTTAGTGGCTGAGGTCGTTTCGCCACATAAGACATATTTGAGGAATCCGAGTCGTACGCTAATTATCGACAGTGGTTAGGCCACGCAGAGTGCTTACGCGCTTCATGTCAATCAACTCAACATACGCTCATACCAGTAAAGCTTGTCAAGTAACCCAATTGGCCCAATGTATGTTCACCATGTATGGACGCTACTGCTTGAATCTAAGGTACCAACTTATCAGAGGAAAATCTGTTTAACCTTGGTACCACAATCCGCTAAGACACATGAGCCGGGCATGGTGGTATGGGATACCGTAGTTAAGCTGTCAGCCTACGCTGGGGCGACGAGCCTCCTCGTAGTGTCCAGTGAGCAAACCAAACTCGTGAGCCAAATATGGTGGTATGAGACACTGTATTCGAGTTGTTAGCCAATGCTAAGGTGACGAGCCTTTTCCATATTAACCTCGAGTATAAACTAAGGCCTATGAGGATGGTGACGAGTCTCTTCTTTGTGACCTGAACTTGCTTGTCTACTGCTTTATATTCAGGGGTGACGTTGCCCTATAACTTACCTATCGTATGTGATTAACTAAGATTGACGACCCCAGATGGATCATCGTTGGGGTAAATGATATAAAGGAAGGTACCTTAGCTTCCCAAATACGCTATTTGAATAAATCTAAATAAGAATTTGGCTAACACGATCATGCACCACATTGCATGTGCTTTGGCGAGGAAGCACACATTTAGGGAGGTTACCATGCGCGATCGTGAGATGATGTCGCTGAGGGAGTGTAGGCGAGGGCATGCATCATTATCGTATACCATCCTTGCATTAACAAGAGTACTTAGGATATGATTGTTGTACTGCTTCATCATTATTGCTTGATTGAATTGATAACATGTTAACCTTTGCCTTATAGCTCCACTGAGTTGATCACTCACTTTCACTCTGGGATGGTGTTTTAAAACACTAACCAGACTCTATTATAGTTGTAGGTGACGTCGAGGCTTACGAGATGGAGCCTGGCTTTTATGATGACGAGGAGGAGTTCTCCTACATGTAACTCTCTGGCGGGTTTATGTAGACCTGGAGTTACGCATCGAGGCTATGGGGATATGGATAGACGATATCACATTTTATCATTTTGTTACTTTGGGAATTATTCATGTAATTATATGACCTGGTGACATGTTCATACTCTGGGGACTCAAAATTCACTTAGATGCTTTATACATCTATCACAGTCTTCCGCTTGCGTAATCTAATTGTCACTAGAGTATGATATGTTATTTTGGTATAATCTCACTCATGTTTAATGCAATAATACGGACAACATTTAATCATCATTATCTATGTTGCATAAGCGATGTGTTGGAACTCGGGAGTTGGGCTCCTGCTCGACCTCCGATTTTCATGGCGTTACAAGTTGGTATCAAAGTATCATTTAGATTAAACTAGACTTGGGTTATGGTCACACGACGCATGCTGACGTATTTTGACTTAGGTGGGGGCGATAAAACATAGAAATAGTCCTAGGATTCCAAGTTTCGCCCATCAACGAAATGAACCGAAACTGACCGTTGAATTTCACCCCGTATGTGTATAAGATCGTGTATGAATGATCCAAACTCCTTTCTAAACAGTCAATCAACAAATTTAGGAAAGAATTAGATGTATTCTACACTCAAACAAACCGAAAAGCGCGAATATACGCGAGATGGAACCCAAAACCACTCAAACAAACTCCTGGGCCTAAACAGTGCAAATCGAGGGGACCCAAAGTAGACCCCGCACCTTTCTGTCACCCCGAGGGGAATGCCATCGCCGGGGGGGCGAGCCATCACCGGATTGACCAGATACCGGCCATGCCATCACCGGATCGGCGAGCCCTCGCCGGTCTGTCCAGTGATCTGGCGATGCCATCATCGGATTGGCGAGCCCTCACAGCCCGGACGGACCGGGCCTGTCAGGCCGATGCGGGCCAGTGGGGCCAGCTAGTGTACAAAGTTGTAGGCCCCATGAAATCGTGTGGGGACCCCTCTTTTATCTCCTTTTGCTTCATTTCTCTCCTTCTTACCCCTTCAAGCTTTCCAAACTTCTCAAAAGCCCCTTTTTCCATCTCAAATCCCCCTCCATTATACCATCTTCCTCATTTGTTTCTTCACTCCTACCCATTTCCACCGTCCCCTCCAAAACTCATCCCCTACACTTCCCATTTTCCTTGCTTTCTTACTCACTTGAGCACAAAGTCCATGACTTTGTGTCTCATATTTTCAAGACTTCCAAATCCCCCATATTCCTAGGTTTTTCTAGCTTCCATGGCTCTTCTTGAGCTTATAGCGGCTATTTTCTCCATTTCCACGTTTCTCTCTCATGGAAAAGAAGATGGCTCCTACGGATGAAGCCGGGCCTAGCCGCCCTACCCGTTTAAGGAGGCAGAAAGGCATCGAGGCTAGTACAAGCATTGATTGGCAAATAAGGACAAAGCGGGACCTCAAACCCCAGGTTCCTCTTGAAAGGGCTCTACAACGGACCTGACACATGGAAGATTTCAAGGCAGTAGGGTTCTCTTCGAAGTACATGGAGATGAGAGGCTGTTCAGGCTTTATCCGTTGATGGACCGCTTGTCTGATGTTGGATGGGGACCCATATTTGAAGGCAAGTCACGAGCGACTGTGAACACTGTCTGAGCCTTCTACGCCAATATATGAGACCCATCATTGGAGCCTCTACAATTCAAGATCCCCGTGGCAAGGCGGGAAGCGGTTGTAGACGTCCGTTTGATATCTCGGCTCTTAAGAATACCGTGTGGTGAGGTACACCTCAGTGAGGATTATTTTAGGAGTGAGCGTGAAAGAGACCGCCGCACGCAATTCCTTTATAGCCGACTGGCCCACTGGAATCCAAATCGTACCCTCTTAGCATCCAAGATGGTCGACGACTTCCGCTTGCTCCACCACATCTTCACGCACAACGTGTATCCCAATTGGAGCAATCGCAGTAAGTGTACGCGCTTGATGGTGGACTTCTTGTACCGTGCTTGGCAGGGAGACAAGTTGTGCCTGCCTACCTTCGTCCTATGAGAGATAGTCCTGACCGCCCGTTTTACTAAAACAGCCAATTTCACTTCCATTTAGTTGACTCATTTGCAAGCTTGCTCATGAGTTCGGCTATAGACTTTGCCCTGATATGGTGGTGCCGATTCACTTTATAAATGACACCACACTCTCCAACATGAAGATTGGGCCGCTACAATGACGTGTTGGGTCCGAGGACAAGAAAAGTAGAGACGGGGCTGAAGAGAGTGAAGAAGAAGAGGAAGATGAAGAAAATGACATAGAGGAAGAAGGAGAGCAGGAAGAGGAAGACGAGGCCCAGGACACTGATGAGGGCTCACCTCCTGCTACACAGGTGCGCGATAGTGATCGGGCTGCGATAGAAGCCCACTTTGCTCAACTTGAGGAGGGCCAGGTTGCCCTGCGACAGGGGTCACAATGACCCAGGCCGAGGTAAGGCAAAAGCTTAAAGAGAATGAAGCCTTCATGAGGTGAAAATTTAGTAAAGTATCACGCACCTTGAGGTCAATCCTATGTTGTCTGCACAATAAGGGTGCACCTCCACCATCGCCAGATTCTGACAACTAGTCGTACATCTAGTCGTCTTTTGATTTGCTTTGTTGCTTGCTTTCTTGTTTCTATGTATAACCTTGATAGGCTTAGTAATGTGGTAGAGTGGTTTGTAGGTTTTAGTGTGTGTGAACCTTGCTTAGATTAGCTCACATACATTTTTTGTCATGATCCATGTAATACTGCATCCCATGTATTATGACAATTTTGGTAAATGAAATGCATGAAGCTTCTTTAGATTTGAAATGCGAATGATGTATTACGAAAGGCCCGAGTACAAAGGCCTGAGTACCACCTCAGGCAGAAATCACTCAGGACCAAATCCCTTAGAAATTAGATGAGGATTAACTAGTGTTAAACTAGATTGCATACGAAATCCACACTAATCACTTTAAATACGATTTGCAAGACCCAAAACTTGTGGAATCGTTGACGCTACATTACCCAAAAATCTAAGATCAATCTCATTACCCGGTTGCTCTCGGGAGCATCAAGAAACTCCATATTAGATCTAGACCACATATCGAAAGTCTGAATAATACAAGGTTATAGAATTAAGACCGCCTTGCTGGGCTTGACAACCATCTCGGAAGTCAAAACCAGATAGTGTCCCAGGGCTATTCGCTTAAGCCCGGAGCGAGTGTAGGAAAACATAGTTTTCTTTAGAAATTAAATCTAATTTAAGTAATCTGAGACTTGCCACTTGCGGGCCAAATATAAACAATCAGACCGTCGGAATCTGACCCGAATACACCCTCGGATCAGGGAACATTTCCCATACATGTCCGTGTACTTGTAACCTTGATCGAGTTTCAGTGACCGTTGAACTGAAACTGGTCCGCCACGTATGATCTGAGAACCCGACTGGAACGAAAACTTAACTCGACCTAGATCTAAGGTCAGTGAGCTTAAGTCCGACCTTTGGCTCAAGGGGGGCTCCAGAAGTGCTCCGTTGAGACGGAACAGTCCGTATTTGGACATAACCTAAGTATACCATGGCCCTGAGTCTATTTTCGTGAGTTCTGGGCCTATATAAGGACCTTAAACCCTCACTCTCTCATCCCATACGAATTTGAGAAAACCTAGGAGAGAGAAGAGAGAAAAGAGAGAGAAAGTGTGAGAGAAGTGGGAGCATCTTCCTGATACTCTATCCCACTGCTATACGTGCTTGACCATCGCTTTCTAATCGTTATTCTGGCGATTCTGTCGACGTACTTAGGTAAGAAAACCCTAACCCTAACTTGTTCTAGGGTTTCAACTGTTACAAGTAGCGAGATAACTGACTTAATTCATGCTATAGGTTGTTGTACCGCCATAGACGAAGACTTAGAGATTCTATCGACTTCGTTACACTTCTACGGCATAAGGTGCGGACTTTAGACATATAGGTTAAGGTTTTCAAAGCTTTCAATGTCAGATAATGATAGACTCATGATTTGGGTGTTATTGTACATGCAAAATGCGATGTTTGTTTTGCGATTCAGTTACGTATGCAAATTATGGCGTTTAGTGTATTCTGTATATTTGTAGAAAATACCGTATACGTATAAATTATGAAAGTGTGTTTGCCATGATAAATTACTGTATGTATATGCTATATATGTGTATAATACTTACTCGGCGAAAGGATTCGCCCAAATACATGTTTTGGCTAATATACGTTATGTATGTTAAATAAGTGTATTCTAAGTGTTTGTGAAAATGCTTGTAAGAGTAAGTACTTAGATGATAGTGCTTTAGATAGGTGTTGAGATAGGATTCTCAACTACCTTAGAGATATGTATGATTTCCTCCATGCAAATTGTATAAATTAATTGCTTACTTATGAAATATATGTGTTTGTATTTCCTGCTTACCTTGTGCTTTGTAACATACTTGTTAACATGTTTGAATTATTTTATTTATTCTGCTTTACTCTACATGTTTCTGGTTAAGGATTGAATATGATTAGGGCTATGTTATAGTCCAGGCGATCGGTAACAGACTTGAGTTCGTGGTTGAGATTCATTCACCACGTAGGACGTGTTTGACGAACCCGAGTCGTGTGTTGGTCGTCGGCAGTGATTAGGCCACACGAAGTGCATAAGCACTTCATGTCGATCGATACAATGTATGCTCGTGCTAGTCGAGCTCGTCAAGTAACCCGATCTGCCGATGTATGTTCACCATGTATGGACGCCTCTGTTTAAACCTAAGGTACCCATGTCCTAACTTTCTATGCCAACATTTACGAGCCTACGCTTGAACCCCTGCAGTTCCATATCCCATGTGATAGGGATCGGTTGGCCACAGTTGATGTCAGATTGATATCTTGGCTTCTGAATGTGCCCCTTGGCGAGGTGCATTCTAGCGAGCTGAATCTGAGGAGTGCACGTGAAAGAGATCGCCGCACACGTTTCTTTTGTAGTCGACTGGTCCGGTGACAGCCGAACAAAAGTCTTCTAGCAACCTATATGTCTAATGACTTCCATTTGCTCCATCACATCTTCACGTTCAACGTCTACCCTAGGTGGAGCAATCGCAGTGAGTGTACGCGCCTCATGGTAGATTTCCTGTATCAAGTGGGGCAGAGAGCGAACCTTTGTGTGCCTACATTCATGTTGCGACAGATAATTAATATTGCACGCTCCGCTAGAAGGACTGATTCACTCCCCTTCAACCAACTCATATGCAAGATTACAAGTGAGTTTAGCTACAGTCTTGGGGCGGAGATGCCGATGCCGGTTCATCACATTGGCGAGACTGCCCTCAACCAGATGGAGATCGGGCCACGGCAACGCCAAGCTCGACTTGAGGAGAGCGATGATGAGATGGAGAGCGAGGAAGAAGAGAGTGAGGAAGAAGATGGAACTAAGATAGAAGAGGAGGAACAAGAAGGAGAAGAGGAAGAGAAGGCCTAAGATACAGAGGAAAGCTCACCGCCTACGGCACCAGAGCAGGACACTGATCAAGCTACTAGGGATGCTCGTATAGCCCGACTTGAGGAGGGTCAGGCTGTCCTACGTCAGGACATTATGGATCTTCGGGGCCTCGTGAAACATCGGTACAAGAAGGTGACTCGCACCTTGAAGTCTATCTTGTGTTGCTTGCAGGATAAGGGTGCCCCTCCTCCATTGCCAGACTCGGATGCTTAGTCATCCATGCTGGCGTCTTGCAGCTCATTTTGGTTACTACTTTAGGATATGTTTGTGTTTTCATGTTGATAAGCCTAGTAGTGCAGTAGTGGTAACATGTTTTAAGTGTTTGAGGCTTTGGTTGTATTAGCTCACATGCATCTTCTGTCATGATTCATGTAACTCTATATTCCATGTATTATGACAATTTTGGTAAATGAAATGCATGCAGCCTCTTTTGCTATGAAGTGTGTGGAATGCTTAAGTGATTGTGTATTTTATTGTTGTGCTTCATCTTACATGTGTTGCACCCTATGTTGTATAGGGCATGCCATGGAAATATACGCGGAGCACGACACACCTCACACTCACTGATACGATGGACCAGGCTCCTTCCCATAGAGATGGTCGTACAGACCCTGGTTTGGGCCCGGATCGTGAGACTATACCTGCGTCTCAACCTTCCACTGGTCCTACAGCTGGACTACCACCTTATACACCACCGGTTCGCGAGCAGAACCGTGCTTCTTCCTCGACGCAGTACGTGGCTCAGCCTGCCCCACCTACTGATAGGTTTGAGCAGATGATGATATTGATGCAGCAGCAGCACCAGCAGCTCTTGGCCACTATTATAGGGGCCTTATCTCAGGGTGGGAGTGCGACTCCACCTTCACCATCTGTACGTCTTGCTAAGACTGCAGAGCCTTCTGCTCAGGCTAAGGATGTGCCTCTGCCTGCACCTGCTGCATACCCTACGGAGAATTTATGTAGTAGTGGCCTTCTCGAGCGATTCCAGTGCTTAAGGCCTTCTACTTTTACGGGTTCTCACAGAGCCGAGAAGGCTGAATATTAGCTAGACCACATCTCCAAGATGCTACAGATGCTGCATTGTACCGAGTCAGAACAGGTTGAGTTGGCCACCTTTATGTTTGAGAAGAAGGCCAGTATGTGGTGGGATAGTGTCCTACGGACAGTCGCAGTTGGCTACGTATGGACTTGGGCAGCTTTCGAGTTTTGTTTCCATGAAAAGTACTACCCTCAGACCTACCGACATGAGAGGGAGAATGAGTTCTTGCGCCTCAGGTAGGGAGGCATGACAGTTACCGAGTACGAGCATCGATTTACTGAGTTGGGCAGATACGTCCCTACGATACTTGCTGACGAGCAGATGCGGATACGATGTTTTTCTGAGGGCTTGCGACCTAACATTCAGTCGAAGATGTGTTGTGTCAGCATACCCTCCTATGCCGAACTGGTATATATGTCTATGCGGGCAGAGCAGGATATAGAGCGACTGACACGCTCTCGTGGCCCTATGGTTACTAGACCACGACCAGATATCCAGAGCAGGCCATTCCTTGGCAAGAGGCCTCGTATTGACTCTCCACCCAGGATTGCGGTGCCAGTAGTTCTGATGAGGCGTCCAGGTATGACCTGTTCTTACTGCGGGAAACCGGGTCACCCTGCAGAGAGTTACTTTGCACGGATGAGAGACGGCGGATTTTCACCACTGCAGAGGATTGATCGTTCTCACCCTCGGGCTTTATCGGCTCCACTACTATGGACAACACCTGTACATCCATCCTTCAGACCACCTGCACCTCATTTTAGGCCACCACAGTGACCTATGGTGCCTCAACCCAACCGACCTCAGCAGGCATATATTCATGCACTTACAGCGGAGGAGCCAGAGATAGCACCTTCAGCACCTATGGCCTTCGAGGTCACTGCACACGTCTAAGGTATTCTTGTCTTCTTATTTTTGGACACAGGGTCCACTACCTCTATGATCTCATGCACGGTAGTCAAGCGACTGGGTTTGGATACTGCTCCTACGAAGGGAGTGAGGGTCATTACTGCCACTGGGACTTTCTCTGATGTTACTAGTATGTGTGAGGGCTACACGATAGACTTAGGTGGCAGAACGATACTAGTTGACCTGATCATCGTCCCCCCAGTTCACTACGACGTCATTTTCGGTATGGACTGGCTCACTGAGATGCGAGCAGAGATCGATTGCGAGACTAGGATGGTTACAGCCCACGGACCGGAGGGCACGACTTTTACTTTCCCTGTTCAGGTCAGTCACATTTCTCGATTGAGATGTTACGCTTCTTCACTGAAGAATATTGATAGTCCGACACTTGTGGATACGCCCATAGTTCAGAATTTTGCGGATGTGTTTGAGACGATTTCTGGTCTGCCTCCTCGGCATGAGATCGACTTCACCATTGATCTTACGCCTGGTGCGACACCTATTTCATTATAGATGTATTCCATACCTCCATGTGAGATGGAGGAATTGAGGAAACAGATTGACGGACTGGTAGAGAAGGGCTTCATACAACCCAGTGTGTCTCCTTTGGGAGCACCTGTATTGTTTATCAAGAAGAAAGACGGGTCGCTACGATTATGTATTGATTACCGCAGGTTGAACCAGTTGACCGTGAAGAACAAATATCCTTTGCCCAGGATAGACGACCTGTTTGATCAGTTGAAGGGGGCAAAGTATTTTTCGAAGATCGATTTATAGTCAGGGTATCATCAGTTGCACGTCAGGGATGAAGACGTGCAGAAGATGGCTTTCAAGACCTGTTTTGGGCATTACGAATTCCTTGTGATGTCGTTCGGTCTTACGAACACTTCGGCCATGTTCATGGACTTGATGAACCGGGTATTTCGGCCATTTCTATACCGATTCATCATCATATTTATAGATGACATCTTGATATACTCCACGAGTCAGGAAGAGCACGAGGAACACTTACAGGCAGTCCTAAATACTCTGAGGAAGAACCAGTTATTCGTGCAATATAAGAAATGTGACTTCTGGCAGGAGGAAGTCAAGTTCCTGGGACATGTAGTGTCCAAGGAAGGGATAGTAGTGGACCTTGCTAAGGTAGCTGCCGTTCATGATTGGAAGCAGCTTGGTTCAGTTACTGAGGTGAGGAATTTTCTGGGCCTGGCAGGTTATTACCGATGATTCATTCGAGACTTCTTGAAGATAGCCAGACCATTGTCACAGTTGACATGAAAGGATCTGAAGTTCGCCTAGAATGAGAAGGCGGAAGCAGCTTTTCAGGAGCTAAAGGACAGACTGACGTCCGCCCCTGTGCTAGTATTGCCAGAGCAAGGGGTTAAGTACACTATATATACTGATGCGTCTTGCGTTGGTTTGGGTTGTGTCCTTCTGCAGAAGGATAGAGTGATTGCATATGCCTCGAGATAATTAAGGAAGCACGAGGAGAATTATCCTATGCATGACCTTGAATTAGCAACAGTCATATTCGCATTGAAGCTCTGGAGACATTACCTCTGCGGAGAGGAGTTCGAGCTTTTCTGCGATCACAAAAGCCTTAAGTATATATTCACTCAGCAGGACTTGAATATGAGGCAGCGCCGATAGATGGAGACCTTGAAGGACTTCAAGTTCGAGGTTTCCTACCATCCTGACAAGGTCAACCCTGTGGCAGACACGTTGAGTCGCAAGAAGGCTATAGCATTTGTGGCTCCGCTGATGATAACAGAGTAGGATATGTTGGAGTTCGTGCGGGACTTCAAGTAGAAACTCATAGTGGAGGAGCCATTTGAGAGTGTCGCACACGTTCAGGTGCGGCCACTTATCGATGACCGGATTATCGAGGCCCAGAAGGGCGACAAGCTGTTGTTTGAACTTCGAGAGCAAGCTAACGATGATGTGGACTCTGAGTAGAGAGTTGGCATAGATGGGGACTTACGATACCGTGGCCGACTATGCATCCCAGATATTTAGGATTTGAGACGGGAGCTTCTCGAGACTGCCCACAGATCGAAGCTTACGATGCATCCTGGTAGCACGAAGATATATCAGGATATGAAGTGGTCATATTAGTGGGACAATATGAAGGTTCATATAGAAGAGTGTGTTTCCCGTTATCTCACGTGTCAGCAGGTCAAGGCCGAGCATCGCTGACCTCCTGGACTCTTTCAGCCCATGCCCATAGCTGAATGGAAGTGGGACTTCATCTCTATGAACTTCATCTCAGGGCTACCGAAGACGAGAAAGGGTTATGACTCTATTTGGGTGATCGTGGACCGGTTGACCAAATCGGCTCATTTTCTCTCTATCGGAGTGACGAACTCTGCAGACGACTTGGCTAGGTTGTACATCAAAGAAATAGTGCATCTGCATGGAGTTCCCTTGGATATCGTGTCGGACCGTGACACGCGATTCACGTCTATCTTCTGGACTCGTATCCAGGAAGCGATGGGTGTGAAGTTAAAGTTTAGTACCGCGTTTCACCCTTAAACCGACCGGCAGACAGAGCGGGTGAATCAGATTATAGAAGATATGATGCGGGCTTGTGTTTTGGACTTCAAGGACGGTTGGGATGACTGCCTCTCGTACGCAGAGTTCGTCTACAACAACAGTTTTCAGGTAAGTATTAGCATGGCTCCTTACGAGGCCTTATATGGGTACCCTTGTAGAGCACCGCATTGCTGGGTAGAGGTTGGCGAGCGCAGTTTGGTTGGCCCAGAATTAGTACAAGCGACCTCAGAGAAGATCGACATTATCAGGTGTCGACTCCTGACAGCCCAGAGCAAACAGAAGAGTTATGCCGATACAAGGAAGTGACCACTTCAGTTTAAGGTTGGAGATCATGTATTCCTCAGAGTTTTCCCTATGAAGGGAGTCCTTCGGTTTGGGAAGAAGGGGAAGCTTACGCCACGGTTCATTGGCCCATTTCAGATACTTGATCGAGTGGGAGAGGTGGCATATCGTCTCGCTTTGCCCACACCACTCGCGGGAGTGCACATCGTATTTCATGTATCTATGCTGAAGAAATACATCCCTGATCCTTCACACATCATCTATTGGGAGCAGGTGTAGTTGAGCGAGGATGCTACATATGTACTGCGTCCGACGCATATCCTAGACAGGAAGGAGTAGGTGTTACGCAGTAAGGTGATTCCACTCGTGAAGGTACTGTGGACGTATTATACAGAGGAAGAAGCTACCTGGGAGACAGAAGCTGAGGTCAGAAAGAACTACCCTCAGCTTCTCGAGGAGTATAAAAAAGGTACTAATTTCGAGGATGAAAATTTTCTTTAAGAGGGGTAGATTGTAACAACTCGAAAAATTCTGTACAAAGGCCCGAATACCACCTCAGGCAGAAATCACTCAGGACCAAATCCCTTAGAAATTAGATGAGGATTAACTAGTGTTAAACTAGATTGCATACGAAATCTGCACTAATCACTTTAAATACGATCTGCAAGACCTAAAACTTGTGGAATCGTTGATGCTACATTACCCAAAAATCTAGGATCAATCTCATTACCCGACTGCTCTAGGGAGCATCATGAAATTCCGTATCAGATTTGGACCGCACATCGAAAGTCTGAATAATACGAGGTTATAGAATTAGGACCGCCTTACTGGGCTTGACAACCATCTCGAAAGTCAAAACCAGATAGTGTCTCAGGGCTATTCGCTTGAGCCCGGAGCGAGGAGTGTGAGAAAACATGGTTTTCTTTAGAAATTAAATCTAATTTAAGTAATCTGAGACTTGTCTCTTGCGAGCCAAATATAAGCAATCAGACCGTCGAAATCTGACCCGAATACACCCTCGGATCAGGGAACATTTCCCATACATGTCCGTGTACTTGTAACCCTGATCGAGTTTCAATGACCATTGAACTGAAACTGGTCCACCACGTGTGATCTGGGAACCTGACTGGAACGAAAACTTAACTCGACCTAGACTAAGGTCAGTGAGCTTAAGTCCGACCTTTGGCTTAAGAGGGGGCTCCAAAAGTGCTCCGTTGAGACGAAACAGTCCGTATTTGGACATAACCTAAGTATACCATGGCCCTGAGTCTATTTTCGTGAGTTCTGGGCCTATATAAGGACCTTAAACCCTCACTCTCTTATCCCATACGAATTTGAGAAAACCTAGGAGAGAGAAGAGAGAAAAGAGAGAGAAAGTGTGAGAGAAGTGGGAGCATCTTCCTGATACTCTATCCCACTGCTATACGTGCTTGACCATCGCTTTCTAATCGTTATTCCGGCGATTCTGTCGACGTACTTAGGTAAGAAAACCTTAACCCTAACTTGTTCTAGGGTTTCAACTATTACAAGTAGCGAGACAGCTGACTTAATTCATGCTATAGGTTGTTGTGTCGTCGTAGACGAAGACTTAGAGATTCTATCGACTTCGTTACGCTTCTACGGCGTAAGGTGCGGACTTTAGACGTATAGGTTAAGGTTTTCAAAGCTTTCAATGTCAGATAATGATAGATTCATGATCCGAGTGTTATTGTACATGCAAAATGCGATGTTTGTTTTGCGATTCAGTTACGTATGCAAATTATGGCGTTTAGTGTATTCTGTATATTTGTAGAAAATATCGTATACGTACAAATTATGAAAGTGTGTTTGCCATGATAAATTACTGTATGTATATGCTATATATGTGTATAATACTTACTCGGTGAAAGGATTCGCCCAAATACATGTTTTGGCTAATATACGTTATGTATGTTAAATGAGTGTATTCTAAGTGTTTGTGAAAATGCTTGTAAGAGTAAGTACTTAGATGATAGTGCTTTAGATAGGTGTTGAGATAGGATTCTCAACTACCTTAGAGATGTGTATGATTTCCTCCATGCAAGTTGTTTAAATTAATTGCTTACTTATGAAATATATGTGTTTGTATTTCCTGCTTACCTTGTGCTTTATAACATGCTTGTTAACATGTTTGAATTATTTTGTTTATTCTGCTTTACTCTACATGCTTCTGGTTAAGGATTGAATGTGATTGAGGCTATGTTATAGTCCAGGCGATCGGTAATAGACTTCAGTTCGTGGTTAATATTCATTCGCCACGTACGACGTGTTTGACGAACCCGAGTCGTGTGTTGGTCTTCGGCAGTGGCTAGGCCACACGAAGTGCTTATGCACTTCATGTCGATCGATACAATGTATGCTCGTGCTAGTCGAGCTCTTCAAGTAACCCGATTTGCTGATGTATGTTCACCATGTATGGACGCCTCTGTTTGTACCTAAGGTACCCAACTCACCAGTGAATCCCGCTTAACCTTGGTACCTTGATCCGCTAAGACTCATGAGCTGGGCATGGTGGTATGGGATATCATGGTCGAGCTGTCGGCTTACGCTGGGGCGACGAGCCTCCCCGTAGTGACCAGTGAGCAACCCAGACTCGTGAGCCGAATACGGTGGTATGGGACACTATATTCGAGCTGTTCGCCTACACTGATAAGGTGTTGGGGGAGTGGTATAACGATTGCGTGTAACAGCCCTGGCAGCCCTTTGTAGTGACCTCGAGCATACTTTAAATCTACGGTGAGGCGACGAGTCTTCTCATAGTAAATAGAGTATAAACTAGGCCTGTATTGATAAGGTGATGGGGGAGCGGTGCAACGAGTGCATGCAACAGCCCTGGCAGCCTTTTATAGCGACCTAGAACCACATCATCGTATGAGATTATCTAGGACTGATGACCCTAGAATGGATCATTGTTTAGGAATAATATAAGGGAGGTACCTTAGTTTCCCAATACTGCTGTACGAAAAGGACTAATAACAACTCGGTAATCACGCTCATAACATAGCACTGCATGTGCCTGGCGTTGTGGAGCACTGAGGGATGAACGCATGCCGCAGACAAAAGATGGTGTCGCATGAGGGAGCATTGACGAGGGCATGCATCATGACTGCATTCCATACTTGCATTAATAAGAGTATTTATGAGTGTTTGATTGTACTGCTTTATCATTACTGTTTAACTGAATTGATAACATGTTAACCTATGCTTTATCGTTCCACTGAGTTAGCTACTCACTCCCACGTTACGGGACAGTATTCTGGACACCCACCAAACTCTATCTTACATGCAGGTATCGATAACACACAAGAGGCTGAGCCTGATTACTATGATGATCAGGATGAGTTCTCCTACATGCAGTTCTCTGGAGGCTTCACTTAGGCCATTCAGATGATGGGGCTACAGGGTTTACCATTATAGTTGTACCATTTTTTTTTGGCATTTTGATTTTGAAACTAATACATGTATATGGTGACTCAGTAAGGTGTTCATACTCTGGAGACCGATTGTGACCGTTTCTGACTTTATATACATTTATATACATCTTTCAGTCTTCCGCTTGCGTTTTATAACTTGATTTGGAGTATGAATTACTGTTTTGGTATAATCCCACTCATGATTAATGCACAAACACAGACAACATTCAATTATAAGCATTTATGTTGCATAAATGATGTTTTGGAACTCGAGTGTGAGTTGCTACTCGACCCCCAATTTTCAGGGCGTTACAGCTAGCTTCCATAAGCTATTTCGGCCCCACCTATACGGTCAGCACCAGCACATCTATCTTTTTGGCCGCCTGTGCCTCATTTTAGGCCACCTCAACAGCCTATGGTGCCACAACTGAACCGTTCTCAACAGGCTCGGGTGCACACACTTGCAACTGAGGCATCCGAGACAGCATTTACAGCACCGATGGCTTTCGAAGTCACCGCGCATGTTCAAGGTACACCAGTCTTATTGTTGGTGGATACCGGGTCTGCTATCTCTACAGTATCATGCGCTGCAGTTAAGTGACTAGGGTTAGAAACTAGTCCTATGGTTGGGTTGAGACTCCTTACTGCCATAGGGACTTTCTCAGACTCTACCAAGATGTATAGGGATTTTTCGATAGACCTAGGGAGCAGAACAATACTTGTTCACCTGATGGTCACTCCGTTATGTCACTATGACGTCATTCTCGGTATGGATTGGCTCACGGAGATGAAGGCAGAGATCGATTGCGACACTAGGGTGGTAACAACCCATGGAACTGAGGACACGACCTTTACATTTCCAGTGCAGGTCAGCTGGTACTACCGCATCAGTTGTTACGCTACCTTGTTAGACCATGTTAATCCATTTTCTCGCACCCACCTAAGTTGAATTTGCGTCAGCGTAAGGTGTGTGACCATAACCCAGGTCTGGTTTAATCCAAATCATTCTCTGATACCAACTTGTAACGCCCTGAAAATTGGGGGTCGAGTAGCAACTCAACACCCGAGTTCCAAAATATCACTTATGCAACATATATGATTATGATTTAATGTTGTCTATGTTAGTGCATTAATCATGAGTGGGATTACACCAAAACAGTAATTCATACTCCAGATCAGTTGTAAAACGCAAGCGGAAGACTGAAAGATATAAATAAACGTATATAAGTCAAAAGATCACAATCAGTCTCCAGAGTATGAATATAACATTGAGTCACCATGTACATGAAATATTACATGTAATATTACAAAAGTCAAAAGTCGCAAAAATAGTTCAACTGTAATACAACCCTGTAGCCCCGCCGAACAAGAGAGCCTATGCAAATCCATCGGAGAACTGCATATAAGAGTACTCATCCTGATCGTCGTAATAATCAGGCTCTGCCTCGGGAGTCACGCCATCATCTGAAATCAAGACAGAGTCTGGTTGGTGTTTAAAATACCGTTTCGTAACGTGGGAGTGAGTGATCAACTCAATGAACAATAAAGCATAGGTTAGCATGTTATCAATTCACTCAAGCAGTAATGATAAAGCAGTAAATCACACATCCCTAAGAACTCTTGTTAATGCAAGAATGGTATGAATGTATGATGCATGCCCTCGCCTACACTCCCTCAGCGACTTCATCTCACGTTCGCGCATGACAACACTGCCTCAGTGCTTGACCTGCTACGCTTGAATGCACACATAATGTAGTGCATGCATATGATTACCAAGTTCTTATTAGTTCTTTTCATACAGCAGGATTGGGAAACTAAGGTACCTCTCTTATATCAATTCCCGAACAATGATCCATTCTGGGGTCATCAATCCTAGTTAATCACATATGATAGGCAAGTTTAGGCCACTACCACCAATACCCTACCAACTGGCAGTCTATTTTCGAAAGCTCGTCGCCAACCCGACTGGGGACCACAGCCAGGCTGTGCCGGGGTAGGCATATTTTGTACTCGAGGTCACTCCACCAACGCCGTACCAACTGGTAGTCTATTTTCGAAGGCTCGTCGCCAACCCGACTGGAGACTATAGCTAGGCTGTACCAATGGAGGGCGATAGCTCGAATATAGTGTCTCATACTACCGTATTTGGCTCACGAGTTTGGGTTTCTCACTGGTCACTACGGGGAGGCTCGTCGGCCCAGCGTATGTCGACAGCTCGACCACGGTGTCCCATACCACCATGTCCGGCTCATGAGTCTTAGCGGATCGAGGTACCAAGGTTAAACGGGATTTCACTGGTGAGTTTGGTACCTTAGGTTCAAGCAGTAATGTCCAAACATGGTGAACATACATCAGGTCAATCCGGTTACTTGACGAGTTCGAATACCACGAGCGTACATCGAGTTGATCGACATGAAGTGCATAAGCACTCTGCGGGCCTAACCACTACAGACAACCTTAGTACGACTCGGGTTCGTCAAACACATTTTACATGGTGAAGGAATCTAAGCCATGACTTCGAGCCTATTACCGATTGCCTGGACTATAACATAGCCCCAATCACATTCAATCCTTAACTAGAAAACATGTGGAGTAGTCAAAGCAGAATTAACAAAGTAATTCAAACATGTTAATAAGCATGTTATAAAGCACAATTTAAGCGGGAAATACAAACATATACATTTCATAAGTAAGCGATTAAACTAAACAACTTGCATGGAGGAAATCATATACATAGCTAAGGTATTTTGAGAATCCTATCTCAACACCTACCTAAAGCACTATCTCCTAATTACTTACTCATACAAACATTATTATCAAACACTTATACTACACCTATCAACCTACATGACATATGTCGATTTTTAACATGTACTTGGACAAATCCTTCCGACAAGGAGTTGTCACATACACAATCATCATTTACTAGCATCCCATAGCCACGGTAGGCACAGATCATGATTTCATATTCATGTAGTCATTTCAACAAACACTTAGACTACACCCTCCATCATACATAGTATATATTAGTTGTCATACATATTAGGGAAAATCCTTTCGTTAAAGGGTTGTCGCTTATACGACAATCATATATCCATGACCGTTAGTCATGGCGAGCACGAATACAAATTCTATACTCATTCAGTCATTTTCACAAACACTTAAGCTACACATAGTAACATACACAACGTATGTTGATATAACATGTATTAGGGCTAATCCTTTCGCCCAGAAGTTAATACACATGCAACTAGCATACATAGACAACAATTAATCATAGCAAGCACAAATTTGTATTTCATACGTATATGGTATTTTCTGCAAATACGAGGAATATAGTATATTCAACATAGTTAACGTATATCTGAAAAACGAAACGTACAGTACTTTCTACATGTGTAATAGCATCCATGTCAGTAATATATCATTAACTGACATTGAAAGCCTTGAAAACTATAACCTATATGTTTAAAATTCGCACCTTACGCCGGTAAACGCGTAACGGAGTCATTTTAAATACGTAGTCGTTGTCATCGGCAGAATGACTACCTATAGCATGAACTAGGTTAGCTATTTCATTACTTACATTATCTAAAACCCTAAAACAGATTAGGGGTTGGATTTCTTACCTAAGAACGGGGTCGGTAGCGCCGGTAGAGCGGTACGGAAGTGATGGTAATGCACATAGAGTGATGGGATTGAATTCCAGGGGTGAACTCTAACTCTCCCTCTCTCTTTCTCTCTCTTTACTCTCTTCTCTCTCCTAGGGTTTCCCAAATTCATATGGGATGAGAGAGTGAGGGCTTAAGGCCCTTATATAGGCCTAAAACTGGTGGAAATGACCCTAAGGCCAAGGTATACTTAGTTTATAGCCAAAGGGAGTCTGTTTCAGCTCAACGGAGCACTTCCAGAGCCCTCCCTTGAGCCAAAGGTCGGAATTAAGCTCCTTGACCACGGATCTAGGTCGAGTTTAATTTTTATTCCAATCGGGTTCCCAGATCACACGTGGTAGAGCAGTTTCAGTTCAACGGTCACCGGAACTCGATCAAGACTACAAGTACACTGCCATGTGTATGAAATTTCTCCTGATCCAAGGGTGTATTTGGGTTAGATTCTAACGGTCTGAATCCTTATTTTCAGCCTGCAAGTGATAAGTCTTAGATTACTTAAATGAGATTTAATTTCTAAAGAAATCCACGTTTTCTCACACTCTTCACTCCGGGCTCAAGCGAATAGCCCCGGGACACTATCTCGATTTGATTTCAGAGATGGTTGTCAAGCCCAGCAAGGCGGTCCTAATTATAAACTTCATATTATTCGGACTTTCGACATGCGGTCCAGATCCGATACGGAGTTTCAATGTGCTCCTGAGAGCAACTGGGTAATGAGATTTATCCTAGATTTTAGGGTAACCTAGCGTCAATGATTCTACAAGTTTTGGATCTTACAAATTGTATTTAAAGTGATTCAAGCGAATTTCACAGCTAATCTAGTTTAGCCCTTAGTTAATTCTTGTTTAGTTTCAAAAGGATTTGGTCCTATTTGATTTCTGCCTGAGGTGGTACTCGGGTCTTAGTATGGATTTTTCTGGGACGTTACATATAATGGAATCCTTGGCTGACTATCTCTGAATGCCCTGTGAACTGTGGTCTTAACCTACCACTTAGCTATAAAGTTTCCAACCGAACAATGGTTTGGGTTAGTAAAGGGCGACCAACATGACGCCCAACAGTGATATGCGATGGCGCTAAGAACCTCGCACCAGACTATAACTATTACTTCACTAGATCCTCGTGAAGACTCCGAAGAACAAGGTCATCCTGTGGAACATCTTGTTCTAGTCCCATTGGATGAATCCGTCCCTTTCAAAACCATTCAAATTGGGTCGTCCCTAATGGCACCATTACGGTATAACATGATAGCTCTCCTCTGACGCTACGCTGATGTCTCTGCATGGTCTCATGAAGACACGCTCGACATCGACTCCAAGATTTTCGTACACCGGCTGAACGCCGACCTTGCTCACCGACCAATTCGACAGAAGCGCCGTGGTCTCGGTCCCAAAAGATATGTGGTGATCACAGAAGAAGTCGACAAACTCCTCAAATCTGAATTCGTCGAGGAAGTTTATTATCCAGACTGGATAGCCAACATTGTGTTGGTAAAGAAGGTAAATGGGAAATGGCAGGTCTATGTGGACTACACAGACCTGAACAAGGCTTGTCCCAAAGATAGTTTTCCTCTCCCCTGAATCGACCAACTAGTCGACAGCACAGCTGGGCACGAGCTGCTAAGTTTCATGGATGCATATTTCGGTTATAATCAAATTGTAATGCATTCACACGATAAAACCAAAATCGCCTTTATCAGCGACAAAGGTCTTTATTGTTACCGAGTCATGCCTTTTGGATTGAAAAATGTAGGTGCCACTTATCAAGGATTGGTCAACAAAATGTTCGCCCAACAAATAGGGTGAACAATGAAAGTCTATGTCGATGGTATGCTCGTCGAGAGCATCAAAGTTACAGACCATATCATTGACCTTGAGGAAATGTTTCTCACCTTCGCAAGTACCGGATGAAGCTAAACCCGAACAAATGTGCCTTCAGAGTTAGCTCGGAAAAGTTCTTCAGCTTTTTGGTCAGCCAACGAGGAATTGAAATAAACCCCGAGAAGATCAAGGCTCTCCTTAATATGCAACTGCTAAAGATGACCAAAAACATTCAACGACTCACAGGGAGGATCGCTGCCCTCAATCGTTTCGTGTCCCCAAGCTACAGACAAATGTCTCCCTTTCTTAAAACAGTTGAAGGGAAAACAAGTGGTAGACTGGACAGAAGATGTGACGCGGCCTTCCAGCAACTTAAGCAATATCTAGGGTTGCCACCACTGCTCTTGAAACCCGAGAAGGGAGAGTCCCTACCATTATACTTGGTTGTTTCTGATGCAGCAGTCAGCTCGACTTTACTTAAGAAACAAGAGGGAAAGCAATTCACAGTATACTACGTCAGTAAAGCCCTAGTTTCAGCCGAGACAAGATACCTAACCTTAGAAAAATTAGCATCGGCTTTGGTGGTTTCTTCTCAATGCTTGCGGCCGTACTTCCAAGCTCATACCATCATCATCCTAACCAATCAACCACTACGTCAAGTGCTCCAAAAACTCGAAGCTTCGGGACGGCTAATGAAGTGGGCGACCGAGTTAAGTGAGTTCGACATCAAGTATAGGCCCCGAGCAGCTATTAAAGGTTAGGCGGTGGCTAACTCATTGTTGAGCTAACTCCTACACCTGAGCAAATTACCGACCTACTAAGGCTGGAGCCTGTCCCAAGTGTAACTCTCGACTAAACATCTATCGAATCGTCCGACTCCCATTCACTTCCTGACCCACCCAGGTGGACACTTTACGTTAATAGCTCATCTAACTCTAAGGCAAGCGGGGCCGGGATAGTCCTCAAGACATCAGACCATACATGCATATAATATACCTTAAGATTCAGATTTCAAGCCTCCAACAATACAGTAGAATATGAAGCCCTGCTCGTCGAACTTAAGCTAGCAGCCAAAATGGGGGCTTAGCACCTCGAAGTCTTCAGTGATTCACAATTGGTCGTCAATCAAATAGCTGAAGCATACCATGCCAAGAAGGAATGCATGAAAGTGTATCTACGGAAGGCCAAAGAATTGATCGAAAAGTTTCAAAAATGATGTGTTGCCCTGATCCCTCGCGCCGAGAATTCTAAAGCCGACATCCTAACAAAACTAGCCACTGCAGACGAAGATGACATTCCGAGTTCCTTACGCAACCTAGTATCGACGAGACCGACCTCACCGCTGTACTTCCAGCAAGCTCAGAACCAACTTTGATGGACCCAATCATCGACTATCTCAAAGAGGGTAAAGTACCTGAAGATCGGATGGAGGCATGTAAGTTGCGAACTAAAGCAGCCCGCTACACCATACTCAACGACGTCCTTTACAAAAAAAGATTTTATCTCCCCTATCTCAAATGCCTCCGACCAGAGGAAGCAGAGTAAGTCCTATGGGAGACCCATGAAGGGATCTGTGGAAATCACTCTGGGGGCCAAGCTTTACCCACAAGGTCATTCGACAAGGTTATTATTGGCCGACCATCCAATCCAATGCTCAACAATTCACTTAGAAGTGTGATAAGTGTCAACGCTTCACAAACATACCTTGGCAACCACCTAAAGAGCTCACCCCTATGACCGGACCATGGTTGTTCGCTCAGTGGAGAATTGACATCATTGATCCTCTCCCGACTGGTAAGGGTCAGACCAAGTTCGTTGTAGTAGTAGTCGATTACTTCACAAAATGGGTTGAAGTTGAACCATTGACGAAGATAACTGAGCAAAAGATCACAGACTTCGTCTGGAAGAACATCATATGCAGATTCAGAATTCCTTAGACCATCGTCTTTAACAATGGAAAGCAATTCGATAACAAGCAATTTCAAGGGATGTGCGATAATCTCGGAGTTCGCAATGTCTACTCTTCCCCGCGACATCCGCAGGCAAACAGGAAAGTCGAGGCAATCAACAAAATCATCAAGCATCATCTTCGAACTAAGCTCGAGAATGTTAAGGGAGCATAGGCTGAGGAACTCCCCAAAGTCCTTTGGGCATACCGAACAACTGCCCGGACGGCTACCAAGGAAACGCCCTTTTCCTTAGCATATGGAGCAGAAGCAGTCACTCCAGTAGAGATCGGACTACCTATAGCTCGAATAGAGTCATTTGACGAACAAATCAATACCAAACTAATGGCGCTAAGTCTCGACCTTCTTGAAGAAAGGAGAGAGTAAGCTCGGGGTCTAAACTGCTGTCCGCCAGCAATAAGTGACACGTTTCTACAATGCCAGGGTAAATGTTAGAAGATTCCAAGCCGGTGACTTAGTCCTTCGAAGGACCTTCCAAAACACTAAGGAACCAGGATCGGGGACTTTGGGCCTGAACTGGGAGGAACCCTACGTAGTAACAAGTACGAGCCAACCTGGCTCATACTGACTAGAAGATTTGGATGGTCAGCTCTTGCCGCATCCTTGGAATGCTGAACATCTCAAGATTTATTACCCTTAGCAGATGAGCGCGAAGCTTATTATATGATGAATAACTTCAAGCTAGTACTAATAAAGTTATTACGACATGATTCCGACTTGACCTACTATGTTTGTCGGATCTGACCAAAGTCCGATCTACATCCAACCTATCGAATTTGACCAAGGTCTGACCTATGTCCGACCTATCGGATCTAGTCAGGGTCCAACCTATTCGAATAAAGCCCGATCCACATATTCAAAATTAAGTAGATCTACTTAACTTAGAAAAAATCTACGACAAGGGAGATCATTCCAAAAAAGAAACAAGTTTCCATTGATAAAGCCCCGAAGGGCGCATTCACATTGGTCAAGCCCCGGAGGACACATTTACATTAGTCTACATATACGAAAGAAGGGAAAGGTATTGTAGAGTGTAACACCCCGTACTTTTCAGTACTCTGGTGTTACTATGTAACTTAACTTGGTATTTAGTATTTGAACATTTAGCGTCGCTCAAGTCTAAATCTGACCATCAGGAGTAATATTCATCTCTAGAATAAGTTATACATTCATTATTTTTTTAATGGATCACTATATCATCAAATCACTCTATTTTTAGGAGTTCAACCACCCTGATAGACCAATTGCTCTGAGAGGTAAATCAGACAATCCAACACGAATCATAGAAGGCCCTAATCTTAGATCATCTTAAAGATTGGGACCCGAATCGTCAGATCCACCATTCACCAGGGTCCAACTTGAAGGTCTTTCACTTGATCATCACACTTAGACCATTAAACCACTAATCCAACCATGGATCTTCATCTGGATGAACCTTGGGACATCCGGACCATTGATATTCAGATTCAAAAATTTTCAACCGCTAAATTATCGATAAACATTAATTAGATGCACTCAATCTTTGTGATTGAACCCTAAGATCATCAAATCTACTAATGGATTTCTATATATGCGGGGCTAGAAATCCTAAGAATCACTAATGAATAGATTAAGAAAAGATCTGACCGTCGAATCTCCAATGACCATCGGATATTGCCATTTAGACGCACAAAACCCATTGTTATGGCCCACCCAAGGTTCAAATTTGCCTCACCTTTAGTCTATCACTTTAAAAAGATCAATTGAAATAAATAGATGGGGTGGATTGCCCAAAGACATCACTGTGGACCCCACTTATGATCCGAGTGTACACTTATGCGGGTGCACCCACAATACACCAAACTAAAAATCGGGTCAACTATGTGTTGACCCGATGATTTCTGAAAAAGGGAAGCTACTTCCCTCCCTTTTCTTTTAAATCAAACAGCGAGCTTGCTGTGTCCGCAAATTTCAATCAAGTGGACCCTAGTTGAGATCAAACCATTGATCTAAGCCATCCATCGTATTTCTTTGCCAAAAACGTTCAAGCCCAAGGTGTCCGTACAAGATCACGCATACACACATATGCACAAACAGGAGCGCGAAGTGCGCTGTGTGCGGTTGTTTTTGCCGAAAACAGAAACCACACATATATACACAAACAGGAGCGTGAAGTGCGCTGTGTGCGGTTGTTTTTGCCAAAAACGTTCGAGCCCAAGGTGTCCGTTGAGCTGCCAACCTGGAAATCTGGGACAGTCTAGCTTCACTCATCTTAACCCTCCATTTCGGTGCATCTCAGCCTTCCATTCATTCCCTTTTAGGGCTTCCTCAACTATGGCTTGGATTTTTCTCGCCCGCCGCCGCAAGATAAAAATTGAGCTCATTAAGATAGGATGTTAATCACCTTCCGTTCAGTGGTCCCACAGTGGTCATGTGACCTATCCACACCATCCATTCACCTCTGATCATCGGATCAACCATCCAATGATGACCGGCCATTAACAGCTGGGCCATCTTCTCCGTTGGTTCGAAAAACCCATCCCCAGATAATAAGCCCATCTCTTGATCAGAGTCGTGTATTTGGTGGGACATGATGCTAGAACCCCATCCGTGGCATTTGATTGCATCCACGCAATCAAATCCGGACGTATCATCAAAGGATTTCCCACAAGTTAGAGCCGTTAAGCCATAACTAATCCCATAGATTAGCAGCGTCGTTCGAATCCTCTAGAAGAGGATTAGTGGAGTTTATAAAGGTTGCTTTTAGGGCGACTATTTCTAGAAAGAGAAAGTGGAAAAGAGTAAGGTGAGGGCGCCGCACTAGCCGCTGCACCCTGTTGTGTCGACTCGGTTCGAATTCGGGTCGAGTTCACAGTTACCTCTGGTCATAGGGGACCTGTCACAGTAGAGAGGAGAAAAGAAAGAAAACAGAGAGAGAGAGAGAAGTAAGGTTAAGAGTGAGGAAGAAGAAGGAAGAAGGGAAACAGAGAGAAGCAATGCCACTGGTGTGAGTTTCCTACCGTCCATCCTTAGCCGGCCGTCTGGAGTTTCTCAGACTTGTTACGGACCCCTTTTCTGTCTACTCCAACCTCTGTCGTCCTAGTCGCATCCAGTCCCAACTCTTCCAACCTCCGAAAATGGCCTCAGATAAGGTAACACCGCATTTGATTTGCACCCACCCGGTCGACGATATTCACAGTCGCTTCCAAACTTAGGCACGAGTTGGTGTGACTTAGATCCATGTTTCAGGATAAAATCCTGACTGAATCAACGATGGAGTTCAGTTGATCTCTCAAACCAATCTCAGTCGTGTCTTCAACACCACATCCAATTATTTGAAATTCACGACTGGAATTCCTGTGTAGCTTCAGCGACTCGAACTGAGTCCATGGTCGAGTCTCGTGATCTAGTCAAAGCCCGGATCGAGTAACAACTCCTCTTATCCATCTACACCAGCAGTCAAGACCGTTCCAGGTTTTAACAACTCAGTCAGCCATTGAAGAAGGCGTGCTCGGGCTGAAATCTCATCAGTAATAGAAGGTACAACCAGCAATTGTCCACCTTAGAAGACATTTCTTCCTTCAATAAATCCCAACAAGATCCTTCACTCATCTCATAAGAACATTCCAGATCAAGGAAATTACCCACCCAAGGTGAGGGATATCCCACATGGCTTCCTCATTTCATGGAATTCTAAGATAGTTTGAACTTAAATGTATAATAACATTGTGATTGTGTGAATGGTAATTATGTCTCTTCTAATTTTAATTGATGATCATGCCCCTAATCCATCTTATGAGAATTGTGTTACACTCATTATGCTATACTTAGAATTGCTTATATCCATATACACTCCCACTAGTTACATCATGAGGTAAGAGTTCTTGTTTTCATTTGAAAAACGAATTGGTACATTACCCTTATCCATGTTAGAATAGTCTTAGAGTATCAAACATATTAAGTTAGTCCTTAATTTCTTATTTTGATGAAATATATGTGAACTATTATATTAACTTCTATAATTCATGTCATAAAATTGTCTTACAATTAACAACTATGTGTTTAGGAGTTAGCCTTGCATTCTCTATGTTTTCCTAGTAATGGTTTGATTGGGATATAGTCTTATTTAAGGTGAAAAGAGACATGATGCTTCCATTTCTTTTATCTCACAAGTGGTGCAAAGAATGCCAAGGGTGGACTATCACTTTTCTTTAAGAAGGGTAGTGGACTTGTTATTAATTTAGTATGCTTGAAATGTCACATTTGTGGGTCCTCACTTGTACCTAAAGGAAATAATTGGGTTTATATCGAGCTCATATTTGAATGATAGATATCCTATTAAAAGACCACGAGTCTTAATCATGCTTATGAGAGTAATCTTGATAATCCTATGGAATGTGCACGAACATCATGGTACATGACATTCATGCATGACATATGAGCTTTTTCGAGTGCTCAATGTAAGCCACACTCTGTTCAATTTACTAAAAGTTCCAACACTTTAGTTTAACTCACAGAACCTGTGCATTTGGGTCACCTTGGGCACTTTTCTTTACATGAGACTTTTGCAGGATTGGACACTCCTCCGGCGTACCCCATGTATTTTTTCCAGGAGACATCCTTGGGCGCACTCACTTACATGGCTTTTTCTAGGTAGATAATCTACTGCGGGTGGTCTGCATGGTCTTTTCCGGGTGACTAGTTCTCCTTGGGTGACCCTTTATTTTAACAGCTGGATGTGCATCCCCAAACTGCGACTTGAGCATACATTCATACATCCATACATTTACGCTTAAGTTATATTATTCTCCTCATGATTGAATATGTGGGGTTTAAACTGCTTTGGAATAACTTGATATGTACAAATCCTTGCGGGAAATTTCCACTGAGTTTTCACTCACCTAATCATGTGGTTGCACCAAATAGATACAGGGATGATAACAGGTGGAAATCCCTATGACGGGATTCCAGGGACGGCTGAGGTGGAGTTTGTCAAGGAGAGCCTTTATACCGTTGTAGTCGAGCCGTTGGAGGTCAAATGATATTTTTTGGATTTGCATACCTTCATGTTTCATGCTTTAAGTTTTACTTGAATTGTAATAAAAATATCCCTGCTGAGGGATTCCATGTTGCTTTCATTTTTCTTGTATTAAACTTCCTTGTTGTTACTCTTGATATCCCTGGCTTAGGTAGTGATTGCTTTACTTTATGCTTTGAAATTTACTATTAATTGGATTTATGATAGTCCATTTTATAACGTAATACTCGGGTTTTCGACGAGGAGCAACTATCCTTGGGTTTTGAGAACCAGGGTGTTACAAGATGGTCTCAGAGCGAGAGAGTTTAGACAAACCTTGCCTTTGGGAAAGAGTTTGTGCAAACCTTCAGTATTTTAGGTTTAGGGTTTCATAGATATACACTTGAATTAGATGTGGAACTTAGGAGAATCTCCTTCAGATTAGGAGAAATTTTGAGGACATAAAGACCCACACTTAGGTTCCCTTGAAATCATTAGGATAGCCATTCAAGCTTGGTTAGAATTACTTAGGAATTATGAAAATTGTGAACATAGAGATGCAAAACTTTAGGCCACGTAGGAAAGTTCAAGTTTAGTTGTTTAAACGTAGAAATTAATTTAGATCCCCATTAGGAACTACTAATTGTCTGAACTCAGAAACCAAACACTAAGTCCCCTTGGAAAATTATTAGAAAAGCTATTAGAACTTATCTAGAATTCCTTTGTAGTTAAGGAAAATGGTGAACTTAGAGACTCAAAACTTTTAGGTTCCGTAGAAAATTGTTTGAATAACCATAGAACTTAAAAACAAAACTTAGGTCCCCACCATAGACTACCTTCATAATTATTGAACTTAGAAATTTAACTTAGGCCTCGTGGGAGAACGAATGCGCACTACGATGTGATTAAGATCATCAAGAACATTTTTAGAAGTCTAGGATTTGAACTTTTCCTATGATTTTCCTTAGTTGAAATAACATCGTCACATCACTCAGTGAATGAATCAAACTTAGACATCTTAGGAAATTCTTTAACCACCATGTTGTACATCAGATTGAACATAAGCGCTCTCTTAAACTAAGGAATTGTAATTAGAATTTCCTAATATATCTCATTAGTTAAAGGCGATGATTGTCTCAAGTTTCAATACTTGGGTTAAATAAAGGTGAAATTATATATTTTTGGTAAAATTTCAGCCCTAGACCAAGCACATTAAGACTAGATTTAAGAATCTGGATGAGTTAGCAGGTTTCAAATTCAAACTTCTTAAAATTCTAGTCCCGAAAATGCCTGAGAAGACTCAAACTCCTTGACTGTGTCCTCCCGAGATTTAGCCAAAGCGGCTCAAGTCCCTAACTTAAGCTTCTCAAGCTTCACCCCGGCCTCCTCGAGCTTTGTCTCAGATTCCCTGAGCTTTGCCTGCAGCTCAACCTCCTGTTGAGCCGATTTTGCATAAGCCTATTCAAGAAGCTTCCTAGTGGCCTCTAGCTCAGCTTCCACAGTAAAAGCATGAGCTTCCGATTGGGTGAGTTTTTGGCTGGTATCGCCTACCTGCTCCCGCAGCTGAGCAACCTCAGCACGCGCCTTTAACATTCACGGGACAAGCCACAAGACAGAAATTCCGTTAAGGAGTTGAACAAATTGTTGAACTCCGCCTCAGGCATGTGACGATCCACCCAAGGAATGATCTCCTCAATAGTTCGGCAGAGACCCCTACGCTCCTATTGCGCTCCAGAAGGGCGAGCTACCTCGTCCACCCTTAAAGAGCGAGATATCTCAGGAACTCCCTGTGCCTTAGTAGAGGAAGTTCCTTCCAGGATGACCATCCTCACTCTTCCAGCAGCGTCAAAGGAGGGCTCCACCTCCATTCCTTCTACTTCCACCTCCACCACAACTGGATAAGAGGGGCCGGCCTTTCCCTTACTCTTGGAGGAGGTCTTCTGCATCTTCCTCTTTGGTGCCGCTAGCTCCTCTCAAAAAGGTGCCTAGAGCTTGGAAGCATGTTTTAGTAGAGGACGAGCTTCAGGCATCTCTACAATCGAAACACGAAGAAAATCAATTATGAAAATCTGCAAAAATTTTTAAGTTCTGAAGCTCGGCCAGAGGTCTTACCGAAGTTCTTACAGGAAAGGGCGAGGTCCAAGCCCAACTTGAGGAGCATATCAGGTTGGAGAAGTACTTTCCAAGACCTCTTCTCCTCTCATAGTGCTTTTGCCCCTCTGATCCGAGCAAGCGATCCACTGTTGAACAATGAAGGATGCTTAAGGACAACTGCAAAAGAAGACATGAGCAACCGGGTTAAGCAAATTCGAAGACCGACCAACCAAGGATGAGCTAAAAGATAACTACATCCGAGGAACACTTACTTAGGTCAGAAAATGCTGTGGGGACTCGGTGCTAATCCGAGGCCAAAGGTAGGTTGGTTACCTCCCAACATCCAGAAGCCCAAAACCAGTTATCCCTCTAGTTCTTGTTGGACAACGAAGGGTCGATAATAAGGTCCCCTCCAGTCCCCCACCAAGTGGAGAGATAATATTAGTGAGGTTACAACTTATTCGACTTCAGTTGGTATAGATGGAGGAACTCCTCAATGGTCAACTCGGGTTGCTCTAGCTCGGACCACAGAATCGCGCAGCCGATCAAAGCCCTCCATCTATTGGGAATCATCTATCCCAGGGCCAGATTTAGGCGAGCGAGCAAACGTCTCACCAGCCCCTACAGAGGAAGCCTCGGGCCGCATTGAAGAGCGACCTGGAAAATAGCTACAACTCCCTCTAGAGGCCGATCAGGTAGCTCGTCTAGTGAGGGGATTCGAAGGACTACAGACTCGAGAATGTGATACCCAAGTCTGATCCGAGCTAACTCATCCTCAGTAAGGGTCGAGGGCATAGGATCCCCCGGACCCTCCTCGCTAGTGGACTTTTTCGGGTCCTCTTCACCGGAAGGGTTACGCTCTACATTAACCGACATCTCTGCCGGAGACCCCTCCATCGCCCATAATGTCGGAAAATCAACATTAGGCATCATCACCAATGATGACGGTGGGCTCGACATCACCTGAAGGCTACTTGCCCTGTTGTTGCCACTGGAGGCCCCCTCCCATTAACTCGGAGAGTCCGACATGGCAGCTTTTTATAGCTGTTGAGAGTCGTTGATTAAAATGAGAAAAGAAAGGAGGAGGGGGCAAATGGAGTTTCAAGCTCACCGAGGAAATGGACACCGGGACACCAATGAATACAGTCGCCAGAAATCGCCTATTCTTGCTGGGGAAGACGACCGAATAGGGGAGACAAAACGGAAGCGAAATCAACTAAGGGTTAGGGCTTCCCTTATATAGGGAAGCCACACGGCAACGCTCGAGTACGCCCATCAATGTTGGGTACGACATCCCCTTGACTACCCCCTTCAGACACGTGGCGCAATCCCACCCACTACTCGACTATAATATTGAGCACTAAGCCACGTGTCGCATCCTCGTTGGTCTGTTATTGAAACGGTGGCCTGACGCCCCACGTGACCTCGAACCACGAAATGTCACGTCATGTTTAATTAATGACACGCCTCGATTACCGTACTGGTTGCCATACCTAACATCTATGATGACACGACCCGACCTAGCCATATTGGACTTACTTTTTGAGCCTCGATAACTCGGCCCGAAAAGTAAGGGGGGCTTACCGTTGGGTGAAAAATCGGATAAGTTTGATAGGTCGACTTATGGAATGGACCAACTCTACTAATTAGCACGGACCTAAAGGGATTCGAACCCTAAGGGACATCTACTTCCAAAAATAGGCCAACCTTCAAGGAGGTCGGTGCAACTGTAAGGATGCTCAAAGAAGATGCAACTGTAAGTCCACTCAAATGACCAATTGTCGACCTAACCTATGGGTCGACCATAGCTCGGCTATAGGTCGACCATAGCTCAGCCATAGGTCAGCCATAGCTCAATCATAGCTTAGCCATATCTTGGCTATAGCTCGGGATAATCTCTAAAACAAGGCAAACGCCGATTCAATGGAAAGCTTAATATGACTTGTACGAACTTCTTCGAATCAATAGTCGGGGAATCTTGTTAACAGGCCGAAAATCTCTCCTAAGATCTTCTGAGGATCAAATCAGATCCCAAGAACCTCGGACGACGATAATCTCGAGAAGATCTCGGACGAATTTCTAAATGGATTTGTCTCTAGCGTATCAGAAATGACTCCTCCTTACGACTGTTTTCCTTCTCCTATAAATAGAGGTACCCCCAGCCAATGTAAGGTACGCATTACATATTCTTATTCTCTACTGGTGACTCTTTTCCTAAAGAGATCTTACCTTACAAAAGACTTAAGGTCCTGACTTAGGCATCGGAAGGTCCCCTGTACAAGCCAGGGTCTCCTTTGTCTCTTATTTCCGTAAATGCAGGTTTCGAAGGGTTAACCGGGGAGGGTCTACCGGAAAACTACATCAATAGGTGGCACATTCAGTAAGTGTGCTTTGATCCTGTAAATAAATTTATAGGCTAAAAAACCTATGCTTTTTCCCATGTTTTGTCCACTTGAGTTTTGTATCGGCCTTATTTTTGGGATCATGTCATGAGCACGGGCTAGCACGGGCTCCTACAACAACTGTTTTAGGCATTTGGCATCCCCAGCCCCCAGAAAACCCCATGATTTGAAGGGCGCGACTTCGATGGCTCCCTGGATCCACTAAGGTGGGTGGATCCCTGACTGTGGGGCCCATCTTGATGCACGCCTCTTACTTCCACGCCGTCCATCTGTTTCTCGAGCTCATTTTCACGGCATGAACCCGAAAATGCAGCAGATATTGATCCAAAACTTTTGTTGCCCCCAGGAAGTTTTTAATAGCAATCACCACTGTTTTCTGTGTTGTTGTCCACCTGAGAATTAAATCTGCTGCATTTTATGTCTCACGCCATAAAATGAGCTGGTGAAAAGGATGGATGGCATGGATGTAAGACACATATATCAAGGTAGGTTCACAATGGATCCACGTAGCCACGCCTTGATCTGAAGCTCCTGGTCACCAACCAGATAAGCCGCTTTTTCAATTGATTGTGGACTATCGCTTCATTTCTCTTCATTACCTTATATCTGAGAGCCACAAATTGAAAGGTTCAGACTATCGAGTCGATGAGATTTTGGAGGCATGGTCCACAGAGTTTTGGGCCCAACAGACCAATGGTCCAGATCACCGGACAATTTTCCTCTGCTTGTGCAAATTGAATGCCAGGGGCGGCTCCACATTTTTGGGGGCCTTATGCAAGTCATAAAAATGAGGATTAGAATTTAATTTTTTGAGAACTTAATTAGTAATAAAGTAGGTAGCTGTGGTCCTAGGTTTTATGAGAAGAATTTACTGAGAATGATTTTATTATTTTGAAAAGAGACGATAGAGTTAGACTGTAATTATTGATAGTGCTAGCTTCTAGGATTTGTTTTTTATTTTAAATTTCAAATTTGTAAATTAATTTTTAGATGTTACTATTTTGTAGGCCTTTTAATAAGTTTTATTTTAAAAAATTTAGACTTTTTTTTTCTTCTTAATTTTAATTTTGCTATAATATAAGACCTTCATAATTAAGAAATTTTAATTTTACTATAATATAAGGCCTTCATAATTAGGGGGGCTTAGGCTATTGCCTCACCTGCCTACCCCTTTGAGCCGCCTTGTTGAATGCTTGGGGATGAGAAATTTGGGACTGTGGACCCCACCTTTTATCCAGCTATTTTTATGAAACAATAAAAACTTTGTTTTGCAACTTAGACCTACTCGTACGGACAGCGAATTTGAGGATGAAAATACCCCTCCCTTCCTTTCGAAGACAAGCGCTGACGCTCCTCCAGCCGAAAGTTGTACGAACGGCTCAAAAGAGATCAAAGTTACATGGCCCCACAGCTATGTATTTATTATATCTACAATGTTCATCCATATTTCGAGATCATTTCGGAGCATTATCCAAAAAAAAAAATTCATATCCAAAGATCAACTGGACCACACCACAAAGAGCAGCGTGAAAACTGATTTTCACTGTTAAAAATTTTGTAGGGCCCACCATAACATTTATTTTCCATCCAATCTATTCATAAGGTCACAAAGGCCTGGATGAAGAGGAAATTTTTTTTTTCATAATGATCCAAAACTTTTGTAACCCCTAAAAGGGTTTCGATGGTAGACGTTCAATTCCCCACTGCCTTTTACAGTGTGGTCCACGTGATAGTTAGATCTGTCTTATTTTAAGTATCAAGATTAATATGAGCTCGCCAAATAGATGGACAGTTTGGATATAACACAGACCTCATGATGGGACCCACAAAAGGCGGTGGGGATTACAACAACAAAAAAAAAACTAAAAAAAACTTAAAAAAAAAAACAGGAACTTATGGCTATGGTGTTTTCTATGGCTACGGATTATAACCGTAGCTATAACTGTAGCTCCTACTTTTTCAATATGTATTGAAGCTCTTTCGATATATCGAAAAAGGTCCAGAACTGTCCAGCGAGTTCGCCTAAAAAATCCTGCAATTTTCAATAGCTACGGATTATATCCGTAGCCATAACCGTAGTCCGTTGCAATTTGTGCATTTTTTATTATTATTTTTACATGGAAAACTTTATTCTACCTACATTTTTCTCTAATACATACTTATATAATAAATATATATATATATATATATATAATCATATAATTTTTTTTCTCACTTTCTCTCTTTTGATTCATTTCTTTGTCTATTTAATCAACAAGCATATCTCCTAAACTAGAATGATTTACTTAACGTACCACATATGATTTTTGAGTAGGAGAAGCTAATTTAGCCAAGAAACCTAGTTATTTTCCAAGATTCCATCAGGTCGATGGTCGAAAATCTATTTCATTCAATTCGTGGTCAGTTTCAATCACTTCATGGTCAATTTGGAAATTGAGCGGGGCAAAAATGAAATTAAGCGGGGAAAACATGAAATTGAGCGGGGCCAATGAGAAATTCAGCGGGGCAAACCTGAAATTCAGCGAGGCAAACTAGAAATCGAGCAGGGCAAACTAGAAATCGAGCGGGGCATGTCAAAGGAAATATCAATCTACACAGCAGATTTACAGCTAATATCTACAGCTAATATCTACAATGATTCTGACTAATATCAACAAGATTCTGACTAATATCTACGATTTTGGTGATATGGCGATTATACTGATTTATTCCTTCCTTAATTAGGATATATTAGCTATACAAGTATATTTAGATAGATGTATATATGGTAGGGGTGAAGATCGGCTTGTATTTGTATATATGGTAGGGGTGAAGATCGACTTGTATTTCTTCCTAAATAGCTTGTAATCTACCTATATAATGGGCGATTGTCAATGAAGAAAGCAGACTTTTTCAAAAAGACTCTAAGCTGTCATGGTATCGTAGCTATAGCTCTAAATTTCCATTTGTCTCGTGCTCTCAAGTTTCTTAGTCTCGGTTATTCTTGTTCTAGTTCGTTGACCTCATGTCTTAGATAAGTCGATGTTTCTTTGATTCGTTTCAATGGCAAGAATTACTCTGCTTGGGTGTTTCATTTCAGGATTTTCGTCAAAGGTAAGGAGCTGTGGGGACATGTTGATGGCAGTAACCCAGCTCCTGACAAAGACAAAGACAAAGACCGACACGCCAAGTGGAAAGTCAAGGACGCACAAGTTATGGCATGGATTTTGGGATCCGTTGAACCCAACATCATCTTGAACCTTCGATCTTCTCGATGCACTGACTCGGATGTGGACATACACGAAGAAGGTCTACGATCAACAAAACAACGCTCGTCGTTTCCAGCTTGAACATGAATTGGCCACTCTCCAACGGGATAGTCTTTCTATCTCGATTTTTACTCTAGATTCACTAATCTTTGGTGAATACTGTGATATAGTTTATCTTTGACTTACCATCCGAAGGTCTTAGTTCTGTTCAATCGTCCATGAAACTACTCGGAGGGATCAATTTCTAATGAAACTAAGGTCTGAATTTGAAGGCACCGGATCAATCTTATGAAGCAGAGAATCTGTCCCCTCCTTGGATACATGCCTAAATGATCTTCTTCGTGAGGAACAACGCCTTCTCACTCAAACCACCATGGAACAACGACGATCTACATACGTTTCTCGTAGCCTTTATGCGACAAGGCGGAGCCACGAAGCGAGGGATATGAGCACATTTTAGTAGTACTTCGTTGCAAGGGATTTGGTCATTATCCGCAAAGTCTTGTCCCGAAAATTCTGCAACTATTGCAAAAAGGATGACCATATCATCAAGGAATGCCCAACTCGACCCCCCAAGAAATCGAAGACAGCATATACTGTCTCAGTTGCTCTTCTAGTGCAGGTAGTTTGGTGAATACAACACAAAGTGCTCCTGCTCCTGCTCCCGTTTCAGTCCAACCCGTGACCCCTGACATGATTCAACAAATGATCATTTCTGCATTTTTAGCTTTAGGACTCTCAGGTAAACCCTTCACTACATCATCTCCTTGGTACTTTGATTCCGGGGCTTCCCATCATATGACAAACAATGCTGCTTCTCTTACCAATGTAAACAAATATATTGGAAATCTCAAAATTCATACTGCTGATGGCAATCATTTACCTATCACGGCCACTGGTGATGTTTCCTCCTCTCTCACTGATGTCTTCGTATCTCCCGGTCTTACCACCAATCTTGTGTCTGTCGTTCAGTTAGTTGATAATGATTGTAAAGTAGAGTTTTCTAAATCTGGTTGTGTTATACAGGATCAACAGTCAGGGCGGATGATTGCGAGGGGGCCTAAAGTGGGACGTCTTTTTCCTCTTCAATTTCCTTTGTCTTCTTTTTCTTTGCCTTTTGTCGCTTGTAATTCTGCTCATGTTGATTACCAAGCGTGGCATAAACGTCTCGGACATCCAAACTCTAATGTACTTCATGCTTTATTGAAATCTGGTTTTCTTGGGAATAATGAAACACCATCTCTTAGTGTTGTTCAGTTTGATTGCAATTCTTGCAGACTTGGCAAAAGTAAAACTCTACCCTTTCCTTTTCACACACCGTATGTTGTCAAACCTTTCGATCTGATACATAGTGATGTGTGGGGTATGACACCAGTCACTTCGCATGCTAATTACAAATACTTTGTCACTTTTATTGACGACTATAGTCGTTTCACATGGATTTATTTCCTTCATTCCAAAGACAAAGTATTTTCTGTTTTTAAGATTTTTCATGCATATATTCAGACACAATTTTCGGCCCATGTCAAAATCCTTCGTTCTGACAATGGGGGTGAGTATATGTCTCATTTGTTTCAGGACTTCCTACAGAATCATGGCATCATCTCTCAACGGTCTTGCCCTTCGACACCTCAACAAAATGGAGTGGCTGAAAGGAAGAACCGTCACCTTCTTGATGTGGTTCGCACTCTTCTGTTAGAATCTTCCACGCCCTCTCGATTTTGGTGTGAAGCTCTTTCCCTTCTTTGTCCATCTCATTAACAGATTGCCTTCTCCCACATTGAACCATGACTCACCTTTCACCGAGGTTATTTGGTCACCCTCCAACTTATTCTAACCTTCGTACCTTTGGTTGTGTCTCATTATGTTCATCTTCGCACATGAACGCACAAAACTTACGGCTCGATCGATTAAATGTGCTTTTCTAGGATATTCAAGATGCAATCAGAATGGTTTTCTTTGCTATGATCCGAATCTGTGTCGCATTCGAGTTTCTAGAAATGTGATTTTTTTCGAAAATCAATATTTCTTTTCTACCCATCAGGATCATGTTTCTCCTTCATTTTCTGTTTTGCTTATGTTTCCTAACTCTCTTGCAGATCCAGTCCCTTCTAAACCTCTCCTAGTGTATCGACGACGCTCCACCGCCACTTCCCACCAACCTTCAGCACCTCCTGAGCCCCCTCAAGCTTCTTCCCCGACTGCTGCTCCTGTTTCAGTACCTGCACCTCCCTCTCTCCGACTCAGTACTCGGGTTCGTAGACCCCCAGATAGGTTTGGTTTCTCTTCTCCTTCATCCTTCACAGCCACTTTGTCGTCTATTTCTCTTCCTTCATCTTATAAACAGACAATGAAGCATGAGTGTTGGCGAAAAGCAATTGAAACCGAACTTCTCGCACTTGAAGAAAACCAAACCTGGGATGTTGTTCCATGTCCCTCCTCCGTGAAACCCCTTAGCAGTAAGTTCGTGTTTTCTATCAAGCTTAATTCCGATGGGTCCATAGATCGTTACAAAGCTCGGTTAGTGGCACTTGGCAACAAACAAGAATATGGTCTCGACTATGATGAGACCTTTGCACCGGTCGCCAAAATGACCACTGTCCGAACTATACTCGCTCTTGTTGCATCCCAATCCTGGCCCTTACATCAAATGGATGTTAAGAACGCATTTCTCCACGGTGATCTCAAGGAAAACGTTTACTTGAAACTTTCCTCTGGTATGCCCACTTCCTCACCTAATGATGTTTGCAAACTGAAACGTTCTTTGTATGGTTTGAAGCAGGCACCAAGAGTATGGTTTGAGAAGTTTCAATCCACTTTGCTTAGTTTTTCTTTCACTCAAAGTCAGTATGACTCCTCTCTTTTTCTACAAAGGACATCCACAGGTATCGTCGTCCTCCTTGTTTATGTGGACGATATCGTCATCACTGGATTTGACTTGGAGGCAATCTCTGCGGTTCAGACTTTGTTGAATTCTACATTTCACATGAAAGACCTTGGCCAGCTCACCTATTTCTTGGGTTTAGAGGTGCATCATCAGCCGCACGGTCTCCTCTTGCATCAGCACAAGTATAGTCAAGATCTGGTTCAGCTAGCCGGTCTCACCAATGCTACTTCGGTTGACACCCCCATGGAACTTAATGTGAAATATCGATGTGACGAAGGGGAGCTTCTTGAGGATCCTACTACCTATCGGAAGTTGGTTGGTAGTCTTATCTATCTAACCATTACCCGACCAGACATCTCTTATGCTGTTCATACCATCAGCAAATTCATGTAAGCACCAAGGCATCTCCATCTATCTGCAGTCCGCCGCATAATTCGCTACATTCTTGGGACACCTACTCGTGGCTTATTCTTCCCTTCCGGTTCTTCACTTCAGCTACAAGCCTATAGTGACGCTGACTGGGCTGGCTGCCCAGACACCAGGAAATCTACTACCGGCTGGTGTATGTTTCTTGGTGATGCCCTTATCTCTTGGAAATGCAAGAAGCAGGACCACGTCTCCAAATCATCTACTGAGGCCGAGTACCGAGCCATGTCTGCAGCATGCTCCGAGATCATTTGGCTGTGTGGTCTCCTCACAGAGCTCAGTTTCATTCCCGTAGATCCTACTCCACTCCATGCTGACAACACTAGTGCCATCCAAATTGCCGCAAACCCAGTCTATCACGAACGCACCAAGCACATCGAGGTTGACTGTCACTCAATCAGGGAAGCCTATGATCATCAAGTCATCACTCTTCCACATATCTCCACAACTTTGCAGATCACCGATATCTTCACAAAATCCATGCCACGTCAGCGCCATCATTTTCTCGTTAGCAAATTGATGCTTGTCGATTTACCAGCATCAATTTGAGGGGGGATGTCAAAGGAAATATCAATCTACACAACAGATTTACAGCTAATATCTACAACTAATATCTACAATGATTACTGACTAATATCTACAAAGCAGATTCTGACTAATATCTACTGACTTTGGTGATATGGCGTTATCTGATTTATTCCTTCCTTAATTAGGATATATTAGTCATGACAAGTATATTTAGATAGATGTATATATGGTAGGGTGAAGATCAGCTTGTATTTGTATATATGGTAGGGGCTGAAGATCAGCTTGTATTTCTTCCCTAAATAGCTTGTAATCTACCTATATAATGGGCGATTGTCAATGAAGAAAGGCAGACTTTTTCAAAAAGACTCTAAACTGTCAGGGCAAACATGAAATTGAGCGGGGCAAACTAGAAATTCAGCGGGGCAAACATGAGGTCTATGTTAGGGACTGAATGCATTTTATATAGGGGAGTGGCTATGGGAGAGAGTTCGGTGGGTCTTATCACGGGGTATGTGTTATATACGGATCGTACATCCATTTAGGGAGCTTGTCTTAAGGCTTGAGATGAAAAATAAGACAGATCTAACTATCAAGTGGACCACATTGCAAATAATAGTAGATGATTGAACGTCTACCATTGAAACCCTTTTTGGGGTCATAGAAGTTTTGGATCAATATGAAATTTGTTTTTATTCTTCATTCAGGTGTTTGTGACCTTATGAAAAGATTGGATGTAAAAAAAACATTACGGTGGGCCCTACAAATTGTTTAACGGTGAAAATCATTATTGTTGCTACTATTTATGGTGTGGTCTAGATGATCTTTGGATATGATTCAGTTTTTGGATAATGCTCTAAAATAATATAGATATAATAAATACATCATTGTGTGGCTATGTAACTTTGATCTCCTTTGAACCGTTCGTACAACTTGAAGATTGAGGAGCGTCAGTGCTCCTCTTGCAATGACACATACCTATAGCAGCTGTACACCAGCCAATCAGCTTCTGTAACGCCCTGAAAATCGGGGGTCGAGTAACAACTCAACTCCCGAGTTCCAAAACATCACGTATGCAACATATATGCTCATGATTCAATGTTGTCTGTGTTAGTGCATTAATCATGAGTGAGATTATACCAAAACAGTAATTCATACTCCAAATCAGTTGTAAAACGCAAGCGGAAGACTGATAAATAAAAATAAACGTATGCAAATCAAAAGATCAGAATTGGTCTCCAGAGTATGAATATAACACTGAGTCACTGTGTACTTGAATTATTACATGTGATGTTACAAAAGTCAAAAGTATCAAAAATAGTTCAATTGAGATAAAACCATGTAGCCTCGCCGAACAGGAGAGCCTATGCGAATCCATCAAAGAACTGCATGTAAGAGTACTCGTCCTGATCACGTAATAATCAGGCTCCACCTCGGGAGTCACGCCATCATATGAAATTAAGACAGAGTCTGGTTGGTGTTTAAAACACCGTCCCGTAACGTGAGAGTGAGTGATTAACTCAGTGGAACAATAAAGCATAGGTTAGCATGTTATCAATTCAGTCAAGCAGTAATGATAAAGTAGTAAATCACACATTCCTAAGTACTATTGTTAATGCAAGAATGGTATAGATGTATGATGCATGCCATCGCCTACGCTCCCTTAGCGACTTCATCTCACGTTCGCGTATGACAATACTGCCTTAGTGCTTGACCTGCAACCCCTAAACGCACGTGTAATGCGGTGCATGCATATGATTACCAAGTTCTTATTAGTCTTTTTCATACAGCAGGATTGAGAAACTAAGGTACCTCCCTTATTTCATTTCCCAAACAACGATCCATTATAGGGTCATCAGTCCTAGTAAATCTCATACGATGATGCGGTTCTAGGTCACTGCAAAAGGCTCGTCACCAATTAGTGCAGGCCTAGCTTATACTTTAGATGCTACGGAAAGGTTGTTGCCTCCACGTAGACTCAGAGTATGCTCGAGGTTACTACAAAGGGCTCGTCACCAATCAGTGTAGGCCGACAGCTCGAATACAGTGTCCCATACCACCGTATTTGGCTCACGAGTTTGGGTTGCTTACTGGTCACTACGGGGAGGCTCGTCGCCCCAACGTAGGCCGATAGCTCGACCACGGTGTCCCATACCACCATGCTCGGCTCATGAGTCTTAGCGGATCGAGGTACTAAGGTTAAACGGGATTTCACTGGTGAGTTTGGTATCTTAGGTTCAAGCAGTAACATTCATACATGGTGAACATACAATGGCGTATCGAGTTACTTGACGGGCTCGACTAGCACGAGCGCACATTGCATCGATCGACATGAAGTGCATAAGTACTTCGTGTGGCCTAACCACTACCGACGACCAACACACGACTCGGGTTCGTCAAACACGTCCTACGTGGCGAATGAATCTCAGCCACGACTTCAATCCTGTTACCGATTGCCTGGACTATAACATAGCCCCAATCACATTCAAACCTTAACTAGGAAGCATGTATAGTAGTCAAAACAGAATTAACAAAGCAATTCAAACATGTGAATAAGCATGTTATAAAACACGATATAAACAGGAAATACAAACACATACATTTTATAAGTAAGCGAGTAAATAAAACATCTAACATGGAGGAAACCATATACATCTCTAAGGTAGTTGAGAATCTTATCTCAACACCTACCTAAAGCACTATCATCTAAGTACTTACTCTTACAAGCATTTTTACAAACACTTAGAATACACTCATTTAACATACATAACGTATATTAGCCAAAACATGTATTTGGGCGAGTCATTTCACCGAGTAAGTATTATACACATCTATAGCATATACACACAGTAATTTATCATGGCCAACACACTTTCATATTTTGTACGTATACGGTATTTTCTACAAATGTACAGAATACACTAAACGCCACAATTCGCATATGTAACTGAATTGCAAAACAAACGTCACATTTTGCATGTACAATAACACCCAGATCATGAATCTATCATTATCTGACATTGAAAGCTTTGAAAACTATAACCTAAGCATCTAAAGTCCGCACCTTATGCCGTAGAAGCGAGTAACGGACTCAGTTTAACACCAAGTCTTTATCAACGGTTAGAACGACAACCTATGACATGAAATAAGTTAGCCATTTCAACACTTACACTAATCGAATCTCTAGAACTGATTAGGGTTAGGATTTCTTACCCAAAAACAGAATTAGAATCGCCGGAAAAGCGATACAGTTGTGGTGGATTGGCACGTAGGATAGCAGAGATTGATTCTCAGGAAGGACACCAATTTCTCTCTCACTTTCTCTCTCTTTACTCTGTTCTCTCTCCTAGGGTTTTCTCAAATTCGTATGGTGTGAATGAGAGAGGGTTTAAGGTCCTTATATAGGCCTAAAACTGATGGAAATGGCCCCAGGGCTAAGGTATACTTAAGTTATGTCCAAAGGGCATCTGTTTCAGCTCAATGGAGCATTTCTAGAGCCCCCCCTTGAGCCAAAGGTCGGACTTAAGCTTCCTGACCATGGATCCAGGTCGAGTTAAGTTTCGTTCCAATTGGGTTTCTAGATCGCATGTGGCGGACCAGTTTCAGTTTAACGGTCACCGGAACTCGATCAGGGTTACAAGTATACGGACATGTGTATGAAATTTTCCCTGATCCGAGGTATATTTGGGTCAGATTCTGACGGTCTGATTGTTTATATCAGGCCCGCAAGCGACAGGTCTCAGATTACTTAAATTAGGTTTAATTTTTAAAGGAATCCACGTTTTCTCACACTCTTCACTCCGGGCTCAAGCGAATAGCCCCGGGACACAATCTGAATTTGATTTCCGAGATGGTTGTCAAGCCCAGCAAGGCGATTTTAATTATATAACTTTGTATTATTCGGACTTTCGACGTCCGGTCCAGATCCGATACGAAGTTTCGATGTGCTCCCGAGAGCAACCGGGTAATGAGATTGATCCTAGATTTTAGGGTAACCTAGCATCACTGATTCTACAAGTTTTGGGTTTGCAGATCGTATTTAAAGTGGATCAAGCAGATTTCATAGTTAATCCAGTTTAGCACTTAGTTAACTTTGTCTAATTCCTAAAGAATTTGGTCCTGCGTGATTTTTGCCTGAGGTGGTACTCGGGTCTTTGTACGAAATTTTTCGAGACGTTGCAGCTTTCCTCTCCGGCACAACACGCAATCATTTGAGGCTTTGACATATTAAGAAAGCCCAACGGTGGATTAGGTATTGCCCTGCCAGTTCTGAGCTCCGGACAAACTAGTGCTCCTAGGCCTAACATGTTTATTTGCCATCTAACTGGTTCATAAGGTCTCTTAAACATTAATGAAGGGAAAATACAAATATCATTTTGATCCAAAACCTCTATGATCTACAAGAATTTTTTAGGGGTAGAAATTTAATGTCCACTATGTGGTCCAATTGAGCCTTGGATCTAGTGTATTTTGGGGCTCACAAATTAAAATGACGTGGAAAAATGAATGGACAAAATGGATAAAAGTCAAATATCATGATATATTTTGTTTCAAAAATTAAGAAAATCAAAACCTCGAGTGGACCACACCTTAGGAAACAAGCTCAAGTGGACCACCATGATATATTTTGTTTCCCACCGTTTGCCCTGCTCAATTTCATGTTTCCCCCACGGAATTTCATGTTTGCCCCGCTGAATTTCTAGTTTGCCCCGCTCAATTTCGTGTTTGCCCCGCTCAATTTTGTGTTTGCTCCACTGAAATTCATGTTTGCCCCGCTGAATTTCTAGTTTGCCCCACTTAATTTCATGTTTGCCCCGCTCAATTTCTCGTTGGCCCTGCTTAATTTCATGTTTGCCCCGCTCAATTTCATGTTTGCCCTACTGAATTTTTAGTTTGCCTCGCTGAATTTCTAATTTGCCCTGCTCAATTTCATGTTTGCCCCGCTGAATTTCTAGTTTGTCCCGCTGAATTTCTAGTTTGCCCTGCTCAATTTCATGTTTGCCCCGCTGAATTTCATGTTTACCCCGCTCAAATTCTAGTTTGCCCCACTTAATTTCTAGTTTGCCCCACTCAATTTCATGTTTGCCCCATTGAATTTAGTGTTTGCCTCACTCAATTTCATGTTTGCCCCGCTCAATTTCCGGTTTGCCCCGCTCAATTTTTTAGTTTGTCCCGCTCAATTTTCAGTTTGCCCTGCTCAATTTCTAGTTTGCCCAACTCAATTTTCGGTTTGCCCAGCTCTCAGTTTGCCCTGCTCATTTCTAGTTTGTCTCGTTCAAATTTCAGTTTGCCCCGCTCAATTTTATGTTTGCTCTGCTCAATTTCCTGTTTGCCCCGCTCAATTTTTAGTTTGCCCCACTCAATTTCATGTTTGTCCCCCCTCAATTTTCAGTTTGCCCCGCTTAATTTTCAGTTTGCCCCGCTCAATTTCTAGTTTGCCCCGCTCAATTCTCAGTTTGCCCTGCTCATTTTTAGTTTGCCTCGCTCAATTTTCAGTTTGCCCCGCTCAATTTCTAGTTTAACCCGCTCAATTTCATGTTTGCCCCGCTCAATTTCTAGTTCGCCCTGCTCGATTTCATGTTTGCCCCACTCGATTTTCAGTTTGCCTCGCTCATTTCTAGTTTGCCCCACTTGAATTTCAGTTTGCCCGGCTTAATTTCATGTTTGCCCCGCTGAATTTCTCGTTGGCTCCGCTCAATTTCTAGTTTACCCCACTTAATTTTCAGTTTGCACCCCGCTCAATTTCTAGTTTGCCCCGCTCAATTTCATGTTTTCTCCGCTCAATTTCTGGTTTGCCCCGCTGAATTTCTAATTTGCTTTGCTCAATTTTCATGTTCGCCCCGCTTAAAGGAGATCAAAGTTACATGGGCTCCACAGTTATGTATTTATTATTTCCACAACGTTCATCCATATTTCGAGATTATTTGTGAGCATTATAAAAATAAAATTAAAAAAAAGAAGAATCACATCCAAAGATCAACTGGACCACACCACAAAGAGCAGCAGGAAAATTGATTTTCACTGTTAAAAATTTTGTAGGGCCCACCATAACATATATTTTCCATCCAATCTATTCATAAGGTCACAAAGACCTAGATGAAGAGGAAAAACAAATTTCATAATGATCCAAAACTTCTATGACCCTAAAAGGGTTTTAATAGTAGACGTTCAATCCTCTACTGCCTTTTACAGTGTGGTTCACTTGATTGCTAGATTTGTCTTATTTTTTTGTCTCAAGCCTTAATACGAGGTTGCCAAATAGATGGACGGTTTTGATATAATACATACCTCATAATAGGAAAAATATATGGATGGCATGGATGAAAAATATATGGACAACATGGATGAAAAGCATACATCATGGTGGGCCCATGTACCACCGACCATCCGCCATTGGCTGGTGGCGGGGGAGTACCCAATGCGTTTCCTTAAAAGGAGGGGTATTTTCGTCCTCAAATTCGCTGTCCGTACGAGCAGGGCTCAGTTGCAAAACAAAGTTTGCATTGTTTCGTAAATACAGCTGGATAAAAGGTAGGTCCACGGTCCTATATTTCTCCCTGGGGATCCTTGGGAAATATATGATACCCTGCCCGAATCTTTCAACTCCATAAACGGGTTCTGATTCTCACAAGTGGGGCCCATGATTTGGTAATCCAGATAATTGTTCTTTCATAGTGCGGTGAATGGACTATGTATTAAAAAAATAATTAGAAGATCGTGACCATTGAATTTGTACCCTTCAGACAAACGGCTAAGAAGAGATAAAACAACCGCCCACATTCAACCAAATAAGGTCACAGAGTTACTCGTTGTGATCTTTCAATCTAGAGTATTATTCGTCTGTTATACATGGACAGTGATTAAAAATAAACCGATGGTCTTGATCTTCGAATCATGGGACCTTCTTATCAGAACGAAAACACGTGTACACCGTGCAGATATGCTGGGGTATGCATCATATAATTCCTCGTCTTCAACAGGATCGCTCTTTCTCCAAACGCTGCGTAAGAGAGCAGGCCTCTCCCAGACCTGCGATCTTTGATAGCGATTTGGCTTTCGCATCAAAAGATTAAAGGATAAAATAAAATTCCAATGTAAGGAAGAATCTCGATCGCAATTTCTTAAATGTCAAATCTACTCGACATTTCCCGGACGCTGAAACTCCGATCGCATTATTCAGGTCAGTCTCCGTAGAATTCCCGCATTCTCTTGCAATTATCCCTTCATCTAGTTTGAAATCGTTGAGAGAATGCTATTTTTCTGAAAATTTTACTCGGTTCTGTTGTTATGGATTCTGCGAAAGTAGTCGGTACTGATTTCGTTTCGGATCTGATGCGGAGTCGCTTGAGACCTGAATGGGAAGATTGGATTCAAGAGATTGAGATTTAGGTTTCTAGGATTGCTGATCTTGCTTATCTTAGCTCACATTGTCAGGAAAGTTTCGAGGATGGGTGGTTGGCTAGATTACAAATTCAAAAATAAAAAGCCATTGCATTTGTTGGAATTACTTGGTTGTTGGTAGGACGTGTTTGGATGTACTCCGAATTGTTGGCGGGGAGGATGTTTAGGATAGATGCGCTTCTGTTCTGCTGTTGTTTGGGAAAGCGGTGATTTTTGCAACTGCATCATGCAGGATCCCATTTTGCACTTTCATTTAAAAAAAAATTTATTTCCCTTTAGTGGATATTCAAAGATATCAATTTGGGTGGAGCAGCATCACCCCTTGCCCAGGTTTTGTTCGACATCCAAATGGATCCTAGAAAGGAGGTATCAATGACGCTTGAATGAAAAAATGGATCGAAAAATACAGTGGTGGGGCCACTTACAATGATTTAGTGTCCAGACCATTCATCTGATTGACCCTGGCCCTGCTATAGATGTGCATGCCACAAAATTTCCTCTGTGGGATGATCGTTCCTGTTTGGTTGGTGGTCTATAACTGGATGATTTTTATAGGCCTAGAGACAAGTTTAAAGCAAAAATTAGCATAAAGAAATTAAGAAAAATAGACATTTTGATGCAAACCCTGAAAGGGGAAGCAAAGAGATGAAAGAAAAAGAAGAAAGAGATTATGGGAAAGGACCCAACAATCCTCTAGCCGAATGCAAGACTGTGAGCAACCTCAACAGTCCTCTGGTCTTAAACTGGAGATCACTTCCCCCCCTTCAGCAACTACCGTGGAGAAAACAAGTGAATTTTCATAAAAGAGAATATTATTTAACTATCTTATTCCATAGGCGTAAGCCTTATTTATAATTAGCCCTTACAATCTACAATAAAATCTGTGGAATTTAAAAATAGAATTCCTAGCTAGCAAATATCTGAAAATAGGAAACTACCTAAATAAGAAAGCATTTAAATAACAAAGTACTTAATTAAGAAAAAAATTTAGGATTACTTCTTGCCTAATATAAAGATATCAAAGGAAATTACCTATATAGAGATTTAAAAGAAATGGAAAGTATAGATATTTCCTAATGTAGAGGTTTGAAAGAGAAAGGAAAGTAGGATGGCCTAAAAAGGGAGGGCCCTTTCTTGTGAACACGTGCGAAGCATGCACATTTGACATGCGGGCCGATTGTGTCAATTCCCCATCCCCCTCGGCTTGAAAAAACTTGGCTTCGTCTAGTTAATGGCCATGTATCATGGAGTTTTGGGTTGATGCACTTGAAATCATCTGTTGAAATCCAAATGTTAGCGGATCTTGGTCGACTCTTCAATTTGACAAGAAACTTCTGATACCCTCCTTGGTGTGTGGAAACTATTTGATCATTCAACACATCTTCAATGATTTCTTCGAGTCAGCATGGCACCTTGGGTATTTGGATCGCCTGTTATTCTATGCTCTTGTTTGAGTTAGCCTGTTATTCCGTGCTCTTGTTTTCATGATGTCCAAGATAAACTGTAAGGTCTTCCACATTAAAAATGGGGCTGATCTTTATTTCGGGTGGAAGCTTGATTCGGTATGCATTATCACCTAGTTTCTTCAAAATATGGTAAGGACTTGCCTTTTTGAAGTGGAGCTTTGTATAAGAGCCTGTTGGAAACCTCTCAAGCTTGAGCCGCACCATGACCCTATCTTCTTCTTAAACGTCGTTGAACATCTGCATGTCCCTTGTAATTTTCATTACTATGGGTGATCTTTTGCCTGACTTCCTCATGTATCTTCTTAACATGCCGTGCAAAAGCTTTAGCGTCCTGGCTCAATTGAGTTGCAATGCGAAGTGAGACTAAATCGATAGTTTGTTGAGGTTGCATACTTGTCTCAATTTTGAAAGGAGAGAGTCTCGGAGTGCGGTTCATAGAACTGTTATAAGCAAACTTAGCTTGTGGTAACACAATGTCCCATGAGCCAATATGATTACCAACTAGACATTTAAGTAGATTCCCAAGACTGTGGTTGACGACTTAAGTCCCCCCATTTGTTTGCAGATGATAAGCGCTTGAGAACTTCAATTTAGTTCCCATCTTAGACCACAAGGTGCGCTTGAAGTAGCTTATAAACTTAACATCATAATCATATACAATCGTTTTGTGAACATCTTGTAGACGGACCATCTCTTTGAAGAAAACACTAACGTTGTGCATCGCGTCTGATGTCTTTTTACAAGAAATAAAATGAGTCATCTTCGAGAACCTATCAACGACAACATAAATAGAATCATAGCTCTGTTGAGTCTTAGGCAATTTAGTTATGAAATCCATACTGATGTCTTCCCATGGAGCATCTGACATAGCTAGTGGGGTATAAAGACTAGTATTCTACTTGCTACCTTTACCCAGCTGGCACACTCGACATTGACAAATAATGATTCTGACATCTTTCTTCAAACTTAGCTGGTAGAAATGGACCTCAACTAGAGCTGTCTTTTTAACTATGCCAAAGTGATCATCAAGACCACCTGAATGAAGCTCACATATGACAAGCTCTCGCAAGGAACTTTTAGGAAGACATAACCTCATCATAGAATAGGTACCCATCATGCAAGCTAAATCTTGGGTACTCGGTGCTTGCGCCGGCAATGAGTATTGAAAATACCTTCTTAAAATCATCATTTGTGGCATGGTTCCTTTTAAGTTCTCGAAACCTAACAGCGAAAACTGATAAGGTAGACAATAGCTATGATTTTTGGCTGAGGGCGTCAACTACTTTATTTTCAATGCCGATGTATTATTTTAGGTTGAATGTGAACTCTTGAATATAAGTACTCCACTTAGCACGCCTTGTGCTCAACTTCTTTTGAGAATTCAAATAACATAATGCCTTGTGATCATAATAGAGCACAAACTCCCGATGGATGAGGTAATGAGTCACACCAATGTTTCAGAGCTTGTACAATAGCATAAAACTCCACGTCGTATGTAGAATAGTTCTTTCGTGCCTCGTTGCGTTTTTCACTGAAAAGGGCCACCAGATGTCGTTCTTGGCTTTGGACACCTCCTATACCTATGCGGGATGTGTCATAGGCAACTTCAAGCACCTTTTCAAAATCAGGAAGTCTAAGAATTAGAGCTTCAGTCATTTTCTGATTGATTTCTTGAAATGCCTTTGTTGCTGCTTTGGTCCACTCAAATGGACTGGCATTCCTACATTCAGTAATGGGCGCCATGATGGAACTAAAGTTCCGAGTAAACCTTTGATAAAACGTTGAAAGCTTGTGAAAACTACGAACCTCATGAATGTTTATGGGAGTAGACCATTTAACGATGACCCTTATATTTTCAGAATCAGCATTCACGCCTTATGTTGAAATGATGAACCCTAGAAAAATGAAGGTATCTTCAAATTAATGTAGATTTTCTTGTGGCGTAATACTCTCATCACTTGGCGAAGATGGTTTGAATGCTCTTCTTGTGAACGACTATAGATGAGGATATAGTCAAAGTATACCACAACAAACTTGCCAATGATTGGCCGTAGAATTTGCATCATCACTTGCATGAATGTACTAGGTGTGTTTGTCGGCTTGAAAGGCATAACTAGCCATTCAAACAATCCATCCTTTGTCTTGAAAGGAGCTTTCCATTGATCTCCAGGATGAATTCTTATTAGGTGGTACTCACTTCTCAAATCAATCTTCAAAAAGATTGTAGCATTCGCCATCATGTCCAGTGTGTCATCTAGGCATGGAATGGGAAAATAGTACTTTGTTATTATCTTGTTTATGGCACGACTGTCAACACACATATGCTAGCTGCCATCATTCTTTGGTGTCAACAACACTGGCATGGCACACGGGTTGAGGCTATCATCAATGAAACCTTTTGTTAACAATTCCTCCACCTATCAACAAAGCTCTGTATGCTTTGTCAGGTTTATTCGGCATGCTGGAAGATTTGGTAATGGCATTCTAGGTACCAAATTATTCGAATGCAAATCCTGAAATTGGGATAGAATGTCCTGAATCTCAGGTGGTTGAACAATGACCTGGATTGGTCTTGCATCCTACCGGAGCATACGTGATTCCTCGTTCACAACTCTCCTCCACGAATCGGTCCACACTCAATACTGTGGAAGTTGACTTTGCCTCTTCAGATTCGTCATCCTTCATAGGGTTAAGAGTAATGGGATTTCCTTTGTACATAAAGCTGTATGTGTTTTTGCAACCTTTATGAGTAACATCCCTGTCGTATATCCACGGGTCTCTTAATAATATATGTGTGACCTTCATTAAAATGATGTCGCACCAAAGAGATTCTTCGTAATGACCTAGAGAGAAGTTCACCAAGTACTCTTAGTCATAGGGATGAATGTGTCATTCACCCACGCAATCTTGTATGGCTTGGGATGCGTTTGAGGTTTTAGTTTCAACTTGTCCACCACGCATGAAGCCACACTCATCTTGCTACCTTTGTCAATAATGGCATTGACAACCTTTCCACCACACGATACCTGTGTATGGAAGATATTGGTTCTCAACCAGTCTTCTTGGGCTTCCTCTTTTGCTGCTGTTAGAATCCTTTTGACCACTAATGATAAGTTATTTTCATTAAGGCTATTTAGGCCTTCCTCATGTTCTTGGTTGTCATCTTCTAGATCGTTTTCATGTTCATCTTTCACTTGTTTTGCAATGAAGTTGTCCGCCTCGCAAAATTGGAGATTGCGAAAGGGACACTTTGTCGCGTAATGTCCACGACCATCACATTAGAAGCAAGTGATGGTCAACCTCCCCTGCGTTGCTGCAATAGACTCTCCCTTTGTATCACTGTTTCGGAAAAAAAGGATTGGAGGCATAATTCTGACCAAATTTGTAATCCCGATGTAAGTTACTGCGGGGCGCAAATGGTTGCGGATGTGAAATGCATAGCTCCTACCTTGAGGGCTACCGTGCCTTATTACCAACTTTTGCTCCTGCACTTTTCGGGCAATTTGATACGCTTCGTCCACACTATTGAGCTGAATGGTCACTAATTCTCTTTAAATATCGAATCATAATCCGTTGCAATAACGCACCACTTCCTGTCTTCCAGTTTTTGTTAGGCATCAATGAATAACTAAGTCATAATAACGTTGTGTGTACTCATTTACAGTCAGATTGTCCTGTCGAAGCGTGAGGAGCTTTTGGAAAGAAGTCATCTCATAATCTAGCAATAGAAACTTCCGCTTCAATCTTGCCTTCATTTCCTCCCAATTGCTTATGGGAGGAAGGCCACATCGTTGCAAATATTCTTCGATAGTGTACCACTAGTCTTGAGCTTTGCTCTTAAGTTTTAGGGTGGCAAAACGTAACTTAACTGCTTCTACCATTTCTTACCAACGAAAATATTGCTCAATTGACTTTAGCCAGTCATTGAACACCTTGGGATCCAAATTACGATCGTAATCTGGAATGTCAATCTTGACATGCTTAGCTGGATATGAAGTGTGAACATTTATTCTTCCTTCAGGATAAATTGGATAGTCTCATTAGAGGTTGTTCACCCTTCTTGCTCCCGATTGCACAAAGTGATGTTGTTGGATAGCCAGGCTCATATTTTTCTTCTTGGAGATCACCATTTCGGCCAGGATGCCTTGAGTCAACATTTTCGGACTCTAAATCTCCTTAAAGGCCATCCATAGAGGTTTGGCGGTATTGATTAATTCCCTTGTTTGTGTCTTCAAGAACAAGAACACGTCGTTCCAAAGTATTCATTCGGACCATGAAATGGGTCTCTAGATCATCCAACCGTTTCGTGATCAAATTGACCACTTGTTGCAAGGTTGATAAGGTCCCATCTTAGGGTTGCGTAGCCATCCTAGGATTGTAAGTTGTCCCACTTCTAGTACTCATAAGACAACAAGCTTTCACAAAGCATGCGAGAAGTTTAGTTTTTTTTTTTTTTTAATGTCGCGAATGGTAGAATGGTTGGTGTAGGATAGGGTATGGGCTGTTTACTAGTGGAATTTTGGGTAGAGATAGGATGATGGCTTAGTTAAGATGGAGAATATATATGGTTTTTGGTAGAATGACTGAATTAATAGGCTGATTTAGGGAATTGAGAAAGTAGGTTTGGGATGAATATGGGAACACAAATTGAGGAAAGTAGAAGATGGGGAAGAGGAGAAAAGTGAACGAGAAAATCCCAAGAGAAAAACTTGCTCTGATACCAATTGATGCAAACCCCGAAAGGGGAAGCGAAGAGATCACGAATGTTAGAGAAGAAAGAGATTGTGGGAAAGGACCTGACAATCCTCTAGCTGAATGTTAGAGACTGTGAATGCAAGATTGTGAGCAAGTTCAACAATCATTTAGTCTTAAACTAGAGATCACTTCCCCCCTTCAGCAACTACTGTAGAGAAAATAATAAAATTTTCATAAAAGAGAATATCATTCAACTATCTTATTCCATAGGCCCAAGCCTTATTTATAATTAATCCTTACATTCTGCAATTAAATCTATGGAATTTAAAAATTGAATTCCTAGCTAGCAAAGATTTGAAAAATAGGAAACTACCTAAATAAGAAAAAAAATAATAATCTAAGATTACTTCTTGCCTAATATAAAGATATCAAAGGAAATTATCTAATGTAGAAATTTAAAAGAAATGGAAAGTAAAGATATTTCCTAATGTGGATGTTTGAACTTTGAAAGAAAAATGAAAGTAGGGATGGCTTAAAAAGGGAAAGTGGGCCCTTTCTTGTGCACACGTGAGGACCGTGCACGTGTGGGATGTGGGGCGATTGCATCGCATTTTGAGGCGCTAGACTGGGAATCTCTTGTAGATGGGGTTTTCTCTTCAAACAAGGGTTGCAATCCTTGGTGAGATTTCTCCTCCATTACAAGTGAAAAGGTGCCTCTCTATTGGAAATGCCTTTTGGTTTGAAACATTTTCTTTTTCAGTTTGAATCAATTCCTTAAATTTTTTAATAACAAAACAATATAATTAATATTCATAATTCTGGTTTGAAAGATTTTCTTTTTCAGTTTGAAATCAACTCCTTAAGTTTTTTAATAACAAAATATTATAATTAATATTCATAATTAGGAAAACCATAAAATGAATTTTAGATAATAATACCAATTGCATGATGCCACGTGGTCACATCCCAACTGATTTAACCAACTGTCCACATCATCATCTTCATCATCATTTAAGCCTTATCCCAACTAATTGGGTCAGCTACATGGATCGTATTCCACAATTTCACTCTATCAAGGGCCATAACTTCAGCCAGAACTGTCCATATGCAAAAAAGAAAAAGAAAAAAAGAAGCATAGATTACATGGGCAGGAATTTTTGTTGAGTGGTATTTTGTGGCCTGGCCCATTCGTGATGGGCACCCCTTGAGATGTATGGAATGGATTATGGAACAGAATGAGGTGCACACCTGTATAGTTGCTCCTGAAGGCAAAATGTCATTCAGTTTGATCAAGCATTGTATATTTAATATTTACTCCTATGAACTTGTGGAGAATAAAAATGTTTGGGCGTTGCATTTCTCTCACAATATGTGGGATCATGAGATTGTCATGGCAGTTGAGCTTCTTGACCTTCAGGATAGGGCGGTCCTGTACACTCTTGAGCATAGCGAAAAATCTCGTTCTGAGCAGGAGAATTTCACAGTAGATTTCAAAAATTGAGGTTTTTTCTCAATATGTTATTGGGAAAATCTTGTTAAAAATAAAAATTTAGAAGATATTTATTATAAATTAATAAATATATTTAAAATTGACAATATAAATGTATATGTTGAAATACCAAAAACTTGACTAGAAAGTAGCAATGATTTTGAGAAAAACCATGAGAAATTAAGTTAAGCTGAAAATTTGAAAACATTATGATAGTAATGTGATGATATCATTGGGTTGATATTCTGCAAAAATAATGTGAAAATTTTTAAAATTTGGCCATATTTGTTACGATACTCTTGAGAAGGAATAGCAGGTTCAGGCACCATGCCTGAAGGTGCATCTCTACGGAAGCTTTGTTAAGGCGCTGTGGCTGTATGATTCCCCTAAGTGGCTAAGCCCCTGTGGGGTGTGGGCAAAAGTTTGGGGGACTTTTTTGCCCATCTTGGGTTCTGGTCTTATATTGGGCTGCTATGGCCAGTAAATTCATTATGATGTACAGTCTGCAAAAGTGGAAATGAGTTTGCTTTATGTGTTGGAAAGATGCAAAATCTGTTCATTGCCTCTTTCTTATGTGCGAGTTAGCATTCTCTACTCGGTCTATTTTCTTAAACCTATTTGATGTTGATTGGTCCTCTTGGCTCAATAGCGAACCTTATGGATGGTTGGAATGGTTGAGGCTGTTCATCTCGTTGGCTCCATCATGGATGGCCGTGGGTTGGAAATTGAACTTTTTACATGATCCATGGACTTTTGCAGATCTATTTTCTAATTTCAGAAGATAAAAGGCCATTTGGACATAGGCTGATATTGTCTGGTATCCTACAAGGCTACAATTGATAATAGATTAAGATTGATTACTTGTGTAACTGTTATATTGAGGTAAACATGACAAGGATTGTTATGCAGATGCTTGATGAAGAAAACACATGATGTCTAGTAAGCATTTTGCTCTAATGTTTGATTACTTTCTCGGCATTTGTTTTTGATATATCATCAGGTTCCAGTTGATGGCGTTGATATGGTGACTGCAAATAGCACAATCATGTCGACAGAAGGACAGGATGATGGAACACTGGAAGGTCCTACAAAGAATGTTGAAGTGGAGAACCATTCTTCTGATGAAGGCCATAAAGGAGATGAATCTCTTGGGAATATTGACGTGGTGACTGCAGATGACACAATTATATCAATGCAAGAGGGGCAAAATAATGGAACACTGGAAGGTCCAATGAAGGATGCTGAAGAACTGGAGAACCATTCTTCTGACATTGACCACCAAAGAGATGGAACTCTTGGCAATCCTGAAATGGTGACTGCAGAAGGCACATTCATATCATCAACACAAGAGGTGCAGAATGATGGATCAATGGAAGGTCTTATGAAGGGTGCTGGACTGGAGAACCATTCTTCTGACACAGACCACCAAAGAGTTGGGTGTCTTGCTAATCTCAAAACGGTGACTGCAGAAGGCACATTCATATCAACACCAGAGGGGCAGAATGATGGAACACCCAGAAGTCCTACAAAGAGTGCTGAAAAACTGGAGAACCATTTGTTTTACCCCAACCACAAAACTGATGGAGGGGATGTTGACAAAGGCAATGGGGTTTCTGATGTTGTCACATGCCTCGACGATAGCCAGGATCATCTTGTACAAATGGCTATCGAACTCAATTTCCAGAATGAGTATTTAAAGGCTCAGTTTGAGGGCTTGAAAAATCAGCATTTACAGTCTGTGGGGTCTTCCAAACAAATAAATGATAGTGGGCAGGAAGAGGGTGCATCAGAACATGTGAAAGAGCTACATGAAAAAATACATTCTTTGAATAGAGAAATTCAGGAGCAAAAAGAAACACAAACTGCTGCAGAGGGTGCTTTGAAGCATCTTCAGGTGGCATACTCTGAGACAGATGCGAAAGCCCAAGAGCTTTCCGCCAAACTTATTGAAGGTCAGTTTGTTATATTCAGTAATGCTAATTTCCTGAAAGCTGTTTTGTATTTCTGTATACTTGACCTTGAAACATGCAAACATGATCTTAACATTAGGATACCTTTTATCGTTCCTTCAAAATATTTTGAAGGAACAGAACTAATACTGTGAGAGCCCAAAGCTTTTGTTGACCTCTCGTGAATGTATTTATAAGGCTTGGGGGCTTATTATTATTATTTGAACACTGGATTTTATTAACAAACAGCCGAAGCCAAAATTTACAAATATACAACTCAAGCCAACTAACAGGGAACTGCTCAACTGCCATAGACACTATCGCCCATTCCATAACATTTGATTTAGCCCTATTAAACACTTCCGAAATCTGCCCCGCCTGATTCATAAAGCACTGATTATTCCTTTCTAGCCATCAGAACCAAATCCCCGCAAGTAGGCACAACCATCACACTTTTTTCCGCATTTTACCAAAAACACCACCCTGCCACAGGAAGAAAAACAGAGCAATGGAACCTGGCAATACCCATGCTACCTCGAACAAGTTGAAAAAACCTTCCCAAATAGCTCTTGCAAAGGAACAGTGCACAAAAAGATGATCTACCGACTCCACATCTTGTAGAACATAACACATACATTCGGAAGAATCATATTTGATACAATCGTCCCACATCCCACACGTGCATGCTCGACACGTGTGTACAAGAAAATGACCACCTTCCTTTTTTAGCCCATCAAGACTTCCCATTTCTTTCAAATCTCTAGATTAGGAAATCTGCTATTTCTGCCATATCTTTTATTTTAGGCAGGGAATAATTTTAAATATTTTCTTGTCTAAGTATCTTCTTATTTTAGGCATTTTTTTAATTAGAATGCTTTGTTATTTAGGTGTTTTCCTATTTTTGCAGATTTTTTTAGATTCCATATCCTTTATTACAGATTGTAAGGTTGATTATAAACAGGACCTATGGCCTATGGTATGAGACAAGCTGATTAATATTCTCTTTATGAAATTCTCTTATTTTCTCTACGGTGGTTATTGAAGGGAGGGAGAGTGGTCTCTAGTTCTAGACTAGAGGACTGTTGAGCTTGCTCACAGTCTTGCATTTGTGATCTCTAGCATTCGGCTAGAGGATTGTTAGGTCTTTTCCCACAATCTCTTTCTTTTCTTATTGATTCAATTGCTTTTCCTTTCGGGTTTGCATCAAATTAGTACCAAAGAAAGTTCTGCTCCTGAGAAAACTAGAAGGTAAATTCTTTTTTTTTTTTCATCTCAATCTAACCTTTCATCTTTCCCCTTCATCCATCCATCATCTTTCATATTCCTTTTTTTTTTTTTTCCCCATCTCAAAATCACCAAACCCTAACTCTACGAAAAAAAAACTCTTCCAATCCTATTAGATCCTAATCCCGTTCTAACATATCAATTCCTTGCGCAAGAAGAAGAAGAAAGAAAGAAAGAAAGAAAAAGAAAGAAAAAAAAGAAGAAGAAGAAGAAGAGAAAAAAAAAGAGAAGAATAAGAAGAAGAAAAATATTTCTTGCATGCTTTGCCAAAGCCTGTTGTCTTATGCGCCACACTAGAAGAGGGACGATTTATAATTACGAGATGGCCACACAACCTCAAGATGATACTGTCACAACCTTGCAACAAGTGGTCGATTTGATCACAAAACGGGTGGATGACTTAGAGGCCCGTTCCACAGCCAGAATGAATGCTTTCGAAGGACGTATTATTGTTCTCGAAAACACAAACAATGGAATCAATCCAGATCGCTAAACATCTATGGATGAACTTGATGGAGAATTGGAGTTCAGAAATGTTGACTCAAGGCATCCTGGTCGGAATGGTAATTTCCAAGAAGAGAAATATGAGCCTGGCTACGGGGCCCAACAACATCGCTATGAGCAACCGAGAGCCAGCGGGATGAACAATCTCTGACGGGATCATCCAATTTATCTCGAAGGAGGAAGGAATATTCGCACTTCGGATCCCGCCAAGCATGTCAAGATTGATATTCCAGATTACGATGGTAATTTGGATCCTAAAGTGTTCGATGACTGGCTAAAATCAATAGAGCAATATTTTCGTTGGTACGAAATGTAAGAAGTTGTCAAGTTGTGTCTTGCTACGTTGAAACTTAAAGGCGCAGCTCAAGACTAGTGGCACGCCATTGAAGAAGATCTACAACGGTATGACGTTCCTCTCATAAGCAATTGAGAGGAAATGAAAGCAAGAATGAAGCGAAAGTTTCTACAACTAGATTACGAGATGGCCTCTTTTCAAGAGCTCATGCTTCGATAGGACAATCTGACCATGGAGGAGTACACAAAGTTATTATGACTTAGTCATTCAGTGTCGCTTAACAGAAACTGGAAGACAACAAGTGGCGCGTTATTGTAATGGGCTACAAATCGAGATTCAAAGATAGTTGGTAATTGTTCGGTTCAACAATGTCGATGAGGCGTATCAAATGGCCTGAAAAGTGTAGGACTAGAAGTTGGTGATAAGGCGTGGTAACCCTCAAGGCGGGGGCTATGCATATACCCGTCCCACTACTAGTGGCTCCACTTCGTGCCCACAACCATTTGTAACTTACCTCGGGATTACAAAATTGGTCAGAACTCCACCCAATCTGCTTCCAATCCTCTTCCCTCAATCTCGCATTATACACTACACTATTAACTTCTCTTGAAGCTCTTTCTTCTTCCGATAAGTCTCCAAATTTTTTTTTTTTTCCTTTTTTTCTGAAGATTAGGTGGAATTTTATTATAGGCTCACTAGCAATAGCTGACCAGAAAAGAATAAAAGGGGGAAATGAAAAAGAAAAGCAACAAAGGAATCATCCTGAGGATTTAATGAGAGAGCTCCACTCGGATATAAGAGTCGAAATGTTGGCTATCACAGGCTCAATCGAGAGAGACGTGTTATCGAAACACCGTCTATTCCTTTCGTTGCCCAAGTCACCCACCAAGCCGCTGGAAGAGAGATGCGCCATTGGGCCCCATCCTTGATTTAGAGACATCCTCAATGCCGGGCCCATAGGAGATCCCCGACATTGCTTGGCATGGTCCAAGACTGATTGAAGGCCAAGAACACATGCAGCCAAAGCTTGGATGTGAAGGGTCATGATATGAATAGATGATCAACAGTCTCCTCATCTTGTTGGCACATGTAACATCTATTTGGAATGGTCATTGCCTGCTTTTGGAGGTTGTCTATCGTGAGGATCTCTTTCCTTCCCACAAGCCACGTGAATGCTGCCTTGGGAGGAACGACATAGTACCAGAAATGGTAAGCGTGCCCTGCACTTCCTCTCGAATTTTGTGGCTGAATCATCTTGTAGAAGGAACTCCCAGAGAACCGCCCGAAGCTGCTAGCTATCCAAATCATCTCATCCTTGCCACCCGATGGAGACACAAGACGAAGCACGTCAAAGAGGTGAGGAAGCTCCTCTACCTTGTGATCTAGCAAGTCTCTTCGACATGGAGGGGTCCAACAAACGTTCGAATTGTTCATGGAGTAACACTCTGCCACTGAAATATTTGATGTAGGAGCAAGAGAAGCTAGATTAGGAAAGACTTGAGCTAGTGAAGCATTGCCATACCACACATCTTCCCAAAATTTGACATGTGTTCTGTCGCCAATAAAGAAAGAAATACCATTTTTAAACATAGGCTTGAGAGACACAATTGACCTTCTAGAGTTGGAGGCCCTATATAAGGAGGATTCCTTGGTTTCCCATTCCCTCAACTGGGGCCCATATTTGGAAGCAATCACTTCCCTCAATAGCTGCCCTTCCTCTGTGACGAATCGCCAATGCCATTTACCTAGAAGGCCATAGTTCATACTTTGGAAATCCCTCAAACCGGCCCCTCCCTCGTTCAAAGGTTTGCAAACTTCCTCCCTTCTTAAAAGATGAAATTTGTTGCCATCTACAGCTCCTTTCCAAAGGAAATCCCTCCTTAGCTTGTCTAGTCTCTTCCTAATTGATGAAGGGCACTTAAACAATGACATGAAGTACCCTCCTTAGCTTGTCTAGTCTCTTCCGAACTGATGAAGGGCACTTAAACAATGACATGAAGTAAAGTGGCATGTTAGAGAATGCCGATTTGAGGAGATTTAACCTTCCTCCAAGAGAGAGATGACGACTCTTCCACTTTGATAAAATCCCTTAAATCCTCTCGATCACCCTATCCCAAAGGTGGGTAGGTGGCTTCCCCACACATTTTGGGAGCCCCAAATAAGAGGAGGGAGGAGATCCCGCTTTGCATCTAAGAATCGATGCGAATTTAGAAACCTCATCCTTGGAAAGGTGAATGCCCATGACTTCGTTTTTTTGCAAATTAACCTTCAGACTGGAAACCGCCTCAAAGCACACTATAATCTTGCGTTAGTTATCCACTATACATGGATCCGCCTCACAGAAAATGATGGTGTCATTTGCGAATTGAAGGTGTAGGATAGGTGCTGCCACATTGGAGACACGCAACCTGCTTATAATATTGGAATCCTAGCTCCTTGCCAACAATCGACTAAAGTCTTCTGCCACTAGAAAGAATAAGAATGGGAAGAGGGTCGCCTTGGTGAAGACCCTTTGTTGGTTTGAAAAACCTTTCGAAGAGTCATTCACGAGCATCGAGCACGCCCCTGATCTAATACAAATTTGAATCCATTTTCTCCACCTCTCCCCACAACCCATTCTTTTTAGCAAGAATCGATGATGCCCCATTTGACATGATCATATGCTTTCTCGATGTCTGACTTACAGATAATACCCGAAAAATTTCCTTTCTGTCTTGAGTTGAGGCAATCATGAGCAATAAGGGCACTATTCAATATTTGACGACCATCTACAAAAGCACCTTGATTATTTGATATTATACCACCAATAACATCACGAAAGCGCGATGCAAGGATTTTGACGATAATCTTGTACGGGCTTCCAATATAGCTGATCAGGCGATAGTCTTTGGTATTTTCAGCTCCTTCCATTTTTGGAATAATGGCTATAAAAGACTCACCATAAGCCGGGGGAAGATAGCCTTTAAGGAAGAATTCCTTAATGAAATTTAGAACATCCCTTCTCACGACATTCCTGAAAACTTGAAAAAATGCCATGGGAAACCGGACAAGCCCGGGGGCCTTGTTGCGGCCCAATGTATCCACAATCTCCTTTACTTCTTCCTTTGAAATATGACATTCCAGAAATCTGGCTGATTCCTTCGAAAGGCTGGTAAAAGGAAGTCTAGCTATGGCCGGATCCATGACTCCTTAGAGAGAAGCTTTGCATAGAAAGAGACTATGGCATTACATACCTGAGATTTTTCTTCATATCTCGTCTTCAACTGATATTACAACTACCCTATTATTCTTGGCTCTTGTAGAAACTATATTATGAAAGAAGCTTGTATTTCTATCAACCTCCTTAAGCCAAACAGGCTTGGAGTGTTTTCTCCACTTAATTTCATCTTCCTTTAGGCGTTGGAGTATTCCTTCAACAAGTCGCTATGCTTGATACTGTCTTCTTCTGACAAAGATTGACCTTGCTCGTTGATGTCAAGGGCATGAATTTCTTCATCGATAGAGGAGAGTTCAACCTCGCTTTCCCCACAAACTTCCTTGCGCCAAACGTTGAGCTTACCTCTCAGGAGTTTTAGCTTAGAGTGGAGAGAAATATCAGGTTGTTCGAAAGGTTGAAAAGACTCCCTCCGAGCCTATACTAGCTTATGAAAGCCATCCACCTCGTGCCAATCCGGCTCAAATCTAAAAGGCTTTGGTCCCCAACTGTCTTTCTCAGAGTGAAAGTCAGCGAGATATCTAAGTCATTTGGGAGCTCGATCATATAGCCATTGTCATCCAACTTCCTCTTGACTTGGCATGGATCAATCTTCTTAGACTTGAGCTTGTTGTAAGTTTCCCTCATGAATCTTTTCTTTGCAAAGATAAACCATAACCAAGTCACCTTCATTATATATCTTCTCCTGCTGATGTTCATTCATAGCTTCTCGGTACTTGGTGTTATTCTCTTCAAGTTTCTTCATCTGAACTAGCAAGCTTTGGATGTGTTTGGCGAATGCATCAACATCTATGCTCATTTGATCTTTTACCAACAATGGTACTAAGTCAAGTACATGATGTGGACTTTCCCATTTACGATCTCAAATGGGGATTTCCTGATGGTACGATTTACTGAATTGTTGTGGGCTAACTTGGCTTGGGGTAGAGCCAAGTCCAATTGAGATACATTGTCACCTATGATACTCCTCAAGAGGTTAACAAGGCTCCTATTGACTACCTCAGTTTGACCGTTTGTTTGAGGATGATATGTGTTAGAGAATTGAAGCTTAGTCCCCAATTGCTTCCATAAAGTGCGCCAAAAGTGTCCCATAAACTTCGAATCGTTGTCCGTAATTATTATTTTCGGTGCCCCATGAAGTCACACAATTTCCGTGAAGAGTATGCTTGCAATATTTGTATCCTCTATCATTTTTTTTAAATACACGAAATGAAGTGGGTCATCTTAAGAAAAAAGGTCTACCACAATGAAAATCAATTCTGCTCTTTTGAATCTTAGGAAGTTTTAGAATGAAGTTCAATGAAATATCCATCCATAGTGCGATTGGAACGAGAAGTGGCGTATTAAGACCGATATTCTAGACATGACCTTTGGGGACTTGGCATTGATGACATTGTGTAATGAAACGTTCAATATCACGGCACATAAAAGCCAATAGTACTTTTCCTCAACCATGGCCAATGTTTTATCTCCTCCAAAGTATCCAGTTGGTCCTTTTTATAGCTAGATAGGATCTTCTTTTGCAACGATCCTTTGTGAATGCATAAGCGAGGACCCTTGTATAAATATCCATCGTGTGAGATAAATTCACACATTAGATCTTAGCCATCCACACATCCGTTGAGCACTTTCAAAAAATGGGGTCCTTATATTGTTCTTTTAATGGCTTGAATCTGACTCAAGACGAGTGTTCCTAGTAGAACCACTCAACCACTCTTTACTTGAAGCATCTGCTGCCTTATTCTGACTACTAGTTTTGTGATGCAAAAGAAGTATATTCTTGTAAGAAAGTCATTCACTTTGCATGACGAGCACTAAGCTTCTTTTGGGAGATGAGATATCTTAACACCTCATGGTCCAAATATAGAATAAACTCTAGATGAATCAGGTACTGCCTTCAATATTGTACCGCCTAGACCACTGCATAGAACTCGAGATCATACGTGGAGTTCTTCTTCCATGCACCATTAAGCTTCTTACTAAACAAAATGACTGACTTTCCTTCTCGACTTTATATCGTGCCAATGCCAACATTTGAAGTGTTTCTTTTCATTTTCAAGACTTTATTTTGGTTTGGTAGTGTAAGAACTGGAGTGTTTGTCATTTGCGTGATTGCGTCTTTATGGTACTGAAGCTTCGGTCTGCCACTTTAGTTCATTTGAATTTGCCTCTTTGCATGTAATTGGTGACAGGAGTGATAATTGTATTGTAATGCTAGATAAATCTTCGGTAAAATGTTTCCAATCCGTGGAAAGAATGGACTTCCGAAAGGTTTTGTGGGTTGGGCCACTCCGCAATGGTCTTATTTTTTTCGTGGTCAATCTTGATCCCTTTCGTAGGCGTAATATAACCCCCCAAAACACAATACTATCGATAAGGAAGGAGCACCTTTTCAAGTTAACAAATAGTCTCCCTTCATAGTACATTAAATATTTGTTGAAAGTGATCAAGGTGAACAAAAGAATCGGGATTAAAAACAAGAATATTATCAAAATAAACAACTAAGAACTTCCTTATAAAGGGGTGGAGTACCTCTATCATTAACCTCATGAAAATGCTCAACACATTTGAAAGGCTGAATAGCATGATGGGCCATTCATACAACCTGTCTCGAGTCTTAAATGCAGTCTCATGATGGGATACTTATGTAGCCCGTATCGAGTCTTACATGAGGTCTTCCACTCCCCCCTAGGACGGATATAAATTTGATGATATCCTCTGTTCAGGTAAGATCTTTGAAAAGACATTTGCTCCATGCAACATTTCCAATATATCATTGTAGTGAGGAATAGGAAACTAGTACCGAATAGTAATCTGGTTGTTCGCACAAATCTCCACCAATGTTCGTGTTGTTGACGAATTGCCAATAAATATTGACGATGATATCGGCGTCGCAACACCAATGACACCTAAAACCCATTAATTTGTTTATTTGCCGGATATTGATGATATTTCGTTATCTCGAGTTGTCGACGATAATGTCGATTGTACGTGTAGGCAATATTGGCATAAATACATAAAAAAATTGAAATAAACTAAAAAAAAGAAGGAAAAAAAGCTTTCGTTCAGTTTTTTTGAAGATATGTGAGAGAGATTTTCGTAACCTGTGGAGGATTGGTTGATCGGAATCAGTGGGCCAATCGTGGATTGATCGACAATCATGGCCGGTCTTCAATAGGTATGAAAACACCTCAAAAATTTCTCTTTTTTCTACGATTGGATGAGGGATTTCCTAAAATATAGAGATTTCGGGGAGCATTTGGGAATTACGGTGGATTTCTTATGATGGTTGGATGGATTTTATGGTTTTGAAAGCCCCCTTCTTCTAGAAGAAGCCCTTTTCATGAAAGCCTCTCCCTCTCGATTCGTCTTTATGCACACTTGGGATGCAGATAAGGGTGTTGGGGAGTAGTTGTTGGTGCTTATAGGCCCTTATCCGCACTTGGGTTGCAAATAAGGGCGTTGGGGAGTAGTGGTCGGTGCTTATAGGCTCACATGATGTAATATGTTTAATCCATGCCGTCCATCTATTTTTCCAGATCATTTTAGGGCATTAGCCCAACAATGACGCATATCCATATCTCAGGCGGACCACACCAAACGAAACAGTGGTGATTGAACTCTTACCATTAAAAACTTCCCAGGGCCCACAATAATGTTTATTTGCCATCCAACCTCTTCATTAGGTCACATATACTTGGTTGAAGGGAAAACACAAATATCAGCTCGATTGAAACCTTTTGTGGCCCCTAAAAAGTTCTTAATGGTGGGTGTTCAATCACCACTATTTCCTGTGATGTGGTCCCACCAATTGAATCGATCTACCTCATTTTTTTAGCTCATGACCTAAACTGTTGTGCCAAAATTAATTGACGGTGCGGATAAAACACATACATCATGATGGGGCCCACAACACTGACCACTACCCAATGGCAACTCACACGCTCATACTGTTGGTACGTAGGGTATCGCGTCCGATTCGGATACGTGCGAAAGCCTTTTCCTGTATGTGGGGCCCATCATCATGCTTATGAGAAGTCCACCCTGTCCATCTGTTTTTCCAAATCGTGTTAGAACATTGGCTAAAAAATGAGGCATATCCAAAACTCAAGTAGACTGCATGATATGAAAAAGTGGGTAGAGAAATGCCTACCATTGAAACCTCCTTACGGTCCACCATGATGTTTATATGCCATCCATGCCGTTCATAAGATCATTCCTATTGGGATGAACTGAAAACACAAACATATTATCCTCATGGCCTTGATCCAAAACTTCTGTGGCCCCACAAATGTTTCAGTGGTGGATGTTCAATCCTCATTGTTCTCTTTCAAGCAGCCCACTTGAATTTTGAATGTGCCTCATTTTTTCATCCATGTCCTAAAATGATTTGAAAAAAGGATTAACGGAGTGGATTTCTCACAAGAATGATGGTGGCCCCGCCTAGCTTCCCATAGTGAAAATTCATGCGAAAGGCTTTGGCAATCCTTCCTCCACGTTCGGATGTGATGACATATTAATTGTTACTATGGAAACACATTAGTGGGTGTCAACCTTACTGTAGGGGGTCCACCTTGATGAATGTGTTGTATATCCACTCTGTCCATCCGTTTTTCCATCTCATTTTAGGAATTGATCCCAAAACTTAAGCATATCCAAATCTTAGGTGGACCACACCACTGGAAACTTTGTTGATTGACCACAAAAAACTTTTTGTGGGCCATAAAAAATTTGTATGAGGCTGATCTTTGTATTTTCCCTTCATGCAGGTTTGTTTGACCTCATCAACATGTTAGATGGCAAATAAACATTACGGTGGGCCCTAAGTAGGTTTTAATGGTGGGAATTCAATCATCACTGTTTCCTGTGGTGTGGTCCACTTAGATGTTTGGATCTGCTTAAGTTTTGGGACCACGTCCTTGAATGATCTGGAAAAACGGATGGACGATGTCGATATATAACATATTCATCAAGGTGGGCCGCATGGATCGACACCTTTAGATTTCTTTTGGATTATTCATATTGTGGGGCCTATGGTTCATGGCCAAGTGTACAAGAAAGTACACCCAATGTGATAATCCAAACTATCTGATTTGCCCCATTGGTGGTGGACCATCAACCATTTTTGTTTCAACCATCTGGTTGGAGGCCCAGTAATTGGATAGGGCCCATTTGGTGGATTGTTAAGGTCATCCATATATGTAATCATGTGGGTCATTTTGTAAACTGTCTAGTCAATAGAACCTCCTGCAATAATGGTTTAAGACTCTCTGCACTTGACCGGCCATGCAATCTTGGATAGAGTCGTATCAGGCAACTCGAGGCGATCCGTGCTCAATTTTCAATTCTAATAAATGGGGCTGATGGTTCAGTAATTCAAACTATAGCTGTTGGGATTGACAGTCCTATTTGAGCTAAAAAAATGAAAAAAAAAGTCCTATTTCGACAAACAAGTGTCCACGAAAGGTAGGAGTTAGGTTTCATCAATCAACTAATTTTGGTCGCGATACTGACAACTCGAACACTGATCTCCACACACATACTCTAAGATCCATTTGTTTTAGGGGTTAATAATGTAATAACAACATATGGCGACATGTTTTCCCGAATTAAAACCTTCTGTAGCAACTCAGTTACCTATCTATGGAGCTTGACATGTTTGGATGGACTCATTCGATAGCGCGCAAGATTCGGTAGACTCAAATATGATACTAAATGAATGTGGTGTTGAATGCTCCTCTTCTCATAGGAGGATGTCTAGTTGGGAATTCTTCGGGCACTAAGTCTTCATATTCATTAAGGAGCTCCGCGTAGAAGGTAGAACATCTGATTATTGTCTTCTTTACCAATCAAGACATAAAAGATGCCGGTCTCTTGCTTTCCTCTTCAATTTTTTCTACAACGATTTCTAGCCTTCATCTTTATCAAGTGTTGGAAGGTGTTTCATTGAGTGCAATGTTATATGAACACCATTGATAAATGAATTGGTGGTAGCTCGAATCAAATGTGCCATATATCGGTTCCATAATCACGTTCTCTCTAACAAAATGTGGCATGCATCCATGGGGACCACATCACACCACACCTCATTCTTGTGCTTAGATCCAATAGAGAATGAAATTAAGCACATGGAGTTAACATAAACTTCTCCCTCTTCTTGAAGCAGCGAATCTGATATGGGCATGGATCTTATTTTCTTTTGAGTTTTAATTATCCATTATTTCTTATGAGACAATGTTTTCACTATTCTCATTGTCCACTAAAATCATGCATATCTTCTCACCAGAAGTGCAAGTGGTGCAGAAGATAGTGTCGCAACCATTGCCCCTCATCAGTCACCTGAGGTGTCGATAACATAGTTCATTAGAATGCCAATGACTCCCCCTATTGGTATACACATCTACTGCATCTTCCCCAACATGCATCCCATCCTCATATGCATGTTCTTAATATTCTGTTTCATCTTCAGTTTTCATTTGCATGAGGTCAGGAGTGTCTTCAACATATTCTTCTTTCTCGGCCAAATTTACTTTAATTGTGGATTGATGTGTGCATGATAGTGAAAGGAACAGTTTTCCAGTTGCCCATACTTAAAGCATATGAAAGGAGTGTTGTTTTGCCCCATCTTTGGGTGTACTATCCCCCCGTCCATAACCACTTCCCCTTAGATCGGGTTTGGCTTTGTTATTGGATGTTGGTCAATTGTCACTCGATCTATGTGGGGTCTTGTTGTTGCCTTATGTGAGAAGTTGGCATGTTGCCCTAATATTGATGACGGTCCTCGTGGGGCACCAAATCATTGCCCAAGCCCCTAATTACTCTTCTCCTGAGCTTTTAATGCAAGCGTGTATGAATTAGAAATCTTAATACATCTCTAAAAGTCAATTCATTTTTGATGTTTGGGTTAAAGACCCATGAAAACTTTTTATTTTCATACTCATGAAACCTTGCCCATAATAATTTACGAAAAAAAAAACCTTGCTCACAATGTTAATGTATGGAATTCCTTGGTGTATTTATTTCTCGATTTGTTCCTTGAAGTTAATTGTGACATCTTTGATAGAGGTCATGGGATCAGTTGCGGCTAGGAACTTCCTTTTTTACTTCTTTTTCATCTTTTTCTAAGAATTTACTTTCTCATTTATTTAACATATTTGTTTGGCTTGGAGATTGTCCCACCATGCTAATGCATGACCAGAAAACTTCATATCTGCTAACTTAATGTTTTGATTGTCTGCAATTTCCATGTTTTTGAACACTTTTTCCACCATTGCCAATCAGTGAAGTCGTCAACATGCAACTGACCATGGAATTCCGCAATTTCTATGTTAATTCTAGGCTCTCTATCATCTTCCAACAATCGAAATCATTAGTGCCTTTACAAGTTGGGCCCTTTGTGTTAATTAGGGCCTTGGTGGAGACCTTTCCCTACGTGTCCACGTGCTCCCAAACTCCAACTTCGATATTCAAATTCCCTCCATGCCGGAGCTCTTCCACTTGATTAGTGAGATTGTCTACCGCATGTGTAAGTTAATCTAATCGCGCTGTGAGTGCATGAATTAATTAGGTTACTCGTGCAAACTCTTCTTGTGTCACTGTGTTCCAAGTCATTAGGAGATGAGGTAGAGTAAAAAATTCCCAAAGATGACCCGCTCTAATTAAACAAATGATGTAACTTAGTTATCGGGTCAATGAAATCTCGACACTTGAATTGCAAAGAAATGGACAAGAGTACACCCACAAGATTATTTGAGTAGAGAGGGTGATGAGGACTTGACATCACATACGCCTTTGCGCATGTATCAGAGGAGGCGGGCCCTTGTCTCTCTGTGGCTAGGTGAGTATCCTTGTTGAATACCCCATAGTGCACGTACAAGCATCTGGAAGACCCCTCAATCGGAAGATGCACATGGGTTGCTTTATGGAGTGATTTGGACCATTGGATTTAAGGGACGAGACGATTGGACTGTTGGATCGCATGGAGTACATGATCGGACAGTTGATCTTGCACCATTTTTCATCATAGGACATGTTTTAGGATCTAGTTTTATGGTTGATTTATGCTTTTGGACACTATGAGTGGTTTTATATGTTTTTCTTAGACTATCGTTATTTTGGTTAAAAGACATAAAGCAGGGACTATTTTGTAATTTTCTTAAAGCTCTTGAGACCATATAAGGGGGTCTGAAGCTCTCAATGGTGGATTTCTCAAAAAAAACGACGAATCTTCTTTGTTTCTTCTACTTTATGCGATGTGAAGACTCGTTCAATGTGATTTGGAATGAAGATCGGTGTGATGCCCATCTTTAATTACGGGAGTGCGGGGCTTCCGGTTATCAACCATTGATTTGGTTTTTTTTTTTTTTTTTTTTTTTAAATTTCTTCGAGGTATTTTGTAGAAAACTCATCATCTCTTCACCCCAAGCCATTCGAAACTCTTCCAAACACCTTCCCTTCTTCCCCATTACCCTTTCCCATCAAACCCTTTTACCGCGGGCCAAACTCTACCTATCCGGCCCCACATGTGTGACCGTACGGCGACACGTGCGAGCCCCACTGCTGGTTTGTACGGCCCACCTTTTCTTCCCCCTTGCGTCTTTGATCATTCATTCAAAACCCCATTATCCCTTGTCCAAAACCCAAACCTTAATCCTAAAACCCAAAATTTCCCCAATTTCCCCAATTTCCCAAACCCTAGATCTCCAAATCCTTCAATTAATATAAAATCCCCAATTTCCCTATGTCTAAAACCCTGATTCCCATCTCATAATACCAAAATCCTTTAATTCCTTCGTCCAATTCCCCAATTTAGCCCTAATATCACCCATTCCGCAAACTTTGCTAACCCTAGCTTCACCCACACCCAAATCTAGTAAACCCTAGGTAGTGTTAGGCATTCCCCTTTACAATTGACCTAACCCTATGCTATTTGGATGTCTCTACATCCATTACATCCCAGTTTTCCATGTTTAATGATCATGTAGGACGATGCTTGACAACTTAGGCTTAAACTATGCATGCTTTCCTCTTAGAATCTTGATATTTTGTGATGATGTTAGTAGGATTTGTGATTTTTATTAATTAATTTAATTTTGCTGATTGATCTCACACATTATTTGATTTCATGCATTGGTCCTGCATTAGAGGGAAAAATAACTTTATTTATAATCAAGCTTCTTCTATCAATAATCAATACAAAAGCAATACATGCTGGGCCCTACGGTGGACCATGGGCCTGCATCACTTTCCGAGATCTAAAGATCTAGGACATCTTTTGCCACCATCCTTCGTAAAGTGTGTGGCAATTGGCCTTATTTTCTCTAATCAATGACTGTTAGAAACTAATCCCATCCAAATTACTAAATAGAATTCGTACTTGTTGTTCCAGGGTGGTGGTGACAGTCTTCCGTTCCGTGCGATATCTAAAGGTTTGTGCCGTCTTTAGATATCACCATCCAAACTGTCCAACTCCCATGCAAATCCTCAGATTCTAAGTTTGGTAAGCCTATCAATCTTGCTTTGGCGACTTGTACCCTCTGTTAAAATCATTGGTGCACTAAACTGGTGGTATCCTAAGGAGATGGTGTAACTTTTCCTAAACTTATCTCAACACCTTTTTGCACTTAAAACCATGGTTCACTCAGAAGTCAGAACACCTCTCCATTCTCACCTCTTTTCACCTTTTAGTCATTTGTTCATGGTAGAGACTCCATTTTCCACACAATACCTATTTTGTTTCTACATCTAACCTTTGCTGATTTTGATATTTTGTGGACTGCTTTTTCTCTTCCATTTTCTCTGCACTCCTCTGCTTAGTATTCTCTGCCTGTGGTCTGCTGCTTTGGGTGTCCCTTTGCCAGTGTGTTAGTTCTTTGTGATTTGATTAATTTATAATTGGGTGCTATCAAAAAACATGTTTATGATTAGTTTCTTCGTCTTTCAATGGCATGGAGACCATGTTTCTTGCTGTTTCTTCATTCTTTGAAGTCTTAATTCATTTTATAATATTTTCTCGTAGTTCAACAGAAGATGGACCAAGAAATTAAAGAGCGTGATGACAAGTATGTTGAGCTTGATTCAAAGTTTGGAAGGCTTCTCAAACGTGCCAAGCAACGGATACAAGAGCTTCAGAAGGCAAGGGCTATCTTTGAGTTGTTCATTAGTCTTCCAACTTGCTACTTTTCTCATGATCCTAGTTCTTATACAGTATATAAATTGTATAACATTTGTAATGCATATATTTTATTTTGTAATCTGTTATCATGTTTTTATCCTGTAGAAGTTGGAAAATGTTGGAATCTATGATGTTTTTATCATCTTTCATCATGTTTTACAGCGTTCAGCTTCGAAGGACCGGTTAAATATTTCAAATCAATCCTAAGAAAGCCTTGCAATTTTTTAATTATAACCTTGCATATGTATTGTGAAGGCCATTTACTACTTTGAGGGTTTGTTCAAACAGTTGCAGTTTAATTGAGAATTCTAATTTTGATATTTGCAAAATCAGGATTTGAAGAGCTGTTTGGATATGATGGGCAGAAATTTAAAATTTTGGGATTGCCACCTGAAAAATAGAAAAATGGAAAATCTGTAAAAAGTAAAAAAGTAAAATTTAATTTTCTTCTGATGTAGGCCTATGGCCTGAGTATTCAATAACAGTAATGGTGGTTGTAATTGCCAGCCTTATGGCCACCAGCCTTATGGCCATTACAGCCCTATAACGGTCGATTTTTTTTTCAAAGGAAAAAATGCATCGGCCCCATATTGGCCTCATATCTGTCCATTACGGGTGTTACAAAACCTTATAGGCCTATAATGGCCGTTGTGGGCCGTTACAGTTCTCGGAACCCCAAGTAGAATGCTAGCAAAAGGTCAAGAAGTGGGTCTTATATCGGGATTCAAAGGATCACCTCAAGGGGACTGTATCTCTCATTTGCAGTTTGTTGATGACACGATTTTGTTTTGCGATGCAGAAGTTGCAAAAGTTGAATGTTTTTGGAAAATAATAGGGTGCTTTGAGGTGTGTTTGGATTAAAGGTGAATGTTAATAAGAGTGAGATGCTAGGCGTTGGTTTATCTAAGGAAGAGACATCCGTTTTTGTAGCAGTGTTTGGGTGTGGCATTGGAATCTTTGCTTCTACTTATTTGGGCCTTCCACTATGCTCGAGGAAGCCTATGAACCACTCATGGAGCAAAGGTGATTGAAAGATTTGAAAGGAAACTGTTTGATTGGAAGAGTTGCCATTTGTCGTTACATGGGCGTATCATGCTTCTAATATCCCTCTCTACTTACATTCCATTATTTAAATTCCTGGACTCTGTATTGGACAAGCTAGAAAAGCTAAGGCGTGAGTTCTTTTGGAGAGGAGTTGGTGAAGGGCACATGTTTCACATTCTCAAGTGGGAAGAGGTTTGCAAACTGATTTCCAAAGGTGGAGCAAGGATAGGGGTGTTGGATTCTATGAATGCGGCTTTGTTGGGAAAGTGGCAATGGAGATTTTGCCCTTAAGAGGGTAGGTTTTGGAGATCATTGCTTCTAAATATGGAATAGAATTGGGGGGATGGGAGACAGATCATTGCTTATCGAGCTTCAGGCATTTGGAAGGCTGTTGTATCTATCAGAAATACATTCAAGGAAGGTTTGGTTCTCTCTCTTTTGGAGAGGGAAGGTGCATTCATTTTTGGAAGATTCGTGGTGTAGGTATAGGCCCTTGGAGGTCAAATTTCCTTCATTGGCAAGACCAGCGCCGTCTAAAAACATGCTTGTAGCCAATTGCTTTCCTTTATTGGAGGTTTGGATGTTTGTTGCCCTACTTATCACAGGGATTTATCAGATGAGGAGGCGTGCAAGTTTGCCAGATTATTGGGGCGGTTGCAGAATATTCATTGCTCTTCGGCTTCAAAGGACTCTCTGGTTTGGAGTGCTTCTTCATCGGGGAAGTTCACAGTTTAATCATTCTACCAACTGATCTGCAAATCATCATCTTTCCCAAGTAAGGAATTTCGTTTATCGGTTTTGGTTCAATGGAGCTCCAACAAAGGTGGCGACATTTACATGGTTGGTCGGGAGGAAGAGAGTGTTAACCATAGACGACCTCCACAAAAGATCTATGGTCCTCTCTAACGTCTCATGTGTATGAAGGATGCGGAATCAATAGACCATTTGTTCGTTCATTGCTCTTTTGCAAGGCAAGTTTGGTTCATGGTTCTCGTAATTTTTGAAGCAAATTGGGTTATGCCTCCATCAGTAGAAGCTCTTTTGTGGTGTAGCATGGTAGTATTTGAGCTAAGGAGGAATTAGTAATTTGGTGTATGGTGCTGCTAGTAGTTCTATGGAACACCTCGGATGAACGGAATAGGAGGTGTTTTAAGGACAAACAAGGTCCATTGGAAGAGGTGGTTTGGAAGGCTAAACGGGATGTGTTAGAATGGGCGTTCAGGGCAAGGAAAATGGAAGATTGTAAAATTTTATCCTTGCTTAGGTATGTTTTGGGTTGTATTCTTTTCTCTTCGACTTTTCGTTGTAGCGTTTTATTCAAAAAATTCATTATCCTTAAAAAAAATCGATTGTTCTTTTTTATTGAAACCTTTATTAAAGGGAGCCAAGGGCAAACCCAAAAGAAAATAGAGCAAAGCAAAAAGTAACACAATCAAACAAACAAAAACCTACTATACAACCTAAAAACAAGCAAAACAAAAAACTACATAAACAAAAGTAAAAAACAAAACAAGAAAGCTAAATCCTCTATATAACTCGAGACTGGGAAAAACCCCCAAGACTTGAGCCAGTTAGCCCATTACAAGCCCAAAACAGAGGAGATAACTCTGTAATCCAAAGAGAGAAGACTAAGCACCCTTTCAAAACAGGCACGAATAAGTTCAACCATCACCTTAGAAGAAGAGGACTGGTCCCCGAAACACCAATTGTTTCCCTCTCCAAATGGCCTAGAGAGTCGCTAATCTAGCAAGACATCAAAGGGGCTTGAGCAAACTATCGATATGCCTCCTGTGCCAATTGAACAACATACTGACAATTAGTGTTGTCAAAATCTTATGATTTATGATTTTACGATTTACTATATTAGTCAAATCTTAAGCAAAATGATTTGAATCCTACCTTTGAGTCCCTTTTTATATGAATCCTATGATTTTACGATTTGAATCCTACGATTTACGATTCAAATTATACTTGTCTTATATTTTAAGCTTCACTTGGCTTTCATTTTATGTTTTAAAATTGTTGGGGGCTTTAAGAATCTTTTAGAAAAAAAACTAAAAAAAAAATTGTTCAAGGAAAGTAAATTTTTTTATTTTGTTCTTTATAAGAGACAATTATATATATTCTCTTCAACTTTAAATCGTAGAGTTTTTTTTTTTTTCTTTATGATTTTCTTACTTCGTAATTGGTCAAAATACCAAGTTGAGGTATGAATTATCTAGAATGCTTTATGGATGGTTATGATCATGTTGACTTATATGTATTGTGGAATGATGGTTAGAAGTCAAAATATCTTTTTTTGTCAATCAACAAAATCAAATGCCGCTTTTCCAATGTGATTCTATGTTCAAGAAAGTTAAGAAGAACATAAATTATTAAAGGATCTTTATATGTTTTTGAAGGAAAATTTCTTGAAGATAAAAAAAAGGAAAGCTAAGAATCCTTTAACACTATCATGACATGGCATTACGTGGTGCACTTTGATGGCAAAAGGTTGATTGCTGAGTTTTAAAATTTTTCTGGTTTATATATATATATATATATATATATATATTATATATATAATATTATATTATAATTTAAAGAAAGCTATAAAAAATCTTACGATTTACAATACGATTTGCGATTCGATATGATTTAACCCCTATTATGATTACAATACGATTACGATTTTGACAACATTGTCGACAATCTCACTAGGCATGACCCAAGAGGTACCAAACTTAGTGAGAATAGAGGATCAGATGTCCGTAGCGGAGTAGTGGATAAAGAGGTGACTGATGGTCTCAACATCGTTGAGGTAGAGAAGGTAGATGTTGGGAAGGAACATGCCTCACTTCTGTAGGTTGTTGACTGTGAGGATTCTCCCTCTTGTGAGGAGTCAAATGAAAGTGGCAATTTGGCTTGCCACCATAAGACCATGCAAACGAAGGAAAGGACATGGTCTGGGGAGAAGGCGAGCTTTGTAGCATCAGGTACAGGGACTTGGACAAGAAGCAGCTAGAAGGAGAGAGCGACCAAGTTGAAGAATAGTCCACACTTGGGCCAGGTCTTATACCATTTAGGAGCTTTAAGAGGCAAAAAAGATCCTGAAACTCAAACTTAGAAAATGATCTCCTACAAGGGAGGCACCACACCCCAAAACCAACATTAGAGAAGCAGTTTACCACCAAGCGAGATAGATTACGTGCTGATCTAGCTAATCTCAGGAAAAGAGATTGGAGGGGGGTAGTTGAGATCCAACAATCCTTCCAAAAATGAATCCTTTGACCATCACAGAGAGTATAGGAAAATCCATCCAACATAAGGGGCCTGAGAGAGGCAATGGCTTTCCAAACAGAAGAGGCTCTATAGAGAGACGAGGGTTTGGAAAACCAACCTACCTCATCAATACCATATTTAGAAGTGATGATTTCTCTCCACCATTTACCCCCTTCCAAACTTAACACCAAACCCATTTATTGAGAAGAGTAGAATTGACATTTGCTAGGACTCGGATCCCTACACCCCCCCTTAGCGTAAGGTTTGTAGACCTCAGACTAACTAAGTAGATGAAATTTTTGACTATCAGAGCTATTATTCAAAAGGAAATCTCTTCGGAGTTTCTCAAGCCTAGAAGGATGGATTTCAGATAGTGGAATGTAGAAAGAAAATATGTGGGAAGGTTGGATGGAGTTGATTTAATAAGGGTCATGCGACTCCCAAGCAATAGAAATCGACTTTTCCAAGGGCCCATCTTATGCTTGATTCTCTCTTTAACCACATCCCAAAGGTGCTTAACAGGCTTGCCAATACAAAGGGGAAGACCAAGATAGGAAGCTGGGAAAGATCTTTCCTTGCAACCAAAAGCCTCGGCAAACTCAGAAAGATGAGCCGAAGAGATGTTGATACCCAACATTTCACTTTTGAATAGGTTAATTTCGAGGCTAGAGAATGCTTTTAATCAACAGAGGATTTTGCTTAGGTTGATCACAGCGGTCTCAAAGGCCTCGCTGAAGAGGAGTGTCATCCACGAATTGGATGTGGGAAACCTAGAGAGAATAGTTAGTAATTGAGAAACCCTTGATGAGACCCACTGATTCCCCTTTCCCCAACATTCTACTAATGCCTTGTGAGACAATAAAAAAAGAAAGGGGGAGAGAGGGTTTCCCTGTCTCAATCCTCTAGAGGAGGAAAAGAAGCCCTTGGAGGAGCCATTAATAGCACAAAAGAGGAGGTTGAAGAGATGCGGTCTTGGATCCAACCCTGCCATTTTTGACCGAAGCTTAGCCAACCAATAATTTAATCCACGTACCCCTAATTGACATGATCAAAGGCTTTTTATGTCAAGCTTACAAACCAAGCCACTCTTCCCCTCTCCGTGGCGGGAGTTAATGAGTTCATGAGCCAGCAGGGCACAATCAAGGATTTGCCGATTAGCTAGGAAGGCTCCTTGGGCATCAGAGATAACAGAGGAAAGAACCGGCCACAGTCTGGTAGCTAACACTTTAGCTGAAATCGGTTGTTACTACCTCGTATCACGTAATGGGCACCACTCTACTGTTATGGCCATAACGTAATTGTTTTTTAATACCATGCCCATGACCCATCATGGGGCCCAACGTGTGTCGATTTGAGCCTGAGATTTGGGGCCTACTTGTCAGGGATCACATTTCTCATATGTTGAAGATAAGGGGCCTGATGTGGAAGATGTGATTGAAGATTTTGGGATATTTAGTAGATTTATTTTTGTTATTTTAGGCTAAATCTTTTTTAGTGGGAATTTTATTATCTTAAAAAAATTATAGATTGATTAGAAATCAATCTAATAGTTGTGGGATTTTCATCAAAGATTTATGGAGATTGTCTTTAGGGTCTAAGGGGGAGAGGTAGGCATTTCACATTTTCTAAGTTATTCTACTTTTATGCTCAAATATTTCTATGAGTTTAGGGTTTTTGAGTTATTCTCCCTCTCTAGATCTCATTGACTGGAAAATTGGGTTACACCATTTTGGTATCAGAGAGTGATTGTTGGGGGATTTTTGACTCTACATTGTCTCCTAATGGCTTTGAAGGAAATGGCACGAGAAGAGTTTGCACAAGTAACCCAATTGATCTGCTCACTCATTGATTGAGTAGATCAATTATACATATGGTAGGTGATCTCAATAATCAAGTGGGAGAGTTTTGGTGTGGTGGAAATCTAGAGACTTAAGATGGTGCACGTGGACACGTAGGGAAAAGTCCTTGCTTAGGTCCTAACTTCTAACCAACAACGGGTGGTTTCGGCTGATGAAGACACCAATGATCGAATCCTTCGATTATTGGAATGTGATACAATGCCCACAATTATGGTGAAAATTCTGGAATTCCATAATTGTTTACACATTGACGACTTCATTGACTGGCTAACCAAAATAAAAAAGGTGTTCAAGTATGAAGAAATTGAAGATAATAGGAAGGTTAAATTAGTAGCAATGAAGTTTTCTAATCATGCGTTAAAGGGAAACTACTGGTAATTGGTAACAAGTATAGGTGTTCTGTGGGTGGATGGTGTATCAAGGAATCCTTCGTGTATAGAGCCTCAACAATTTGGAAAGGATTTCTTCAATAAAGGAAAGGTTCTTTGAAGGGATTGACTATGATCTTGGGAATGGGGAGAAGATCCGATTTTGAGAGGATGTTTGGGTTGGTGAAGCATCCCTAAAAGCTACGTTTTCAAGAATGGCCTAATTATCTACGACACGTAATATTCCGGTGGTGTGATGCTTCTCCATCTGTGGAGATATCGTCATATGGTCTCCCTTATGTCATGATTTATTTATTTATTTATTTATTTATTTATTTATTTTTTTTTTGAGTGAGGAAGAGGATGAGGGTTTAGTGTGGTTGTTTGACTACTTACGCTCTTGTGACTTGGTGAGTGGGAAACATGATAGGATGGTGTGGCTTAAGGAGAAGTTAGGGTGCTTTTTGCTGGTCCTTCTACCTTGTGCTTACGGAGCAAGCATTGTTATCAAATAGCATAAGCAATCATATGCGATCCAAGGGGGTTGTGCGCATTTGCACACATGCCATTGCACAATCACAAATTTTTTTATTTTTTATTATTACATTTTTTAATCACATAAGTGATGCATAATCGCATAATCCCATATGCCCAATGGTCATAAAGCCGCATATGCCACTATTTTATATGCAATATATGCTCCCAAAATGGCATATAAATTGCATAGGTGCTTATCCGATCGCATATGACAATGTTGGGAGTAAGGGAGGGTGATGTGTCCAAGCAAACGTGGTATGTGTGGTCCTATAGGTCTCTGTTGAGGATCGCAACTTTTGGGTGGCTTATTGGTAGGGAGAGAATTTCGATAGTGGATAATCGTAAAAAATGAGCAATGATGATCTTTTGTGTATGGCAAATGCCGAATGGGTCAATCATCTCTTTATCCAATGTCTACTTGCGCAATGGGTTTGGAGTGGATTTCTTTGGATGTTTAACGTATCCTGGGTTATGCCAAAATCAGTTGGTGGTCTTCTTTAGGCTTGATATGGTGTGGGATTTAGGAAGCAGGAGAAGGTTATACGAAGGCTTTGCTTATCGGCGGTCCTATGGGCGATATGGGAAGAAAGGAATGGGATATGTTTTAGAAATATAAGTAACAATGTGGAGCAAGTCATGTTGAGGGCGATGGGATTTGTTGTTGAATGGGCATCGTGCATTGAAGGGTTAAAAGATTGTTCTTTTCCTTTCCAGGCTTGTAAATAGTTTGTGCCATCTTGGCATTTGTTTTAATAAAATCTCCATCAACTTTAAAAAGAAAAAAAGAGTACTTGGGCCTTTTGTTTTGTTTTTTTAATTTTTTTTTTTTCTGCAATGTTGCCATCTTTTTGTGACTTTTGTCCCTTATGCATGCATGGATCATTTGATAATAGAAACCAAAGATGTCTGGCCAAGTCACCCTAAAAGTTTTTATCCTAGTATGGATTATTATTAACATGTTTGTACAAAGTCTTAGCATGATTCATATGAATTCATGTAAGCTGGGTTTTGGAGACCTAAAAATCATAAATTTGTGCACTATTCTGATTGAAAGTTGTCATTTTTAGGAAAAAGACGACCTTGAAGCTCGCCTTCGTGATGTGAATGAGATGGCTAATCAAGCATCATCTCAACAAGCATCACTTCAACAGGAGCTGGAACGCACCCGACAACAAGCAAATGAAGCACTACGATCAATGGATGTGGAGCGACAACAATTACGAACTGCAAACAATAAGTATAACCTCCCTTTGGTTAAATATGAACATTAATTCATATACATGCAAAGAATTTGTATTATTGATATGTTATGAATAATGCTGTAGTTGTTGTATGAGAATTTCTTTTTTAGCTGTATTTAGTGTTCAAAGTATCAATATCGTTACAAGTTTTGCTGGCCAAGGATACGAAATAATATTGTTATTGTAAGACCCGAGGCCCCGAAATTTGGTTTGTACATTGGATAGCCGTTGACTATAGGTCCATTGGCCTCGAGAATGTTTTGACTTGATCATAATGTTGTTCTGTTATCAAGCCGCAAGCCGTATTTCAACCCGATGTCCGAATTTTAAGATACGGATTTAAAATTAAACAATCTGAGAAATGACAATTATGTCCTTAGTTTATCTGGCGGAGCCCCACCATCAAGTTTTCAAAATACGTTAGGTCTAAGAGCCTAACCGTTGTAACTGTAGTCGAGTTACGGAGTTAATGGCGAAAACGGCATATCAATAGGACACCCGGATTGTAAGTTATGCATAGAGATGCACATGTATATTTTGAGAAAATATACTCAAATGACCTCGATGTTTTTAAACTCCTTGGGATACGTTACTTCAAATTACTTAAATAACATTGTTATATTGCTACTATAAGTTTAAACTTTTTAAAAATCATCACAAAACATCCCATAACCCTCATTTTTAGACAAAAGTTAATTTAAAACCATTTTCAAGTCTATACATATGAAAACCCTTTGCAACATTCCATTTTCCAGCACTCTTTCTTGTTGAGTGTGAAGTTGAGAAGAAGAAAAAGAAGAAAAGGAAATAGAAGTTGAGGTTGGGAGCCAATCCTCTGATAGTTACAAGTGAGTGCATAGATTAAGAGCACACGTATGTGTACGTAGGGGTTTCCTTCAAAACCCTTTTGCTGGATTTTCATTTAGGGTTGAAAAATTGCTGGAAGTTTTGTTTTATGGTTAGATAATTGCTGGATTTTCTGTTTTAGGGTTAGGTTTTCGCTGGCTTTTCATTTAGGGTTAATAGATTGCTGGAATTTCTGTTTTACAGTTAGAGAATTGATGGATTTTCTATTTTAGGGTTAGTTATTGCTGAATTTTTTGATTTCGACTTAGGTATTGCTGAATTTTCTTGAAAGCCCTATAAAAGATAAGATTTCTGATTTAGGGTTAGGTTCTTGCTGGAATTTCTGATGAAGTTGGTTAATGTATTGCTGAATTTTCTTGTGTTTTGCCTTGATGTGCTTAGTTGTACGCAGTAATATATGTTGAATATGATGAAACTTTGAGAAATGATATGTGTTTGTCGTCTTTACTTTCAGAAATCCTCCTTGTGGAGCCCTGCTTATGGGACTTAGTATGTGATAGTTGGAAGTCCCACAATCAGAGTTCTACGGAGGCTGTCAACCAAAATTTGGTGTATGGTAATCATGGATTACCAACACTAGATTTAGGGTCGTGACAGTTATCTTTGAAAACTGAAAATGCATTGAAACAAAGGGAAAATGGTGAAATTTTTCTGTGAAACTTTAGGAGATGCTAAAATACACGTATTTACATATTTAGGAATAAAAAATTGCAAAAAGGATGCATGCATAATATGTTTCCATTTAATAGGGGGCTAAACCCATGTGCTTTCGTAAGAAATCAGCCCAACCATTCCATCCACCCCATCTATCTATCCAAACATCCAACCTTCCATCCAAACATCAATCGATATTTCAGAATATTGACAACACATGATATTTAGCCGAGAAATCGTCAACAATTTGATGTAGGACATGGAAATTAAATATGATATGCAAGATTTCAAGCTTTAGATCACACTAATTTTAAAACAATCACAAAAAAATTCCACATCCCACATAAAAGTCAAGCATTCAACAAGGGGAATCTATAAGAGTCCAAGCCTACACATGTTAGGGCTGGATCAATTAAAAATTATGGACTAAACAAATGCTCAAAGGAGAGTAAATTCATCCACACATGCAAAGGATTACTTCCCAATCCAAGGGATTCACATGTTTCAAATCGGGAAAACCTAGGGTTTGCAAAAGTGGAATAGGACTTGGGATTTAGGATTATCTAGGGTTAGGGTTAGGGAAATAAGGCGAGAGAGGAGTGAAATAGGAGAGAGAAATGAACCCAAGATGATCCACATGTGTGGACAACGCCCCGGGCCTGACGCACGTGCGTGGGATCTTGCCCGCATGTGTGTGGGGCCCACGAATTTGAAATTATCTAGCTAGGTGCTGGTCGGCCAGGGGAGGTCCACCTTCACGCCAAGTTTCATGCTGATTGGATTTCTGGTTTGTGCACGGTCCTCCGCCGAAGTTTCAGCCCTCTTGCAGGGCTAGATTCTGGAAATCTACTGTAGGGGAAAGATTAGCTGCAAACGTGGGTGGATTTGATGAGGGGATGACTGTAGGAGATGAGGAATATGGATGGTAGGAGATGGGGGCGATTTGGGATGGATATGGCTTCGCACCACGGTAGTTAGCCCTTCGAAGAAGGGAGAGTTTCGCACCCCAATTAGGCTTCACAACTCAGAGAGGAGCAAGAAAACGTAGAAATTTTATTCAATCTTCAATGAGAAAAAAGACTACAAGGGGTGCCTATTTATAATAAAATCTTATACTTTAAAACTCGCGTCATGTGCGCAATCTATTACTTAGAGACGAAGTAACCACAAGTAACAACTAATCAAAATAATCTAAACAATCCATGATGTTCCTAATAACAATAATAACCAAAACTCAAAGTACTAGATCGTTTGGAATAGTGAGCAACGATCATGAGGACCCATGGTGGGATTCACATGACGATCGGGTTCACTCTAAGGAACCAAAACGTAGTCCTCTAACTAGGGGATGGTGGGGCCCTCCTCTTCCTTGCGTACGTGCGTTTGGGGGGGGGGGGTGCATGTGCGCGAGATGTCCCCATCACAATTGGAAAGGGAACGAAAGATTGTGGTCTTGATATCGCCCATGTTGTGATAACGATAAAATCGCAATATTGTTGATATTGTCTTCAACAAATTGAACATTACATACAACCATGCGCTCATAAAAAACTGAAATGAAATATTTTTAATAAATAGATATTTTGTCATATCGATACATCGGAGATATTATTGAAATATCGCTGATACATTGGCGAGACAAGTGACACCTGGAATTTACACAGTCGAAAATATTGGCAATACATTGGCAATATCGAGATATTGGCGATACTTAGTGATACATCATTGATACCTGGAATTTCTGATACTGCAGTGTTATTGGTATCGCCATGCTGGAGATATGGATAACATAGGGGATATTTCGATAATATCGGGGATACTTCAAATGATGGTTTTATTATATCTATTAATATCAACTTCATTCATTGCCAAATGTCCTAGTCCAACTTTCCCCTATGTTTGACTAATTAGAAGATTTTATGTCATTTCCCTGTGGTAATATTTACTTAATTTTTTTGTTATGGTAATAATCACTTGTTTGGATTCATTCAAAGTGTCCAACTCTTTTTCTCCCATTCCCCACATCCAGTTTTCAGATGATATGTTTGTATTCTGTGAAGCGGGTGTTGTCAAGGTCTTCAATCCGAGTCTCATCTTTCATTATTTTCAGTTTGTCTCTGGTCTCAAGGTTAATTTGTCCAAAACCGAGTTGTTTGGAGTCAACATTGAGGACAGCGTTGTAGTCTCGCTGGCAGAGGTCTTGGGGTGTTGGGCTAGTTCGTTTCCCTCTATGTATTTAGGTCTTCCGTTGTGTCTTGGAAAGCCATCTCCTGCCTTGTGGGACAGGGTCTTGGAGAGAATGGATAGAAAGATGGACCTGTGGAAAGGTAAACTGTTGTCGTTAGGGGGGATGATTACCTTGATCAAATCATCCCTTTAAAATCTGTTCACGTATTATTTATCCCTCTTTCATTGCCCCAAGTCCATCCTATCGAGGATGGATAGGCCGCGGAGGAATTTTCTCTGACAAGGGGGTGCCTAGAAGTTTTTCCACCTCCCTTCTTGGAGAGGTTTGCAAAGCTGTAGGTGGGGCAGGCATCAAAGATTTGGAGCAGGTTAACTGTTCTCTTCTGAGCAAATGGGTGTGGAGATTTGTGGCGGAGGAAAACAGTCTTTGGCGAGAAGTTGTAGCTAGCAAATATGGTGTTTCAGCTCGGGGTAGATGGACCAGAAGTTTGTCTCTGTATAGGGCTTCCCATTGTTGGAAATCTATTTCTCGGTTTGCAATCAAGGTTCTGCCTCAGATTGGTTTTGCTATAGGCAGAGGGGATAGAGTGCTTTTTTTGGGACGGCATATGGATGGGAGATTCAAGCCTTATGTCCCAATTCCCACTGTTGTTGCTTTACGCCAGCATTAGGATTTATTGGTCGCAGATTGCTTGGGCTCGTGGGCTCCTCTTTGCCGACGTAACGTCAACGATTCAGAGGCAGATGAAATGATCAGATTGCTAGCTCATCTGGAGGGAGTGCATCCTTCCCCGGACGATGGAGATGCTCCCCATTGGCACGTTGACAAATCAGGCTGTTTCTCAGTTTGTTCTTTCATGAAGGTGAACCATACAGGTGACTCAGAATATGATTTTAGCTTCTTAGCCCTCATTTGGCATCTTCAGGTTTCGCCTAAGATTTTAGCTTTTGGGTGGTTAGTAGGAAGGAATAAAATTCTAACAGTGGATAATCTCCACAAAAAAGGTATGGTATTACCCAACGTATGCTCTTCTGCCTCCAAGCTAAAGAATCAGTGGACCATATATTCTTGCATTGCTCTTTTGCAATTGGGATCTGGGATTCTATTCTCTCTCTTTTCAAGACCGATTGGGTTATGCGTGCTTCTATCAGAGTGTTGATTCTTTCTTGGTTCAGGGGTTGTCCTTCTGCGAAAGTCAGCAAGAAATGGCAGCAGCCTTTGTTGTCTGTGCTTTGGAGCATTTGGTGGGAAAGAAATGATTGCTGTTTTAGAGATATTAGTCACCCACCCCTTAAGCCACACTTACTCTAGAGTCTCTTTGATGCTTATGGATTGGATCCTTTGACCAGGGGGCTGTTCTGTTGTATTTATAGTGTTTTTGGTTTTTTTTTGCTGGTTCTGTCTTATCTTTGTTGGCCTTAATGCCTTTTAATAAAGCTTATCCTTCAAAAAAAAGATGACAAGGCATCGTCCCATATTTAAAGAGGAGGAAACTCCCCAAAACTCTCTTACAAAAACCCTATTGTTTTCCTTAAATTCGTTGGACGTGCGGGCCCAATCTATGACTAGGCGTTTAGTTTTAAGGAAGACCACTTTAGGTTGGCACGCCTTCACCTCAGTAGATCCGATTATTGCGCTCTTGCCCAACCACATAAATCAATGCGAGAAATGACAAGGGCCATTAAAGTCTTCCTTCTTTTGCAACCCTTCATGCTGCCATTCTAAGCCCTCAGAAGCTCTCGTACAGATTGTAGCATCAGCCACTCTGCTTCAAGGAGAGTGAGAACTTTTCACCAAATATCTTACATGAAGGCAAGTGAATGAATAGATGACTCGCTGATTCTGCCTCCTCAAGGTTATGAAGATGACAATGGAGGTTAATTTGTTCAAGGTGGATATGACCAATGTTGTTTCCTGGACTAAATTTACCCTCGCAGAGCTGTAAATATGATTGAGGAAGCTCATGATCTTTGTGCTCAATGTATGGAGCATTTCTTGCAAATCCCTACGGAAGCAAATGATGTTACAGATGGCCTAGAGAAGCTTGGATTAAGGGGAGGTTTGGATCCAATGAAAATGTAGGAAACAAAAGAGGGTTTCTCAAGAAATCCTCTTTTCATTGTCTATGAACTTAAAACTATCAGAAAGTGTGGGAAAGCGTGTTTCCCCCACGATTTTTCCCCTCAAAATCACCATTTTATTTTCTCATCTATTCCCTTGGAAAAAGATATTTCCTTTCCTACCTTTTCTCTTCGTTGAAATCTTTTGAAGGCACGTTAAAAACTTTCATACTTGGGTAGGGCACTTAGAAATTACTTAAAAAATGTATATATGACATTCAAGTAATTCAAATTAAACCGTCCAAACTGTGTGCCAGTGTAGATTTATCATGAACCCAAAACTATGCTTATTTGATTATTTGACTATCAAATTGTTGGACATTTATTGAATGGTTAAAATGAAAAGTATCCAATTTGGTTATTTCAGCAAACAAGTGTCCATGAATCAGAGGTTGGGATTATTAAGTCAATTTTCCTTTTGGTTTGTAACTTAGTGATCGTGGATTCCTCAATTTGTTCGGTTTAATTTGAGTCAATATGTGCCACATGTACCATTTCTAAGTGCCTTCTATCGAGCATCATATGTAGGTGGACTGGAGTATGAAATAACACCCTTTTTTGAAAATTCTTGTGTAATTCATGTCTTGTGAGAGGATTTCGGGTTGATAATTCAGAATATCGGATAACTCGTCTTTAGTATGCAGACGATACTCTTCTATTGTGTGAGGTTGAGGAATCATTGATGGTTAATTTGCAATTGATTATAATATGGTTTGAAGTGATCTCGGGTTTGGAAGTTAATTATTGGCAAAAGTGAGCTATTGGGGGTTGGTATTTCAAGGTAGGAGGCGGGTCTGTTTGTGAGTATATTCAGCCTGGAAGGTGGGATCCTTTCCATCTTCATATCTTGGTCTCCGTTTATGTATAGGAAGGCCAACCGAGCACCTTTGGGCTAAAGTTAGAGAGATTCGAAAGCAAGCTACCTCAATGGAAGAGTAGGCATTTATCTTTGGGAGGGAGGTTAACACTCATCAAGGCGGCGATGTCTAATCTCCCAATTTATATCATGTTGTTGTTCAAGTGCCCGAAATCTGTTTCGGTTAAATTAGAAAAAAATAGGCAGGATTTTTTGTGGAAGGGAGCGGAAGAAAAGCATAAGTTTCATCTTATGAGGTGGGAAGATGTTTGTAGGCCATGGGATTAGGGGGGAGCCAATCTTAGGAATTTGGAGGTAATGAATTTAGCATTGTTAGGAAAATGGGTTCAGAGATTTGGGGTGGAAGTGGGTAGTTTGTGGAGAGTGGTGGTGGGTAGGAAATAGGGGGTGGAAGAATGGGGTAGATGGATTCGGTCCTCTTTGTTGTATAGGGCTTCTTTCTTTGGAAGTGGGCGGTGTTGCTAAAAGATAAAGTATGTAAAGGGATTGGTTTATCTTTAGGTAATGGAATTAAGACCAAGTTTTGTGAGGATATCTTGGTGGGGGAGCAAAAGTTGGGGTAGTATTTTCTCGTCTAGCGAGATTTTCGTTAGAGGAAAATTTACTGGTTGAGAGGTGTCTTAGTGTGCAAGGAGAGGAAGTTATTCGGGCTCCACCTTGTATGAGGAATTCAGATGACGGGGAGTGTGAGGAGACGGTTAATTTGTCAGTTTTGCTTTCCAAGATTCGGCCCGTGTTATTAGAAAGGGACTCGATAGTATGGTTAAAAGAGAAGTTTGGAATATTCTTAGTGAAGTCCCTATTCTTTATGCTTAGTGGCAGCGATAAAAGGGAAGGAGTGAGTCAGTTGACATATGTGTGGCATTATGCCACTTCTCCAAAGGTTGTCCCACTAGCCTGGCTTGTGAGATGTAATAAGGTGCTAATAGTGCACAACCTCCACAAGACAGAGATGATTCTTCTGAATGTTTGCTTAATGTGTTATCATGATGATAAGAGTCGCGATGTAGAAAGGTTTGAATCGAAGAAGAGGTCTTCAGATTCCTGAGAAGATTTTCATTCGGTAGCCAAAGGTTCTTGCTCAAGCCTTTAAAGGGAAAGATAAATTTGTTGATGAAGATCGTGTTGGGCCCTCGGTGGAGTTGGGAGACGAGGGTTGGACAAAAGTGGTTCATAAGAAGAAATCCAGCCCGCACTATGATTGTGACTCCATGGTATTGCCGACAATTTACATTGAAAACTTCCTAAAAGCCTGTTAGGAGAAGCAACTTCAGCAACTATTTGGCTGATTTTCTCCCATTATGGAGGTTGCCATTCCCTGCGATAAGAGGATGGGGGACAGTCACGGTTTCACTTTTGTGAGGTTGCGGTCGGAAGAGGACCTCGGGAAAGCTATTGTAGGAGTCCATGGCCGGACTATTAAAGGCAAAATCTTGGTTGCGTAGAAGGTTGATGCAGGACAATTAACCACTTGGTCTAAAAGCTCGAATTGTTAGAGCATGACGAATTAATCATTTTTATCTCATAGCCCAGGCCCCACATCTCATGGGTTAGGACCTCGACCGAACCTCCCTCGTGGGCCCCAAATCACATGGGTACCACCTCACACGGGTTGCCCACCCCGAGTGTGTCCCCACATCCCACAGGCTACCCTACTCGAGCCCGGTGTGAAATGTGCATTAATCACCCCCGGTGAGGAGTTTCGAACACGAGACCTCCCCTGTGGGCCCCGCCCACCCTGAGTGTGCCCTTGTATCCCACAGGCAACCCCATTCGAGCCTGGTGTGAAAATGCCCCTGCATTAAAGGCACACTATGGGCCGGACAGAGTGAGTGTTTCCTCATCCAACATGGGGGCTGTCGAAAACTCTCATTCCTGTCAAAACAGGAATTGGGCTAAGAAATCTCTCATGAGCAAGGTTTTTCAGTCACGCGAGTTTGTTCATTCCCAACTTGCTTCGCATGTAAGTGTGGTTCACCCATGCCGACTTACCCCACACGTGATGCAGTTCCTTTTTTCCCATTAATCAAGATGACGGGTTATATTTCGATAATCCTCCAGCTAATGCTCTGGATACCTTGCAAAGGCTTCAACTCCTTTTAGGTCCACTCTCCATGTCTTCTCCTTCGCACAGGGGCTCCCTTGGTGGACAATTCCTGGCTGATTCTAGCCAGGATTTGGTGAAACTCCGAGACAACTTCGAAGCAGAGGAAGCCTTCCAAGCAGCAGATGAGGAAGGTAGTGCGGAATGCTTCGATGATGCTCTTGACGTCACCCCGCTTCAAGCTGCTAGAGAGATCCCTACAGGTAATGTTGACCTCTTGCTCTTCGCGGAGGACTCTGCTCCATTAGGGAGTCTTAAGCCGATGTTAGAGAGCGAGCTCAAATGGTATAGAGATATGTTGGATGGAGTGGGAAGGTCAATAGGGATGACCTTTGGAGCAAAGGACGGCGTTGTTCGTGAATTTTGTCAAAGAGAGGAGCCCTAATAAATTTTGTTGTGCGATGCAATAGAAGGCCAAACAAAAGATGCCTAGGGGGTGGTGGGAATTGATGAATATGAAAAGTTCTGTTAACTATGATGTATGCAGTTGCAACACAGGAAGGAGAGGGGCTTTCATATCGATTATTAATGAAGATTCTATGCTGAAATATTAGGGAGTTGGGAAGCCGGGACAAGAAAGTTCAGGTGAAAGAGGTTTGCATAAATCACAAAGATCAAATATTAGCCATTCAGGAAACCGAATTAGAGGCTTTTGATGATGTAATCCTATGGTCAATTTGGGGAATAAAAAAAACAAAGGTTGGGTTGCATTGCACACCGAAGGATTTGCAAGGATTATAATGGTGGCCTAGAACAAGGAAAGCTGGTGCATGGAAGCTTCGCAAGTGGGATACTTCATCTCAGTTTAGATGGCTATTGACATTTGTATATGGACCTTACATCCCGACAAGAAGACATCTCTTCTGGGTAGAATTGAATTAGGCTAGAATGAAATGGAAGACATTCTAATGAGGGTCAGCCAAAACGAAACGGAAGACATTCTAATGGGGGGCACCAAGTGCAATTGGACAAACGAAAGGGATTCGTCGATCTTATCACGTCGTGATAGATTTTTTCTATCAGCGGATTGGGTGGAAAAATTTCCCCGTGTTAGTTCGAGAGGCTTGTCGAGGACATGCTTAGACCACCGCCCTATTTTGCTAGAAGTTGAGGTTGAAAGCTTGGGACCCAAAAGTTGCCGCTTTGAGTTGGTGTGGTTAGAGGTGGAGAATTTCAGGGAAATGATTAGCGAACGATGGCTATCCTTCGACATCTCTAGTACAACGGCCTTCAGATTAGGATGAAAGATTAAAATCTTGAAATCGAAGCTTACTGCATGGAAGAAGGATTTTGTCAGGATTAGATCTGAAAAGGCAGACAATATTGCTTGTCAGATTAGTGAGCTGGACATTAAGGAAGAAGGTGTGGGGCTATCTGATGAAGATCGGAACAGGTGACTGGTATTATCTACAGAGTATTCCTAAGTTCTCAAAGAAGAGGAAATTATGTGGAGGTAGAGATCCAGAGCGTTATGGCTCAAGGAAGGCAACAAGAATACATCTTTTTTCCACGATATTTCTAGTGCACGTGTAAGAACCAATCGCATTAACAACATAGTGGTGGTATTTCTAGTGCTCGTGCAAGAACCAATCGCATTAGTAGCATAGTGGTGGACGGGCAATGCTTAGAAGAGAAGTCTAAAGCTTCTTCGGCCATTGTCAACTCTGTTGATTCTCTCCTCAAAAGCGAAACTTGGACCATACCCTTTTTGGATTTTGTTCAGCTATCAGAGTTGGATACAGAGTCGCAGTAAAAACCCATTACTGAGGAGGAATTGTAAAGCACTTTAGATACCATGGATGGAGATAAGGCTCCGGGCCTTGACGGCTTTCACATAGCCTTTTTTCCAAAAATTTTGGGACTTGCTTAAAAAGGATGTGATGGATTTCGTTCAAGAATCTTGTCAGATAGGTAAACTCGCCAAAGGGATGGGGGCTACCTTTTTAGCCTTGATTCCTGAGAAAGGGAGTTGAGGCAATATTGCGTTCCCTATATAGTATTCTTATTGGGGGACCTTATAAGATGTTGGCTAAGGTGTTAGCTAACAAAAAGTTGGTTCTTCTTGTGGTGATTGCAGAGAATCAAGGGGCTTTTGTAGCTAATAGATAGATTTTGGACAACTCTCTCCTTGCTCAAGAATGCATTGATTCAAAGCAAAGGGATGGAACCAAAGGGATCGTATGAAAGCTAGATCTCGAAAAGGCCTATGATCACGTGGATTGGATATTTTTGTTTTACATGTTGCGGAGGACTGGATGTGGCAGGTTGGTAGCAAATGTATTAAATGGATGGAGGAATGTGTCTCGTTGGCATCTTTTTCTATATTGGTTAACAGATCTCGTAAGGGAATTTTCAAAAGATCAAGAGGTCTAAGGCAATGGGATCTACTTTCTCCTTTCTTGTTCATTTTGGTGGTGGAAGCCTTGAGCGGCATACTTTCTCAAGGTCAAGAGGGGGGGTCTTATCTCTAGTTTTGGCGGGTCAAGGATCGGATAAAGAATCTCTCACCTCCAATTTGCAAATGAGACGTTACTATTTTCGGAAGTGGATGTAGCTATGATAGATAATCTTAGAAAAATCTTGGGTTGCTTCGAAGAAGTGTCTGGTCTGAAGATCAATATTCACGAAAGTGAGTTGCTTGGGATTGGTCTCTCTCATGAAGATATTTTGTTTTCGCCAACATATTTGGATGCAAAGTGAGTCCTTTCCATCGACCTACTTGGGTCTCGCTTTAAGCAAATGAAATATTTTCATAAAAATTCTCGATTCTATGTGTGGGCTCTCCTTTGAAGCAATTGTTGAATAAGGTGATCGTGAAATTCGAGTGGAGAATGTCCATGTGGAAAAAGGAGACATTTAACTATCGCTGCTCGTGTTACTCTTATCCAGCGTTCGAAGTATCGGTATCGCTACAAGTTTTGCTGACCAGGGATCTAGAAACAATATCGGTATCGTCGATAATATCGCTGATAACCGGAAATGCTGGGAAACATGGGGAAAATGGTGGGATTTTCAGCGAAACTTCAAGAGATGTTAAAATGTACATATTTGCATATTTAGAAATAAAAAAAATTGCAAAAAGAATGCATACACAACAAATTTCTATTTAATGGGGCCTTAAAAGCATGTGTTGTTGTAAGAAATCAATTCAACCAGCCTATTTAACCATCCAACCTTCCATCTAAACATCCATCGATATTGCAAAATATCAACAACACATGATATTTGACCAAGAAATCATCAACAAGTGGAAAGAAAATGAAAGATTGTTGTCTCAATATCGCGCGTGTCGCGATATCGATAATATCGAGATACTATTAATATTATCAATGACAAATTGAACACTACAGACAACCGTGTGCCCATGATAAAAAAAATTGAAATAATTTTTTTTTCTAATAAACAAAATTATGATGATATCAGTACGTTGGCGATATTATTGAAATATCGCCGATACACTTGTAATACAAGCATTACATAGATTTTACATAGTCGAAAATATTTGCGATATTGATGCATTGACAATACAAGCGACACCTAGAATTTACATAGTTGAAAATATTGACTATTACATTGGCGATACTTAGTGATACATTGCTAATACCTGGAATTTCTGATATTACCAGTGTTATTGGTATCGTCGAGCTGGAGATAAAGATAATATCGGAGATATTTCGATAATATCGGAAATAATTCGAACACTGCTCTTATCAGGGCAACCCTCTCAAAACTTCCTATCTACTTCATATCATTATACAAGTGTCCGAAATTTGTTTTGGCTAGGTTGGACAAACTAAGGAGGGTTTTTCTATGGCAAGGAGCGGACAACAATCACAAGTTCCATCTTCTTAAATGGGAAGATGTTTGCAAGCTGATCCATGAGGGAGGCGTAGGTATAAGGGACTTGGAATCCATGAATAAGGCTCTTCTCGAAAAATGGCTTTGGCAGTTCGGAGTAGAAGAAGGTTCTTTATGGAGAAAAGTCTTACAAACCAACTATGGTGTTGAAGCGGGGGTTGGGAGACAAAAAGATCCTCGCTTTATCGCGCATTAGGTATTTGGAAAGCGGTATCGTCAGTAGGACATCTAGTCAAACCGAATGTATCCTTTTGCCCTTGGGTGTGGCAACCAAATTTGTTTCTGGGTGGACAGTTGGTGTGGCGATGGCCTTTTGGAGGTGTAGTTTCCCTCTTTGGCGAGCTTATCTCCAAACAAGAATACAGTGGTGGTTAGTTGCTTCTCTACCGTGGCGTGGGGCAGGGTTTGGTGCCCTCCGTGTCGTTGAGGTGGATGACTTTGTAAGTCTTATGTCGTGATTACAAATCTCCCCATCCCCATCCTCCCCGGATGGCATGACATGGAGTGTCTCCCCTTTTGGGAAGTTTTCAGTTAAATCCCTCTACCAATTGATTCGTCCTTCATTGAATGCGAGCAGGGGTGTTATCTTTTATGCCTTTTGGTCTTGTGGGGCTCCACCCAAGGTGGCTTACTTTGCATGGTTAGTGGGTTGAAAGCGCATACTCATGATTGATAATCTTCAGAAAAAGGGCCATGATCGTCCCAAATGTCTGTCTTATGTGCATGAGAGACGCAGAGACCATTGACCATCTATTTATTCATTGTGATTTCGCCCACCAAATTTGGTCTCAGTTTTTCAAGGTCTTTGGTTCAGCCTAGGTTATGCTATCATCATTTCATTATCTGTTTAGTATGTGGTATGCTATGCAGCTTCCTACACTTAATCGGATCATCTGGCTGTTGCCTTTATTAGCTGTTCTTTGGAACATTTTGGGGGAGTGTAATGCTAGATGTTTCCACAACAAATAAAGCCCGTGGGAAGAGGTCATTTGGAAAATCAAGAGGGATATTTTGGAATGGGCAATCTCATCTTCTAAAGTGGATTCTTCAGTTGCACGTTCTTTTCTTCAGTTTAGCTAGTTGTTGTTGCCCTTGTATTTTTTCTTTAGCTTGTTTTTCAAGCTGCTTTTTAATAAAATCATTTTATTACTTGTAAAAAAATGTGTCATCATTATGAGGAATCGGTGGATCACCTTTTTATTCATTGTTTGTTTGCAAATAGGTTGTGGAATTGCTTTTTTCAAGTTGTTTGGATCAATTTGGGTCATGTCGAGGTCCATTGATCAATTTTTCTTGAAGTGGCATGGTGGTGGTATTGGGAAAAAAGTTTGACATCTTTCTTTAGTAGCAGGGATATGGTTCGTTTGGCTAGAAAGGAACAATCGTTGCTTCAGGAATCGGGTGGGGAGAGTATTCAAGGTCTTCAGTAGGGCTAAAATGCATGGAGTGGGAAATTTCGTCTAGGGTTATTGCTTAGTTTCCGATAGTTGGCTAAAGTTTTATGTTTTCCTTTCCTCTTGTCTTGTTGTATTCTTTTTGCTGTGTCCTTTTAATTATAAAATTGTCAATGTTATAAAAAAAACATGTGTAAGTAGGGAAGGCGGGTTAACTTTCGTTGACTGAGAACCATGTGGGTCCCACTATATTTTGTGCGTAAAATCCACTCCTCCTGTTAGGTGTGCCCCTCATTGTTAGGCATTTTTGAATAAAAAAAAAATAAATAAATCAACCCAATCACAACATAGTTGGGCCACACCATAGGGAGCAACGGGGGGAGGTTGGCAAACATAGGTTTGTGTGTAGGGCCCACACTAGTATCTATATCCCATCTAACCCGTTCATCAGGTCACACTCATAGCGATGAACAAACACTCCAAAAATGAGCCTAGTCGAAAACACAGATCCTCACCACATGCAACGAGCAGGTTTGTATCAAGTTTACAAATTCTGACACTCAGCTAATCTTTGAGAGTGTAAATAAATTTTATATGAAGGGGATATCACAGCCTTTTGCATAAAGGCTTTGCCTGGCTATGGTGATACCTTGACAATATCTAAGCCAGAGTATCACGATTCTAAACTATTTCAGTTGTTTTGCCATCTCTGGATTGCCATCTTCTTTCATTATTCTAATAATGTCAACCACTTCCAGACTTAGAGAGAGCGTAGATGAGATGCGCCGCTCATTAGAAGCTAAAGAGAATGCCCTCGAGGGATTGCAGCATACAATTTTTGAGAAAGATCAGGTCTGGACTCTATGCAACCTTTGCTTCCATGATATCCTTGTATAAGCAGATAGTTGAAGTTCCTTGTAAGTTGTAACCAAGGTGTGCTATACAACCACCACCATGACTGTTAAGACAGGGTTGTGTGTGTGTGTGTATGTGTGAGAAAATGAAAAAAAAAAACATGTATTGGCCCTGTAACGGTCGAACAGGGGCTGATACGGGCCTTTTTCCTCCATAACGGCCGTTATGGCCTCCATGTCCCTATAACGCATAACGGTTGGCACCATTACCGTTATGTAACGGCCGATATGGCCCCATAACGGCCGTTATGGCACACCTTGCTTGTAACACTGTTTATGTTATTGAAACTCCTTTCCCCCAAGTAAATTAGTTTTTCTGTTTGATCTTTTACATGGTAATCATCTTCATAACTCCCATTGCTCTTTTACATAAATGTTATTGCTGAGATAAGTTTTCTCCTAGTTGAAAGTGGTTCTTCTGCAATTTAGACGTGCTTGGTGTGTATATGCGTGTGTGTGTGTGTATATGACACCCATTCTCCATGTTAATGGGATAGGAAAGCTTGCTATACTAGCCTTGCATTTGGTGCATAGAGGGACTCACTCCATGCAATCAATCTACTTAACCGATTCATAAGGGCCTCTATGCAAAAATCATGTCAATCGGTTTCTCCTGTCTGTCCAAATGTTGACATCATATTTTGCACCTGTTCATCTTCCATGGAAACGAAGTGGGTGGTTGGAGTTATTGTCACCTAAATAACCTAACTGCAAACATTTCCTTTCCAAATCATGTGATCCGGATCACAGGTCTCTTGCGATCTGGATCACTATTTTTATAGACCCGAAATTATGTTTCTATAATCTTACTGTTGATTAAGTTGTCATCCAAATGCATATCGACAATGCAAAGAGTTATACTTCTATTTATTCAGTAGCATGCATATGATTATAGGAACAACATTCATCATTTCATATACAAATTGCAATATGAATTTGATTATAAAAGTATATTGCATACACTTAGTGCATGTATTATAGTGACCCACATGATCCTACCTCTAGCATACCATGTATTGGAGGAAGTGGCATACTGCCTACCCCTTCCTTTACCACATACTGTAGCGACCTGCAATCCGGGTAACCTTCGTTGGAGTTGTCTTCCAAACTAGTTCGTGAGAACCATAAGCAATTCAAGGTGGGTTCTATTGAATGGATGTGTTCAGATTGATGATTGAACATGTTATAAATGACCCTGGCTTTTGAAACATTAAATGGATGGAGGTTTGGAAAGTGAGAAGCAAGTTGGGGGCTAGCTTAAATAGATCTGGGATCTCTTTAGTACAACCATGGCTATCTATTGGTCAGGGCTGGATAGGTTTGGCTTAGCCCATGCCTGGACCTCCTAATGGGTGTATCTCAACTTCTCAAGTCCATCTAGGTTTGTATCCGAGTACTAACACTTAAAGTACCAGCCCCGGACATTGTCAGGTCTGAGTAACCCGTCAAAATCTGAAAGGGGGAAGTGCGAATGTTGGCATCATTGACGATGGATAGATGTTTTGCAGCAGTGACTCCATTGTCTATGGTATGCCTCGGAGCTTTATTCTAAAAGTAAGAAAACACGGGTACATTAAATTATACTGTTCAACTTGTGGTGTCCATTTTAGATGGAGTGTAAACAAAAAATTACACTGAATTTGTTTCTTAACAGGTTGATTGATTGACTAATGATCAAAATGAAAACCATGCAACTGTCCAAATTGAGCAGCAAGTTTTGATTGATTGGAGGCTAAGACCACATTTTACCAACTAGGACTTGGCTTAGGACTTTTAGTCAATCACCAAGTCCGGGCCAACCTGGGACTCGGTGGGTCTACCAGGTGGGTCAAAAAATGTATTATTTGAATGAATTAATAAATATAAATTATGGAAAGTTATAAAAATAGCTAAAAAACATACAAAGAGAAAAAAAGGTATTTGCAATTTTGCATTGCAATGGTAACCCTTTTCTTCCTTCTTTTCAAAACATACAGTGTATAATTAGAAAAAAATAAAAGAAATCCTATTACTAACTTTTCTTCTTTTAATTTGAATATGGATATGAATCTAAAAAAATGGAGAATAATCATAAAAAGAAAAAGGAGAAGAAGAAGCTTCTTCTTCTTCTTATCTGAGTTTGAATCTAAATCTGTAAAATAATAATAAATAAAAAAATAAAAAATAAAAAAAATAAAAAGAGAATAGTAGAAAAAGTGAAAAAATGAAATGCTTCTTTTTCCTCGTCTTCTTCTTCTTCTTCTTATTCTGAATCCGAACCCGAATCTAAATATGATAAAAAACTACAAAATAATAGAATAAAACTGAAAATTTTGAAAAAACTTCTTAAAAAAAACGATAACAAAAACTCCTTCCTTTCTTTCCTCCCTCATTGGCCCAGATTCATTCGTCGTGGGCCTGAATCTTGAATGTGGGCTCAAGTTATTATGAGCATCTTGGTAATTATAATGTTGGGCCTATTATTGGTCGATTATGCTTGTTGCTGGATAGTATGGATTGGGCCATTGCTGTTGTGGCCCACCTCGATGCCTCATTGATTGTATCACCCAATGTTGTTTGATACGGGCTTGCTCCTCCACTACCTCCTTTGATGACATATATATATTTTTTCTTTTACCATGATGTAACTAGTATTTATATAGAGCAGCTAGCTTGAATTCATTTTTTTACTGGACGATTGGTCCAGTCTTATTTTTGTTGGATGGTTGGTCTAGTGGCTTACATCACTTAAGTAGCATAAGTGCCTGCTCGCCTGAAGTTATTTACCTTCTTGTCGCCTTCACTACTCGTCTGCTCGCTTGCCACTTTGATTGCCTCTCGTCACAGCATGTGCTACTCATCTCTACCGCTGCGTTATCTTCTCTTTCTTACTTTTGAATAAATGTTTTATGTGCCTCTCCAGACTTAAGTTCCCTTTTTCCAGAGCACCTTGAGTTTAAGGGAGGATGTTAATGTATTTCTTTATTAGGTTAGATTAGATTATGCTAGCCCATGTTGTAAGCTGGGCATCATTAGTATAAGATGCTCCTGCTTGAGGGGGAGTGTATCTAGACCGAATTAAATAGATTATGCACTGAGCTGAATAGGAATTACGATAAAGTTGAATAAGTTGTAGATAGGCTAGGGCACAACCTATATGGAAGGGCCCAAGACCCCTCACACATTATGTACATGGCATTGATTCTATAAATAAGAAAGAGGAGGCTAGGGTCTGCTGGCAAGTAACCAACTCTATTACGTTTGCAATCTCTCTCTCCACTCCTTCCTTCCTCCCCCCATCTCCATTACTCTTCTCCATGCCTTCTATTGAGGGGTCCCCACACTTGGCCTGAGCATCATGCATTGCATGATGGCCCCGTAGATGGCCTACCATTGATGATCATATTGATCAATGGTTGGTTTTGTTTCACACCGCCCATACCGGGAAACTTTTATAAGATTTTTTCTCAAAATATTGGTGGTATTGATAATATCGACAATCGGATATAATCGAAAATAGCTGCGATATTTGGAAAATTTTAAACTTCCGGTAGTTTTGGTATTATTGACCTAACGATTGGCGATAACCCGATAATATCAACGATATTATCGATAATATTGTTGATATTTGGAATAATGACTGTTTGTGCACAACACACGTGGCTGAGTGGCTTATCAATTCGAAGCATCATTTAGTGGGCCTGGTCTTGTGCGGCCTATATTCTAAAAATGATGATCATCATACAAGGATTACAATCCTACACATATCTTGGTTGGCTTTAAAACACATTGTGTTTGCTGCAATTGCTTTTATTCTGAATTATTAGATGTATTGATCATCTTGTGTATGTATATTCTGAATCACAAGTCAATCGCAATATGGGAAATTATATGGAAGGTCCTCATTTATATGTAACCTTAACATCTATGTTATGGAGAAATGGCTCTAATAGATTTTGTTCCTATCTTCTCTACCATTTCACCTCCATTAATTATTACCCATCCATTCTCTTTTCTCTAGCCATCCCATGCGTGGCTTTCTGTCATCAAAATTTATGCGGGTAGACCCCATGTAGTTCACCACTATTTTCAAAATGGTGGAGATTCATTCTCCTCCAATGTGGCACTTACATATGGCTTTCTAGACCATCCAAATTGTGGGGCACACTGTGCATGGGCCATACACCAAAAATCACACTTATTAAACTATCCAATTGATAGCAATTTAATGGATGGTTAAAAGTAAATAATTTGTGATCCAAGCCCCAAGGGCAAACGTCGATGGTTATCATCATCTTAAAAGTAATTTTTTAAGTTTAAGCTCCATCCATAATTGGGTAAGTTATCTAGACAATCTAGATTGTCACACAACCATGTCATGTGTCTGGTTGAAGAGTCACCACCATTTTTAGAGAGATAGCGGACAATTTTAGGAGCCTAGTGAGATGTGGAATCACTTCTATTCTCTTTTTGAATCAAGTGGACCCTTAATGGCTCTTTGGGGAATTAATTAGCCATTGGGTGGCAGGACCTTTGGTACATTAGGCAATTTATCTTGGAAAATGATGCCATTTACAATGCCAAGGAAAGAAGTGGAAGAATATTAGACAATAAGATGGAGCCCAAGAGTTATCGAGAAGTGTATAGTGTTCTTCTTCATTAGCATCAGGGAAACTGAATTTTAGGATGCCTCCAGAACCAACATCAGAGGATTGATAGGCAATAGTTGGTAGTGAAAGACCAAGTGATTGTGAACCTCAAAAGAAGCCACCTTTGGTTAGCCACCTCAAGCTTAATTTTGATGGAGGCTCTATTGGCAACTAAGGCCCTTCTTGTATAGGCTACAGGTGGTGCATTGGGAATGACATGGGTGATGACTTGGTGGTCTTCTTCGATCTATGTGGTGACGTGGGCCCAATGAGATGGAAAATCTTGCTCTCAGTGAGGAATTGTGTATTTACTCTAAATTCTTTCTTTGGTGGTTTAGTCAACGAAGGAGACTCCCACAATGCCATTAAGTGCTCTTCTACCATGATTCTAGTTCAGTGGAAATTAAAATTTGCCATTTCAGAAATTAAAGCTCTTTCTTCAAATTGAAAAGTTGTATGCTCAAATGTTGCCATTTTAGAAAGAGTATATAATGTTTTGAGGGATGCAGTGAGATAGCTGATTCTCTTATGCAAGAGGGAGTGATGAGGGGCTCACTCTTGATTGGCTTCTTGATTGTCTCTAATAATTGTATCTTTCTTTCTTTTTCTTTAATAAATTTTCAATTACTTAAAATATTGGATGGATGGGATCATTTGATCTGTATGCTTTGGCACCCCATATAGAATGTGAATGGACGATCCAAATCAATTCATTGGAGTTTAGTGTTTCCACATGCACGGGGTTTTTACTATAGTAATCATGCTTCCTACTAGTTTAGGCTATAACAATCCTCATATGGTTGGCTTTTAAAGGGTTGATAGATTGCCAAAGGTTTTTATAAATGGCTTTATTAAACGCACATGTTAAAGGGCAATGGTGTGAAGTTGGGTCATGGAGGGGCAATTGGCATGAATGATGTGTCACACACACACATGGAGGTTCACGCTGAGTGGTCAGTTGGTTGCATAGAATAACAAGGAGCCCACCGATCCATGTTTGTTGAACACCGTGTGCATGCCAACATGATCATCTTCTGCATGTATGTTAGCCCAACTATTACGTGCTACCCATGTAGGGGAATTTACTAACAACTAGGATCCAGAGCGTGCTAATGTTAGACAAGTCCACTATGCATGATTGTGCACATATGTGCCACCACTAGACCAAAAGTGGAAGGGATATGCTCAAGTGGTTGGCTACACGTAATAGCAAGGAGCTAACTTGTAAATGTTTATAAACACCACTCGTCAACAAAATCATACCTTATGCAGTCAACCTGCACATTAGCCCAAATGTCATGCACTCCCCACAAAGGGGAATTTGCAAATAGTTTTAGGAGCCCACTAAGCATGAATTTTTATATTTACACTTATTCAACAATTTAAACATTGGAACCATGCCCCCAATCCACTTATGGATTCATTTGATTAAAGACTCCAAATATGGGTGTAGTTCTCCTTTTACCCCAATAGGGGGGGGGGGGGTGTTATATTAAAACAGACATCCACTAAACAATGTCATATTTGAAAACATTTAGTTATACTTTTCTAATAAAAGAGATTGTATCCAACAATAAAAAATTTAAGGTAAAGATGTGTTGGGTGCATGTGGACAGCATGGCATGTTATATTATTATTATAATTGCGGATCACATGACCGAATTGGGGAGCCGTAACATGGAAACCGGCGGCCCACTCAAATCAATTACTCAACGAGAAGATAACCCTATTTACTTGATTCGACGACGACAACGATGGTATGCAGATATACGCGTCCTCGAGCAAATTGGAAGAGCAGTCCCTTTTTTTTTTTTTTTTACCGATGCACATACACCACCCACACCTTTTCTCTCCTCTCCTCTCTTTCTCTCTCCTTCTTTCTCTAACTTCTTCTCTTATTCCCTCTCCTCTCTCTCTCTCTATGTTGATATGTGTATCATCTCCCTCTCCTTGTCCTTAAATAGGAGAAATGGAGAGGTGGTGGTTCACATGCAATGGTCCACTAAAGGCCATGTGTGGATGGGTTGACAAACCTGGCTGCTTGCATGTGCTAAGTGGGCCCCACTAGTGGTTGCCCCTGTTGACATGTGCTAGTACACATGATGAGTATGCACAACACCAGCCTCCTGGATGACACGTGCTAGCATATTGGTTAGTACGCGCGGCTCTAGCCCCCTTGCCGACACGTGCCTACACGTGGTTTATGTGCATGCTTCCATTATCTCCCACTCAACCCCATACTGGGGAACCCGATCTTAGACGACCCATTCTGATAGAACTAATTGAGATCATGTATATAAGGAGCAAGAATCAGGGAAGTATGACCAACCAGGATTCCAATGTCTTTATACACAGTTGTCTGTATGCTAAGTGACCACCATACTAGCGCACAACCTTCCAAGCTCTCCAAGGCCTGCCCTAGACCCGCATGACCACACCCAGTGTTCGTATTCTCGGCGAAAAATTGATATTATCACCGATAATTTCGGTATTGCTGGACTTGCGAAACCGAAAACCCAAAAAATCGTTTCTCTTCCAAATATCGGCGATATATTGGCGATATATCGTCGATAATGTTGATGACAACGAAAATATCGACAATTCGACGATTATATCTCCGTATATAGCCTTAAATTCCAAAAAAAAAGAAAAAAAAAGTGAGAGATATTAGATAGAGCAGGTGATTGAATAGAACCATACCTATGGAAGGAGAATCTAATGGAGCTACCTGCGTTGCGGCGGCCGCTGCGGAGGGAATGGGCGTGACTTTTAGGGTTTTGAAAGAGGGGTTGAAGCTATTTGCTTTTAACTTTACCTTTTTAACTTTTTCTAAAGTATGCTTTTTCCGCCATTTAAAAGTATATGTCACCACTATTTTGAATGGAAACAAAACTAATAGTTTAAGTAACTTTTAAGTTACTTTTAGAGTGTGAGTTTCATATCACGTAATAAAAGTGGTTCACCACCACTTTAAGAACAAAAAAAATGCAGTTTTAAAAAAACTAAAAATTTAAATAGTGGGATATTTTTGGCAAGTGAGGCCCTTACTATGGGGCCCACCATGATCTATGTATTCTATATCCGCGTTGTCCAACCATTTTTCCAAAACGTTTTATGGCATGAGCCCAAAAATGAAGATCCAAATCTCATGGACCATACAACAATGGTGATTGAATGCCATACCATTAAAAACTTCCTAGGGCCCACCTTAATCTTTCCATAATGTTTATTTGTCATCTAACCAGATGCTAAGGTCACGTGAACATGGATAAAGGGAAAAAGGAAATATCAGCTTGATCCAAAACCTTTGTGGCCCATTTATGGTCAATCACCATCGTTTCCTATGATAAGGTCTACTTGAGAATTGGATCCACTTCATTTTTAGGTTTATGCCCTAAAAGGATCTTGTAAAATAGATGGATATAGAATACATAATTCAAGGTGGGGGCCACCCTCTTAAGTGAGGCCGAGGCCACACATCATCCACTCTCGATGGTTAGATGGTTGGATGCATGGATGGGATGGGATGGGATGGGATGGTTGGATGGATGTTTGGATTGATAGATGGGATGGATGGATGGATGATTGGATGGGATGGATGGATGGATGGATGGATGATTGGATGGGATGATTTGATGCGATGGATGGGATGGATGGATGATTGGATGGGATGATTTGATGCGATGGATGGGATGGATGGATAGATGGGATGGATGGATGGATGGATGTTTGGATGGATAGATGGGATGGATGTGTGGATGTTTGGATGATTTGATGGCATGGATGGATGGGATGGTTGGATGGTTGAATTGTTGGATAGATGGGATGGATAGGGATGGTCGGATGGATAAATGTTTGGATGATTGGATGATTTGATGGGATGGATGGATCGTTAGATGGATAGATGGGATGGTTGGGTTGTTGGATGGTTGGATGGTTGGATGGATGGATGAATGGATGATTGGATGCGATGGATGGATGGGATGGATGGATGTTTGGATGGGATGGTTGGATGGATAGATGGGATGGATGTGTGGATGTTTGGATGATTTGATGTCATGTATGGATGGGATGGTTGGATTATTGGATAGATGGGATGGATGGATAAATGTTTGGATGATTGGATGATTTGATGGGATGGATGGATGGATAGATGGGATGGTTAGGTGGTTGGATGGTTGGATGGATGGATGATTGGGTGGGATGATTTGATGTGATGGATGGATGGATGGATGTTTGGATGATTGGTTGGATGGATAGATGGGATGGATGTGTGGATTTTTGGATGTTTTGATGGCATGGATGGATGGGATGGTTGGATGGTTGGATTATTGGATAGATGGGATGTATAGGGATGGATGGATAAATGTTTGGATGATTGGATGATTTGATGGGATGGATGGATGGTTAGATAGATAGATGGGATGGGATGGTTGGGGTGGTTGAATGGTTGGATGGATGGGATGGATGGTTGGGTGGTTGGATGGATGGGATGGATGGTTGGATCATCGTGCATATGTATTTTTTTTAATTTATATGCTTATTTATGCATGGTTGTAAAATGTATAAATGCATTATACTTGTTAATTGGTTTAATGAGATTTGATTGATTGTTATGCTACTATTGGACTGTTTCTTATGATAGCACATGCTTTTAGGCCCTAATTAAATAGAAACTTATTATGTATGCATTCTTTTTACAATTTTTTTTTTTTTTAAAATTCTTAAACATGTAAATGTGTATTTAAGCCTCTACTGAAGTTTCATTGAAAAATTACATCGTTTTACCATGTTTTCCCCGCATTTCCGGTTATCGGCGATAACGGTATTATATCTTTATCTCCAGCCAGCGAAACTTGTAACAATACCGATAACTCGAACACTGACCACACCAGATAAAAACAACTCTCGATCTAGGATCGGTCTGCCAGCATACACATATATCCTTTCATCGAGTTCAAATCGCAAATGCTTTTGCAAGCGTTCTTCAAATTTTTTTTTTTTAAATAATTAATTATTTGCATATATAGTTTTTTGAAAACAGTTTGCAAATCATCTTCCCATAAAACTTGACAATGCTGAGGCAGATGTCTCAAAATGCTTAATCATGTTCTTAGGAACTTGGTGTAGTTGCCAAAGGGGTCTTTCCTATGCAACTACACAATTCAGAATCGACCAAGCCGCTTTCCTAGCAGTACATCCTAGGCTGAATCAATTAGGACTGTTGTACCGTATGCTAAAGTAGCGACACTCAATCTCATCCTCCTATATGCAAAGGTGGATAGATGAGGGCACGGGGGTCACCTACAAGACTAGCCTGCTTGCACAATGCACTGATCAAATTGAATCAGGCACAAGTAGGTAAATGGGTCCTAGAGCGGAGTCCATCTCAACACTGTGAGCACGTGGTCGCTCACCCACGCTATAAAGTACACAATACTCGGCATACGTCGGTTCTACAATACACAGGTCCTGCTTAAAGCACGTTAGTTTTGGCTTAGCAACTACTAACCTCTTTAAATAGAGATCTCGCCTAAAATGTGTAAGTGCTGGCTCAACAACTCTTAACCTCGTCACTACTGTGAATGTCATTTGACTCCAAAGTCACTCAAAGCTATCTAGTTTTTGGTGACAATGGCTAATGAGGACTAACTTGTGGGAAATATATTTAAACATGTCTAGCATGCTAGGACTCCAATAATACATATATAGTTGTGACTGGAGGTGGTTGCCCCTTAACTTGCACTTCCTCATCTTCTATATCACTATAGAAGGGGTTTGCACATCAATGTGCTTCCTCATCTCGAACATTCCTTTCACGTGCATGGTAGTGGTGGTCAATTCCCTTGCGAGTGGGGAAGACCAACCTACCAGCGAAAAATAAACAAATGACCAATACACGGTCCACCACTGATGATCTTTGAAGCCTAGAAAAATTGATTGCGCATGAATATTCAGTTAGTGTGTGAAAACTTATTCTATAACACACATTCTGATACATTAATAATTTACATCACCCACTCTTAGGAGTACATGGACTCTATTCCAACACTTATATACAAGTTTTAAAATACTGCACAATAGAATCTCTACCATCATAACCAGTGGGGAATACAACAATAAAAGAATTTACGATAAATTATAACATTCCCACTTTCACAAAATACATCAAACTTTCCTCAGTCCCATTTGTCAGACATGTATTTCAAATATATCTCTAGCAATTGGTTTTATCATGGGATCAACTAACATCTCTCTTGTGGGAATATACTCTAGTACAACTTGCTCACCTCTCATCTAATCTCTAACGTAGTGATACTTAATTTCTATGTGCTTGGATTTCTTGCGGTGCTTTGGATCTTTTGCGAGATCAACAACCAACATGTTATCCATCTTTATCAGGAGAGGGCCGTTAGTAGCAAGAACACCTAAGATTTTAAAAAATCTCATAATCCACATGCCTTCTTAGACTATCGCACAACATGCGATATATTCAGCTTCCATGGTCGAAAGTGCGGTTGGAGATTGTTTCTTGCTGCTCCATGAAGTACCTCCTCCATTCGGCATAAACAAATAACTTGAATTAGACTTGCTTTCATCTTGATCAACTACTTATGATGCATTAAAATAAGCCCGCACTTTTAGCTCAGTGCCTTGATAACATAGCATGTAATCTTTCATTCATCGAAGATAGCGGAAAATTCTTTTGACTATCTGCTAGCATGCTTGTCCTGGATTACTTTGATATTGACTCACAAGACTTATTGCATAACACATATCTGGCCTGGTACAAAGCATAACATACATGAGGCTGCCTCGCACTAGTATATGGTACAAATGACATAGACTGCTTCTCAATATCAGACTGAGGACACATACTTCTATTTAATTTAGAATATTTGTCCATTGAAATTTTAATTGGTTTGAATTGTGCATTTTGAATCGTTCTAAAATTTTCTTGATATAAGATGCCTGCGACAAGCACAAAAAATTCTTCGAACAATCTCTTGTGATTTTCAATCCTATTATAAAGTTCGCTTCTACAAGATCTTTCATCTCAAAAATCGAAGATAGCTAGCTATTCCTTGGTCGAGAATAGTATTCCCATATCGTTACCAACTAGTAAAATATCATCAATATATAAGGATGATATTAGAAAATGCCTCCCAGATCGCTTCACATAGACACAGTGGTCTTCTTCATGCATAGAGAATCCAAAAGAAGTGATGGCTTCATGAAATTTCATGTAATATTGCCTAGATGATTGTTTCAACCCATAGATAGATTTCAAAAGTTTGTAGACCTTGTTTGCTAGAGCTTTCTCAACATATCCTTTGAGTTTTTGCATATAAATATCTTCCTGTAAGTCTCATTCAAGCATGTTGTCTTTACATCCATCTGGTAGATTTCTAAATCCAGGTATGCCACCATATGTAAAATCATTCGAATTGATGTAAACCTAGCCATCGGGGAGAATTTCTTAGTAATGGACACCTTCTTCTTGCGTGAAACCCTTTGCCACCAAATGAGATTTATATTTATCTTTCGAACCATTTGCTTTTCTTTTGTTTTGATTACTCACTTATTTGCAATTGTTGTACGACCAACTTGAAGGTCAACTAGCTTCCAAACTTGATTTTTTTAATCATTGAATAAATTTCCTCATCCATTGCATTAATCCAATTTTCAGAATCTAGAGTTGCTAGTGTGTCTTAATATGAATCTGGTTCATCTTCATTCGTTGTAATGCAAGAGTATGGTTAACTTCTATCTCAAAATGTCATTTAGGAATTCTTCCTCACTAATTGCGTCGTAGCTCCAGAATACTAGTCGATGTGCTTTCCACTGACTTCATGAAGCAACTTGCCATAATGAATGTTAAAATTTTTTGCATATGGTGGTGCCATGTGTGTGTGTGTTGGGGGGTGGGGGTGTAAAAGTATTTTTGCATATGGGCATATGGTGGTGCCATAATGAATGTTAAAGTATTTTTGCATATGGTGGTGCCATGGTGCAATGTGAGAAAGGGTTTCTTGCCATGCGTGAAACCCTTTCTCACATTGGTGATTGGTTAATAAATTGTCTTTGCTTATGTTATCTTAAAAGGTCTGAAACATAAATACAACGGTGATTGGTTACTAAATTGTCCGATTAGTATGCTATTTTTTTCTTGTTCTCTTAAATATTTGACCACTTTTTTGCATTTACATTGCTCTCTTTAATATTTTAGTACTAGAGAGTAAGATTTATTTTATTTTATTTTTTTATTTTTATTTTTTCTCATTTCATAGATTTTCTCACATGTTCACAGAGGTTAGAAGACATGCAAGGCTTACTGCAATCTATGGATGAGAAAAGGCAAGCTTCAATCTCTGAGCTTTCTGCCAAACACCAGAAGGTAAAGTTCAGTGCAGCATCCATTTTATTTAACTAGTTAAAGTTTCTTTTTTTTTTTTTTTTTTTTTTTTTTTTTTTTTTCGTAATTTCTTTTCTTTTTTCCTCCTTTAAATTTTTTTTTTTAAATTTTAAATTTTATTTATTTATTATTATTATTTTTAAGGCCTTATGTTTTCAGCGCATCAGATAAATTACTTATTTATTTTTTCTCCCTTATGTTTTCTTTCAGCATTTAGAAAGCTTAGAAGCCCAACTTGCTGATGCATTATCAGACAGAAGCAAAGCAGCTGAAACCATATTATCTTTGCAAGTATGATTCGCTATTGTGTTAGTTTCTTGATTATGTTTTATTTAGTTGCAGCTAAAGATAGAAAATGGGAAAGAATTGTTAATCTTTATATATATATATATATATATATATATATATATATATATATATATATATATATATATATATATATATATATATATATATATATATAAATATATAAATTTTCTGCATTTTCATCTTTGCAAGTGATTTGTGTTGCTGCATGTTTATTCATTTATGGCGTTGTGGTACAGTTATACGACTATCATGCTCAAATTGTCTATCTTATTATTATTATTATTATTATTATCATCATCATCTTGCATCTGAAAGAAACTGGCACCAAATAGAGGGGACAAGACTGGTGATTTGGCATCCCAAGCATTTAGCTGGTCCAGACTGCAGAAGTACCAAAATTCAGTAATATTTTAGTGAGTTAGAATAGAAGCTATATTTTAAATCAGTTCAGGTGTACACCAAATATCACAAAACTGATTTATCATTTTTGCAGCAGTTTATGCAGTTATTTGGAAATATGATAAAATTTTCATCTGTAAAGGGCAATGTTGTATATGTGGTTCCTTTTGCGTGGTGTTTATTCCTTGTCATGCATGTAATACATATGTTCAATGGCCAGTTTTTAACTTCCTATGATTGTTGCTGGATCCCTTTTAGGCATTTGTTCATGCTGTTGTCCTCTCTTTTGAGTGGTGCTAATAAAAGTATTCTTACCATTTAAAAGTAGTGGGTAGCAGAGCATTGCTGAGTACTACACGAACTTCCAAGTTACATTGTTGCTTAGTATGTATCTATTCTTTCACAGGTTCAAATTGCTGAAAAAGAGTCTGAATATGCAGAGCTTGATGCAGCTTCAACTGGTGAAGCAGTACGGCTTGGAGCTGCAATTGAGGAAGCAAAAGGAGAAATTGTTCATCTCAAACAAGAACATGTGAGATTTACTTTTGTTGGAGTATGTGCATATCATTTGCTTCTGTATGTCAATGGGGTGCAAAAATCATGACTTCTCTTATCTGTTGGACTTCATTATTTTGTTCAAGTGGGATAATGACAAGGACTTCTAAACTTTGGGACTTTATGACCGTACTGGCTCAATAGATGCTTGTTCAAATGTTTATCATCATTTTGACAGAAACTGTCCATCCTCAATTAGGATTATGGAGCTATTATGTTTGCATATTTTAAAATGCTTACAGTTATCTAAGTAACATGCATGGTATCTTCTATATTCAAATGTAGCATATTTCATGTGCCAGCCATTCCAGATGAATTAGTTCACATTAATCCAGTCTAACATGTGAAAGGGGCGGGCTGTGCAAGTGTGTGCAGAACCATCATCCTACAGAATTCCACTGTGGGTGAGCCATGGTACAAAAACAGAAAATTCTTTTAACTATTATTTTACAGGTGAGTGATGACGTAGTATAACCCGATCAGTGCGATTTTAAAATCTTAAAGCCCACAGGCTGGATAGTCTGATCACTGTAAATCAATTCATGGAGGAAAATTATGGTAAAAAGGTTTAAAGCAAATATTGGCCACAACTTATGATCAAAGGTTTAAAGAAAATATTGCCTTACCCTTTTCCTCATTATCCTCCTAACCATATCTTCTTCCTTGAATTTGTCTTGTAGTTGGAGGACAATGAGGATTGTGAGAGAATCTCATAGGAGTTTTTTCTGGTAATCCAGGGAAAAGTTATAGTTAGTCGTCCTTTCAAATTAGTCAATCACTTAGAAGAGAATGGTTAGACACATGGATATTTGGATTGAGACATGGGCTTTCGATCACTTAATCCATCTTCTTCGGGCTCCCTTTCTCCCTCCATCTTCAGCAAAGATTTATCAAGATGGCAGAGAAAGAGGAGGCTTAGATGAAGGTGAACTATCAGCAAAATCAAAATAGGAATCGACAACTGCCAAACACACTGTTCATTGAGAACTTCTCAAAAACTCGGAATGTTTTTGGGTTCCGCAAACGATTTGGGGCATTTGGGAACATTGGATGATTTCATTCCAGTTGATAGGAAGACTGGGTTCGTTAGGGGTTCACCTTTCTCAGACTTGTCCAGAAGGAAGAGCCAGAGTCAACAATCCATAGGATGAATTGAAATTTGTCTGGAGGGAGGAGACTGAAGGTAAGCATGGCAGAGTATGACCTGACAAAAATCAGGGGTAAATCGAAGGGAAACAGGAAACAAAACCAAACTGGAAGGGTGCAACATCAAACTTTTCCGAGAAAGACTGTATCAGGGGCAAATAAAGCAGCAATGTTTGGGGGAAGATAGATCAAAAGAATCTATTCCAGTGTTTGGATAATGAATCGAAAGAAAATTCGTTCAGAGACATGGTGGTTGGAGACAACTACCGAAGGCACAAGCAAGTTCATTAGAAGAGATAGAGGTAAACCGAATATGCTAGCTTGGGTTTAGAATGAGGTAATGGGGAAGGGCTGCACAATGTTGACAGAGGAAGAAGTGATTCAAACTTGTTGAAAGTGGATGGAAGACACCTATGTGGTATATGTCTTAGATGCAGAGTCTCAAACACTGAAGTAAAAAAATGGATTAGCCGAAGATGGGCCTTGGTGTTGCGCAAGTTCTTAGTAATCTCTTGATGGCGGGAATCTGTGGGTGGTGTTGCAACTTGCAACCACATATTAGAAAATGAGATAACAGGAAGGAAAAGCCATATCACTAGATGGTCCAATAGCTGATATTATGCCCTGGGTGGAGTGGACACAGTTTAATGAAAGTGTGGGATGGTTCCAGGTTGGGGGAAACATGGTGAAAAGAAATGCTGATGGTGTTGGGAGAGGTTGTTGGCACAATAGTGGAGACTGATGAGATCTCCCTGAGAATGGAATGGGTTCAGTTCGCACATGGAGGTTTTCCTTTTTCCAACTTCATTAAAATGCAGATTGGGGAGCTTGTCTTCCAAGTCTTAGTGATGATAGAAGAGACAGGAGGAACCTCTAATTCCAAATCCTAGAAACAGGAAAGTGAGCAGCCAACCAGCCACAGATTCCAGTGTAGGTGGGAAAAGAGAAGGCGGAGCATAAATGCTTGGTGTCTTGCGGGTTATAAGTCGACGGGGGTAGGCAGGCCACATGTTGGAAGCCAAACAAAGGAGACACGATAGTGAGGCATCCTCGATCAGCCTCCATCACGTCCTCTGCAGCCTAGGGTAAAAAGGTTCGATGACAACTGGCTTTTGTCAAGAGGATAGGTAACGCGTGCTAGTGATCAAACAGGAGATAGCTATGATGATATCTTATCCTGTTCTATAATTCAAGGGGTTTCCCAGGGTTAGAAAGTTATTGCAGTAATTTAATTGAGGGATCGGGTCCTTTGATTCTCTCGACCGACCGTTGTATCCAAAATCTTGAGAAAGGAGTATCCTTTCGCAAACTTACAAACACTTAAGAGTAAGATCATTAACCCTACTTCAGTAGCGATGGAGACGGGTAATCAATCCCTTTTGGTTAATGAGAGTGACACCCCCCCCCCCCCCCCTAGGCCCTAGTGGGGTCTAGTCAGTGTTCGAAATATTGGTATCGCGTTACGTATCGCACGCTTGGGATATGCATACATATCGGTTATCGCATGGGATATATTGGTTGTATTGTTGTTGTTAGAAACATGAGGAAACACTGGAAAATTGCTCGAATTTTTCAATGAAACTTTAGTGATTGTTAAAAAGGACATCAATACACACTTATAAATCAAAACATTACAAAAGACAAGTGCACATAATAGGTTTTCTTTGTATGGGGTCCTAATCTATTTGTTGTTTAACTGAATTGATTCAAGTATATTCAAAATCTATTCATATAATATATAAATGTAAGAAGACGTGTGGAAACACAAGCAATACATTCAAAAGCAAAAGAAGAATCACTAGATTAGGTTATATACATGTTTGATTTTATATTTGGATACAAAGATTACTATCGATTTGCGAGAAATTGGAAAATTTTGATTTTTTTTTTTTCAATTTTACGCAGCTCAGCCAATATCCTCCAAATCTCGAAATTGAAGCTCCCAATCCGTGTGGTTTTGTAATAATTTAACGCTGATTTAACATGATTTACAGAAAAAAAGGATCGAAAATCGAAAATGCTCATCACATCGAACATGTGGAATATATCTCACTACTTGTGTGTTTCGTATTGCACAGGTGGGATACAACATTTATCGTGGGATATATCGACTGATATCATTGATACTTAAAACACTGGGTCTAGTTGATGACAACATTTAGAAGTGTTCCTTTTTATGCATCTCTGAGCAAGATTGGGCCTTAAAAAGGTAGGAGGAAAGCTCCTGAGTCAGTCAGAGCGGATGGTGGTGAGAAACTACAATGATTGCAAGGGCCTCAGGTCACCTCGAGTGGGTGTAGTTTTTTTTTTTTTTTTTCGAGGGAGATAATTGAAAATTTATTCAAAAACTTGCAAAGCAAGAAAAGAATACAAGCCCCAACAAGCAAAGACAAGCACCTAGAAATGAATGACAACTGAGGTTGCCTTAACATAGACCACCTAATCCTTCACAAGCCCTTTTGACATTAGAAATCACCTCAGACACCCCCGCTTCCACATTCCGAAAGCAATGCCTGTTCCTAGCACCCCAAATGACCCAAAAAACTGTCATAATGAGCAACTGCCATAAGACATTACGGTCCTTACCAATTCTACCACCATGCCACGCCCATAACAATTCTTCAACTATTTTCGGCATTACCCAATCTACATGCCGCAAGAAAAAGAAATAGTCCCAGATTGACTTGGGAAAAGGGCAATGAATAAAATGATGGTCGATCGATTCCTCATCACCCATGCACATTAGACATATATTAGGGTCGACCATCGCTCTGCTTTGGTGATTGTCGATAGTAAGAATTCTTTTCCGACCCACTAACCAAACGAACGATGCGACCCTAGGAGGAGCCCCATAGAACCAATGATGGAACAGATGTGTCGAGGTCGATGAAGAAGGCCCATAGGAGATGAGAGAATGGAGAGATCTAACCAAAAATTTCCCAGATGTAGAACCCGACCAAGAAACCCTATCTTCTTCCATCCTCTCCAACTTAGCCAACTGAAGGAGAGCCAATAATGCAACATACTCGTAAAACTCAACATTGGACAAGTTTTTGCGGCATTGAGGGTTCCACATTATCGAATCCCCAACCAAAGAATAGCAATCGACCACTTGAATGAATCTGTTAGGAGCAAGAGCAGCAATAACAGGAAACAAAACCTGAAGTTTCTGGGCACCACACCATATATCGACCCAAAACCGAGTGCACGAACCCCCTCTCACTTTCAAGGATATACCCCTGCACACAAGGTGTTGGGTAGCCATGATTGCTTTCCAGACTCCTGAATCTCTGTATTAGGAAGAAGCTTTAACGAACCAACCACAATCCTGAATCCCATATTTAGCTGCAATAATTTTCCTCCACAGCCTGTCTTCTTCCTCACAGAATCTCCATATTTAGCGGGTGGAGTTTGCGTACAGGAAATCCAGCTGCCACTGAGGTAATGATCCTTTTGGCATAGTGCTGATCAAAGTGATGAAACACAGTTATATCGAGGGTCCAAAGGGAATGCGGACAGAGGATTTGCTTCCTTGCATTGCATAATTACTGTCGGGGGATAGGTGTATGGAGCCATATAGAGAGGTGAGGAGAATTCATATTAGGAGACTATCCAAGATAGGAACCACTATGCTTGCAGGCTTGTGGTTATTGCAAAGAGGAGGGGGTAGCTGGAAACGATCTCAACACTGTTCAACATAAGGTATATACAAGAGGTCGAAAGAGCCAAAGAATGGGATGATTGCATGTCATGGCAAGTTCGACTCTGCAAGCAGAGAAGATTGAGAAAAGACAGCTTCCAGAGCATGATGTGAATAGGAGTAATGAAGACAGAGAGGAAGGGGTATTGACAGTTTCCTCATTAAGATATTAGCATGGAATGTTTGCGGGCTGGTGTCTGTGGAAAAGAGGGTGCTGATCAGGGAAACTTGCTGTAGGAAGAAAGCCCAGGTGGCGGCCTTCCAAGAAACCAAATTACAGAATTTCAATTTAACTCTGTTAAGAAGGATCTGGGGAAGTCATGAATCAGAATAGGCAGCCCTTGATGCCATTGGTTCAGCCAAGGGTATTGCAGTGAGATGGAAGAATGACATTTATAGAAAATAGAGGTGGCAATCAGTTCAATTTTTAATGACAGTGGAGCTTAAAGATAGGAGCACCTTCAGGTGGATGTTCACATGGTGAATGTGACAATGGTCTCCATGCTGATTTCTTCAATGCGACAAATTTTCTGACTAGGTGGACTGGCATGATCGATTTGCCATTAGAGGCTTGTTGTTTCACATGGATCAATTACCAAGACAGGTTGGTTTTGTCAAGGCCAGACCATTTTCCTATTTCAGGCGAATGTGAAAATCATTGTCCAGGAGTTCGCAACTAAGTCTGCTACATCTGACCTCAATCATTGCCCAATGGTTCCAGACACCAAGGAGGAAGCATGGGAGTGAATCCTATTTTGACTTGAACTGATGTTGCTTGAAGAAGATGGCTTTGCAGAGAAGGTGAAATATTGGTGGGTGTCTCTGGTGGTGCAGGGGTCAGCTGAGTTCTGTTTCATGTGGAAACTAAAATAGTTGGAAGTTCTCATCAAAGAATGGAGAAAGAACCATTTTTTGGAAGTGGAGAATAGAAAGCAGGACATCCTTCAGGAAATTCACTTTCTTGACACTAAAGGACTGCAGTTATCGGAGTAGGAGAAGCAGCCTGAGATGCTCACAAGTTTGTGTATTAGCAAAAGGTTCACGAGGAGGAAATAAGATGGAGGCATTGATAAAGGGCTGTATGGCGTAAAGAGGGCTATAAGGATACAAGTTTTTACCATAACATTGCTGATGCTAGGAAAAGACAAGACAAAATCTCACATGTAGTGTTGAATGGGACAGGGTGGACAATATGCAGGATGTATGCAAGGTAGTAGTGGATTTCTACAGTAATCTTCTTACTGCTAACACAGAAGGAGACTGAAGTTAGACAATCTTCTCTTTGAATGGATCAATGAATCAGAGGCTAATTGGTTAGAGCTTCCCTTAGAGGAAGAAATCAAGAAGGCCCTGTTAGAATTGGGCAGCGATAAGGCTCCCAGTCCAAACAGTTTTCCCATATCTTTTGCATGTCTTTTGGGATGTATGCAAGGCAGTAGTGGAATTCTACAGTAATCTTCTTACTGCTAACACAGAAGGAGACTGAAGTTAGACAAACTTCCCTTTGAATGGATCAATGAATCAGAGGCTAATTAGTTAGAGCTTCCATTAGAGGAAGAAATCAAGAAAGCCGTGTTAGAATTGGGCAGCGATAAGACTCCCAGTCCAAACAGTATTCCTATATCTTTTGCATGTCTTTTGGAAATCTCTCAAGGGGGATCTATTAGATTTCATTTTGGATTTTCATAACTTGGGAATGGTGTCAAAAGAAATGGGGGCATTGTTAATTGTGTTAATTTAAAAAGAAAAAAGAAAAGAAGGTGTGGAAAATCTCTAGGACTTTAAGCCAATTATCTTAGCGGGAGCCTGTACAAAATTCTGGCCAAGATCCTAGCCACTCAGCTTCAGAATGTGTTGGGAGTAGTAATCTCAGCACCACAAGGTGCCTTTTTGTTTGGAAAGCAAATCATTGATGGTGCTGAGAAGGTACTGTCAGATTCAAGGATCTAGAATCTCCTGTCCACACCAGCATGCTGAAAGTAACTTTCTTCCAAAGGGGCAAACAACTGGGACAAAGAGGAACCTGCTGATAAAACGTATCCATTGAACCTCCTTTGATAGCTACAATTTCATAAAGCAATTGAAATGGATGAAATATGGGACTTTGACCACTGATGTTCCCAGAAGTGCACTTTGTCCCCCATTCCTACTCTGTACCTGATATTGTTCGTTAATTCACTATGATATAGCTCTCAAGATCATATCTATTTCTGTGATCTGCTTTGTTGATGTCCCAACTATGGTGCCTGCAAGGGTTGCGCCCTTTGTGTGGTTGGTGAGAAGGAAGAGGGTCTTCACTATCGATAGTGTCCAAAGATGATCTTTGATTCTCCCCAATGTTTGTGTGATGTGCATGAATGATGCTGAGTTGGTAAATATCTTGTTCATTCATTGCCCTCTTGCTTGAAATGTGTGGAAATCGTTTCTCACTCTCTTCAACATCTTTTGGGTGATGTCGGAGTCCATAGAAGATTCCTTGTTGGCCTGGCATGGTGGTGGGAGTGGAAAGGATGTCTAGGCAATTTGGCAGTTAGTTCTGAAGGTAGTTCTTTGGGTGATCTGGGGGAAACAGAACCAATGTTTTAAATATCGTTATCGCGTAATGTATCGCACTCTTGGGATACGGATACATATCGGTTATCGCATGGGATATATCGGTTGTATCGTGTAATATATCATTGTTGTTGGGAAACATGGGAACATTTGGAAATTGGTCGAATTTTTCAAGGAAACTTCAAAGATTGTTGAAAAAGACATCAATACACACATAGAAATCAAAACATTAAAAAAAAAGAAAGAAAAGTGCACATAATAGGGGTTTCCTTTGTATGGGGTCCTAATACATGCACTCTCCAACTGAACTGATGAAAGTATATTTAAAGTCTATTCATATAATTTACAAACGTAAGAAAACATGTATGGAAATACAAACAATACCTTGAAAAGCAAAAGAAGAATCACTATGGGGTCCTAATACATGCACTCTCCAACTGAACTGATGAAAGTATATTTAAAGTCTATTCATATAATTTATAAACGTAAGAAAACATGTATGGAAATACAAACAATACCTTGAAAAGCAAAAGAAGAATCACTATAGCGCGTTACATGTTTGATTTTGTGTTTAGATACAAAGATTGCAACTGGTTTGCGAGAAATTGAGAAATTTTGATTTTTCCCAATTTTATGCAATTTGTCCCTTCTCACCCAAATCTCGAAATTGAAGCTCCAAATCCATTATTTTTCATGGAAACCATGAAGAATCATAGATTTGTAACCATTTAACATTGATTTAACATGATTTACATAAAACAAATGGATCAAAAATTGAAAATGCTCATCGGATCAAATAGGTGGGATATATCGGTATTACCTATGCATTTCGTATTGCACAGGTGGGATACAAGATATATCGTGGGATATATCGGCTGATATCGTCGATATTTAAAACACTGAACATAACAATTGATGCTTTCAAAATAGGAGTGGAAGAATTGGTTAGGAAGGTTGAGGTGGCTATGGTGGAGTGGGTTTCCAGCTTGTAAGCCGTGGATGTTTCCAGTCTTTTTTCTTTGCTTGGATTGTAACTTTGAACCCGCCTTAGTTTTTGTTTAAGGGGGTTCTCTTAATAAAATTTCATCAGCTTGCCAAAAAAAAAAAAAGTCTCCATTATTCACTGATAATCATTGGTGAGAGAATATAGTTCAAAATTAGAACTTCACCATTTCCCAGTTTCCATCACCATTTACTGAGTAAGGTGGAGTTAACATGATGGATGAGCCTTGTATCCAAACTGCCAGATTTCACTGGTTTACACACATCTTTTAAACCACAAGATGATGCTTGTTGCCATCATCCTAGTTATTCCAAAGTAATTTCTTCAGCATAGATTCTATCTTAGCCATAACCTTGGCAAAGCATCTAAATAGTGAGTAGTGATAAATTGGAATGTTCGATAAAACATCTTTGATCATTGTGATCTTCCACCCAATGAGAGAAGGATGCTTTTCTATGTAGCTAGGTTACGGCTTCACCTCTCCAGCACTACTTCCTAGGCTTCATATGGTGGCCTGCCCAAATTGTAATCATCATCTCTCTTCTGGCCACAAGGCTCTTGGTTTTTTCCCCCAAGCCCCGTCTTCTTTTTTCAAAATCGATTGATATTCAAGCTTGAGGGTCTCCCTCTCTTCCCTTTATGTCTCGTAATAATCACTTTTTTTTTTTTTCTATCAATTCTCCCTGTTGGAACTCGTAACTCCTTTCCTGTCCCATCCTGCCCATCCTTCCACTCCGCATTCTTTCTATCAATCCGCAACCAGGTCGACAAATCTATCCCGTTGGATCCACCAATTCTGAAACTGAATAGGAAGGGACTAGATGAAATTCCAGATGATTCCAAGCAAATTTGACCATGATTAGTTGTAACGCCCTGAAAATCGGGGGTCGAGCAGGAGCCCAATTCCCGAGTTCCAACGCATCACTTATGCAACATAGATAATGATGATTAAATGTTGTCCATGTCAGTGCGTTAAACATGAATGAGATTATACCAAATCAATATATCATACACCAGAGACGATTAAATTTACGCAAGCAGAAGACTGTGGTAAGTATATAAAATCATATAAGTGATTGTAGGTCCCCAGAGTATGAACATGATACCAGGTTAAATAATTACATGTTTAGTTCCAAAATGTACAAAATACAAAATGTAAATGTTTAACTATTCCATATCCCTGTAGCCCCGGTGATGCAACTCTAGGTCTACGCAGACCCGCCAGAGAGTTGCAGATAGGAGAACTCCTCGTCATCGTAGAAGTTCGACTCCAAATCGTAAGCCACATCATCATCTGCAACTACAACAGAGTCTGGTTGGTGTTTTAAAACACCGTCCCAGAGTGGGAGTGAGTGATTAACTTAGTGGAGCTATAAGGCAAAGGTTAACATGTTATCAATTCAATCAAGCAGTAATGATGAAGCAGTACAACAATCATATCCTAAGTACTCTTGTTAATGCAAGGATGGTATGCGATAATGATGCATGCCCTCGCCTACACTCCTTCAGTGACAGCATCTCACGATCGCGTATGACAACCTCTCTAAACATGCGTTTCCTTGCCAAAGCACATGTAATGCGGTGTATGGTCGTGTTAGCCAAGTAGTTTATTTAGGCTTATTCATACAGCAGAATCGGGAAGCTAAGGTACCTCCCGTTATGTCATATACCCAAACGATGATCCATCTAAGGTCGTCAAGCCTAGCTTATCACATACGATAGGCAAGTTATCGGGCAACGTCACCCCTGATTTTTAAAGCAATGGACAGGCAAGTTCAGGTCACTACGAAGAGGCTCGTCACCATCAACATAAGCCTTAGTTTATACTCGAGGTCACTACGGGAAAGGCTCGTCACCTTAGTGCAGGCCGACAGCTCGAATACAGTGTCCCATACCACCGTATTAGGCTCAAGAGTTTAGGTTGCTCACTGGACACTACGGGGAAGCTCGTCGCCCCAGCGTAGGTCGACAGCTCGACCACGGTGTCCCATACCACCATGCCCAGCTCATGAGTCTTAGTGGATCGAGGTACCAAGGTTAAACGGGCCTTTCACTGGTGAGTTTGGTACCTTAGATTCAAGCAGTAGCATCCATACATGGTAAACATACACTGGGCCAATCGGGTTACTTGACGAGCTTGACTAGTACGAGCGTACGTTGAGTTGATCGACATGAAGCGTGTAAGCACTCCGCGTGGCCTAACCACTGTCGACAATCAGCGTACGACTCGAATTCCTTAAACATGTTTTATGTGGCGAAACGACCTCAGCCACTAACTCAGAAATCATTACCGATTGCCTGGACTACATTGTAGCTCCAATCACACTCCAAATGATAGCATTCACATGTTATAGTCAAAGACAGCATGTGACAACCAATCTAAATACAAATCTCATTTGAGCATTTCAACAAACACATAGTACACATGTTGTCATGCATAGGTATTTCATACATAAAGCACATAGTAGTAAGTGAGGTTACATGAAGGAAATTGTAACTATAGGTAAGGGAATTGAGAGTCACCTCTCAACGCCCTCATTAAACACATTTCAGCAAGCATTCACTCATCCAGGCATTTTATCAAACACTTAGACTACACATATCAACGTACATGTGATATAGTAATTATAACAGGTAATATAGCAAATCCTTTCACAAGGATGTTGCCACACGTACAACAATCTTGTTTCCTCAAACATAAATCATGGCAAGCACAAGTCCTAATTCCATACTCATACAAACATTTCAACAAACACATGGAATGCATCTATTTCAACATAGTTGATATATATGTGTAATACGTGAAAAACATCGTATCTAAGCATATGTGGTAGCAATCAAGTCAGACATAAATCATTGCTGACATTAAAAGCCTTGAAAACCATAACCTAAACGTTTATAATCCGCATCTTTCGCCGGTAAACTCGTAACGAGCTCAGTTTGAACTCTGTCTTTGTCTACGGCACAATGACAACCTATAACATGAAATAGGTTAGCTATTTCATCATATACCCTATTTCAATCCCTAGAACAAATTAGGGTTAGGGTTTCTTACCCAAGAACGAAGTCGGAATCGCCGGAATAGCGATACAGACAGGCCGATTCAGCACGTAAAGCGGCGGGGTCGAATCCCAGGAACTCTCTCCCACTCTCTCACTCTCTCTTTCCTTCTCTCTTCGCTCTCTTCTCTCTCCTAGGTTTACAAATTTGTATGGAATGAGAGAGGGGTGGGTTTAGGTGCTTATATAGGCCCAAAATTGACCTCAATGGCTTCAAGGCTATGGTATACTTTGGTTATAGCCAAAAGTTGGCTGTTTCGGGCCAACGGAGCTCATCTGGAGGCCCCTTTTCTGCATATGGTCTAAGGAAAGTTCCCTTACATTGGATCTAGGTCAGGTTAAGTTTTCAGTCCGGTCGGATTTATGGATCAACCATGGCGGACCAGTTTCAATTCAACGGTCATCATCACTCGATCAGGCCACAAGTACACTGACCTATGCAGGAAAATTTCCCTGATCCGAGGGTGTATTTGGGTCAGATTGTGACGGTCAGAAACCTTAAATTTGGCCCACAAGTGAACGACCCAATTCACTTAAATCTGAGTTCGTTTTCTAAAGATATTTGCGTTTCTCACACACTTCGCTCCGGGTCCAAGTTGCCCATTTCTGGATACTATTTGGACTTAAATTCCGAGATGGTTGTCAAGTCTAGTAAGGCAGTCATAACCGTATAGTTTTGAGGTAATCGGACTTTCGACGTACGGTCCAGGTCCGATACGGAGTTTCAAGCTGCTCCCGAGAGCAACTGGGTTTTGAGATTGATCCTACGTTCTTAGGCAATGTAGCGTTAGCGATTCTACTAGTTTTGGGTCTTACAGATCGTATAGAAAGCTGTTCAAGCTAATCTAGCATTTAATTCAGTTTAACACTTAATTAATTTTCATCTAATTTCTAAAGGATTTGGTCCTTAGTGATTTCTGCCTGAGGTGGTACTCGGGTCTTTGTACGGATTTTTCCGAGATGTTACAATCTACCCCCCTTAAAGAAAATTTCGTCCTCGAAATTAGTACCTTTTCGTACTCGAGAATCTGAGGGTAGTTCTTGCGAACTTCGGCTTTTGTTTCCCAAGTAGTCTCTTCCTCAGTATGATGTGTCCATGGTACCTTCACCAACGGGATGACCTTACTGCGCAACACCTGCTCCTTCCTGTCTAGGATATGCGTCGGTTGCAGTACATAAGTAGCATCCTCACTCAACTGTACCTACTCCCATTTGATAATGTGGGAAGGGTCAGGAACGTATTTTTTCAACATCGACACATGAAATACGTTGTGCACGCCTACGAGTGGTGTGGACAATATCTGAAGGGGTGTTGCGATTGCGTCAGCCCTGGATGACGCGTTGGTGTAGTGACCTCGAGCATACTCTGAACCTGCGTTGAGGCGACGAGCCTCTCCGTAGTAAATAGAGTATAACTAGGCCTGCATTGATAAGGCGACGAGCCCTTTGCAGCGACCTAGAACCGTATCATCGTATGAGATTTACTAGGACTGACGACCCTAGAATGGATCCTTGTTTAGGAAGTGATATAAGGGTGGTACCTTAGTTTCTCAATCCTGCTGTATGAAAATGACTAATAAAGAACTTGGTAATCACGTTCATGCACCGCATAAGTGTGCGTTTGGCGTTGATGGTCAAGCAATGAGGGAGTGTGGCATGCCGCGAACGTAAGGAGTCGCTGAGGGAGCGCAGGCGAGGGCATGCATCATACATACGTACCATTCTTACATTAACCAGAGTACTTAGGGATGTGTGATTTCCTGCTTTATCATTACTGCTTTATTGAATTGATAACATGTTAACCTGTGCTTTATTGTTCCACTGAGTTAGCTACTCACTCCCACGTTACGGGATGGTGTTGTACACACCAATCGGACCCTGTTGTAGTTTCAGATGATGGCAATGCTTGTGAAGCAGAGCCTGACTTTTATGATGGTGAGGAGTTCTCCTACATGCAATGATCTGGTGGGTCTATGTGGACCTGAAGTTGCGTACCGGGGCCACAGGGATATGGATAGTTGAACATTACACTTTATCATTTGGTAAATTTTGAAATTTTACATGTAATTATTGACCTAGCAACGCATACATGCTTTGGGGACTTGTACTGGTTTAGAAGGTTTTATATACTCATCTTGTGTATCACAACTGTCCCTAAATTATGTTTGCAGTTTTGGCTTAATCTCATTCATGTTTCATGCACTAATACAGATAACATACAAGCATCACTTTATTTGTTGCATAAGTGATGCGTTGGAACTCGGGAGTTAAGTTTCTACTAGACCCTCGATTTTCAGGGCGTTACAAGATGGTATCAGAGCATGATTTGGATTAAACTGGACCTAGGTTATGGTCACACGACGCACACTGACGTACTTAGGAAGGAGCGACGGAACGTAGAGACAGACTTAGGATTTCCCATTTCGCCAAACGGCGAAATCAACCGAAGCGGACTATAGGAATCGTACCCATAGGCTTTCTCGATAGCGTGAAATGATCCCAACACCATTCTAGACCGTCAATCGACGGGTTTAGGTGACACTTTTAGGTCCCACACTCAGCAAATTGAAAACATGAATATACGTGAATGGGAGCTCGAAACGACTCAAAATGGAGTCGCGGCCAAATCGGTGCACTTGGGGGGATCCATAGTGGACCCTGTACACCATTGGCACCCCGGGAGGGGAGTGGCCACCGCCCCACCCCGGCGGCACCGCGCCCAGTTCAGAGGACCGCGGCGGCGCCGCGCCTGCCGCGGTGGACCCCGGTCGGGTTCGGCCGGGCCTGTCGGGTCACTGCGGGCCGGCGTCGAGCCAACCCCTAGACACGTGGGGCCCACCGAATCACGTGGGGACCCCCTTTTCCTACTCATATACCCCCCTCTTCCCTCACATACCCTTCCAAGCTCTCCTTTATCCTTGAAAATTTGGTTTTTCCCCTCTCAAATCTCCCCTCCATTCTCATTTCTTCTTCTTCTTCTTCTCTACGTAACCGTCTCCACCGTCTTCTTCACAAACCTCCAAATGTTGGGACATTTAGGGCCCGTTCGGCCAACTACATTCGGTGAGATTAAGGTGGATGGAATTGTAAAAGTAACAATAAATGTATATCCCATGGTTTCCAACACCATCATCGTGGGATTTGGAAATGCCATCTCACACTTTCCTTTCCAACACAAGGCTCATTTTCCAAAGCCTATGAAATTGATTTTAATCCCATCCCACTCTCCTACCAAACATGCCACTCCCAATCCCGAGGTGGGATTAGCAATGTAATCCCATTTAACAAGCCCTTAGAAATTTGGACCTAAAGTTGGTAGTCTTAGATTTTGAAAATTTTGACAGTATAGGGAATCCAATAAAGTAATAACGTGAACTCTAGAACCTTCTTAGCTAGTATGAGCATGTGTGTAGTGCTCGAGTGTAGTTAAATTCAAGTTCAGGCAACTCAATTCCAATCAGACAACGTTTGACCCTAAGTGATAAACAATTTCTTGTATTAGAAAGGGTATGAAATCATCTAGCGTATGAGCATAGACTTTGGATTACAACTATGGATTGGTTATACTAAGGAATGTAAAACACTGATTATGCTAAGACAATTGAACGATAGACTTAGTTAGTTGGCTTGATTAGGTTGGAGTGAGATCTGCCAATCCTTCATCTTCCTTCTGAGCCACAATGATTCGGTCGTCGATAAGTGGCTGACCACAAATATGTGCGATGCTCTCGAACGGCTCCTCTACCATAAGTTTCTGCTCAAAGTCTCGCACAAACTCTATCATATCCCATTCTGCTATCATCAGTGGAACCGTAAATGCTATAGTCTTCTTGTGGCTCAACGCGTTTGCCACAAGGTTGGCCTTGCTAGGATGGTAGGAGACCTCGAACTTGAAGTCCTTCAAGGTTTCCATCCATCATTGTTGTCTCATATTCAGGTCCCTCCGCGTGAATATGTATCTAAGGCTCTTGTGGTCGCAAAAGAGCTCGAACTCCTCTCCGTAGAGGTAATGTCTCCAGGGCTTCAATGCAAATATGACGGCCGCTAACTCCAGGTCGTGCGTAGGGTAATTTTCCTCGTGTTTCCTCAACTGTCGTGATGCATAGGCATTCACTCTGTTCTTCTGCATCAGAACACAATCCAAACTGACACAAGAAGCGTCGGTATATATCGTATACTTGACCCCGTGCTCTAGCAATACTAGCACAGGGGCGGACGTCAACTTGTCCTTCAGCTCTTGAAAAGCTGCCTCTGCCTTCTCATTCCAGGCAAACTTGAGATCCTCCCAAGTCAGCTGAGACAACGGTCTGGCTATCTTGGAAAAATCCCTAATGAATCGGCGATAGTAGCCAGCAAGTCCCAGAAAGCTCTTCACTTCAGTAACTGAACCGGGCTGCTCCCAGTCCTCAACTGCGGCTACCTTAGCAAGGTCCACAGTTGTAATGCCCTAAAAATCGGGGGTCGAGCAGAAGCTCAGCTCCCGAGTTCCAACGTACCACTTATGCAACATAGATAATGATGATTGAATGTTGTTCGTATTAGTGCATTAAACAGGAGTAAGATTATACCAAATCAACATATCATACTCCAAAGAAAGTTAAATTACGCAAGCGGAAGACTGTGATAGATATATAAAATATATAAACTGTTATAAGTCTCCAGAGTGTGAACATGTTACCAGGTTAAATATATACATGTATACTCCAAAAATGAACAAAATGAATATACATGGGTGTTCCAAAAGTGCAAAATAACAAGTGTAATGGCATCTAATCAGCAACCCTGTTACCCCGTCAATTAGAACATGGTCTACATAGACCCGCCTGATAGCTGCATATAGGAGAAACCCTTCTCATCATCATAAAAGTCTGGCTCCGCTTCGTAAGCATCGCCATCATCTAAAACTAAAACAGGGTCTGGTTGGTGTTTAACACACCGTCCCGTAACGTGGGAGTGAGTGATCAACTCAGTGAAACTATAAGGCAAAGGTTAATATGTTATTAATTCCATCAAGCAGTAATGATAAAACAATACAATCAAGCATCCCTAAGTACTCTGATTAATGCAAACATGATGTATTAATGATGCATGCCCTCGCCTACACTCCTTCAGTGTCTTCATCTCACGGCACGCATGGCAACCTCCCAAAAGTGCTCTTCCTCGTTAAAGCACATGCAGTACGGTGCATGCTCATGTTAGCCAATACTTAATTAGATTGATTCATACAACAGTGTTGGGAAGCTAAGGTACCTCCCTTATATCAATTCCCAAACAATGATCCATTCTAGGGTCGTCAGTCCTAGCAAATCTCATACGATGTTGCGGTTCTAGGTCACTACAAAGGGCTCGTCACCTGATCAGTGTAGGCCTAGTTTATACTCTAGTTGTTACGGAAAGACTCGTCGCCTCAACGCAGTCTCAGAGTATGCTCGAGGTCACTACAAAGGGCTCGTCACCTGATCAGTGTAGGCCGACAGCTCGAATACAGTGTCCCATACCACCGTATTCGGCTCACGAGGCGGTGTTGCTCACTGGTCACTACGGGGAGGCTCGTTGCCCCAGCGTAGGCCGACAGCTCGACCACGGTATCCCATAGTACCATGCCTGGCTCATGAGTCTTAGCGGATCGAGGTACAAGGTTTAAACAAGATTTTCACTGGTGAGTTTGGTACCTTAGGTTCAAGTAATGACATCCATACATGGTGAACATACATCGGGTCAATCGGGTTACTTGACAAGTTCGATTGGTACGAGCGTACGCTGAATTAATCGACATGGAGCGCTAACCACTGTCGACAATCATCGTACGACTCGGATTCACCGAACGCATCAACTGTGGTGAGACAAGCTCAGCCACTCAAACAAGAATTGTTACCGATTGCCTGGACTACGTCGTAGTCCCAAACACATTATGATGTAAAAAATATGTACATGTGGTAATCATACAATACTTAACAACCATTGCAACCATGGATAGCATTTGAAAATACAATGAAACACATATAACATGACATGTTACATATGCATATTCTACTCAAACACACCATATAGATTTACAGCTACTTGAAGGAATTTATGTACATAGCTAAGGTGGTTGAGAATCCTATCTCAACTACCTTATTAACTGCAGTTCATCTAGCAACAACTCATTCAGGCATTTTGTCAAACACTTAGACTACACATAACTGACATACATGACATGTATGTTGATTTCAACATATAATAGGGCAAATCCTTTCACCGAGGAGTTGTCTAATACACATCAATCATGTTCTTAAATTCCATACACATGGCAAGCACAAATCATGAATCCATATTCATTCAGTCATTTCAACAAACACTTGGACTACACAGTATAACATACATGATGTATGTTGGTCATAACATGTATTAGGGCAAATCCTCCACTAAAGAGTTGTCACGAATACAACAGGCATATATCCACGACGGATAATCATGGCAAGCAGGGATTCAAATTCCATACTCTTTCAATCATTTCCACAAACACTTAGACTACATATTTCAACCTACATGATACAACTCAGTTATAAGCTATATTAGGGCAAATCTTTTCATAAGGAGTTGTCACGTATTCAACAATCACATGTTCACGGTGAATAATCATGGTAAGCACAAAACCAAATTCCTGACATATCTAGTCATTTCAAACTACACATGGAATAGCCTATATTTAACATAGTTCATATCTAACCGTAAAGCGAGGGAAACAGCGTGTCTAACATGTGAAACGGCAACCCAGTCGGTTATAAATCATTAACCGACATTGAAAAACCATAACCTATACGTTTATAGTCCGCACCTTTCACCGGTAAACTCGTAACAGATTTAGTTTGAACACTTCGCCTTCGTCTACCGCACAACGGCAACCTATAGTATGAAATAGGTTAGCTATTTCATCACATACACTATCTGAATCCCTAAAATAGATTAGGATTAGGATTTCTTACCCGAAAACGGAATTAGAATCGCCGGAATAGCGATATGGTAGTGGTAGCTAAGCACGTGGAACGGTGAGATTGAATCTCGAGAACAAACCCTAACTCTACCTCTCACTTTCCCTCTCTTTCCATCTCTTTCTTCTCTCTTCTCTCCTCTCTTTAGGGTTTAGAAATTCGTATGTGAAGGGAGAGAGAGGGTTTAAGGTCCTTATATAGGCCTAAAATCGACCTCAATGGCCCCAAGGCCATGGTATACTTAGGTTATAGCCAAAACTTAACTGTTTTGGCTCAACGGAGCTGTTCTAGAGGCCCCTTTTCTGCGTGCGGTCGGACTTAAGCTCTCTGACATTGGATCCAGGCCGAGTTAGGTTTTCGGTCCGATCGGATTTACAGATCGACCGTGGCGGACCAGTTTCAGTTCAACGGTCACCGGTACTCGATCAGGGTCACAAGTACTCTGACACGTGTTGGAAATTTCCCCTGATCCGAGGGTGTAATTGGGTCAAATTCTGACGGTCAGAATCCTTAGATTTGGCCCGCAAGTGAACGACTTAATTCACTTAAGTTTCAGCTTGTTTTCTAAACATATTTGCGTTTCTCACACACTTCGCTTCGGGCTCAAGTTGTGCGGTTCGGGATACTATTTGGACTTGATTTTCGACATGGTAGTCAAGCCCAATAAGGCAGTCATATTCGTATAGTTTCGCAGCAATCGGACTTTCGACGCATGGTCTAGGTCCGATACGAAGTTTCAACGTGCTCCCAGAGCAGCCGGGTTTTGAGATGGATCCTAAGTTTTTAGGTAATGTAGCGTTAACGGTTCTACTCGTTTTGGGTCTTATAGATTGTATTTAAAGTGGTTCAAGCTAATTCTACTGATTATTCAGTTTAGTACTTAACTAAATTATGCCCTAATTACGACAGAATAAGGCCCTAGGGCAGGAGAAGCTGGTCTTTTGAAATAACCTATTCGTTTTGTGAGATTCCATAAGGTTAATGGTCAAAAGCCCATTTTATTTATGTATTTACTGTTTACAGTAAGTTTTAGTTTAAGTATTGTTCTTCATCATTTAAACTTTAGGATTTGTGTCTAATACGAAAGTACTTAGAAAAATCTGAAGAAAAAGGTGGTGAAAGGTGAGATTTTAAAGGAAATGGGTTGAAAGGGAATTTGAGGCTTTAGGAATGAGTTCTGAGAAGTCAATTAAGGTATCATGATCGACCCATTGCCTAAGGACGTCTATCTCCAACTTGTCAAAAATCCGGGGTGTTACAACAGCTATCCCTTCCTTGGACACCACATGTCCCAGGAACTTCACTTCTTCCTTGCAGAAGTCGCACTTCTTGTATTGCACAAACAACTGGTTCTTCCTGAGAGTATCAAAGACTACTTGTAGGTGCTCCTCGTGATTTTCCCGACTCTTGGAGTATATCAGGATGTCATCTATAAACACGATGACGAATCAGCATAAATACGGCCGAAACACCCGGTTCATCAAGTCCATGAACACGGCCAGTGCGTTTGTGAGTCCAAACGACATCACAAGGAACTCGTAGTGCCCAAAACTAGTCCTGAAAGCTGTCTTCTGCACGTCCTCATCCCTGACGCGCAACTGGTGATACCCTGACTGTAAGTCAATCTTTGAGAAATACTGTGCCCCCTTCAACTGGTCAAACAGATCATCTATCCTGGGCAAAGGATACTTGTTCTTCACTGTCACTTGGTTTAACCTGTGATAATCAATGCACAATCGCAGTGATCCATCATTCTTCTTTACAAACAGCACAGGTGCTCCCTAAGGAGATACACTCGGTCGTATAAAGCTTGCATCCAACAAATCATCGATCTGTTTCCTCAGTTCCTCCATCTCACATGGAGGCATGCGATACGTGGGTAATGAAATGGGTATCGCATCAGGCACAAGATCAATGGTAAAAGCGATCTCGCGCCGAGGAGGTAATCCAGGAATCGTCCTGAACACGTCCGCGAAATCCTGAACTACTGACGTGTTCCCTAATGTCGGACCATCAACATGCTCTAACAAGGTCACGTAGCAACTGATGCGGTAGTACCAAGTGACTTGCACTGGGAATGTAAAGGTCGTGCCCTCAGGTCCCTGGGCAGTCACCACCCTAGTGTCGCAATCGATCTCTGCCTTCATCTCCGTGAGCCAATCCATACCGAGAATGGCGTCATAGTGACATAATGGAGCGACCATCAGGTCAACAAGCACTATTCTGCTCCCTAAGTCTATCGAACAATCCCTACACCTTGGTGGAGTCTGAGAAAGTCCCTGTGGCGGTAAGGTGTCTCAACCCAATCATAGGACTAGTTTCCAACCCTAGTCGCTTGACTGCAGCGCATGATACTATAGAGATAGTGGACCCGGTGTCCACCAACAAGAAGACTGGTATACATTGAACATGCACGGTGATTTCGAAAGCCAGCAGTGCGGCAACTGCTGTCTTGGATGCCTCAGCTGCAAGTGAGTGCACCCGAGCCTGTTGAAAACGGTTCGGCTGTGGTGCCATAGGCCGTTGAGGCGGCTTAAATCGAGGCACAGGCGGCCGAAAAGATAGATGTGCTGGTGTTGACCGTATAGGTGGGGCCGAAATTGCTTGTGGAAGCTGGCTGTTGATCCTCTCAAGGCGGCGAGAAGCCGTTATCCCTCATTCTGGTGAAACAATATGTATTCGTGTGGCCTGACCTCTTGCAGTAGGTGCACGACAAGTTTGCTCGCCCTGACTGAGCCGGTGGTGCCGCAAGCGGCCTCCTACCGAGGAACGGTCGGCTCGACAGATCTGGTCAAGGCCTCTGACCCATGGGTGCACGCGTGCGGGATAGTCTATCCCCATCCTGCTTTGCCCGTAGGGACGTACTCACTAGCTCAGCATAGTGAGGTATGCTAGCACAGCACATCTTCGAGCGTATCTTGGGCCACAGGCCCTCAGAAAACCGCTGCATCCGCATCGGCTGATTAGCTAATATCAACGGGGCATACTTAGCCAGCTCCGTGAATCTATTCTCGTACTCTGCTACTGTCATCCCTCCCTGACGGAGGCGAAGAAACTCACTCTCCTTCTCATGCCGATACGTGAGGGGAAAGTACTTCTCATGGAAGCGGGTCGCAAAGGCCGCCCACGTCTACACGTAACCAACAGCAATGGTCCATAGGACGCTGTCCCATCAAAGGTTGGCCTCCTTCTTGAACATGTAGGTGACTAACTTTACTTGTTCTGCCTCAGTGCAGTGCAGCGGCTTTAGCATCTTAGAGATGCGGTCTAGCCAATACTCGGCCTCCTTGGGTCGGTGAGTACCCGCAAAGGTAGGAGGTCGGAAGCGCTAGAATCGCTCAAACAGGCCGCTAGCACCCACATTCCTAGCAGGGTGCACGGGTGGTGTAGGTGGGACCACACCCATACTCTGGACAAAGATCCCTGTGATAGTAGCAAAAAACTGTTGCTGCTGCTGTATCAAGAGTATCATTTGCTCCAACCTATCAAGAGAAGCGGCCTGAGGCATATGAGGCGTCGAGGTAGACACACGATTTTGCTTAGGAACCGGTGGCGCCACAGGTGGTGCAACAGGTGCCGGCCCATTAGTGCGGCCAGTGGCCGGCTGAGAATTCGGCTTATCTCGTGGGTCGGACCCGAACTGGGGTCCATATGGCTATCGCTGAGGAGAGGTGCTCCGTCAATCGAGTCGCCAAGTGTGAGACGTGCCGTACTCCGCGTGCTCTTAGGTGGCATTTCCTATATACAACATAGGGTGCAACCTGAGTGAGATTTAGCATAAGATCATACACGCATCCATACATCATTCGCATTTCAAATCCAAAGGAGCTTCATGCATTTCATTTACCAAAATTGTCACAATACATGAGATGCAGTATTACATGGATCATGACAGAAGATGCATACGAGCTAATCTAAGCAAGGTTCCACATACTAAAACCTACTAACCACACTACCACATTACTAAGCCTATCAAGGCTATACATAGAAACAAGAAAGCAAGCAACAAAGCAAACCAAAAGACGACTATATGTACGACTAGTTGTCAGAATCTAGCGATGGTGGAGGTGCACCCTTATCTGTAGACAACACAAGATAGACCTCAAAGCGCATGATACTTTACTGAATTTCCGCTTCATGAAGGCTTCATTCTCTTCAAGCTTTTGCCTTACCTTGGCCCGGGTCGCTGTGACCTCATGTCGCAGGGCAATCTGACCCTCCTCAAGTTGAGCCAAGCGGGCTTCTATCACAGCCCGATCACTATCGCACACCTGTGTAGCAGGAGGAGAGCCCTCATCAGTGTCCTAGGCCCCCTCTTCCTCTTCCTGCTCTCCTTCCTCTATCTCATTTTCTTCTTCTTCCTCTTCTTCACTCTTCTCAGCCCCGTCGCTACTTTCCTCGTCCTCAGATCCAACACGTCGTTGTAGCGGCCCAATCTTCATATTGGCGAGTGTGGTGTCATTTATAAAGTGAATCGACACCACCATATCAGGGTAGAGCCTGTAGTCGAACGCATGAGCAAGCTTGCATATGAGTCGACTAAATGGAAGTGAATTGGCGGTTCTAGTAGAACGGGCGGTCAGGACTATCTCTCGTTGGACGAAGGTAGGCAGGCACAGCTTGTCTCCCTGCCCAGCACGGTACAAGAAGCCCACCATCAAGCGCATACACTCGCTGTGATTGCTCCACCTGGGATACATGTTGTATGTGAAGATGTGGTGGAGCAGGTGGGAGTCGTCAGCCATCTTGGACACTAAGAGGGTACGGTTTGGATTCCAGTGGGCCAGTCGGCCACTAAGGAATCGCGTGCGGCGGTCTCTTTCGTGCTCACTCCTGAAATAATCCTCACTGGCGTGTACCTCACCACACGGTATTCCCAGGAGCCGAGATATCAAACGGACGTCTACAACCGCTTCCCGCCTTGCCACGGGGATCTTGAATTGTAAAGGCTCTAGCGATGGGTCTCGTATATGGGTGTAGAAGGCTCGGACAGTGTTCACAGTTGCCCGTGATTTGCCTTCAAATATGGGCCCTCATCCAGCATCAGACAGGCGGTCCATCAACGGATAAAGCACGAACAGCCTCTCATCTACCTGTGCTTCGAAGAGAACCCTACGGCCTTGAAATCTTCCATGTGACAGGTCCGTTAGTAGAGCTCTTTCGAGAGGAGCCTGGGGATCGAGGTCCCGCTTTGTCCTTATCTCCTGATCAACGCTTGTATTAGGCTCAGTGCCTTTTTGTCTCCTTGAATGGGTAGGGCGGTTAAGCCCGGCTTCATCCGTAGGAGCCTTCTTCTTCCCCATGAGAGAGAAACGTGGAAATGGAGAAAATAGCTGCTATAAGCTCAAGAAGAGCCATGGGAGCTAGAAAAAAAACCTAGGAATATGGGGGATTTGGAAGTCGTGGAAATATGAGACACAACGTTATGGACTTTGTGCTCAAATGAGTAAGAAAGCAAGGAAAATGGGAAATGTAGGGGATGGTGGAAATGGGTAGGAGTGAAGAAACAAATGAGGAAGATGGTAGAATGTAGGGGGATTTGAGATGGAAGAAGGGGCTTTTGAGAAGTTTGGAAAGCTTGAAGGGGTAGGAAGGAGAGAAATGAAGCAAATGGGGATAAAAGAGGGGTCCCCACACGATTTCGTGGGGCCCACAACTTTGTACACGAGCCAGCCTGACAGGCCCGGTCCGTCTGGGCGGCGAGGGCTCGCCAATCCGGCGATGGGATCGCTGGACAGACCGGCTAGGGCTCGCCGATCCGGCGATGGCATCCCCCCCCCCCCGGGGGGGTGCTGGAAAGGTACGGGGTCCACTTTGGGTCCCCCCGATTTGCACCGTTTAAGCCCCGGAGTTCGTTTGAGTGGTTTCGGGTTCTATCTCGTGTATATTCGCGCTTTTCAGTTTGTTTGAGTGTGGAATACGTCTAATTCTCGCCTAAACTTGTTGATTGACGGTTTAGAAAGGGGTTTGGATCATTTTTACACGATCTTATACGCATACGGGGTGAAATTCAATGGTCAGTTTCAGTTCATTTCGTCGACGGGTGAAACTTGGAATCCTAGGACTGTTTTTACGTTTTATCGCCCTCACCTAAGTCAAAATACGTCAGCGTGCGTCGTGTGACCATAACCCAGGTCCGGCTTAATCTAAATCATGCTTTGATACCAACTTGTAACGCCTTGAAAATCGGGGGTCGAGCAGGAGCCCAATTCCCGAGTTCCAACGCATCACTTATGCAATATAGATAATGATGATTAAATGTTGTTCGTGTTAGTGCATTAAACATGAATGAGATTATAACAAATCAGCATATCATACTCCAGAGACGATTAAATTTAAGCAAGCGGAAGACTGTGGTAAGTATATAAAATAATATAAGTGATTGTAGGTCCCCAGAGTATGAACATGATACCAGGTTAAATAATTACCTGTTTAGTTACAAAATGTACAAAATACAAAATGTAAATGTTCAACTATTCCATATCCCCGTAGCCCTGGCGATGTAACTCCAGGTCTACGCAGACCCGCCAGAGAGTTGTAGGTAGGAGAACTCTTTGTCATCGTAAAAGTCTGGCTCCAAATCCTAAGCCGCATTATCATTTGCAACTACAACAGAGTCTGGTTGGTGTTTTAAAACACCGTCCCAGAGTAGGAGTGATCAACTCAGTGGAGCTATAAGGCAAAGGTTAACATGTTATTAATTCAATCAAGCATTAATGATAAAGCAGTACAACAATCATATTCTAAGTATTCTTGTTAATGCAAGGATGGTATGCGATAATGATGCATGCCCTTGCCTAACCTCCCTCAGCGACATCATCTCATGATCGCGTATGACAACCTCCCTAAACGTACCTATTAGCCAAGTAGTTTATTTAGGCTTATTCATACAACAGATTTGGGAAGCTAACGTACCTCCCTTTATGTCATATACCCAAATGATGATCCATCTAGGGTCGTCAAGCCTAGCTCATCACATACGATAGGCAAGTTATAGGGCAACGTCACCCCTGATTTTTAAAGCAGTGGACAAGCAAGTTCAGGTCACTGCGAAGAGGCTCGTCACCATCAACATAGGCCTTGTTTATACTCGAGGTCACTACGGGAAAGGCTCGTCACCTTAGCGCAGGCCGACAGCTCGAATACAGTGTCTCATACCATCGTATTCGGCTCACGAGTTTAGGTTGCTCACTGGACACTACGGGGAAACTCGTCGCCCCAGCATAGGCCGACAGTTCGACCACGGTGTCCCATACCACCATGCCCGGCTCATGAGTCTTAGCAGATCGAGGTACCAAGGTTAAACAGGCCTTTCACTGGTAAGTTTGGTACCTTAGATTTAAGCAGTAGCCTCCATACATGGTGAACATACATTGGGCTAATTGGGTTACTTGACCTGCTTGACTTGTACGAGCGTACGTTGAGTTGATCGACATGAAGCGCATAAGCACTTCGCGTGGCCTAACCACTGTCGACAATCAGCGTACGACTCGGATTCCTCAAATATGTCTTATGTGGCGAAACGACCTCAGCCACTAACTCAGAAAACATTACCAATTGCCTGGACTACATCGTAGCCCCAATCACACTCCAAACGATAGCATTCACATGTTATAGTCAAAGACAGCATGTGACAACCAATCTAAATACAAATCTCATTTGAGCATTTCAACAAACACATAGTACACATGCTGTCATGCATAGGTATTTCATACATAAAGCACATAGTAGTAAGTGAGGTTACATGAAGGAAATTGTAACTATAGGTAAGGGAATTGAGAGTCCACCTCTCAATGCCCTCATTAAACACATTTCAGCAAGCATTTACTCATCGAGACATTTTATCAAACGCTTAGACTACACATATCAACATACATGTAATATAGTAATTATAACAGGTATTATAGCAAATCCTTTCACAAGGATGTTGCCACATGTACAACAATCTTATATCCTCAAACATAAATCATGGCAAGCACAAGTCATAATTCCATACTCATACAAACATTTCAACAAACACATGGAATGCATCTATTTCAACATAGTTGATATATATGTGTAATACGCGGAAAACATCGTATCTAAGCATATGTGGTAGCAATCAAGTCAGAAATAAATCATTGCTGACATTGAAAGCCTTGAAAACCATAACTTAAACGTTTATAGTTCGCACCTTTTGCCGGTAAACTCGTAACGAGCTTAGTTTGAACTCTATGTCTTTGTCTACGGCACAATGACAACCTATAGCATGAAATAGGTTAACTATTTCATCATATACCCTATTTCAATCCCTAGAACAGATTAGGGTTAGGGTTTCTTACCCAAGAACGGATTCGGAATCGACGGAATAGCGATACAGACAGGCCGATTCAGCACGTAAAGCGGCGGGGTCGAATCCCAGGAACTCTCTCCCACTCTCTCACTTTCTCTCTTTCCTTCTCTCTTCGCTCTCTTCTCTCTCCTAGGTTTACAAATTTGTATGGAATGAGAGAGGGGTGGGTTTAGGTGCTTATATAGGCCCAAAATTGACCTCAATGGCTTCAAGGCCATTGTATACTTTGGTTATTGCCAAAAGTTGGCTGTTTCGGGCCAGCGGAGCTCATCTGGAGGCCCCTTTTCTGCATATGGTCCAAGGAAAGTTCCCTGACATTGGATCTAGGTCAGGTTAAGTTTTCAGTCTGGTCGGATTTATGGATCGACCATGGCGGACCAGTTTCAATTCAACGGTCATCGTCACTCGATCAGGCCACAAGTACACTGACCTATGCAGGAAAATTTCCCTGATCCGAGGGTGTATTTGGGTCAGATTGTGACGGTCAGAAACCTTAAATTTGGCCCGCAAATGAACGGCCCAATTCACTTAAATCTGAGTTCGTTTTCTAAAGATATTCACGTTTCTCACACACTTTGCTCCGGGTCCAAGTTGTGCGTTTTGGATACTATCTGGACTTGATTTCCGAGATGGTTGTCAAGTCCAGTAAGGCGGTCATAACCGTATAGTTTTGCGGTAATCGGACTTTCGACATGCGGTCCAGGTCCGATACGGAGTTTCAAGCTGCTCCTGAGGGCAACTGGGTTTTGAGATTGATCCTACGTTCTTAGGCAATGTAGCATTAGCGATTCTACTAGTTTTGGGTCTTACAGATCATATAGAAAGCTATTCATGCTAATCTAGTATTTAATTCAGTTTAGCACTTGATTAATTTTCATCTAATTTCTAAAGGATTAGGTCCTTAGTGATTTCTGCCTGAGGTGGTACTCGGGTATTTGTACGAATTTTTTTGAGACGTTACATCAGTAGCCAGTCTAGGAAGGACAGATTGTATCATCTAAACAGTGAATCTAAACAAGGAATCTATACAATTAGTGCATGACTGGATTTTGCAGATCATTGAGGTCCAAGTAAATTGACCACCTTGTTGGCGAGGAAATATGCGGATTTCTTCACAGGTGTGGGAAACTTTCTCATGCTTGATTTCTCGTATACAAATCAGATCATGTTGAAATCCCTGGCCACACACCATGGGTTTCCATCTGCCATTTGTGGAGGAAAGTTTGGTCCAAAGACTTTCCTGCCTGTTTGAATCAATTGGCCCATAAACCACTGTCAATACCCAGCTAAAACCATCTTCACCCTAGTGCACTTGAGCTGGAATGAAAGAATACTGTTTGTTAGCTATTCGCTGTAATTCATTAACATACCTGTCCGTAACTGCTTCCAATTTAGATTCCTGTAGGGATATTGCATCACAGTTCCTCCTTTTAAACATATCCTTCCACACATGCCTGTGGTCTGGATTGCTGAGCCCCCTGATATTCCAATGTTTTATCTTCATTTAATCAATAGACTGCTACTCTTTCCTCACTTATTCCACAAACCTTCAGTAGCTATATGTGGCCATTTTGCATTGAATGCCCATGCATATTTGATATATATTTTTTTAAATGGCCATTTGTGTCAATTATTCGTATTTATATATGCTTGTTTTGAATAAGGTATTGGATTTCACCTCTAATTATTATTTTTATGTAATTTGCATTCCCTTTGATATTTATAATGCATTCAGGAAAAAGAAAAAGAGATCTGGGATGCTGCCTATCAGGCACTCAAATCTAAGCTAGAAGCATCTGAGAGTATCTGTCTACGCTTAGAGATTGAAGCAGCTAAAATGAGAAGTATGTTTGAAATTTTGAATGAGACCGTTATTTGATTTCATGAGTTGTTCATGTTAGAAATAACATCACTTTATGGTCTTATTTTATAGGTCAGTTGGAACTAGAGTTGTCCATACAAAACCAACTGCTAAATACGAGAGATTCTGAACTCATGGATGCCAAGGAAGAGGTATTTAATTATCATAACACTTACCTTGATATGCAAAACCTAAACAAAGATTCAAAGCTCCAATTTTGCAAATTATTGCATCCTTTTAGTTTTAAAACTATCCATATATGCTCCTAACACATTTAACATACTTGACTTATTGGATAGCTTTGAAGTTACCATGTACCGCGAGGTGTGTTAATGGTTGCTATTTTCTTTCTCAGTCTTGCTCAGCAAGCAAATTCCATTACATAGAGCCAGCCTCAGTACAGTTTTTTAATGCGACCTCAATCTAAAATTGCGTACCATCGTATGATGTCCGCCTTGATGCTTCCAGGCTGTCTGATCATCCAATCCGGGTCCAGGTTGGATCTCTTTGCTGGGTGATGAGAGTTATCAGGCTCATCAAAGGTGCAGATTGAACATCCGCACCTCAACAAGTGTCCAGATCAATCTGATTGAGGATTTGGACCAGATCAAGGCCAAATGAATGATTAGGACCAAATAATGGTCTGATTGGACCAATTTGGACGAATAATGTTCTCATTGGAGTGTGGGCCCCACCAATGTTTGCGGTATTGGTATCAATGCATGGGTTGCACCCATGCGATATGGAAATATATGAGTATTGCATAGGACATTTCAGATATATCTAGGAATATATCGCAATGTTATGGAAACATTGGGGAAATGATAGAATTTTTCAATGATACTTCATGAAATGTTAAATGACACATGATTACACACTCAGAACTCATAACATTACCCAAAAAAAAAAGAAGAATTGAAATAAGTTTCCGTTGTATAGGGTCCTATAACAAGGTGTTCCATATCCGTTACGATATGCCCGTAAAGGCCGATACGTATAGGTAACGGCCATGACCATTACGCAATACGGGGGTGAAATGGGGCAGTTGGTTTTTTGGGACCGTATCAGCCATTACGGGGTATAACGACCGTTACCCCTGTAACGGTCGAAAAATGGCCACTTTTTTTCTATTTAAATCCATTTTTCTACCCCCTTCCCCCCTTTTATTTATTTATTTATTTTTAATTTTTACTTTTCTCATTCCAAAAACTCTCCTAGATCATTTTAAAATAGATTTCAACTACTCTTATTATAGTTTTTAATATTAAAATCGTAGATTGAAGTGATTTGAGTGAATAGAAGCTCCGATGGCCTTTTTTTTTTTTTTTTTTTTTTTCAAACAATTGAAAATTATGCCTTTTTTCTTATTTCTAGTTTTAATGCTTGATTGTGATATGTAAACATTAGATATAGATAATCATGTTCACAAATTCACTACACAGCACGATACAATACTCTCACTAAATAGTGGGCCGTTACACTACCATAAACATGTTCAAAACAAAAAACGAACACATATTTGGAATATTTACATTATTCTTGATTTTCTAAATATTTTTTTTAGAATTTTTCGGGCAAAAGAAAATTTTTAACCGTTACGGTGGTCGTAACATTCAGTATGCCCCCATATCGGTAATGGTGGTGACCGTTATGGCCACCGTTACCGATATGGAATACCTTGTCCTATAATGAGTTTATATTCATTCAAATATCCTAAAACTAATTCAGATTAAACCATCCAAGCTTTGGGTCCAATTAGATGTATGATGAACCAAAATTATGCTTCTTTATTTATCTGACTATCAGATTGATGGGTCAACAATTTGGACGTTCTAGGTTGTCGTACAACTATGCCATGCATACAATCGAAGAGTCACTACCAGTTTTTATATGGTTCTAAAGTATCGTGGAAGGTTAGCTTCTAAATGAGAAAAACTTTAATTCTCTGACATGGCGTGATGGATGATACGCAGCCACTTAGAAATTACTTAAAAATTGCAAACATAGCACACAACTAATTCAAATTAAACTGTCCAGATTGCGTTTCGTAGTTTAGATAGCAGCATAACCCCAAAATTATGCTCATTTCATCATTTGACAATCAAATTGGTGGACATTTATTGGATGGTTATGAATGAAAAATATCCAATGGTCCTATTTCAACAAACAAGTGTCCATGAATCTGAGGTTTGGTTCGTCCAAACAATCTGATTTTGGGACTTTGACTTAGTGGTAGTGGGTTCCACAATTTAATCAGTTTACTTTTAGTTAATATATATTATATGCCACATGTATAATTTCTGATTGCATGTGTATCAAGCCTCATCCGCCGCCTTAGTATCATACAACCAATGTTCGAAATATCGGTATCACACTATGTATCGCACCCTTGGGATACAAATACGTATTGGGTATCACACAGGATATATCATTTGTATCTGGTAATTTGTCGCAGTTTTTGGGAAACATGAGGAAGCATTGGGAAAATGATTGAATTTTTCAATGAAACTTTACGGATTGTTAAAAAAGACCTTAATACGCACTTTTAAATCATAACTTCTCCAAAATTTTTTTTTTAAAAAAGTGCACATAATAGGTTTCCTTTGTATAGGGTTCTAAGCTATGTGTTGTCGGACTGAACAAATGCAACTATATTCAAATTGAATGGATTACATTTATAAATGTATCAATATATGTATGAAAACATAACTAATTCATTCAAAAGCAAAAGAAGTGGAAATTGAGAAATATACCTATCAATGATGTGACTGGTTGTGGCCTGGACCCACATAGAGTTGCACGGTGGCTCGTAATCATCGTCTCCATCTTTATGGGGTTGGGAATAGTATGGTTGCTTCACAAATCAACAGTATTGTGCCCAGGTCATAGTAGAATGGTACCAGTTAATATACTCTTTGACATAATGTTGGTACTTGTCCTCTCTGAACTGAACCAATACACGCATCCATGGGTACTGTGTAATCCTCACAGTCTGTGGCTAATATGGATTTAGGAAGGGCATAAATGGAGCTCCTAAGTATCCGTATTGCTGCTCATATCCCTGCTTGAATGCAGAAGTGAACTCTTGACCATAGTCGAAATACAATGTGTCGTAATTGCTGGAATTGCCGCCGCATATCCACTGGGTCCATATCCATAACCATACTGTGGCACAAAACTTGAGCTACTCTCCTGTGTTTATGATCCATATTGATGCTATGGTCTGCAACTCAAGCTCCCCTCCCTTGTCCGTGATCCTTTTCCAGAGCCACCTCGTTTCTCACGAATGCTTGCATCTCCCATGCGTTTTGCCAGTGGCTCCTCTATAAAATCTGAAAGCTATTAGGTCTACTTTTTTTTTTTTTCTATGGCCTTTGGCGCTCATATGTCTTATTGTAGATAATACGAGGTCGTGGTTTTCAGGGTGTACCAAATCGGTTACGTATCGGTTGTAACAGTAACGACCGAGTTCGTTACGCGATGCAAGGGTCAAAATGGTGGACCCCACAACTTTTGATTGGAATCGGCTATTACGGGGGCCATAACGGCCATTACTGCCCCCATAACAATCATAAAACGACTAATTTTTTGTCTTTTTAAGTTGCGATTTTTGTCATTTTTAGGTACTTTTCTTTTCCAAATTCTTTTTTAAACTATTCTACTGCAAATTCCGAACACTCTTAGCTTGAATTTGATGATCAAAACAAGTTATTTGAAGGATTTTGTTGAATCGAAGTTCCGTGGGTGATTTTTTGAAAAATCTTCAAAAATAAGTATTTATCCCTTTTTTTATTTTTTATTTTTAATCTCTATTTTTATGGTTGAATATGATGCGTTATTCAAATTAGAACGTATGAATGTGCATTTTACAGATTGTTGAACAAGGGTTTTTTTTTTTTTTTTGTATTATTTTTATTTTTGGACTATTTTCTATAATTTTTAAAAAATTAGAAAAAATAATAAAATTTCAATATTGTTCTGTTTTAATGGTTGAACGTTGTGTGTTAATGATAGTAGAACATATAAATGTTATTTTTATAGATTATGCAATTGTTTTGGTATTTTTTTAAAAATTATATTTATGGACTATTTTTGGCCCATTTTTTAAAATTAGGAAAAAAAATTCTATCTTTTTCTGTTTTAACGGTTGAATATGATGTATTAATGATCGTAGAACATATAAATATTCTTTTTACAGATTATGCAAATGATTTGTTTTTTTTTTTTTTTAAATAAGAAAAAAAAATTCGGCCTATTTTTTAAAATGAGGAAAAATCAAAATTTTTTCAATCTTTTTCTGTTTTAATGGTTGAATATGATGTGTTAATGATAGTAGAACATATAAATGTTCTTTTTACAGATTATGCAATTGATTTTTTATTTTATTTTATTTTGTTTATGGACTATTTTTAAAATTTTAGAAAAATAAAAAGAAATCAATATTTTTCTGTTTTAGTGGTTGTATATGATGTGTTAATGATAGTATAACATATAAATGTTCGTTTTACAAATTATGTAATTGATTTGTGTTTTTTTATTATTATTTTTTTATTATTATTTTTTTTATAGTATTTTCGGACTTTCATCCTATTTTTAAAAATTGCCAAAAAAAAAAATCAAACTTTTTCTGTTTTAATGGTTGAATATGATGTGTTAATGATAGTAGAACATATAAAAGTTCTTTTTACAGATTATGCAATTGATTTGGTATTTTTTTGATATAAATGTTATTTTTTCTTGTTTGATGATTGAATAAGAATGTGGTATTAATATAATATGACGTGATGTGCTTGAATGGCATATTGTCATTATTGATTCATTCTTTTATTATTATTATTATTATTATTATTATTTTTTAAATTAGTGACTATGTTTATATTTTCTTATTTTGAGCAAGTTTTGGAGTTTCATAATCGTAGGGTTTAGTACTTTCTTTTTTATTGATTAGATTTAGAAGAAGTTAGAACATTATTTCATTAATCTATTTATAAGTTTTGAGATTTAATTAATTCATTCTCTTATAAAAACTGTATTTAGACGTATAGAATCGAGTAGACTCTCACATAGGCCATATCTGGCGTAGAAAACGTCTAGCCAACAAGGAAGTGAGGATATTTGATGGCAACATTGTCAGAGGGTAGATGGTGTTAGGCACCAAATGAAGTGCAACTATTGTGACAGACTAATAACTAGTGGAATTGCACGACTCAAACAATATTTGACACATCGAAGGAGTCAAGTTGTGGGATGTACCAGAGTTCCAAAAGGGATAATGATTTTGACGCATACCAGTTTGGATGAATCGAAGGGGAAACGAGCTGTTGTACAGAAGACGAAAGATGTGATTTTGGAAGTGGCCCGACAGGTGTTCGGTCTTGAATATATGGCGGTTCGTGATGAAGAGATCATTGATTCTGACGAAGATTTAGATTAAGAAATAACTATAGCTAGAAGAGAGCATGTGCCTTGCTCGTGAAGAAGAAGAACGTTAGTGCATGTTTGGCGCGGGATCTATACGTGATATAGGGGAGGGCAGTGAGAGTGGGAGTGCAGCTGGTAGTACGACTGCATCTACAAGTGGGGGTAGGTTAGGTGGATTACGATGTATGTGTGACAATCAACAGGAGGCATCTTCAAGTAATGCCCTTATGCATGTGGATTGGAAGAAGATGAGCCAAGGAAACCCTCTATTTTTCCGATCCTATTTAGTAAAGAATCAACTAAACAAAAGAAGATAAAACAAATGTGAAGTAAAACTTCTATTGAGAAGCTGTGTAGGGTAGCAGCAAAGTTATTTATACATGCCAACATACCCCCTAATGCGACCAATTCTCCACATTGGCAGGTGGTAATTGATGCAGCAACAGAAGCAGGTGAAGAAATTAAAGCTCCCACGGCTAGGGAGATTAGGGGGAAATGGACAAATGCAAAGTATACGGATGTGAAAGCATACGTGGTTACCTTTAAATCCATATGGCAGGCCAAAGGATGCACGATCACGTGTGATGGTTGGACTAGCCTAAACAGACGCAACATGATCAACTTTATGGTGTATTATCACTTGGGAACAGTGTACCATAAGTCAATTGATGAATCGGATTAAAGAAAAAATGTTACTTATATTTTTTTCCCTTATGGATAAAATGGTGAATGGGATTGGAGAGGAGAATGGGGTGCAGATTGTTACAGATAATGAAACAACATATATGGCTGCAGAATAAAAGTTGATGATAAAGAGACCACATATATTTTGGTCACCATGTGTTGTCTACTGTATTGATCTTATATTGGAAGATATTGGGAAGAAGAAGAGTGTTAAGGAAATGGTCGAAAGGGTAAGAGAAGTGACGGCATTTATTTACAATCATAATCAAGTAGTTGCAATAGTGAGGAGGTTTACGAAGGGAAGAGAGTTGCATAGGCCTGTGGCGACTAGATTTACTTCTAACTTTATAGCCCTGGAGAGTTTGTACTAGCATAGGGCATAGTTGAGTGAGATGTTTGCTTCCTGAGATTGGCTCAACATAGAACATGAGAAGAAGACGTCAGGGACACTGGTTAAGGTTGCGAAGACCATAAGGGACAACAAATATTCGAAGAAGGTCGAAAAGATCTTAAAGGTGATGGAGCCATTAATGAGGGTACTCTGTCTTGTTGAAACCGGAAAAGCACCTACCATGGGCTTCCTCTACAATGCCATGGATAAGGCAAAGCTCGCAATTCAACGTGATTGTTCAAACTGAGAGGTCTATTGGAGGATGATCGACAAGAGATGGATTAGACAACTCCATTACAAACTTCATGCAGCAGGTTACTATCTAAATCTTATATATAGATACGCCCAATCATTTGTTACGGATGATGAGGTTTGTGTCGGGCTAAAGAATTGGATAAAGAGATTAGAGCCTGACTTAGATATGCAAATAAAGGCGTTGAATGAATTAGATACATATGAAAATCGCTAGGGTAGCTTTGGAGATACTCTTGCACAACGTGCATTATCTAGGTTGTCACTTACCGAATGGTGGATGAATTTTGGAGAGTGTGAAGGCTCTCCAAAAAAAATTGCAGTAAGAGTTTGGAGCTAGACAACATCTTCTTCTAACTGCAAAAGGAACTGGAGTTGTTTTGCACTTATTCATTAGAAGGATATGAATAGATTGCAAACTAGGACGTTGGATAGACTTGTCTTTATGCACTACAACATGAGACTAAGAATGCAGTGACATCATAGGATCATTACTACAGCAGCCGCAATTGACATAGACTATTGTCCAATAAACTTGGACAATATTTATGAGGATGACTCGCTTCTACCTTGGTTGGAAGCAAGAGAAAAATTAGTAGTAGAGGATAGTGAAGAATTGGAAGTGGTTGATCCAATAATACGCACGACGCAACAAGAGAGTTGTGCAGCTGTGTTAGACCCGAAAAGAGGGGCAAATTTCATGCAAAGCCTAGCTCAGCAAAAGAGTAGGAGCAGTAGTAGCAGCGAAACCGAGACGGATGATCATGGTAGTCATGGTGATGATGCATCTTATGTTGGTCCCACTTCTGGTGTTGCTCGGCACACCGGCATATAGTTGACTACAGATAGTGAGGCCGATGAGCATTGATAGGTTACGCAAGGTCGGACTTTTGTGTCTATTGAGTCACAATACAGACAACAGGAGGAGGCTGGCTCCAGTGGTGCACCACCGGGAGGTTTGGAACATTTGCAATAGGCTTATGGTCCCAGACATTATGGATATTCTTATGGCCAATGGGATTATACGGAGCCTATCCCAAACTTATATCACTATTGGAGCATCTTTTGGGAATCGAACTCGGTTTGGAAAGGGTCTCGTTCTGCTAGACCCTAGATAAGTTGGGTTCTTCCTCATCTGATCCTCTTACTCGATGCATTCTGGATTTGTTCCAGGATTTGAACTAGTGCACTCTTCTTATATTTGGTCCTATGGTGTGCTTCGAAGAAGGTCACACTGCCTTTGTATGGTTGGCTAGTTGGAATAAGATCCTTACTATAGACAATCTTCAAAAGCAAAGCATTTCCATAGTTAATGTTTGTGCATTATATTGGAAGGACAACGAATCGATTGATCAGTTATTGTTGCACTGTCAGTTTGCTTGGAAGGTTTGGGTCAGCTTCTTGTCATTAGTCGGAGTGTCATGGTTTATGCCAAGATCTCTACACGAATTATTGTGGGCCTAGCATGGTAGTGGTATTGGCATTGGCAAAACCAGGAAATGTGTATGGTGGATACTTTTGCCAATGATTTTGTGGGCACTATGGCGGGAAAGAAATAATAGATATTTTAACAATCTATTTGCTTCTCCTTTGGGGGTATTTTTTAAGGCCATATCTCTCGTCATTGAGTGGGTAACCTCTCTGTCCTCGCTGAAGGATTGCAATTTGAATTGTCCCTGTTGGAATAATCTTTAGATGTAATCCTTATATGATGGATTGGGGGTTATTGGGTGTATGGTATATGTTGTACCTAAGTTTCCTGGCTCTTGTATAGAGTTGTTGTACACTATTGTATTTTTGCCCCACTTTTCTTATTTAAATAAATCTCATCTTATATATATATATAGGAGTGGATGTTGGATGACATGTTTTTAGCAAGTTGCGCATAATTGATATCTATGCCTCAGCTTGAGGGGGAATGTAGGTGTGTGTTTTTTTTTTTTTTTTCGGGGGGGGGGTTCGGTCTATTATTATTGGGCCTACAGGTACATACACCTGGGCGTTATGTGTAATGGACCTTAGTCTTAGCCTTTTTCCCTTTTTCTCTTCGTTTTATGCTTTCCTTATTTGCCCCCTAGTCAGTCTTTAGTTTTTCCTTCATAATAAGGTCATTTATGTAATTGTACCTTCCCCTCATATTATTATAAATAAGAAAAGGTTGGACATCAGCCCTATGTGCTCTCTCTCATATTCTCTCTTCCTCCCTTTCTCAAATTCTCTTGTCCTCTGACATAGGCCATAACATCATTTAAGGTTTAGATTGGATCCTTTTGCTGGTTGATTGAGTGATGGAGCCCATCTAAGGCTCCACGTTGAAGCTAAGGCTCATCGAAGGGTCTAGATTGAAGACATGGACCATCTAAGGTTCCATATTGAACATTTAGACCACATCAAGGGTCTAAATGGACCTAATTGATGATCTGGAGCATATCAAGAGTCTTGGTGAAAGATCTAAACCAAAACAATGGTCCTATTAGAATGCATGGGGTCCACAGATACAATCAGATGACCCAATTGATAGCCAATTGGGTTGGGATCCACATGTCCAACCATAGAAATCTTTGGGCTTGGTATACAAACTATGAATTTGACAACATATAAAAACTGATTTTTAACATATTTTACAATTTTCTCCAAAATGGGCGTTGGCCCTTTGATTTTTAACCCTTTTTTTTTTTTTTTTTTGTGTGTGTTTCCAAAATGGGCAGTCTTTTTGTCTAAATGGGTTAGAATCTCTCCACAAGTATCCAAGAGTTTTTTATTTTTTTGGGGATGGGGGGTAAAAAAAACCCGAGGGCTCATATACGTGTATCGGTTTGGACCAATACATGTGCCTTACAATGGATACTCCTCGTATTAGCCAATATGGGACGTAATAGGGTTGACCGATATGGTTATGTATTGGCCAATACGTAACCAATGCTGAGAACGATGCTTCTATCAGACTTCAACAATTTCAAATGGAATTGACTATGTATTCGAGTTCATGCAGAGCAATTGGTCAGGGCAAATAATGTTCCATTTTCTGTCAAAATGTTTGTTATGTTGGATACTGTTACCCGTCTTTATCTCATAATTGCAGGGAAACTCGTTTTCGAGTTAAAAACATGTTTCTTGCCAAATGAAAAGTGGCAACAAATTTGATTGGTTTTCCCTGAGAAATGGAATGGCAACACCCTATTGGAAATACAAGGGAAAAACTAGGGAAAACATGACCGGACAATTTCCCTGCAAATGGGTTTTGGGAAACGATTTCTTTCTTTGACTATTCACACATTTCTCATGTTGTTTATAGAGCATGGAGAATGCAAGTTGCGTATCTGTATTGTGTATTTTCATTATGTTCCTTTTTTGGGTGTGTGTATGTGTATTGGTTTATGTTCTCCTGTGGAGTATGTATGTGTATCTCTAGCAATATAATAAAAAGGATGTGTTAAGGTTTCTAACTCTAACACACAACAACAAGCTTTCCTCTCACACTTTTCTTCCTTTCCCCTTTTCTCCCATTCTCTCCCTAAATCCATCCAAACTATCTTGGTATCAAAGCAAGGTTACCACGAGTTGATCGGTGCTGCCATAACCTGCTAACGTCAGCAACCATATGGTTGTCGTCAGCGTTGTACATTCTGTATGACTCCTTTTTCAACGAGAAGAACATGGTTTGAAGCAGCTTGATTTTAGAAGATTTATGGTGATTTTTGCAGAATTTTTAGGCCATTTGAGGTATGTTTGGATTGTTTTTCACATTCGATAGAAAATCCCCAAATCTTTGAGTTTCAGTGATTCCACTCAAATTCGGGGACGTTACCTTGATTTCTCTCCACACTTAGGGTCAAATTCTGCCCCTGCTGATCCATGTGGATTTTATCTTTGGATGAGAAGATTTGAGAGAATTGTGAGCCTAATAGGGTTCTGGGTGTATCATTTTTAGGGCTTGGGGCCTGCGGCTATACACTAAAACTCTTGGTGTACGTATATGGATCGGATCTAGTGTAGTGGATGACTTTCATGTTTGATTCGGACTTCGTTGTGAGTTTGGCTGTTGTATTTCTCTCCTAAGGTTATTGTTGGAACTTTAGGTCCCCCTTTAGAACCCAGTTAGTACAAATCTGAGAGTCTATCAGCGTGTATACTCTCTTGTAGCTGTTGTGGTAATGTTTTTGTGTTGTTAGACTCTATGGAAGACAAAACCCCTTCTGTATCCTTAGTTAGATCTGCTTATGCTGCTGGGGACCGACCTTCCTTTAACCATAGGACTTGAGCTCCAATGTGGAGCCATCAGGGACATTGATGTAATAGTGGATCAAGTAATCAAGGCAACAGTTGCAACACTGATTGTTCATACTGTGGGGGAACAAATCACTCTGTTGATAGATGTTGGGATCTTGTTGGTCGTCCATCTTGGGCTGGCATATCTATAACCAGTTGTGCATCCACTAGCTCTGAGAAGACTTCATTGCCACCTGTAGTGGAGAAGCCTTCCGCGAGTGATTCAATTCTCTTGTCTCGTGAGTCTTATGATGCATAGATGGGGCTACATGTTTGTAATGTTCTTGATACTTCCAGAGCCATCACTACGCAGTTAGGTACTACTCTCAGTATGTCCTCTTCATCTTCTCCCTAGGTCATTGCCTCTGAAGCCACCTCTCACATTACTAGTAAGTCTCATATGTTTAGTTCTTATCTTCCTTCTAGCCAATCACACCTTGTCGTTGTTGTTGATGGAAAACAAACTCCTGTAACTGGAACGGGTTCCATTAAGCTCTCTTCCTCTATGCTTCTATCATCAGTTTTACATGTCCCTAGTCTTCCTCTTAATCTATTATATGTCAGTTCACTTACCAAATCTTTGAATTGTTTAGTAACCTTCTTTCCTTCTCACTGTGTGTTTTAGGAGCTCCAGACGAAGAAGATGATTGGTGGGGGCCGTGGCGTGAATGCAAAGGCGTTTATGTCCTGACAATGCACCTACGATAGCTTCTAGTGTCATGTGTCCATAGAAGGAGAGTCTGTGTCTAGATGGCATTGCAGCTTAGGGCACCCATCCTTGTCTAGGTTAAAACTATTATTTCCTTCCATCTCTGCATTTACTTCTTTATGTTGTGAAACTTGAGCTCTCTAAACATCATTGGACTATCTTTTCTCCTAGTTTGTCTGAGAGGAAACCAAAACTATTTGAGTTAGTCCACTCTGAAATTTTGGACCTTGCACCTGTTGTGTCTCTTTTTCGGGTATAAATATTTTGTCACCTTCATTAATGATTGCACCCGAATGACATGGGTTTATCTTCTAAAATCTAAGCATGAAGTGTTTGATATGTTTAAAGTTTTCTACTTGAGGTAGTTACTCAATTTCAATGTCCTATAAAAATTCTTCATTCTGATAATGGGGGGGAGTACATGTCACATGCCTTTATCCTTTTTGCAAGACCATGGTATTGTATCTAGAGCTGTACACGAATCGAGTTAGCTCGGTTAACTCGCTCAACTTGACTCGGTTTGAAACTGAGTTCGAGTCGAGCTGATTTTTGGAGCTCGAAATTTTATTTTATTTTTTTTAAAAAACAAACATTACATGATTAAACTAACCTTGGAAAATGATTTTGATGCTGCCTATTGATTGTTTGATGAAATACCTGTAAACTGTTGCTGCTGTTTTGCAAACTGTGAGAAATCGAAGATGCACTTCATGTGTTTGAGAAAATGCCGCACAGGCTCAAACTCGGCTCGAATTGACCCGAGCTATTGACCGAACCGAGCCGAGTTGGCTAGTTAGGCTCGAGGACTAAGCTGAGCTGAGCCGAGCCGAGTTCGAGCTATGGTTAGCTAGTGGCCGAGCCGAGTCAAGTTGTGCCAAGCTCGACTCGGTTCGACTCGTGTACAACTCTAATTGTATCTTGTACTTCATGTCCTTGAACACCTCAACAAAATGGCGTTGCTGAGAGAAATAATCACCACCTTCTTGACGTCGCCCGTGCCCTCTCAGTTGGTATGAATCTTCCGAAATGACATTGAGATATGGTCACTTATTGTTGTATTTCTGATTATTCATGTTCCATCTCGAATATTATCTCACAAGTCCTCATTTCCACATGATAAACCATTTCCTTTACCCCCTAATGTGTTTGGATGCACATGTTTTGTCCAAAATCTTGATGGTAGCACTGATAAGTTGAGTCCGCGGGCCATTAACTATGTTTTCTTAGCTTACTCTTGATCACAAAAAAGGGTACAATTGTTATGACCCCCCTGACTTGTAAGAAATATGTATAGGCCAATGTGACCTTCCTTGAAGATGATTCATACTTCTCTGATGAAGGAAATCTCTACATAACCCTCTTACTTGTCAAGGGGAGCCTCATTCTAGCTCTATACCTCTTCTTGTCACTTATTTTGATGACAACCCTACTCCATTTGTCTCCAAGCCTATCCTTGTGTATTGTTGACGGACTAAATCCTCTACCGATCAACCGTCCATCATTTCATCCACTTCAACTAGTGGTCTAGGTATAAGCTCTCCCTCCTGATGATCTTCCTATTGCCTTGTGCAAACCTCCCCGTGATATTTCTACAGAATTCTAAATTGTGAGATTCCATCCTCTTAAATAGATTACAGAATGCTATACATGGTATATGTTGACCCATAATTTTGGGTGATTACAATCCCTGATTTAAAGGATAATGAAGGAGTCTAATTCTATTCCTAAAATACACAACCTAAGTATAGTACATGATTGAATGGGATCCATGTTTTGAGAGTGTGGTCCCTCGATTGACACCCTCCCTCAAATTGATGTCGGAGAATCAAACAACATCAATTTGGACACGGAGAACTGATGGCATGGTCGAGGCTGTATTTTCATGAATATCTTAATGATTTGAAGGTTGGTGGAGACATGAAGGAGGTTGATGACCCAACGCTCATATTCATCATGAGTGAAGTGACAATCAACTTCGATGTGTTTTATACGCTCATGAAACACTGGATTCTCTGCAATTTTAATGGCACTAGTATTATCAACATGTAGAGGTGTAGGATAAGGTTGAACAAAGCCTAGATCAGCCAGAAGTCCATGGAGCCAAAGGATTTCGGAACAAGTAGAAGACAGCTTGATACTCTACTTCTGCAGAAGATTTTGATACCCGATCCTGCTTCCCACATTTCCAGGAGATTAATGCCTTGCCAAGGTACATGCACCAACCAGTGGTTGATCGGCACGTGTCGGGGCAACCAGCCCAATCCGCATCAGACTGCATGTAGGGTAAGATCATTTGCTATGGGAAAATATAAACCCCTTTGGGTTCGGGTAAGCGCACATATACCTCCATAAAGTCACCATGAAGAAAGCATTTTTTACATCCATCTGGTATAACAGCCAGGACTATAATGCGACAATGGAGAGAATAATACAAACAGTATTCATTTTTGCCACTGGTGCAAATGCTTCTTCATAGTCAATCATGCATTCCTGTTAATTTTCTAAAGCCACAAGATGAGCTTTATAGCGGTCCAAAGATCCATCAGGTTTGAGTTTAATAGAATAAACTCACTTACATCCAATTAGTTTGATAGATGTGGGACCTTGTAAAACATCCCCGATGTGATTCTTTTCAAGAGTCTGCAATTCATCCTGCATAGCTTGTCTCCAACATTCATGCTGCACAGCTTGAGAGTAGGAGTTGGGAATAGAAGTAGAAGATAGTGTAGCCAACAAGGTAGTATGGGTAAAACCATTTCGGTTAGGAGGCATAGATAGTCTCAAGGAGCAACGCAAAGAGGGAGGTTGGCTTAGGTTAGATGCTGACGAGATTTTGAGGGACCTGTCTTGTAGTTGAGTCTTTCCTCAACCTTTGATACACAAAATTAGGATTAAACTGAGTAAATGTTGTTTCATTGGAAAAATCAGGCAAGGAGACAGTAGACACAGAATCAGGAGGCTCAAGATGTAGTTGAAAAAAATACTAATTCTAAAAAAAAAAAAAAAAAAAAAAAAAAAAAAAAAAAACATTTTTAGAAATCCGGATACAACGAATTTTAGGATCATAGCAAATGAATCCTTTCTGTTGGGGTGCATATCTAAGAAATGGGCATTTGGAAGACTGAGCAATGAGTTTGGTGCATTCAGAAGAAAGTAAATGAACAAAACAAATGCAACCAAAAGTACGAAAATGATCATACGATGGAGTTGTATTGTACATGCAAAAATGTGGTGTTTGATTGTTGATGGACGGTAACCGATTTATAAGATGAACAACAGTTGTAAAGCAAAAACGGGGAGGAATGGAAGACGTAAACAAAAGAGACCGAGTTACATAAAGAAGATGTCTATTTTTTCTTTCAGTGACACCGTTTTCTTAAGGGTTATACATGCATGTTTGTTGAGAGATTATCCCCTTTGTTGCAAAAATGTTTGAAATGAAACTGAAACATATTCCCCTCCAGAGTCCAAATGGAGAATTTTAATGGAAGTAGAAAATTGATTTTTGACATAGGCTAACATCTTAAACACATAAAAAACTTTGGACTTCGAATGGAAGAAGTAAACCCAAGTAAAACTACTAAAATCATAAATAAAGGTCACAAAATACTTGTAATGGGCATTTGAGATAACATGAGCAATCCCCCATACATCAGTATGTGTTAAATCAAAACATTTTGAGCTAAATGTACTGGATGGAGGAAATGAAAGGGTCTTACTTTTCCCAAACTTACAAGTACTGCAATCAAAAGAAACACAAATTTTCACACCAACAGATTTATTCGTCAATCCAAAATTGAACAACATCGATAAAGTTTTGGAATATGGATGTCCAAGCCTATTGTGCCACAATTGGCAATTATTCTGAATAGAAAAACAAAACAAATCATTTATTGGTTTATACTGAAGAAGTGTAAAAAGGCAAAGCGGAAAGAAACGTGAAGGTGAAAATAAGATATTGCAGTTATTGTTAACAAGTTAGGCAATAGAAAGTAAATTGGTGGTCAAGCGAGGAGAGAGATAAATATTTGTCAATGGGACTGAGCCAGGAACATCACCAACTACAGTAACTGGAAGACTGTCTCCATTTGCAGTCTGAACTTGGAGATTGCCAGTGTAGTTTTTTACATTGGAAAGATTTTCAGACATGAATGTCGTGTGATTTGACATTCCAGAATTAAGATACCAAACAGAAGGAGGTTTTCTGGTTTTACCTGAGACCCCAAGTGCAGAAATGGCATTCAAAATAATTTGTTGGACCATTTCGGGGGTCAGAGAAGAAGACGAGCCAGGTTGTGTACTAGATGAGGAGGCAATAGTCGAAATGGATGAAATTGCAGGCTGTGGAACAATTGTAGCAATTGTTGCATTATAGGCAGGAGGAAACCGATTTGGAGTAGTCCGATTATGAGGTCGTTTACGGCATTTAGTAATGATATGATCGGTTCGTTACAGTAAATACAAAATTTCTGTTGACACTGGGAGGGATAATGACCAAATTTTTTATAACTATAACGTTGTACGATACCCATATCACAAGAAGGTTTTCCTTGAGCAGCATAAGCAACATTAACAATACTTTCTGTAGTTCTCTGTTCCAAATGTACTTTCGTCAATTGCCATTGTTCCTCACAGAGAAGTTCATTCAGCCATTCATCCAAGGATGGAGATAGAACCCTCTACTCATTAGATTTGACCGAGCAGTCTCATATTCAGAAAGTAGTTTCATTAGAAATTGGTCCCGGTGACTAGTTGCTTAAAGTCCTTGTATTTCAGCCAGAACGGCGTCAGATACATTAGCATATTTAATCTCATCATATTCAACTCATAAAGGAAGAAATCATGAATAATGTTCTTGAATGGACAAAGCTCCTTGACGATATTGAGCAATGTCAAATTCTAATTGGAATTGATGTGTGGAATTTCCTTAATGATATATATATATATATATATATATATATATATATATCTTCATGTCCTTTGCAGTTTTGTAGGGTTTGAGATGCAAAATGAATTAAGGATCTATGGATTCAAGAATCCAAGATTTGATTTTTGCATCTTGAGTATGCTAGGAGTATCTTTTTATCATCCTCTGTAGCCAACAGATCAGATCCGAAGACATGCCTCCACAATTCCTTGCCTTCAAGGTATAATAGGAATTGGAAAGCCCAAGAGGTATAATTTTGGCCAATAAATCAAACCAAAAATAGCTCAGACTTCTCCATTTCTATGATTGATAGCGAAGAACGGATCGAATATCTTATGAGTAGAAAATGCCAAAAACCTTCCGAATGGTTTGAATATTCAGGCTGTCATAAACTGAGATTAATTTATGATGTTGCTTGGAAGATCGTAGGCTCATTCTGTATGAACTAAGAGAAGATGCCACAACTTTCTTATATTGCTGCAAATTAAAAAAAAAAATAAAAATTTGATGGGAATGACGAGATGAGGAAGTCTATAAATCATGGTGTGTCGTAAAGGCCGTTACAGGGCCGTAAAGGCCGTTACGTAAAGGTAACGGTGGCAATCGTTACCCGTTACGGGGCCGTAATGGCGGTAACAACCGTTATGGAAAAAAATGACCCATAATTGTTGTTAACAGCACGTTACATCCCTTATAGAGGCCATAATAGCCCCATAATGGTCTATTACGGGACATATATAGGTTTTTCATACTTTTAATCAACATTACGGGGCAGATACAGGCTTTTTGGGGGTTTTTTCAATAAATAAAAAAATAAAAAAGAGAAACCGTAATGGCCGTTACGGGGCCGTAACAGTTGTTATGCCGTATTGTAAAGGTAATGGTGGTGGCCGTTACGGCCACCATTACTGTTACGGAACACCTTGCTATAAATCGAAGCTGAGAAGTGTCCAATCGTAAAGAAATTCGCACAAACTTCAAAGAGAGCACCGTGGCTCCAATACCATGATATTTCTACAGAAATCTAAATTGCTAAGATTTTGAAATTAAGTTTTAATTCAATTAGGCGGTGCTCATTGTGAGATTTCATCCTCTTAAATAGATTACAGAATGCTATACATGGTATATGTTAACCCATAATTTTGGGTGATTACAATCCCTGATTTAAGGGATAATGAAGGAGACTAATTCTATTCCTAAAATAGACAACCTAAGTATAGTGCATGATTGAATGAGATCCACGTTTTGAGAGTGTGGTCCTTCGATCGACCCCCCCGATTGTGCACAAATCATCCTATTGGCAATTTTGTTTCTTATAACTATCTTTCACCTTCCTTCCAGTCTTTCACAGTTTCCATATCCTCCTCTATTACCCCACGTACTTTGAAAGAAGCTATGAGTAGCTCTGACTAGACTAAGGCTATGATGCAAGAAATGTAGGCATTGGAAAAGAACAATACCTTGGAGCTCGTTCCTTTACCTCCAAGAAAATAGACAGTTGGATGTCGATGGGTTTATACTATCAAGTATCTTCCTAGTGGTTCTGTTGATCAGTACAAGCCATTGCTAGTTGCAAAGGGCTATACTCAAACGTATGGAGTAGATTACTTTTAGGGCCTGTTTGGTTTTCCATAATACCAGTAAATTGCTGTAAATCATTGTAAAAAAAGTAATTATTACAATCTTTCACCTGTTTGGAAACGAGTGAGTAATTTCACTTGGGAAACCGGTCCAAAAATGTTGGCTTAAATTCATGGACCCCACCATAATGTATACAATATATCCGTGTCGTCCATTTGTTTTATTAGAATATTTTGAGGCTTTATCCAAAAAAATTAGGAAGATCTAATGTTCAATTGGCCCACATGAAAGGAAACAATAGACTTAATTTCTCCACCGTTGAAAGTTGACTCTTTTACTAGGCCCACGTTGAGGTTTATTCACCTTCTAACCCGTTCATAGGGTGACACGGACATGAATAAGTGAAAAATATAAATATAAGCCTAATCTAAAATTTCTAAGGGCCACAACAAGTTTTTAATGGTAGGCATTTAATTCTCATAATTTCGTGTGGTGTGGTCCACTTGACCTTTGGACTCGCCTAATTTTTGGACTCATGCCTTAAATTCATTTGGCATGATGAATGGGCAGTGTGGATAAGCCACACACATTATGGTGGGTCCCATATTTATTTTACAAATTTCTCGATTTGAGTGCTTAAAAAGTAACCGGTCAAGTTAGCATTGGGAAAGATGAAGGTAAATGAAGGTAATTACCTTTGTAAGTAATGATTACTCATTTACAATGCAATTACACTTGAGCCTAAAAACCAAACATGCCCTTAGATGTTCTCTCTTGTGTCCAAGCTTAACTCTGTACGTGTGGTTATCTCCTTGTTACTCAACTTGTCTTGGCCCCTATTTCAATTAGATGTAAAGAATGCATTCTTTCATGGTGTTCTTGTGGAGGAAGTCTATATGGATCAGTCCCACGGGTTCTCTACACATCCCACTTTACCTCTCATATGCCGACTCAAGAAGCCCATTTACGGTCTTAAGCAGTCCCCACATGCCTGGTTCGACAAATTCAGTCGTGCTTTTTTAGACTTTGGATTTGTTCGTAGCCAAGCCGATCACTCGTTGTTCATCTGTCGTCGACCCACTGGGATTATGTTGTTGATTGTCTATGTAGATGATCTTGTATTGTCTGGTGACGATACTGCAGGAATGGTGGCAATTAAATCATTCCTCAAGGCTCGGTTTGAGATTAAAGATCTTGGGGTTCTTCACTACTTTCTGGGCATTGCAGTTGCACGATCTAAATCTGCTGTTGTGCTCTCTCAAAGGAAATATGCCATCGATTTTCTCTCTGAGACTAGAATGCTCGTGCGTAGGGTTGTCGCCCCTCCTATGGATGCAACTCACAAGATTAGTCCTAATGATGGTGATCTTCTTCCTGATCCAGGGATGTATCGGAGGTTAGTTGGTCGCCTTATCTCACCATCACTCGACCAGATCTTTTATATGTTGTGATTGTAGTGAGTCAATTCATGCATGCACCTCGCACCACGCATCTCACAACTGTGCATCATATCCTTCAGTATCTCAAATCTTCTCCAAGCAAAGGTCTATGTTTTCAACGGCATGGTCACCTTCACCTGTCAGGTTACTCTGATGTTGATTGTGCTAGCAATCTCTATGATCGCAAGTCTATATCCAGATACTATACATTTATTGGTGGCAATCTTGTCACCTAGAAGAGCAAGAAACAGTCCATGGCATGATCCTTTGCCGAGGCTAAGTATCGGGCAATGGCTCATGCAACATGTGAATTTATTTGGCCTCGAACTCTCTTATACTATAATCTTCCAAGTCTCATTTCTTTGCATTGAGACAATCAGGCTGTCATTCACATTGCCAGCAATCCCGTGTTCCATTAACGCATGAAGCACATTGAGATTGATTGTCATTTCATTCGCGAAAAGGTTGCCAACATGGAAATTGCAAGTTGGGCATGATCGATATCCATGCTCCTACTTGAGGGGGAGTATAGAGCATGGAGAATGCAAGTTGTATCTGTATTGTCTATTTTCATTATGTTCCTTTTTGGGTGCGTGCATGTGTATAGGTCTGTGTGCTCCTGTGGAGTATGTAAGTGTGTCTAGCAATATAATAAAAGGAATGCGTTAAGGTTTCTCACTCTAACACACAACAACAAGCTTTCCTTCTGCACTTTTCTTCCATTTCCATTTTCTTCTTTTATCCCATTCTCTCCTTAAATCCATCCAAACCAACTGTTTCTTGCTTCATGCTCAAGAAGTGGGGCTTCCCAGAGTTTGTGCTCTATGAAATATGAGGTTCTTCGACTACATGTAATGTTTGTTTAGGCTAATGTTCAAAATATCGGCATCGTGTTACGTATAGCATCCTTGGGATATAGATACATATCGGTTATCACACAGGATATATCGTTTGTATCGGGTAATTTATCACACTTTTTGGGAAACATTGTGAAAAAATAGTTGAATTTTTCAATGAAACTTCAAGGATTGTTAAAAAAATGACCTCAATACGCTTTTAAATCATAACATCTCAAAAAAGAAGTTCACATAACATGTTTCCTTTATATAGGGTCCTAAGTTATGCGTTGTTGACTGAACTAATGCAACTATATTCAAATTGAATGCATAACATTTAGAGTGTATGTGATGATCATTTCATCAAACAATCCTAAATACTTAGAAATTAGTCTCAATTGACAGTTGGTTAAAGGGAAATTTCGATTTCAAAAATTTTATAATTATTTTTTAATTAAAAATTATTTTTATTTTCCAAAAATTGACAAGGACTTAACAAATCGGTAGATCAGCCCTCATACATGCTTGATTTCATGTTTGGAGTGCAACATTGCAAGCAATTTGGGAGAAATTGGGGAAATTTTGAATTTTCCCCAAAATTTCCCAAATCGGACCACCTACACTCAAATTCCGAAATTAGAGCATATGTGGTGATCATTTCATTAAATACTCCTACATACTTCGAAATTAGTCTCAATTGACAGTTGGTTGAAGGAGATTTTTGAAAAAAAAAAAAAAACATGGAGAACATGAAGAACCAATGGATATCGAAATCAAAGCTCCAAGTCCATGATTTTTCATGCAAAACATGAAGAACCAATGGATTTATTCATTTGACAGTGATTTAATATAATTTCAACAGAGAGAGAGAGAGAGAGAGAGAGAGAGAGAGAGAGAGAGAGAGAGAGAGAGAGAGAGAGATCAGAAATTGAAAATGCTCAACGGATCGAACATGTGGGATATATCGGCACTACCTACTCATTTCGTATCGCATAGGTGGGATACAAGATATATCGTGGGATATATCGGCCGATATCGTCGATATTTAAAACATTGGTTCAGGCCAGTAAAGTTTTGCTTTGCCTGTGATCAAGAGGGATATTTGATTATTAAAGAAACAGGAGGGACTGATATTTGTTTCACTGTGATTGAGAGGAATCGTTAAAACTTTATAGGGAAGATATTCACCTACATTTGCTTCTTCCCATAACCTTGCAGGAATTGCTTTTTGATTATTAAAGATAATATTCTTCAACGTGATCACAAAAGTAATATTTGTCGCATCTTATTGTGTTGAATCAATACATCCTCTCATTCTACTTTTCTTAAGTAATGTGTTTTTGCGAAATGCTTTTTGTGGTATATGACTAATTGAAATATTCACTCAAGGAATATGCCTCCATGTAATGGTTTCTGAAATATTCTGTGGGCTAGTCTGCTTCTTTTCCTTGCAACATCTTCTGATCAGTGGTGGCATATCGATTTGCATAGATTTCTACCAGGTATTGGAGTACCACAGCATATAGGCTGCATTCCAAGACTATAAAGTGTTTATTATTAGACCCAAAGCAAAAGTTTATAAAATGTTCATAATCCCACTGCCTCATGGTAACATTATGCTCTTTCCTAACCGCATTAAAGAAACACTTTTTTACACTTGTATTCCTTGTAAGTAAACCTTTTCTAGACATTGATGATCTGGATGCAGACTTTCTTTCTCATATTGGTTACTTTTACAGATCAACCACCTGCAAAGTGAATTTTCTGCTTACAAGGTCCGTGCACATGCACTTCTCCAAAAAAAGGATGCAGAGTTACTTGCAGCTAAGGACAATGAAGTAGTCAAAGCTCAGGAGGAAGCAATAAAAGTACATGATTGCAAATTTCACCGTCATATAAATATGAAAAGTGCTTGAACTCATTTATAAAAATAAAAATCCATGTCTATTTGTTAGTTACCGTGTCTACCTCCCTCTATTTAGGAAGCTGAAAAAGAATTAGCACTGACATCAGCAGAAAGGGATAAGGCCCTTCGAGATCTTCAAGATGCTATGACTAATCATGATAAAGAACTTGCAGCAAGGTGACTTATATTCTTCTAAACATGATTTAAGGCAGTGGATTATTGTTGACTTTTTCCACCAGTGCCTAAGATTTAGCTACCCCATACCATTGCTATGATTCCATGAGAGTTATCATCCTTTTCTACGTGTATCTAGGCTTTGCTTTTCGTTGATAAATATATTTATCCATGTTCTTTTTGCAATGATTTTAAGCATACTCTTCCTAGAAATTCTAATTGTTTAATTTTGTATGGAGCTTCTAGTATATGAATAAGAGTTGGATGCGACAATGCTTTGTCACTTAGTGCAATACTTCCCAATTCTCTGTGCAGTCACTTTGCTTCTTATACTAGCATTCGATGCCCATGCTGCTTATATTGAAACTTGGCCGCGAGATTGAAGTGTACTAGCAGATGTTGATGCCAGAAGTGTAGTTGAAACAATAATATTTTATGTGCCAGTCGCTGGGAAATCTAAAGTGGTGATAAATAGGAAAGGTCTCTAAGGTGTATAAAGTGTTGAAGATGCACTTACTATCATCATCGTCCCCCAACCACTTGGGATCAACTTTATTAATCCCATTTCACCAAAACTTCCGAAGGCCCTATCGTTTTTTACGTGAAAAACACTCATGTTCCTTATGATATCTAGTTCCTTTTATATCTTTGTTTTGTCCTCCTTTCAACCCCTTCAACCTTAAGCAATCTTTTCTTCTTTATTGAGGTCATCCCCTGCTTTCATGCACATTGCTGAATTTTCTCAATCGGCTCTCCATCCTTTATCTCCAATTGGGACTACTCCCAGATTTCCAATGACCTCATTCATAATTAATCCATTTGCTTCCCTCACATCCCTCTCAATATCATCATTTCTTCAGCATTTATTGTTTATTCACGTTGTGTCCCAATACTCCCCATGTGGCATAGCTAGTCTAATAGTTGCCTTGTGAAACATTCCCTTGAGTTTCATTGGCATGCGTTGACCCATAACATTCCAAAGGTGCATCTCTGCTTCTAACTTTATTTGTATTAGAAACATCCTTAATTTCTCCATAGTTTGATGATATAGCCAAGATCATTGAACATATTGTTTAAGGAATCTCTGGTCATCAATGGTAATTAAATTCTCACATCTATGACTATCCAAGTTCTGTTATAGGCAATGTTTTAAATATCGTTATCACTTAATGTATCACACCCTTGGGATACAGATACATATCAGTTATCGCATGGGATATATCGGTTGTATCGCGTAATGTATCGTCGTTGTTGGGAAACATGGGAACATTGGGAAATTGGTCAAATTTTTCAATGAAACTTCAGGGATTGTTGAAAAAGACATCAATACACGCTTAGAAATCAAAACATTACTATATATATATATATATATATATATATATATATATATATATATATATATATAAAGTGCACATAATAGGGGTTTCCTTTGTATGGGGTCCTAATATAGAATTGATGCAAGTATATTCAAAGTCTATTAATATAATTTATAAACGTAAGAAGGCATGTATGGAAACACAAGCAATTCATTCAAAAGCAAAAGAAGAATCACTAGCTTAGGTTGCATACATGTTTAATTTTGTGTTTGGATACAAAGATTGTAACTGATTTGCGAGAAACTGAAAATTTTTTATTTTTCTCAAATTTCCACAACTTGACTCATCTCCCATAAATCTCGAAATCGAAGTTCCAAATCCATGATTTTTCATGGAAAATATGAAGAATCATATATTTGTAACCATTTGACACTAGTTTAACGTGATTTACAACAAAAATATGGATCGAAAATGCTCACTGGATCGAATAGGTGGGATATATCGGCACTACCCAGTGTTCAAAGTATCGGTATCGCTACAAGTTTCGCTAGACAGGGATACAGAAACAATATCGATATCGCCGATAATATCGCTGTTAACCGGAAATGCGGGAAAACATGAGAAAAACGGTGGAATTTTCAGCGAAACTTTAGAGGATGTTAAAATGTACATACTTGCATATTTAGAAATTTTAAAAAATGCAAAAATGACCTTAAAAGCACGTGTTGTTGTAAGAAATCAGTCCAACCATCCCATCCGGCCTATTTAACTGTCCAACCTTCCATTCAAAAATCCCTCGATATTGCAAATTATCAACAACACTTGATATTTCACTAAGAAATCATCAACAATCGGAAAGGAAATGAAAGATTTGGGTCTCAATATCGCGCAAGTTGTGATATCGCTAATATCGAGACATTATTAATATTATCAATGACAAATTGAACACTACATACAACCATGAAAAAAATTGAAATATATTTTTTTTATAATTAACAAAATTTTGATGATATCAATACATTGGCGATATTATGAAAATATTGTCGATACACTTATGATACAAGCATTGCCTAGAATTTACATAGTAAAAAATATTGACGCTACATTGGTGATATTGATGCATTGGCAACACAAGCGACACTTAGAATTTACATAGTGAAAATATTGGTGATTACATTAGCGATATTGATACATTGGTAGTACTTAGCGATACATTGCTAATACTTGGAATTTCGGATACTATCAGTGTTATCAGTATCGCTGAGTTGGAGATAAAGATAATATCGGAGATATTTTGATAATATCAGAGATAATTCGAACACTGGCACTACCTCTGTGTTTCATATCGCACAGGTGGGGTACAAGATATATCGTGGGATATAACGGCTGATATCGTTGATATTTAAAACACTGGTTATAGGTACTTTGTTTTGGTTATGCCACTTAAGTTTGAATGTTGTGGATTCTAAGGCCTTCTTCCAAACATTCAATTTAGCAATGAATCTTCTCCAGTGTTCTATGTGTTGATGATCCAAATGATAATATCCATCAATACTATCAGTATCGCACCTTAGTGATGCAAAACATGGGGTAGTAACATATATTGCAAGAAAAATGCAATGCGTATCAATATTATCGGCCTATATTTCTTGATATTTAAAATATTGTGAGATATCGTTTGGATTCCTTTGTTGTAAATATTAGTGTTTTAAATAGTGTAGCATAGTGTTTCACTGCTCTGAAGCATGATGTGTAAGCCATGTAGCATGTAGCATAATTTAAATGTTACTTTTGGATTATTATTTTTAATTAAGATTACACTTGGTTGCACCTAATATCTTAATTTTTCATGATATTTGGTGCAGCCAAACACATCCTATAATAATGTGAAAAATAGGGTAAAGATTAAGTATAAAGATAAAGAAATAGCAAATGAACTGATTTAATACTGACACATTATTTTACTAAAATCATTGAAAATATTAACTAATTTTTATTGAAAATAAAAAAATGTAATAAATTATTGAAAACATTAATTAATTTTCATGTTTAGTGAAAAGTAAATCATAATGTAAGCTACATAGTTCATAAGATATGCTACATAGCTTGTAGCGTGCATGTAGTGTAGGCTATATGTAGCATAAGCTGCATACTACATAGCATAACCTATTTAAAACACTAATAAATGCAATATTATTGCTATTTTTCAACCATATCAGCAATATTTTGGCAAAAAAAAAAAATCAGGAAAAATGTGGGACTAGGGGTGTTTTAACAACTCTGATTGAGTTGTTTGATGCCAATACACGAATTTCAGAGAGAAATCACACTCGTGAGCATAATCAAATTGAAACTCCAAGGCGAGAAAAAGTTGTGAAATTTTGTTTTCTTTCTAATTCAATATTATCGCATGTATCAATGATACCAGCAATGTTCTGGCAAAAATAAAAATCAGGAAATTTTTTGGACAAACCCAAAAACAACTAAAATAAAAAATCAGGAAAAAATGTGGGAGTAGGGGTGTTTTAACAACTCCGCTTGAGTTGTTTGATGCCAATACATGAATTTCAGAGAGAAATCATGCTCATGAGCATAATCAGACTGAAACTCCAAGGTGAGAAAAAGTAGTGAAATTTTGTATTCTTTCTAGTTCAATATTGTCACATGTATCAATGCTACCAGCAATATTCCGGCAAAAATTAAAATCATGGAAATTTTTTTGGAAAAACCCAAAAACAACTAAAATCTTTTTTTGAATAACTATGCTTGAGTTTTTTTACATCAATACGCGAATTTGGGGGAGAAATCACTCTCAAGAGCATAATCAGACTAAAACTCCAAGGTGAGAAAAGGTAGTGAAATTTTGTTTTCTTTCTACATATTAGTATGGATTCTCGTAATCCATGTCTATGCATGATTTTCATGCATTGACATGGATTTGAGGGGAAAATCATATTTTAAAGGTGAAAAATGGAGGAAATTGGGGAAATCCTAGTTTTCTCCATTTTGTCCTTTAAAATTGCAACGCAGGTATGAGAAACTCATATGGTCATTGATGAATGTTGGTTGTGCTATTGGGGACATGGATGACGACTTCGACATGCCTTGCAACTCCTTGTATGTTTGAGGCAAACGTATATTTGTTTTTGTTCTCTTTAGTTTCTAGTAGTACTTGTGTCTTGTATTTCATGATAGTTGAATGATATGAACTCATTTTTTGGATATAATTGCACTACATTTGTTCAACAACACATGGTTTGGTCTCCTATACAGTGGAAACCTATTCTATATAGTTTCTCGTAGATCCCTAGTGTGTGATCATATTTCATTTAACGTCTCATGAAGTTTCACTGAAAAAATCCACCATTTTCCTAATGTTTCCTTTAAAGGGTGATGTATTTCCCAGTATTTGCGATATCATCAACAAGATCAATATATGCTTTCGCATCCTAAGGTGCCATACATCATGTGTTCGAAATATCGGTATCGTGTTATGTTTCGCACCATTGGGATGCAGATACGTATCGGTTATCGCATGGGATATATCGATTGTATCACACATTATCGTTGTTGTTGGAAACATGGGGAAACATTTGGAAATTGGTTGACTTTTTTAATAAAACTTCAACGATTGTTAAAAAAGACATCAATACACACATAAATCAAAACATTACAAAAAAACAAGTGCACATAATAGGGTTTTTTTTTTTTTTTTTTTTTTTTTTTTTTTTTGTATGGGGTCTTAATCTATGCATTGTCTAACTGAATTGATGTAAGTATATTCAAAGTCTATTCATATAATTTATAAATGTAAGACGACGTGTGGAAACACAAGCAATACATTCAAAAGTAAAAGAAGAATCACTAGATCAGGTCACATACATGTTTGATTTTAAAGAATCACTAGATTAGGTTGCATACATGATACATGTTTGATTTCATGTTTGGACACAATGATTGCAACTTATTTGCGAGAAATTGGAAATTTTTTTTTTTTCAATTTTCCGCAATTTGGCCCATGTCCTCCAAATCTCGAAAGCGAAGGTTCCAATCCAAAACATGAAAAATCATGGATTTGTAACAATTTGACATTGATTTAACATGATTTACAGAAATTTTTTTTTTTTTTTTTTTTTTTTTTTTAAAGGATCAAAATAAAAAATGCTCACCATATCAAACATGTGGGGTATATCCCACTGCTTGTGTTTTTCGTATTGCACAAGTGGGATACAAGATATATCGTGGGATATATTAGCTAATATCGTCGATATTTAAAACAGTAGATATATGAAAGGATGAATATGCATAAAACCTTGCCCCTCTCCAGTCCCATTGACTAGCAATATGTGACCGACGATTGAGTCCTAGGCAAGTGCACCTTGTTATTGGAAGACAGCATACACCAAGGGACCTCATCCTAGATGATAGCAATTGTCTCATTTGTAATAATGCATCAACGTATGGGCCCATTGCGGACCCCTGATGGAGACCCAAAGCTACCAAGGACTTAACTGTATCACCCCAAGCCATCCTACTTCTCATAACGATACTCTATATCTTTAATGATGTTGATATATCTTCCCAAAACCTATTTCTTACTCACAACATAACCTTCCTAGCAACATTATCGTGTGCTTTCTTCAGGTCATTAATGAAAGCATGCGTAAATTTCTCTTTATACTTTGTCACTAATAGTCTACAAGGAGAAAAATAACTTCAATTGTTGATCTATCTATCATGAAGCCAAATTGATTCTTTGGTACCTTTGTTTCTTGTCTTAACCTTTGCTCTATCACATCACGCAAAGCTTTATAGTGTAACTCATAAGTTTGATAGTTGGTCCAACTTTGTGAATAGGTATCACGATGCATCTAATCTACAGATCCAACACTTCTTTTGCAAAAAAATAAAATAAAATAAAATCAATTTCACCTAGTAATTTCCACACTTACATGGGTATATAATCCATCCATCCCCACAGCCTTTCTTTTCCTCATAAGTTTGATCCCCTTATAGTTGGTCCAACTTTGCGAATAGGTATCACAAATGCATCTAATCTACAGATCCAACACTTCTTTTGCAAAAAAATTGGTTAACCAAACTAATTCAATTTCACCCAGTATTTTCCACACTTACATGGGTATATAATCCATCCTCACAGCCTTTCTTTTCCTCGGCCTTGCTAAGGCTACTTTCATTTCCCTTATCCTATGCCCTCCAACCTCCCAGGGTCTGATGATCCTCCTATTTCTATCCTTATGCTTGCATCTTCATTCAATAACCTCTAAAAGCAGTCTCTCTATATCTTCTTAATCTTACTATCTTTCAATAAGAAGTGAAAAAAAAAAAAAAAAAAAAAAACCCGACTTTAGAGTAGAAAATATGTATCAATTCCAAGATAGAAGTCCAGTTACACTTCACAAGAAATCTCCGCAAAAGCTAATAAAGGACTTTAAGAGGACTTTCATCATCATCTAAAGCCTCATCCTAACTAATTGGGATCATCTTCATGAATCATGTTCCAACATTCCAATCTTTCAAGGATAACATCCTCATTTAAACCATATAGATCATCAAGTAATTTCTCAGCACCTCCACCCACGTTCTTTTGGGCCTTACCCTTACCTTTTAAAGCCTTCAACTTGAGCCAACTCCTAACTAGTGGAGTTCTTGGTCTATGTTGCACATGATCAAACATGCAAGTCTATTTTCCCTCATCTTATTACCCATTGGTGCTACTCCTAAGTTCTCTTGAATGCACGTGTTTCTAATTCTATCCGTCTTCATCTTGCCCCTCGTCGTCCTCAACATCCTCATTTCAACTATGCTCATCCTATGCAATGTTTTAAATATCGACGATATCGGCCGATATATCCCATGATATATCTTGTATCCCACCCGTGCGATATGAAATGCACAAGTAATGCCGATATATCCCACATGTTTGATCCGATGAGCATTTTCAATTTCCGATCCAATTGCTTTTGTTGAAATTATGTTAAATTAGTGTAAAATGGTTACAAATCCATTGGTTCTTCATGTTTTGCATGACAAAAAAAATGGAGTTGGAGCTTTGATTTCGATATCCATTGGTTCTTCATGCTCTCCATGTTTTTTAAGAAATTTTCCTTCAACTAGCTGTCAATTGAGACATTTCAAAATATTTAGGAGTATTTGATGAAATGATCATCACATAAACTCTAATTTCGAAATTTGAGTGTAAGTGATCTGATTTTGGAAAAAAAATTAAAATTTCCCAATTTCTCCCAAATTAATTGCAATGTTGCACTCCAAACATGAAATCAAGCATGTGAGGGTTAATTTACTGATTTATTAAGTCTTTGTCAATTTTTGAAAAATAAAAATCATTTTTAAATTAAAAATTATTAAAAAAATATTAAAATATTAATCTTTTTTGAAATTTCCCTTCAACCAACTGTGAATTGAGACTAATTTTGAAGTATTTAGGAGTGTTTGATGAAATGATCTGTTCCTTAGCCGCCCAACATTATATCCCCTATAGCATTGCCGGTCTTACATCTATCCTAAAAAGTTTCCCACTCAGTCTGATTGGTACACTACAATGACATAAAAAAGGCATATATCCACTTCTTTCACTCAGTTTGATTTCTATGCGTAACACCCTTCTTAGTTACACTGCCCTCATTAATTATCAACCCAAGATATTGAAAATGGTCATTTTGGAGTACTTGGTCAGCAATCTTAACTAATTCCTTGTTTCCACTCTACTTCTTTTATTGTTACTAAAATGGCATTCCATATACATCCAGAAACTTCAGTACAATCCTTTTAAGAAGTTTAAGACATGTCTTTGATTCGTCTCATTTAATTAGATTACTATTTCCATAACCTAGTTCACTTTGAGGTTCTTATTTTTGTAATTTTATTGTTTTTTAATTGAGGTTTTTTCATATAACTACCCGTCTTTAGGGCCATCGACCTATAATTGCCCAATTTTAAAATATTTAAATTAACAAGCTCATGCTTTGCACCGTAGTCATCCCAACGCCTAGCGTGTAATGGCGTTAGTGTTTCATATGGTTTAAAATATGTATTTTCAAAAATGATAAAATTGCCCTCTAATTAAAGTCAACCAACTCTTTTACTAAGAGTGCGGATCGGTTGTGTTGAAGGCCGGAGCAGATTGCATGCCCGGGGCTGTGGGGTCCATAGAGATGTCCGTCGCAAATCCACTCCATCCATCTGTTTTAAAGATCACAATAGGACGGGATTCTAAAAATTAAACAAATCCAAAACTCATATGGGCTACACCAACAAAACAGTGGGAACAACAATGTCCACCATTGAACCTTCCTGGAGTTGACCGTGATGTTTGTATGCCATCCAAACCGTTCATAGAACTATTGCCACTTAGATAAACTGTAGGAAAAAATAACATAATGATACAAAAATTCTATCACAGCCAAGTGTTCAATCCCCACTGTTTTGTGAGGTATGACCCACATGAGTTCTGAATCTTCCTTATTTTTGAAATCCTATCCTATTTTGGTCTTTCAAAATAGATGGACGGAGTGGATTTCTCATGGACATCTCTATGGCCCTACATAGCCCCGGGCACAGGTCACAAGAAATCTGCTCCTGTTAAAGGCACACGGAAATTCAGTGTCGTTGCTTCTCATTGGTCCATGTCATTGCTAATGACGCTAGCTCCAAAAACGCACCAATTTTCTCTCCCCAATGCATTACATACTACATAACACAACTTTTAACCTGCAAAATTTCTCTGGTCCCACCATGATTTATGTGTTAGATCCACACCGTCCATCAATTTGTCTAGATCACTCTATAGGACGAGCCCAAAACTTAGGCACATCCAAAGCTCAAATGGATCATCAGCAGCGATTAAACAACTACCATTGAAACATTCCTAGGATCCACCATAAGGTTTATTTTCCATCTAACCTCTTCATAAGGTCACATAAACTTGGATGAAAGGAAATCACAAATACAAGCATGATCAGAGCCTTGGCCCCAAAAAGTTAGACATCCAATTCCCATTGTTTCCTATTGTGCGGCCCACTTGATACTGGGATCTACCTCATTTTTGGTCTCATGCCTGAAAATGATATGGAAAAATGGATGGATGGTGTGGATTTGACACATACATCATGATAGGGCCCATGGAAGGTCCACGTGCCAACACTTCTGATTCTCTTCTCTTTTCGGAATGTGCTGCACAAGCAATGTAATTTCTTTATGTATGAAATTTACATGGGCCCCACCATGATGTATTTCTTAGGTCTACATCGTCCATCCATTTTTTCAGACCATCCTAAGATAAAAGCCCAAAAATAAGACGGATCCATATATCAAGTGGACCACTCCACTGGTTACAGTAGGAATTGGACTCCTATCCTTTAAAACTTTTTGGGGCCACAAAAGGCTCTGATCAAGCTGATATTTTTGTTTTACCTTAATCCAAGCTTATGTGACCTTATGAACAGGTTAGATGGCAAATAAACCTCACGGTTGGCCCTATGAAGGTTTCAACAGTAGTTCAATCCCCACTGTGTGGTTCAATTGAGCTTTGGATTTGTGTCATTTTTGGACTCATGCTCTGGAATGATCTGGAAAAATTGATGGATAGTGTGGATTTAATGCATAAATCATGGTGGGCCCAGAGAAGCTCCACATGTTAAAAGTTGTATTGTGTAGTATGCAATCTATTAGGCATAGAGGATCGTCGTGTTTGTGAGCTCCTGTGATCGGCACGTATACCAATGAGAAGCGATGAACCTAGATTTCCTTTCGAAGGAAGTTCCTGTGCTAGGATGCCGAGTGGGGCACGACATGATGTTTGTAAGAAATCAACCTTGTCCATCCATTTTGCGAGCTCATTTTATGACATGTGACCAAAAATGAGGAGGATACAAAACTCAAGTGGGCCACACGAGAGGAAATAGTGGTAATTGAAAACACCATTAAAAACTCCCAACCTATTCATAAGGTCACATAGACATAGGAGGACCTCCTGGATGAAGGGAAAACATAAATATCAGCTTGATCCAGAACTTTTATCGGCCCCTAAGAAGTTTACAATGGTGAGCGTTCAATCACCACTGTTTCGTGTGATAGTTTCTATCGTGCGATTCATATCTGACTCATTTTTTGGGCTGATGGCCTAAAATGAGTTGGAAAAATGGATGGCCAGTGTCAATCACACACATAGATAAAGGTGGGCCCCATCAATTCTTTTGCATGCCACCCCCTTATAACAGGGTATAACTGTAAATACTAAAGGGAGTGAGGGCAAATATGTCTTTTTCACATCTTAACAGTGTTTTTACATACAAGAGGCGGCTATTTTTCCGTATTTGTAAAGCATAAGCTTGTCAATTTAAATATCTTAAAATTGGGCGATTATAGGGTGATGGCCCTAAAGGCGAGCGGTTATATGGAAAGCCCTCTTTTTTAATTTGATTTTATTATTTTATTATTTTTATTTTTGTGTCCATGTGCTAGAAGCATATAGTGTGACCCCCAATATTTTAAAATAGTCATAGATGCAGTAAGGGCCAAAGTAGCTAGCAAAGCTAAAGCTCATGTCATGCTTTTTAATGAAGGGAACTGGTGTAGTGGGAAAAGATCACTTAGATTGTCCCTATGAATATACTGTCTAAACTTATTCTAGTTTAAATTCCCAAATTTTGCAGAGATAGAAAAGTGAAAATGGTTGTTAGCTGGTAGACTTTATCAAACTCCCCCTGAGCAACAAAGCCAGGCAGTTGCTCCATGTACACTTCTTCAAGCAAATCACCGTGAAGAAACATGTTCTTAACATCCAGTTAATATAGGGGCTAGTCCAAATTTGCAGCAAAAGAGATCACCACACAAATTGAATGAAGCTTGACCACCGGGGAGAAGGTTCCAGAGTAATCTACTCCAAAAGTTTGAGTATACCCTTTTGCCACCAACCAGGCCTTTAAATGATCCATAGTGCCATCAAACTTGTGCTTCACCGTATATACCCATCTGCACCCTATCGCACGTTTCCCTACAGGTAACTTAGCCAAAGTCCAAGTTTGATTATGATAAAGCGCGGCTATTTCTTCTTCTATAGCTCTTTTCCACCCATAAGTATGAAGAGCCTTCTGAAACGATTGAGGGACAGATACAGATGACAAGGACAAAGCAAACTACTAAAATGAAGGTAATAGACCATTTAAGGAAACAAAATTGGAAAATAGGATGTAGAGTACAAGAACGTCTACCCTTTCGAATGGCAATGGGTTGATCAGCTTCATTCAACAAGTATGGTGGAGATTGAAGAGGAGGATCTTCAGATGGATTGGTAGAACTGGTGGAGGGCACACTATTAGGCACTTCAGTACTTCCCTTGGAATATCTAGAGTAGACCTGCAACAGTGGTGGATTTGGATGTGACTCGGTGGCTTGCTTTCTAGGTAAATTTGTGTCCGTCACCATAGAAAGAATGGTAGTGTTTGGAAAGTTGCAATGTCTTCCCATTATTTGAGAAATATGGAGTATTTTTAAAGAAGATGACATCCACGGACACATATCGTATATGGGTAATAGGATTATAACATTTCTAGCCGTATTGAGTATTTGAGTACCCCATAAACACATACTTTACAGCTTTGGGTTCAAACTTATTGAAGACATGATCAAATTGATGTACAGAACATACACATCCAAAAATTTTATGAGGAAGAGAAAAAGAAGGATGTTGGGGATACAAGATGGAGGGAGAAAGGGATGGGAGGTAAGGCGTGAAACGTGCCAAGGGATGGGAGGTAAGGTGTGATGAGTTAAGAGAGGGGAGGGATGGAGAGAAGGATGGGAGGTAAGGTGTGATGAGGTGTGAGAGTGGAGGGATTGAGAGAGGGATGGGAGGTAAGGTGTGGTGAGGTAAGAGAGATGGGAGGAATAGAGAGAGCATGGGAGGGATGGGAGTTGAGAAGAGATAGCATTGAAGAGAAGAGGGGCAGGGATAAGTAAGAGTGGTTGGGGTGTGAGCCGCCTTGGCTTTGTGGGTGTAAGTTGAGTTATAGATGTCCCAAGGGGGGGGGGGGGGGTGAATAGGATTTATAATCAATTGCAGAAAATAAATTCACAATAGCAATTAATACTAAAATATTGATTTCAATTGAGTCGTAGGTCAACCTTCACCTAAAATCTTAGCTAGGACAACCTTATTTCACGATGTCCTTGATATTAATATTTCAAGATGAAAAGGAACAAGAATAAAATCATCAATCACCACAATACACGCAGAGTTATAGTGGTTCGGTGTTTAACACACACCTGCTCCACTCCCAAAATTACTACTCCACGTAATTTTGGCTTTCTACTATTTTCAAGGTTTTCACAGGCTAACCTCAATAACCTATTACACCAAAATAACAAGAATAAGATCACAACAAAACCTAAAGTGATTTTCACGGGCTTTCACTCAACCCGATGAGATTTTCGGGCAATCTCAATAAACCCAAACTAAAAGTAATGTACTGAAATTAAAAACTTATCTTCTTGAAAACGTGAGTCGAAGCAAAGATATCGATGAAGCCTTTGAAGTTGAAGTTTCAGGAGATGCAACAATCATTTTTCTTAGATGAAGATTAACCAATGTATGCATAACCAAGGATATAGGGATATGATTTTTCAAAGAATAGAACCCTAAAAGTTGCAGATTCAATCCTCTAATCTCAAGTTGAGTATAGGGCACTCTCTAATTGAATTTATCACTACTTGAGAAAAGAATTGAATAAGCTACAAAAATAATATAAGAATGATAATGCAAATAGTTTGAAAAATAATAGGATTTCTCTCTTTTGTTTCCAAAAGTTTTTTTTTTTTTTTTTTTTTTTTTTTTTTTTTTAATCTCTATTTATAGCCAAAGATATGAATCTTCGGCCAGCCTAAGAATCCCATCGGCTGGCCGAAATTCCTCGATACCATTCCAACGATGCTATTAGATTTTGCAGGATTTGATTTGATCCAAACTTAGGCTAGCCCGAGCCAAACTTCGGCTGGCCCGAGACAGGGTTGGGCTGGCCTAAGATTCCGGGAAATCAAAAATATGCATTGTTGTAAACTTGACCTGGGTCACTCTTGGGCTGACCCGAACTAGTTCGGCTGGCCGAAGGTAAGGTTGGGCTGGTTGAAGTTCCATAAGAATCAAAATCCTTTGTTGTTGGAAACTTGACCAAGGTTGATCTCAGGCTGACCCGAGATGGTTCGGTTGGCTGAAGGGTTGGGCTGGCCAAACACCCTTGAATTTTCTTACAAAATTGTCACAAGTTAAATCTTAGAAAACCACTAAGATGTACTTTAACCTAGGGTCTTTCCTAAGGTCATATTTACCTGTAGGTTGGCATACAAATGATTCTTCTCTTGAAATCCTTCCGAGCCTTCTAATCTTGAGATGTTGAGTTGTCTTCTGGTCTTGAAATATTGAAGAGAGCTTAAGCATGCTGAAGTTCCATACCCTATATATTTTGTCTACGAAATTTGACAACATACTTGTGTGCTTAAAACATTAGCACTTACAGTGGGTCCCATGGTGTCACACTCCGAACTCGCCGAACTGGCTCTCCAACTTCCCAAACTTTGAATCCGGTGTCGACGGTGTTTTTTTTTTTTTTTTTTAATGGTATGCAAGCACAATATGGCACAATCTAAATATAGAACATCTGTAGAGCCTTTCACTAAGTACATTGTTCTCCTTACATTCCCAACAATTACAACATATACATCACTCTACTGGAACGTAAACAAAAGAAACTGCACCTACTTGTCTTCACTAACAACCTATCCTTGAAATTTTTAAGAGGAAACAATGAGTTGAGTTTTCTTAAAAACTCAGTGGATACTTTTCTTTAGTGGCATAGCACTGCTAGTCAAAGTATAGTGCAGGCAATTTTATCTCATCATAAATAAGTAGCATTTACAACTGACGGAGTAGCATAGATAACCACATATTACATATGCTACTGAATCGAAGTAGATGGAATGGAAAGATGTGTGCCGATGTGTAAATGTACGCGGCGCACCGTCCCTCCAAAAAATTCCAAGTAACAATATCAAGGACAGCTTCACATCCCTCCTGATAAGGTTGGGGGATGGGTGCAATTCACCATTCCCCTACAGTAGGTTCTCTATACTCTTTCCCCTACTCCTAGCATGTACTCACATGAAGACGGAGGGCCTTCCAAAGGCCAATTGGGGTAATTGTCGGGTATCGTACCCTAGGGACCCAAAAGCCTTCCTAAGCTAGGAAATTGGGGCTTCTTCACATAGAAGAAGAAGAAGATTACTCCTATGTCCCCCGAGGCGTCCGTATTATTCCCTATCTAGATCGAATCATCCATAAATTTGGTTAGATCAACACAAGGGGCTGTCACCAAACACCCATACTACTTGGGTCTCGTTACCACATCAGGGGAATACAATGGGCCACCTGGCAATACCTCGAGTCTCGTCACCTCATCACGTAGATGTTTTGTTTGGCAATACACATCATAAAACCTTGGGTCCCGTCACCTCATCACATAGATGGGTTTCCCGAAAATCATATAAAGCAACGTATAATCCACTTGGCCACATGAGGGCCCAATATCATATCACGTATTTCACTTGGCCAACACGAGGGCCAAAGTCCGATCTTTCTCTTCTCGGGTATTACACATGGTCAAAGCCAAGGGTCAGTGGTTAATGGTCAATGAAGGTGATTGTAGGTTTAGAGTGTGAGTAGTATTGTGTAATGGGTGTGTGTGGCACATGGGCGACGAGTAGGTGTGTGTGGGTGGATGCCAGTGTTTTAAATATCGACGATATTGGTCGATGTATCCCACGATATATCTTGTATCCCACCCGTGCAATAAGAAACGCACAGGTAGTGCCGATATATCCCACATGCTCGATTCAGCGAGCATTTTCAATTTTAGACCCATTTTTCCTTGTTGAAATTATGTTAAATCAGTGTCAAATTATTATAAATTCATTGGTTCTTCATGTTTTGCATGAAAAATCATGGAGTTGGAGATTTGGTTTCGATATCCATTGGTTCTTCATGTTCTTTATGTTTTTTTTTTTTTTTTTTCAAAATTTTCGTTCAACTAGCTGTCAATTGAGACTAATTTCAAAGTATTTAGGAATATTTGATGAAATGATGATCACATACGCTTTAATTTTGAAATTTGAGTGTAGGTGGTCTGATTTGGGGGAAAATTGAGGAAATTTTGAAAATTTCCCTATTTCTCTCAAATTGCTTGCAATGTCGCACTCCAAACATGAAGTCAAGTATGTATGAGAGCAGATCTACTGATTTGTAAGTCCTTGTCAATTTTTGAAAAATAAAAATAATTTTTAAATAAAAATTAATATTTTTTTAAAATAATAATTTTGTTTTCCAAATTTTCCATTCAACTAGCTGTTAATTGGGACTAATTTTGAAGTATTTAGGAGTGTTTGATGATTTGATCATCATATACACTCTAAATGTTATGCATTCAATTTGAATATAGTTGCATTAGTTTAGTCAGACAGTGTATAGCTTAAGACTTTATATAAAGGAAACGTATTATAAGCACTTCTTTTTTGAGATGTAATGATTTAAAAGTGTGTATTAAGGTCTTTTTTAACAATCCCTAAAGTTTCATTGAAAATTCAACTATTTCCTCAATGTTTTCCCATGTTTCCCAAAAATTGCGATAAATTATCCGATACAAACGATATATCCCGTGCGATAACCAATATGTATCTGTATCCTAAGGATGCGATACATAACGCAATACCGATATTTCGAACACTGGTGGATGCACATGTGTGTGGGCATGTGTGGGTGATTGTACATGTGTGAAGGTATGCATGCATAGTAAAATCCAACATTATTACAGTTTATTTTGAAAAAAAAAAAAAACATAATTGTCTCATAAATTATTTCATACATGTATGTATGTTGAACTCCTACTTTTAGTCGCCCAAGCGAACCAACCACTGAGACACTGTCACTACAAAGAGTAAGCAAAGGAGCAAGTTAGGGCTCTAAGAGCAAGCAAAGCTGCAAACGAAGAGTCCTTATCATGTGATGCATGTATGGATTATGTACTGTATGTATATATGTATGGATGGATGGATGGACCTTTTTCTTGTGGTTGTTCTCTAAGCGATTTGGAACGAACGAAATTGTCACATACTCAGGGCCTGTTTGGATTCATGGAAAGCATGGGAAAGGAAATAATGTTTCCCATGAAACTCACTTTCCGTTGTTTGTTAAGCTTTTCTTAGTTAAAAATTGTGGGAAACACTATTTCCCACTTTTTATCTTTGTTAGAAAATATATAAATTTATTTTCCCAACTCCACCCTAATGCAAGGGCATTTTCACACCGGGCTCAAGTGAGGTTGCCTGTGGGATACGGGGGCACACTCAGGTTGGGCCGCCCGTGTGAGGCGGGTGGCTCGTGTGAGGCAGTACCCATGTGATTTCAGGCCCACGAGGGGGATTAGATCGAGGTCTTAACTGTAACGCCCTGAAAATCAGAGGCCGAGTAGAAACTCAACTCCTGAGTTCCAACGCATCACTTATGCAACAAATGAAGTGATGTTTGTATGTTGTCTGTATTAGTGCATGAAACATGAATGAGATTAAGCCAAAACCGCAAACATAATTCAGGGACAGTTGTGATACGCAAGATGAGTATATAAAACCTTCTAAACCAGTACAAGTCCCCAAAGCATGTATGCGTTGCCAGGTCAATAATTACATGTAAAATTTCAAAATTTACCAAATGATAAAGTGTAATGTTCAACTATCCATATCCCTGTGGCCTCGGTACACAACTTCAGGTCCACAGACCCGCCAGATCATTGCATGTAGGAGAACTCCTCACCATCATAAAAGTCAGGCTCCGCTTCACGAGCATCGCCATCATCTGAAACTACAACAGGATCTGGTTGGTGTGTACAACACCGTCCCATAACGTGGGAGTGAGTAGCTAACTCAGTGGAACAATAAAGCACAGGTTAACATGTTATCAATTCAATCAAGCAGTAATGATAAAGCAGGAAATTATACATCCCTTAGTACTCTTGTTAATGCAAGAATTGTATGTATGTATGATGCATGCCCTCGCCTGCGCTCCCTTAGCGACTCCTTACGTTCGCGGCATGCCACACTCCCTCAGTGCTTGACCATCAATGCCAAACGCACACGTATGCGGTGCATGAACGTGATTACCAAGTTCTTTATTAGTCATTTTCATACAGCAGGATTGAGAAACTAAGGTACCTCCCTTATATCACTTCCCAAACAAGGATCCATTCTAGGGTCGTCAGTCCTAGTAAATCTCATACGATGATACGGTTCTAGGTTGCTGCAAAGGGCTCCTCGCCTTATCAATGCAGGCCTAGTTATACTCTAGTTACTACGAAGAGGCTCGTCGCCTCAACGCAGGTTCAGAGTTGCTCGAGGTCACTACACCAACGCGTCATCCGAGGCTGACGCAATCGCAACACCCCTTCAGATATGGTCCAACCAACAGGTATCAGAGTGTACAGCGGTGGTTTTTTTTGCAATGGCCTACACGAGGCTTACGCACAACGCGTCTTCTGATCAGTGTAGGCCGACAGCTCGAATACAGTGTCCCATACCACCGTATTCGGCTCACGAGTCTGGTTGCTCACTGGTCACTATGAGGAGGCTCGTCGCCCCAGCGTAGGCCGACGGCTCGACCACAGTGTCCCATACCACCATGTCCGACTCATGAGTCTTAGCGGATCGATGTACAAAGGTTAACAGGGTTTCACTGGTAAGTTTGGTACCTTAGGTTCAAGCAGTAGCGTCCAAACATGGTGAACACACAATAGGCCCATCGGTTTATTAGACAAGTTCGACTGGTACGAGCGTACGCTGAAGTAACCAACAAGGTACCACTGTCGACAACCATCGTACAACTCGGATTCATCGAACGTGTCTTTTGTAGCAAAATTACCTCAGCCACAACATCAAGGCCTATTATCGATTACCTGGACTATACAATAGCCCCAATCACATTCAATTACAACAAAATATCCCATAAGATAGTTAAAGCAGTTATGAATCAAGATTGCAAATCATATAATCAAAGGTCCAATAATGTCCGCTTTAGGGCTGCCAGGGCTGTTGCACGGAATCGTTACACCGCTCCCCCATCACCCGTCACGGATTTGTTTCTGCATTTTATGGACTACAAGTTAAACATAAATCCACACATGCATTCCATAGATAAAATAGACACTATAATATAAGGTACATGGAGGAAATCATACACATAGTTAAGGGAGTTGGGAATCATAGCTCAACACCCATATAAATTTTAATTTACTAACCACTTACTCATTCAATCATTTTAACAAACACTTAGACTACACGTACATCAACATACATGACGTATGTTGATCACACAGGTAGTAGGCCAAATCCTTTCACTAGGGAGTTGCCCCATATACCACACGCATATACCCACGACGAATAATCATGGCATGCATGAATCCGGGTTCCATACTCATTCAATCATTTCCACAAACACGTGGGCTACACATTTAGACATATATACGTGCATTAGCCGTGGCGTGATTTAGGGAAAATCCTTTCGCTAAGGGTTATCGCCTATACAACCATCATATATCCATGACTGTTGGTCATGGCGAGCACGAATGCGAATTCTATACTCATTCAGTCATTTTCACAAACACATAGGCTACACAATATAACATACACAACGTATGTTGATATAACATGCCTTAGGGCAAATCCGTTCACCCAGAAGTTAATAGTAGTAAGTCTAGCATACATATACAGCAGTTAATCATGGCCAACACAATTTCAAAATTTAAACGTATACGGTATTTTCTATAAGTACATAGAATACAGTATATTCAACATAATTAACGTATAACTGAAAAACGAAACGGACAACACTTTGTACATGTGCAATAGCATCCAGATCATGAATATATCATTATCTAACATTGAAAGCATTGAAAACCATAACCTAAGCATCTATAGTCCGCACCTTACGCCATAGAAGCGTAACGAAATCAGTTTAAACACTGAGCCTTTGTCTTCGGCACCAGAACAACCTATAACAGGGAATAGGTTAGCTATTCTATCAACTGTTCTATTTGAATCTCTAAAACAGGTTAGGGTTAGGATTTCTTACCCAAATACGGCGTTAGAAACACCGGAAGAACTACACGGGAGTGGTGTTTCAGCAGGTGGATTAGCAGGGAAGAATCCCCACTGCTCTCTCTCTCTTTCTCTATCTTTTCTTTCTTCTCTCTCCTAGGGTTTCCCAAATTCGTATGGGATGAGAGAGTGAGGGCTTAAGGCCCTTATATAGGCCCAAAATTGATGGGAATGGCCCCGGGGCCAAGGTATACTTAGGTTATGTCCAAAACCAGTCTGTTTCGACTCAACGGAGCATTTCCGGAGCCCTCCCTTGATTCAAAGGTCGGACTTAAGCTCACTGACCTTGGATCTAGGTCGAGTTAAGGTTTCGTTCTAGTCGGGTTCCCAGATCACACGTGGCGGACCAGTTTCAGTTCAACGGTTACCGAAACTCGATCAGGGCCACAAGTACACTGACCTGTGTATGAAATTTCTCCTGATCCGAGGGTGTATTTGGGTCAGATTCTGACGGTCTGATTGCTTATATTCGGCCTGCAAATGACAAGTCTCAGATTTGAATTAATTTCTAAAGGAAACCATGTTTTCTCACACACTTCACTCCGGCCTCAAGCGAATTACTTCGGGACATTATCTGGACTTGATTTCCAAGGTGGTTGTCAAGCCCAGCAAGGCGGTCTTGATTATATAATTTCGTAGTAATCGGACTTTCGACGTACGATCCAGATCCGATACGGAGTTTCAATGTGCTCCTTAGAGCAACTGGGTAATGAGATTGATCCTAGATTTTAGGGTAACCTAGCGTCGATGATTCTGCAAGTTTTGAGTCTTGCAGATTGTATTTAAAGTGATTCAAGCGGATTTCACAGCTAATCTAGTTTAGCACTTAGTTAAACTTGTCTAATTTCTAAAGGATTTGAGGTTTGAGAGGTTAATTAGGGGTTTGGATCAACCCCTTGCCTAAGGACATCTAACTCTAGGTTGGCAAAAATCTGGAGCGTTACACTAACCCACGTGATGTGGGACCTGGGCTATGAGATAAAGGGATCGATTTGCCATGCTCTATTAGTTCAAGCTTTTAGAGCAAGTGGTTAATTGTCCTGCATCAAAGTGGTATCAGAGCGGGAGGTCTTGTGTTCGAGACTCCTCACTGGGGGTGATTAATGCAGGGGCATTTTCACAGCGGGCTCGAGTGGGGTTGCCTGTGGGATACAAGGACACACTTGGGGTGGGCGGCCCGTGTGAGGAGGGTGGCTCGTGTGAGGTGGTACTCGTGTGATTTGGGGCCCCACGGGGGGGGGAGGTGTTCGGCCGAGGTCCTAACCCATGTGATGCAGGGCCTGGGCTACGAGATAAAGGGATTGATTTGCCATGCTCTATCAGTTCGACCTTTTAGAGCAAGTGGTTAATTGTCCTGCATCAAACCCGTAAGAAATGCCTTTTCCCTGGTGGAAGGAGAATGGGTTTCTCAAGGGTTAAAGCCCAAATGTGCCCCTATCCATATTCAATCACCTGATTCACCTCACATATGTCACATATGCCAAATGAAACATTGTCCATCTTTGGTCCTGCCCCACACGTGCCATTATGCCATGTGCCACCATCCATCTTATCGTGTGTCACACGTGTAAAGAGTCCCCAATGTGCTAATGTGCCACGTGTGTTGCCATCCATCTTCTCTTGCGCCCCACAGGTGCTATTCTGCCACATGTACCACCATTCATCTTACTTGTGCCCCACATGTGCAAAGCACCTCACATGCGCCAATGTGCCACATGCAGTGTTTGAATTATCTCTGATATTATCGAAATATCTCTGATATTATCTTTATCTCTAGCTCAGCGATACCGATAACACTGGTAGCAATATCGATAACGTTGGTAGTATCAAAAATTCTAGGTATTAGCAATGTATCGCTAAGTATCGCTAACGTATCAATATCGCTAATGTAATTGTCAATATTTTCAACTATGTAAATTCTAGGTGTCATTTGTATTTACAATGCATCAATATCGCCAATGTATCGCCAATATTTTCGACTATGTAAATTCTAGGTAATGCTTGTATCATAAGTGTATGGATGATATTTCAATAATATCGCCAACGTATTGTTATCATCAAAATTTTCTTTATTAGAATTTTTTTTATTTCAATTTTTTTTCCATGGGCACATGGTTGTATGTAGTGTTCAATTTGTCATTGATAATATTGATAATATCTCAATATTATCGATATTGCAATATGCAAGATATTGAGAATACAATCTTTTGTTTCCTTTCCAATTGTTGATGATTTCTTGGTGAAATATCATGTATTGTTGATATTTTTGCAATATTGATAGATGTTTGGATGGAAGGTTGGATGGTTAAATAGGCCAGAGAGGATGGTTGGACTAATTTCTTACACTTGCACATGCTTTTAAGGGCCCATTAAATGGAAACTTGTTATGTATGCATTCTTTTTGCAATTTTTTTTATTTCTAAATATGCAAATATGTACATTTTAACATCTCCTGAAGTTTTGCTGAAAATTCCACTGTTTATCCTATGTTTCCCCGCATTTCTAATTATCAGCGACATCGATATTGTTTCCCTATCCCTGGCCAGCGAAACTTGTAGCGATACCGATACTTCGAACACTGGCCACACGTGCCATTGTCTATCTTCAATCCTCCAAGTATGGCACATGCCAATGTGCACACGTGTCGTCATCTAGCCTTAGTGCCCACATGTCAAATGTGCCAATGTGTGTCTTGGGCCACATGTGCCACTATACAACTTCAAGTACCTCACATGTATCACGCGTGCCACAATTTAGCTTAAAGTGCCCACATATGCCACTGTTTATCTCTAGACATCCCACGTGCTAATCCAGCACATGCTAGTGGTTACTTATAAAAAAATCAATAAATTTTTTTCTTTTGCCAAATAACAAACTTGAAATTAGATTTTAAATTTCTATGAAAATCTTTTTGAAAAACAAACAAGGAAAACTGTATTTCCTTTCCCACAGTTTTCTAGAAATATGGTTTCCTAAGAAACACTATTTCCTTTCTCATGCTTTTCATGAATCCAAACAGGCCCTTAGTAGAGTTCCAAAGTCTCATATAGAATTAAATGTCTTGTTTACTCTTCGGTGGAAGCAACGGGTTGCAATCCCCAGTCTATATCAGCGAAGATCGCCCTTCTTGATCTGTTTTCTTGTTTCTTTAATGTGGGCTGTTCCTTGGTCTTTCTTTTCAATGAAATTTATTATTACCAATCAAAGAAGTGCCTGGATGGATGGATGTCACGCATTTATGAATGTATGTATTTATTACTTGCACGTTTGAGTGATATGAACTCATTTTGGATATAATTGCACTGCTTTTGTTTGAGAACACATTGTTTTGGTCCCCTATAAGATATAAATCCATTATGTGTAGTTTTTTTTTTTTTTTTTTTTCCTTTTGTAATATTTCGATTCCTAACTGTGTAAACATGTGTCTCTTAACATCTCCTGAAGTTTCACTAAAAAATTCCACCCTTTTTCCCATGTTTCCCTCAGACAGCGATATTTACCCGGTATCTGCGATATTATCCACGATGTGGATACATATTTCCTTACCCCAAGCCATCAATACATATAACAGTATCAATGCTCTAAACACTGCTTTAGAGACTTGACGAAGGGTGCCTACTTTGCATTCATCAAATTGATCCGAGAGGGGCCTGCAAATTTAGTTATGGTCTCAGACATGTCCTTATCCTTGGAAAATTCCCTGAAATAGGCCTGCCTTGCCATCACTGCTGCTATGCAAATTATATCATCTGGGCTTATTTTGTATCATATCTGGGATTTCATTAGCCTTCCATGATTTACGCCATTTACTTATGTTTTTGTCGTAAATGTAGATTCAACAGCATTTGATCTATGTTACAGGTGTTCGTGCTGTATTTTCTTTTGCAATGAGCTTGCTGGATAATTTATCGGACACTGTAAATTATAAAACAAATAATCTTACATATTTCTGCTTCCATCTTTAGGGATTCTGCTCTTACTGATGCCAAGCAACGTATTAGAAGCATTGAAGTAAAACTTGATTCTGTCAATGCTCATTACCACTCGGATAAAGAAGCATGGCAGAGAAACCTTGAAAATCTGGAAGAAACCTGGCGATGTGATTACTCTCTCCTAAGCCAAATGTCTTTTTCATTTTTTTCACTTGTCGTATATAAATTAAGTTTGAAAAGAATATATACCTAAATATCTAATAACCTTTGAAGTGAAATATGAGGCATTAGAGGCTCAAAATAATGGATGGGCTGCACAAGATCTTCAAAAGGAATTAGAAGTGCTCAGACTACAGTATAAAAAATTGCAGGTACCTTCCTATTTCTTGTTTTGCATACTATAATTAAAGCCACCTTCAGCCTAGGTGACTGATCATTGGAATCTGCAACTTATAGGAAGAGCATGATTCTTTTCGTGAACTTGCTGATAGAGTGATGGAGGAGAAGGATAAAGAGATAGCCAAACTCTTAGATGATAACAAGAATCTTCAACGGTCTATAGAAGTGAGACAATCGGTATGTCATTTTCATATTATGTTTATAGGTTTCGAATGTAATGCTTCTTTTCATCAAATATACAGTTTGCTTTAAAATATATGGCTTCCAGTAGTATGTATCATGTTGATTGTAATACATTTGTGACGATTGGGTATCCGTATACATAATTATCCACTATTACATTGAGAAAAGATCCGCCATCTGGCATGGTCAGCTAACCTAGTGAATGTTTGAATCTTGGTTAAATTGAATGTTTTGTGTCACTTCTTCCGAACTTCTTGACTATTCATATGAGATTAATTTAGTGTGCATTTACGATATCACCTAATTCAATGGTACTTAGGCCCCATAATAAAGTTAGTACCCGAGTTGGATACTCAGGTAAGGGCGAGGATAAGGGATCTCCCCCTTCCCTAAGAATTGAAGTCTGCGTCTACCAGAATTTTGAACTCCATATTGTTAGTTATTCAAAATTTATATTGGATCAACATTTGGGCAACAAATTCAACTCATTGTATTGCTAGGGAAGTATTTCAATATCGCTTTTACTTATAGGTAGTAATCCATCCTTGCCATACCCGTATCTGGAGAATTTAGAGTTTGAGGGTCTACCAAGCCGATCCTTGTTATACATGATACCTCTACCCGTTCTTGGGTAAAATAGCCTAAAAATAATTATCTCATGTAGATAATGAAGCAGAAGAATCAATAGTGGAATGAGATAGGTTGAAGTAGCAGTTTCAATTAACATATTAACATAATGTTAAATGATCAGATGTAGTTGGAAGAAGGGTGGTAATTGGAACAAATGTAAGACGTATTTGAAATGTATAAACTTGATTATCAATTTCGAATTCTTGCAAGCAAATTCTGGAGAGAGATATCAAGCCCATGTTCGAAGTCTGAAAATCAGCTTGTGAGTTTCTTCACTAAGGTTCAATTGAAGGGACAATTGCACACATCACAAACTGGCATGTTTGATGCCTATGCACCAGCTTGAGGGGAGTGTTAATAGGGTAGATTGGACTTCATGTGTACATTACATATAATCAGGTATCCTAACTATATTTGAGGGGGTTATTCTTGTCAGTTTTATTTGAGTCTTATGTTAACATATGGAATGTCATTGGTTGGTAGATGGGAAATCCCTCGTAACTCATCTTGTCTTCATTTCTTTTCTAACAATTTTGTCGTGGTTGTCATCATCTAGAGCCTACATCATTTGGCATTTTTATTTGTGCATGGAATGGGGGAAAGATTGGCAGGAAGAGTGATGCAGGGACATGTAATGACCTAACCCTAGATGCATGTATAATCAGGTTAAAGAATATTCAAATAAACACACCAATTAACTAAACGTTTCTAATCAAAGGTATTAGGTAAATCTCAACACAAAGATGAGGTTATTTCATCAAGATCATGCCCCTTAGCATAAGATCACGTAAACAGTAAAAATGAAGGACCTCGGGATATGAAGATATCCCAGATCAAGCTTGGATCTGATTCTACTGACAAACCATCCCTCTTTTCCTTTCGAACTAGAAAGGGGATATCCAGAGAGGAACGAAATGGGTGAAGGATGAGGGGTTCGAGAAGAAGAAGGTATAGGTCCTTTTGTAGTCAAAAGAAAAGAAAGAGGATGATTCTTACCTTTTCCTGCACCTCGAGGATCTTAGAAAGAAGGAAACCTGAAATCGGGGTGGAATTCTCAACACCCAAGGGCCAATCCTCAAACCCTAATCTCTTGAATAAAGAGAAAGAAAAGAGACGAATTTCTATTCATTCAATAATAATCAAAATAAGGTTTCTCACAACATATATATAAGCTATGAAAAAAGTAAAAGTGCACTAAAGCGCCTAAAAATAAGAAAATTAACAAAAAAGACGAAAAGTAAAGAAAGTGCAATAAAGCCCCTGAAATAAGGAAAAGAACAAAAAGCGCCTAAAACTAAAACACCCGTGTGTTAGAGTGTGAAATCCGACCCATGGATCTATGGTCAGGGTGTGGTCATGCCGCTCATGTGCTCATAGCACGTCAGAAAATGGGTCCGATGGACCCAACGTCCATCCACATCAACTCCTCTGCTCTGGTACTCTGTCGGCGACGCCTCCTCCTCTGGTACACTCTAGAGGGTGCGCCGCTGATGTCTGCATCAAAGAGAAAGCCTTATAGCACATCTCCTTTTTTACTGGATTATGGTCTTTGTGGAGGGAGCGAAAGAAGCACACCTTCAACAATAGATCCGAACCCATTGAAATCATTTTCTCTATGGCCAAGTGCAAAGTTATCTCTTTGACAATGGGGCTAAACTTACGTGAAAGGGTTGACCTCAGGGGTGATTGGGCTTCACTGTTGTAATAGACTAGGGTTTGGGTTGTAGGGATGGTCCCTCACCATCCCTCCCCTACCCTCTGAGTTTATCTCATTAGTTTCGTTTAGTAAAGATTTCATTACTATTCAAAAATAAAATAAGAATCATTCAGGCATCATCTAGATTCAAGAGTAATGATCTCTTTTTGTTGTCTATTAGTTGGTTCTCTTTGAGGTGTAGGCAGATCTGGCTTCCTCTCTAGGTTCACATTATTGCTTCCAATGGTTGCATGGTCTCATATCCACATCCCTAGATGTGTGACACTTGTCACCAGGCCATCAACATCACAAATTTCAAGATCTGGCATCTTAGAGATGAAGGAGATAACTTGTCTTAGAAGACTAACAATTTTCAAAAAAAAAAAAAAAAAAAAAAAAACACCTACTTCCTCGCCCTTGATTCTGGTGTCAGCTTGTGGGCCCTTGAAAGGCAGTCAAACACCTACTCTACCTATAAGCATCGTACTCTTTAGTTATGGCATAATGATATTTGTTATTTTTCTAGCTTATCTTTCATCACGTGGATTGTATTTTATACATGGATAGGTTCACTCAGTGAGTCCCTAGAATAACACAGTCGCAGGTGCATTGCTTATGATACAATGACACGGAGGGATTTGGCTGGGCAGTTCCTTATCTATCTGAAACAGGTTCCCAACTGGTGATGGCTCTGAACGGCTCATTAGTAAGGTTGTCATGATACTGGAGGACTGCTTTAAAAGTATGGCTAAGTCTCAGCTGGTTTGAGTGAGTTCTCAGCGTCATTACATTAGTGTGCACATATGTTGATATGGCACGTCAAACAGGATCATAGTGAAGTAATGTTCTTTTACTAATCCCTTGACCTGAAGTTCAGCATGGAAACTGAAGTACTCTCCTAGCTGGCCTTGACTCACTATAAGTGAGCTTCACTGAGGAGCAATACCTAGGTGTTCTGGATCTACCAAAAGATATGCTCATGTTAACTTGGGATCCACAGGATAGTATTTTGAAGAATGGTTACCGGTGAAGATCGTCATTATCCATTGGCGAAGATGAGCCATGTCGGCATGCCATCTTTTGGATCAAAGGATGTTTCAAAAAAAAACTTTCAAAATGAACCCCAAATATTTCTTTTTATGGAGTGGTTTTTCTGTTCTTGTCTATTGGAATCAGTATTCGAAGTATCGGTATCACTACAAGCTTCGCTGCCCGGGGATATGGAAACAATGTCGATATCACCGATAACCTGACGTGGGGAAACTTGGGGGAAATGGTGGAATTATTTCCTTGGGGGGGGGGGGGGGGGGCATTTAATGGGTGGTAATGGATGAGTGGAGGGGCATTTAATGGGTGGTAATGGATGAGTGGAGGCGCTGGTGCACTGAGATTAGAAATGTGGATTTTATTTCAAACAAAAAGACCCCTCTCTTAGTCATTTATAGAAATCGCATTTGAGACTTGAGAGGGTGGGCACGATAGGTACGAAAGTTCAGGTATCTTATAAAGCTTGTAAGGATCCCATGCACAATCCTAGAAGTGCCTTCTCTCTTTCACAAAAGTTAGTGTTTGGGGAGTGCGGGATGCCTGAGCTTCTAGTACAAGGTTTGCTGCTATCTTCTTCCTCCTTTGTTTCTACATGATCATATCTTCTTCCTCCCTTGTTTCTACATGTCTAAGTGTTCTGGATCTATCATCTCTAGTACATGGTTTCCCTGTGTTTTACATGATTACACACGCATCTAGGAGGGCTTTTGAATCGATTTTAGCCTACATCTAGGAGGCTTATGACCCTTCTAATGTTTGCTCCAAGGAAAAGATAAACAGTCAAGATTTTCTTGCTGAATTCTAGTGTTCTTCACTGTTCAAACATCAAAATTGGTCTGTGGACTTCATATTTTACAGCACAAGGTGCATGTTAAATACTATTATCACACAAAACTGCATGAGACTGCTATTAGCATTATATCACGCTAGTATGTTAAATATGATTATCATAAATGTTTCAGGAATCTGCTATTAGCATTATATCACAGAAATTGCTTTCTCAATTCTAATGTTCTTGACCGGCAAACATGAAATGCATTTCCCACAATTTCGAAGATAATCTTTTCAAGCATCAAAAGTTGGGAATTTTTTTTCATTTTTGGAATGCTAACTTAAATATATTGCAGAACAGATACAAGTGTCATCAACTGAGGTGATGAGCAGTCATCTTAAGAAAGAATGGTAAAGGAAAAAGGGGGGAAAAACCTCCCCCGAATACTATAATACAATAGGCATGACCCCCAGAGAAAATGGACTCCCAGGACGGCACGATAGAACTGTCTTCCTTTCCCTTGAACTTGATATTTGCCACTCTATTATCATTTGCAGGATCTTCCTTTTTAAGGGAATAGACTGAGACACTTCATCTTCAAAGTTTCATAGATTCTTCTCTTTCCATATGCCCTAACATCTATAAAACAGAAGGATCTCCTGTAAGATCGCCCCTTTCGGAGTGTAAGGACCTTTTCTCACACCCTGCTAGAAGAGTCGGAATGGAATCAATGAGGAAACCACAACACTCCACACAAATTGAAGAAACTCCAAATGTCTCCCTCTGTGTCAAAATGAATGAAGAGATGATCACGGATTCTTACTCCTTCAGTCCTTCCTACACATGATGTACATATTTGGGAGAGAAAATTTCCTCTTCTTGAGATAATCATGAGGATCTTGTTAGCCATAGATATCTGCATAAACACTTGCATTCTAGGAGGAATGGCAGATTTTCCACACTTTAGCAATGGGGAAGGATCTGGAGGAGAAATACCATCATTGGACCTTGACCACACCTTTCTGTCTTCAATTTGTGGATTAATTCTTGCTTCGTACAACTGTCCCATGATGTACCTACTAAAAAGCTCAAATTATTCATCTCTAAGATTCTTGAAACATCATTTGTTGTTTCCCAGTGATCTGCTTCTTTCCCAGAAATGAATACACTTATGTTCTTTTTTATATCTTCTAATTTGATATTAACATCGGAATTTATTTCAGGTTGAGTACAATGACAACCAAAATTCAAGCAAGGAGGATTCCCAACTTTCAAGTATAGAAATGGCAGAACAGCAGATTCTGGTATTCTTCACCTCATATTTTCTTTATGAAATCTTATTTAGCATATCATTTCCGATAAAGAATTCAATTTGTCAAACACATCTTTTCAGGGTTATGTAGTATAACTTTGAAGTCTTACATTTCAATTCCTAAGTTTGGTGGTTGTTGGGAGTTAAAATATGTTATCATCTATTGGGTCATTAGTTATATTTGATCCCATCCCGTTGACCACATGTGCGTTGCTTAAAATTACTGAACTGTATGACAAGTGAAATTAGGGAATATCTCCAGCAACTTTCATCATCAATATCTTTATGGTTTTCTGACAAAATCCTTTCTTCAAGCCTTAGTTCGACTTATATTCATAAGTAGTGGACGTCGGCACTCATGATGAGGCTATGTTTTAGCCATCCACAGAATGAAATGGCAGAGTATTACTATCCTCGACTTGGTTTTACATTTTAAGGATTAATTGTGCAAGTTGCTTAAAATTAGTGAACTGTATACAAGTGAGATTAGGGAAGATCTCCAGCAACTTTCATCATCGATATCTTGATGGTTTTCCTACAATAATCCTTTTTGCAAGCGTAATTAATGATTACTTGACTCCAAATGTTGACTCACATTCACATTCATAATTAGTGAACCGCAGCACTCACAACGGGGCTATGTTTTAGCCATCTGCAGAACCGAAAGGAAGGGTATTACCATCTTTGACTCGGTCTTACATTTTAGGGTGGACAGCTTTGTCTATGCGCTAGGAAAGTGGAATGGCTGGAGGACATGCTCAACATCTTTAGCTATAACTTGAGCCTTTGAGCGTTTAGGGTTCGTAACAATCAGAGAACACCTGTTCAAGTTAGATTGATGGAGTGAGAAGCTCCCCCCACACCTTGATTTTTCAAATATGTTGGAAATGGCACATGGTGTCGTCTTTGGTGTTCCTGCAGAGCACCATAACTCTTTGTTCGTTTCTCTTGGAACCCACCATGCATCTCTTTGTAATTGAGCTTTATTAGAAATAAGAGGAAAAAAGAGACCAGCTCTTCAACTCTCGTTCCTCCCATTCTCTCTTTTCTTTTTTTATTTTCTACCATAAATAAAACATGGTATAAGAGTGGGATACAGGGGTAATCTAATCATCTCCTCCCTCTATCCTTCTTCCTTTCTCTTTCTCCTTCTCTCTCTCTCTCTCTTTTTTTTTTTTCCTTTTATTTTCTTTTTGGCAGGCTGTAGGACCCACCCACAGGCATCATTGAGCTTCACAGCACCCACCACCTGACCTGAGGACCCCACAGCACCCAACAGCTAGCCCACCTGTTGGATCAACAAGATGCGCAGGAGGACCGAAGATAATGTACACCATGTATCATTTTTATCAAATATATTGAGGGTCAAAATAAGGTATCAAAGAATCTATGTGGCTTCATTCTAGGGAGATCAATAATTCAAGCTATTTTCTAGTTTAGACAATTGGCGGAAAAGCACTGGAAAATGTGAAGTTATATGTGGTTTCTATTGACCGGGAGGAAGCGTGTGATAGAGTGCCTAGGGAGTTAACTGCTAGTTGGATGTTATCTGTTGGTGTATATTGCTTGTCAATGGCGTAGTGCCAGTCAATGAGATTAGAGAAGGGGTAATTCTTAATTGGAGATGGAGGAAGGCTTTAAATTCAAGAGGTTATAGGAATTAGCAAACCCAAGAGTCCAAGACAAACTATCTGGAATGCAGCTTTAGTAGGAATAGCCATGGATGTGAGGCTTTAGTTAAATTGATGAGTAAGAGATTCCCCAAAGTGATATAATTCCAGAAGCTTGGATCTAGTATTCAAAATAGTGGAGAGATTGATGAGGATCAAGGAATGCCAAATCGGTTACGTATCGGCCGTATCGGCCGATACGTAACGGTAACGGCGACGGCCGATACGCTATTCGGGGTCGTATCCGTTACTGTTTTTTGTACCCGTATCGGCCGAATAACGGTAACTTTTTTTTAATGGTTGTTTTGTTGTATTAATCATGCCATATGATGTGTTAATCATAGTAGAACATATTAATGTGCATTTTACAGATTTGGGGTGCCATTTTATATTTTTTTAAATATTTTTTTCTATTTACGCATTTATTTTGGCCCTTTTTTGGAAAATTCGAAAAATCATTTTTTAATAATTCTTTTGCTGTTTTAATGATGCCATATGATGTGTTAATCATAGTAGAACATGTTAATGTGCATTTTACATATTTGGGGTGCCATTTTATATTTTTTAAATATTTTTTTCTATTTACGCATGAATTTTGGCCCCTTTTTTTAAAATTCGAAAAATCAATTTTTAATAGTTTTTTTGCTGTTTTAATCATGCCATATGATGTGTTAATCATAGTAGAACATGTTAATGTGCATTTTACAGATTTGGGGTGCTATTTTATATTTTTTTTTCTATTTACACAGTTATTTTGGGCCTTTTTTTGAAAATTCGAAAAATCATTTTTTAATAATTCTTTTGCTGTTTTAATGATGCGATATGATGTGTTAATCATAGTAGAACATGTTAATGTGCATTTTACATATTTGGGGTGCAATTTTATTTTATTTTTTTATTTTTTTCGATTTACGCATTTATTTTGGCCCTTTTTTTGAAAATTCGAAAAATCATTTTTTAATGATTCTTTTGCTGTTTTAATGATGCCATGTGATGTGTTAATCATAGTAGAACATGTTAATGTGTATTTTACATATTTGGGGTGCCATTTTATATTTTTTAAAATATTTTTTTCTATTTACACATGAATTTTGGCCTTCAAAAATAATTGCAAATACCTAAATGTAAGATATTTTCATATTACCTTCATTGTAATATATCTATCATTGATAGTAGATAGTTAGAAAACGAAATATATGAATTTTGTAGTCAAATTCAGGTTATCTTGTTCATAAATTTATCAGACAGTCCGATACAACTTCTCGCCAAAGAGTGGACCGTTACACCACCATAAACATGTTCCAATTTATAAATGAATGCATATTTGGAATGCTTAGAATATTCCGGATTTAATCCCTATTTTTTCATATTTTTTGGCAAAAAAAAAAAATTTGCGCCGTTACGGGCCGTTACTCCCACGTATCGCCGTTACGCCCCTGTATCCGTATCGGTTTCGGAGGGCACCGTTACGCCAACCAATACCGATACGGGACACCTTGATGAGGATGCTTCTTGTAAAATTAACTACGTTGATGAAATGGAGATGTGTCTTTGGAGTGTTACGTAATCTCCACATGCAAATGAAATTTAAGATTATATTCAGCAAGTATTAAACCAGCTACGCTATATGAGGAAAACAGTCAGACATTGAAGAGGAATGAGGATGTTGGCGTGGATGCATATGAAGGCTAGGAAGGATAGAATAAAGAATGAGGTCATCCAAGGCTCATGGTTTAAAATCTCGATTTTCGATACCAAACTGATTTTGGTCCAAAAATGAGTCATATCACCACAACCAATATGACCCATCCGAAATTGGGCGACGCTAAACCCATAGCATAAAGTAATAAAAAGTTTTCTTTTTTACAAGTAAGACACATTTATTATTATTATTATTATAAAACAAAACACCGAAAGGGAAAGAGTACACTAGGAGGAGGCACAACCTCACCAAACATAAAAAGCTAGCCTGTCTTTTTAAAAGTAAAAGAGTAAAATCAGGAGAAATTGGAAAATTAAATATTAGATAATATTTAAAAGTTAGGAAATTTTATAAATAAATAAATAAATAAAAATCACACAAATTGCAACCCATATTCACAACTTAAGTTAACAAATTTAAGCCAAATTCACACAAATTAGTCAACAAAAATGAGCAACCATATTTTCATACAGCTTGGGTTAACATCATTTATATAAATTACCTGCTTCCGGTTACTTGCCACTCTCACACGATTGTATACTCGATAGCACATGGAATTTTGTCTCCGAGGAAATTTGTAGTTATCATCCTCCCTATCTTTACAATACTATTATTCATGTCCACATCCGAACAACATATTATGGTAACACTTTGCGAGGCTCCCACTCATGTTGCTGCCACATATATCCAGTACTTTGTACCAATGTTTTCCATATCATTATCACGTAATGTATTGCACCCATTGTTCGGAGTATTCCTGATATTATTGAAAGATCCTCGACATTATCTCTATCTCCAGCTCAGCAATGTCAATAACACCGGTAGTATCGGAAATTCGATGTGTCAGTGATGTATCACTAAGTATCACCAATGTATCAATATCGCCAATGTATCGCTAATATTTTCGATTGTGTAAGTTCCAGGTGTTGCTTATATCGATATCTCCAATGTATTCCCAATATTTTTTACTGTGTAAATTCCAGGTGTCGCTTGTATCACCAGTGTATCAATGTATTTCGATAATATTGTCAATGTATCGATATTGCCAAAAATCTATTCATTAAAAAAGTTCCATTTAAAATTTTTTATGGGCGCATGGTTGTATTTAGTGATCAAATTGTCGACAATATTATCACTAATGCAACATGGGCGATATCGAGACCACATTCTTTCGTTTCCTTTCCAGTTGTCGACAATTTCTCAACAAAATATCGTGTGTTGTTAATATTCTACAATGCCGATGGATGTTTGGATAGAAGGTTGGATAGATGGTTGGATGGATAAATGGGATTGATGGGATGGTTGAACTGATTTCTTACAACAACACATGCTTTTAAGCCTCCCATTAAATGGAAACTTATTACGTATGCATTCTTTTTGCAATTTTTTATTCCTAAGTATGCAAATATGTGTATTTTAACATCTCCTGAAGTTCCACTGAAAAATTCCACCGTTTTTCCCATGTTTCACCACATTTCTGATTATCGGCAATATTATCGGTGATATTGATATTGTTTCCGTATCCCTAGCCAACGAAACTTGTAGCGATACCGATACTTTGAATATTGATTGCACCCTTGGCATATGGATACATTTTGGTTATTGCATGGGATATATCAGTTGTATCGCGTCATGTAACATTGTTGTAGGGAAACATGCGAAACATTGGGAAATTGGTCGAATTTTTCAATGAGGGATTGTTGAAAAAGACATCAATACATACTTAGAAATCAAAACATTACAAAAAACAAATGCCAATCATAGCTTCCTTTGTATGGGGTCCTAATGTATGCCTTGTTTGACTGAACTGATGTAAGTATATTCAAAGTCTATTTATATAATTTATAAATGTAAGAAGACATGTATGGAAACACAACCAATACATCAAAAGCGAAAGAAGAATCCCTATATCAAGTTACATACATGTTTGATTTTGTGCTTGGACACAAAGATTGCAATTGATTTGCAAGGAATTAAGAAATTTCGATTTTTCCCAATTTTCCGCAACTTAGCCCATATCCCCCAAATTTCAAAAGTGAAGCTTCAAAATCCATGATTTTTTATGCAAAACATGAAGAATCATGGATTTGTAACCATTCGACACTTATTTAATATGATGTACAACAAAGAAAATGGATCGAAAATCGAAATTGCTCACCGGATCAAACATGTGGGATATATAGACACTACTTGTTCGTTTCGTATCTCACAGGTGGGATACAAGATATATCGTGGGATATGTCGACCAATATTGTCAATATCGAAACCATTACTCTGTACCAGCCCATACTACTATTGCCCTTAGCAAAGGCTACATAAGTTTCATTCTTCCAAGGGTGCAAATAGATTGGGTTCATGCCAAGTATAGGGGTACCCATACCCATATTTGCCAATTAGTACTACACCCATACCCATACCTCGTGTTCGAAGTATTGATATCACTACAAGTTTCGCTGGCCGGGGATACGGAAACAATATCGATATCGCTGATAATATCACTGATAACTGGAAATGCAGGGAAACATGGGAAAATTGGTGGAATTTTTAGGGAAACTTCAGGAGATGTTAAAATGTACATATTTACATATTTAGATTTTTTTTTATTTTTTATTTTTAAAGAAAAATTGCAAAAAGAATGCATACATAACAAGTTTTCATTTAATGGGGCCTTAAAGTATGTGTTGTTGTAAGAAATCAGCCCAACCATCCCATCCAGCATATTTAACCATCCAACCTTTCATCCAAACATCCGTCGATATTGCAAAATATCAACAACACGTGATATTTCACCAAGAAATCATCAACAATTGGAAATGAAACGAAAGATTGTGGTCTTAATATCGCACATGTTGTGATATCGATAATATCGAGATATTATCAATATTATCAATGACAAATTGAACACTACATACAACCATGTGCCTAAGAAAAAATTGAAATAATTTTTTTACTAATAAACAATTTTGATGATATCAATACGTTGGCGATATTATTGAAATATCGTCGATACACTTATGATTCAAGCATTACCTAGAATTTACATAGTCGAAAATATTGGCAATATTGATGCATCAGCAATACAAGCGACGCCTAGAATTTACATAGTTGAAAATATTGATGATTACATTAGCGATATTGATACGTTGGTGATACTTAGCTATACATTGATAATACCTAGAATTTTCGATACTACCAGCGTTATCGGTACAGCTGAGCTGGAAATAAAGATAATATCGGAGATATTTCGATAATATCAGAGATAATTCAAACACTACCCATACCCATGTTGAGACTAAAATGGGCACCCATGCTAGTACCCATCAAGATATTAGGTACCCGTTAGGGTATTAGGTACCCATCTATGATTAGAAATATATATATATATATATAAAATAAAATAAAAAAAAATAAAATAAAATAAAATAAAATAAAAAAATCACACCACTAACTCAAAAGATTAGATTTTATAGAAAAGGTAACAAATACAAAATTATGGTTTTGCTTGCAAAATACATAAAATAACATGCTACCATTCTACTGTGGAGAAAGAAAACTCAAAAACAACCCTTGCTCATGTTGTTTTACTACTCTATAAGAATTCTATAATCCCAAGTGTTCTTGGGCCTTTTACACATACAAATGAGACCCATCGATTGATAATCTAAACAATCCGTCAGGTGCAATTGATGGTGGGAATTATACCTAAAACATCTTATGTATTCTGCCATACTAATGCTTCATTTATAGCAATACTAATCCACTAACTCATAAGATTAGATTTTATAACCAAATATATATATATATATAGAGAGAGAGAGAGAGAGAGAGAGAGAGAGAGAGAGAGAGAGAGAGAGAGAGAGAGATGCTCACACACAACTAGTTGGACCGTGAGTTTTGGTCCAACTAGCTGGGCATTTAATGCTAATTAATGTTGGGAGAGAGGGGCGTTCGCTTCACATTAGCCTCTTTCGAAAACGATCTCTCACTTGGGTGGGCCCCTCTGTGTTGTTAATGTAAAATCCACCCTGACCATCACGTGTGTCACATCATGTTAAACTTATGGACTAAAAATAAACCCCATTGGTAGCTCGGATGGAACACACAATTGGAAACAGTATGCTAAAAAAGCTCACCCTCCAAAATGATTGTTTGATGAGGCCCACTTGAATCACTTATGGATATGATTTTTAAGTCCCACACCTAGTCTTTACTTTCGCATCTAATGGTTGGAGCTGATTTCACATGCTCATGATTGGGGCTCAGTAAAAATCAAAGGTGGATGTCTTCCCTTCAAATTTTCCATTGGTGTGGCTCACCTGAATTACAAATTTATACCTTATATTTTCTCTTTAGACCTACAATGAGATTGCACATCTAATCGTCGGAGTGGATCTTAGCTACATGATAAGGTGGGCCATATAAAAAATCGAGGTAAGCTTTCTCTTCTGCCGTTAAACTTCTTTGTATTCCCCGAGAGAAAAGGTGCCTATTCCCAAAAAAGTGGGAGTACATTGGGTGCAGCCTGTACATATGCGGTTCTGTGCATCCCTCATCGTGGGCCTACCTTGATAAAGGTATTGTATATCCATTCTCTACATCTATATTTTTAGCTAATGATAAGAAAGGATTCCAAAAACGAAATAAATACATATTTTAGGTGGACCACACCACAGAAATAGTGGTGATTGGCCATTAAAAACTTTTTGTGGGCCAAAAGTTTTGGATTAAGCTGAAATTTATTTTTAATTTTGTTTTCCTTCATCAAGGCCTTTGTGACATTATCAATAAGTTGGGTGGCAAGTAAAAAATTACGGTGGGCCCTAGGAAATTTCAATGGTAAAAGTTCAATTTTCACTATTTTATATTTGGTGTGGACCACTCGAGATTTATAATTGATTCGTTTTTGGATCAATGTTCTAAAATGAGCCGAAAAAACCAATGGACCGCATGGATATACAATACATGCATGATGGTGGGTGACATGGTCAGGGACAAACTGTGTTGCATAAGCAATGGACTGCACTTAATCCACTCTTGATATTTTTCCTAACATGGTTCTTTTTTTTTTTTCCTTATAAGGAAGCTTAACGGTGGAAGAGGAATGTCTAACCTTATTTTTATTAGGCCCACCATGATGTCTTGACGTGTATGTTAGATCCACTACTACCATCAAATGTGTGATCGTATTCTACATCTAGAGACAAAATATTAGGATGACTTTTGATTTAGGTAGGACACACCAATAGAAAAGGTAGAGGGAGACACATCTACCTTTGATTTTACACATCTACCTTTGATTTTTTCAGTACCCACGATCATGAGTAAGTGAAATCCATTCCAACCATTAAATGTCACATAAAAAGCTAGGCATGGAACTCAAAAATCAGGCCCATAGTGGATTTAAGTGTGCCTCATGAAAGGAATTATTTTAAAAGGTGAGCTTTTTTTTAACACTATTTTCAATTGTGTGGTCCACTTGAACCATGGACGGAATTGATTTTCTGTTCTTAGATCTAACATGGGGTGACACAGTGATGGTCAAGGTGGATTTTACATTAACAGCACAGTGGGGCCCACCCAAGTCAGATATCATTTTCAAAAGAGGTTAACGTGAAGCAAACGCCCCTCTCTCAACATTAATTAGCATTAAATGCCCAACTGGTTGGACCAAAACTCACGGTCCAACTAGTTGTGTGTGAGCATGTCTCATATATATATATAAAAACAATTGTGGTTTCCCTTTAAAAAATACTTGAAATAGCATGGTAGCATGCTACTTTGGAGAAAGAAAACTCAAAAATGACCGTTGCTCATATTATTTTATTCCTCTATAGGAATTAATAATCCTAACTATCCTTGGGCCTTTTACACATACAAATAGGACCCATCGATTGATAATCTAAATGATTAGTCAGGTGGAATCCATGGTTGGGGATCATTTCGAAAACATCTCATGGATTCAACAATACTAATCCTTCATTATTAGGCAATAGATTGATGGTTAAGAATAAGAAGGGAAAATATACACACACACACACACACACTATGATACACTAGTACAAAAAGGCCAATAACCCGTGCAATGGGAGAAAAGGTTCAATTGGAGTTAGAATTGTTTGATGAGAATATAGTTAACACAAACGCATATGGATTCTGGTATGAGTTGGGTTATGCCCACTTTTGGCCAAATTATTAATGGGGCTTGAAAAAAAAATGCCAAATCCACACTCTCACCCATTTAGCTACACCTATACCCGGCCCATGTTGGGTCAAGTTCAAGTACCTCCCATTGACACCCCTACATTCCTCCTATCAATAAATAGGACATACCTAGTGTTGGACTCTATATATCATTTGCTTAGTCGACATCTAAATCACGCACGGTGCAGTGTCATGCCTACATGGGATATAGGCTATTCATCTTCATTATCATCATTTTCAGTCCAACCCTAGCCACTATGTGTCTCACTCCATCCCGTATCCTATATACAAATGCCATCTGCTTCACACCCATAATCGCATGCATCTTTTGGTTCTTCTCTGATGTCATCATTGTTGAGTGCAGTGTTTTAAATATCAATATCGATGCATGTATCACACCCTTGGGATACGAAAACATATCAATATCACATGGGAAATATCTTGCGTCGAGGAATATATCATTGTTTGAGAGAAACATTAAGAAATGATGGGATTTTTCAATAAAACTTTAGGATACATTGAAAGAAATAGATTACACACAGAATTCAAAAACTGACAAAAAACGAGTATGCACAAGAAGTTCCCTTTGTATATGATCCTAAGGGCCTGTTTGGTTTTCCATAATACCAGTAAATTGCTATAAATCATTGTAAAAAAGTAATTATTACAATCTTTCACCTGTTTGGAAACGAGTGAGTAATTTCACTTGGGAAATCAGTCCAAAAATGTTGACTTAAATTCGTGGGCCCCACCATAATGTATATAATATATCCGTGTCATCCATCTATTTTATTAGAATATTTTGAGGCTTTATCCAAAAAAATTAGGAGGATCTAATGTTCAATTGGCCCACATGAAAGGAAACAATGGACTTAATTTGTCCACCGTTGAAAGTTGACTCTTTTACTCGGCCCACGTTGAGGTTTATTCACCGTTCATAGGGTGACACGGACATGAATAAGTGAAAAATATAAATATAAGCCTGATCTAAAATTTCTAAGGGCCACAACAAGTTTTTAATGGTAGGCATTTAATTCTCATAATTTCGTGTGGTGTGGTCCACTTGACCTTTGGATTTGCCTAATTTTTTGGCTCATGCCTTAAATTTATTTGGCATGATGAATGGGCGGTGTGGATAAGCCACACACATTATGGTGGGCCCCATATTTATTTTACAAATTTCTCGATATGAGTGCTTAAAAAGTAACCGGTCAAGTCAGCATTGGGAAAGATGAAGGTAAATGAAGGTAATTACCTTGGTAAGTAATGATTACATAATTTACAATGCAATTACACTTGAGCCAAAAAACTAAACAGGCCCTAAACCACGCGTTGTCTGATGCAATTATATCCAAAATGAGTTCAAATAATTTATGGTGAAAAACCACTGTGGTGTGAGTGTGTGGGTGTGTCGGGTGTGAGAGCATGTTTAAAAAGAATTTAAAAAAAAAAAAAAAAAAAGTTCATATAATTTATAATTCATACAAGTATAAAAACATATTCCTCCAAATAAATTTAAGAGAATAGATTTTTATGGGGTTTTTGCGAATTTCCTATGGAGGATTGTATCACAATGTATCACTAATACATATCGCAATGTATCGCATGTATTAACGATGCAAGGAAATTTATGAAGGGTTTTTGGCAAAATATCCAAATGTATCAATTTATCACGATATATCGGCAATACATTGCAATATTTTGTACAAAATAGGGGGATTTAATAATTCCCTTTATATCATCTCAGCCACATGCGATACTGATAGTATCGGTGAATACTATCAATATTTAAATCATTGGTTGGATGTTTGTGCCATGTAAAGCCAATCGGATCTTGTTTATAGAATTGCGTCATTAGTGACCCCTTGCCATGATTTGAATGAAGTCATTCATGATTTATTTATCGATTTTGTATGGAAACTTGAACATATATATTTTTAGTGGGTTACATTAGATTCGTTTATGGAGTATCTCTAGTAAGCCCTTGGGGCAAGAATGAAGTGGACACAACGGCCACCATGACCAAGGGAGAGTTGAGGCATCATGATTCTATAGTACTCTTAACTGCCATAACCACTTCATCAGGTCTAGGCTACCTGGGATTAGTTCGTGGTTATCTTGTGTGAAGAGAACTAATGATGAGTTGGGATGGTTCGATGTCCATCAACGAGCATCTAGTTGCATATGCCCCTCACCATATGGTAGTGCCGATTATACCCATATTAGAAGGATTGAATCAGATCGCCTAGGAATAGGCCCATCATGCATGGTATAGTTGATTTGATCACGACTAGCTATGGCTTATCCCTAGACATGAGGTTATGGTGGGACTTCGTGGCCTTAGTGTAATGGCTTTAACACACACCTTTTGATACCATAAACATAGTTGAAAGTTGAAACATAGGTGCGATGGTTACATGCATTAAGATTTGGTTGAAGTCCATTGTACTCCAACATGGGATCCATTAGTCACCCAGGACCTTGTTGAAGTGATAAAGTCCCTTGATATACATTGATACACCACACTCTGACAGCTTAAGCTTTTAGATCAAGTGGTGATTTGACATGGTATCAGAGCAGAAGGTCTTATGTTCGAATCTCGAGAGTAGCAAATATGCGTCGCTAATATATTATTCTCCCACGGGGGGTCAGGAAAATTAGGTCTGGCCCAGGGAATGAGAAATCAAGCCTGGCCTATTTATGGTTTGAGTGTCCCTCCACCCTCATCAGTATGTTCCCGTGCAGAATTCCCACCCCGCAAGTGTGGGGGGGTGTTGAAGTGATAAAGTCCCTTGAAATACATTGATACACCACACTCTGACAGCTTAAGCTTTTAGATCAAGTGGTGATTTGACAGACTTCACTTGTGGCTAGTTCTTGACTATTAGATACTCATCAAACCATAGATAGCTATCCAGCGTCTCAAAAAGCTTTCAAAAGATTTTACCATCAATTTCAACTGTTGGATCTTTTGATTTCACCTTTGAAGTGTTTTAATGAAACTTTATTGAAATCTGATGGTCAAATCTTTTTATGATCCACCTCTTGTTCTTGGATGGGACTTTGCAACTAGAGTGGATGCCACTGATAATGGAAGGATTTGGGTCCATTTGGGTGCATGGGATAGGTTGGATTATGGACTTTTGATGTTGTAACACATACCAAAGTGCATAGGGGAGCACCATACAGTACTCATAGAAACCCTCTCTTCTCCCCTTGCTTGGATGTTCCATCAAGAGAGAGTAAGAGAAAAAGAAGATGAAGAAGAGAGATCCTCACCCTTCCCTCTAATCCATGAACTATGTGGTCCACCTTGTGGATGGTTCTCAATTTGTTCTACCCCCTAGTTAGAAGAGGACTCCATGCTTGTTCCTTCTTTGGAGATAGATTAAGGTGAGACCTTCCATCTATTTTAGATCTCTTTATAAACTTGAAACATATACATGGGGACGAGATCTAAGGGTTAAAATATGGACTTTTACAAGTTTTTGCCTCAGCCTTTAAAAAATCATAAATCATTGCCACTGTCACCACTGCCACTATTTGCCATTTTCATTGCCGCCACTACTAGAATCAACGGGAGTAGCACTACTGTTACTATTTTTCCTACTAGGTCTATATGCATTGTCATCACTATCATCAATTACTTTGTGGCCAAGACTGTGAAGCACCGGCTGTAGCAGCACTTAACCCTTCTCCATGTGGCTCTCACCCTTCTGTGGGAAATATTCCATGTGCACATCCGTGTTTATAAAAAAATTAGATAAAAAAGAGTAGGATCATCTTTCTCAACTAGCCATTCTAATAGACCTTTTTATATATAATCCAAATTAATTGGATCATAAAACTGTCTTCTCGTGCTCTTGTCCAATTTTTGGCTATGGTTTCATATGATGGTGAACTTACTCTAGTTTCATATGCCAACTAATTTCTTGTAAATGTATGTATGAAAGAACGTGCTCCAATTTCTCTCGTAGCCTAAGGAGAATGTTTGATTGAGGATCCTCACGGCAAACTTTCACTTCTAGAATTTTCCGTAATTTATTAATCACTATATTGAAATTTGAAACAAAAAATAGATATCTCAAAAACCATTTATATTATACTATGATCTAATACTTAAATTTGAACTACGTAGCTACTATTACCTAGGCCAATTCTTGTGTAGGCTATAATTGTCAACTCTATACAAAGTTCCCTATTGAATTTCTTTACGATTTAATCTAGGAATGGTTTAATTGTAACCAGTGTTTAAATATCGACGATATCAGCCAATATATCCCACGATATATCTTGTATCCCACCTGTGCGATACGAAACGCAGAGGTAGTGCCGATATATCCCACCTATTCGATCCAGTGAGCATTTTCGGTTTTCAATCCATGTTTTTGTTGTAAATCACATTAAACTAGTGTCAAATGGTTACAAATATATGATTCTTCATATTTTCCATGAAAAATCATGGATTTGGAACTTCGATTTCGAGATTTATGGGAGATGAGTCAAGTTGTAGAAATTTGAGAAAAATCAAAATTTCTCAATTTCTCGCAAATCGGTTACAATCTTTGTATCCAAACACAAAATTAAACATGTATGCAACCTGATCTAGTGATTCTTCTTTTGCTTTTGAATGTATTGCTTGTGTTTCCATACATGCCTTCTTATGTTTATAAATTATATTAATAGACTTTGAATATACTTGCATCAATTCTATATTAGGACCCCATACAAAGGAAACCCCTATTATGTGCACCTTTTTTTGTAATGTTTTGATTTCTAAGTGTGTATTGATGTCTTTTTCAACAATCCCTGAAGTTTCATTGAAAAAATTGACCAATTTCCCAATGTTCCCATGTTTCCCAACAACGGCGATGCATTACGCGATACAACTGATATATCCCATGCGATAACCGATATGTATCCATATCCCAAGGGTGTGATACATTACGCGATAACGATATTTAAAACATTGATTGTAACTAGAAGTTAAGATTTGTTTACAAGTTTTACTCTATAATGATGCTTTTGGAGAATGTATTAGCAAAGTATGGACAGGTTGTGGCACTTTAGATCAATGTTCCAAATATCAGCGATATTATCGATTATATCGTTGATATGATCAATATCACGAAGTCAGCAATACCGTAACAGATGATATTTTAAAAATTTTCAAATATTGCCAATTATTTTGATTATTTCACCAATATCATCGACTCAGTGAGATTTTGAGAAGAATCCCTTAAAAAAGTGGTATCCGGCAATATTAGCAATAATATCCCCAATACTAGCCATAATATCTCCAAAACTAGGGAAACATCCATTAGTAGACGAAAACCGATAGAAAATTGGTGGAAATCCGAAAATCTAAAAAAAATACTAATAAGTATTTTTGTGGGATGTTTTGGGGGTCTTCCTCATATGATTTTGACCACTCCTCTTGGTTTTTATTGAATCAAAGCTTGGATTTGGGGGAAATCTCCATTCAAAATGGAGACTGGTTGAAACTAAGGTGACGAAAAATCCCAAAAATAAAAAATAAAAATTTCAAATGTTATCATGGGTTGCAATAAAAATCCATATCTATGCATGATTCTCATGCATTTACATGGATGGATTTATGGCGAAAAAATCAATATTTGAGTGGGAAAACAAGGGAAATCGTAATTTCCTCCATTTTTACCCCTTGAGTTGAGAATGGATGTGTGCAAATTTGATATGTTTGTCAATGAGGGCATTTCTATTGATTGGCCATAACTTTTCATTTTTCGAAAAAAAAAAAAAAAGTATTTTCCATTTATTTAAAAACATAAAAATTAAAAAATCTATTCAATTAGAAAAAATATGTATTTCATTGTTAATTAATGTGGCAATATTATATATTAACGAGTGTTGGTTGATCTATCAATTGGCCCCTATAAAATGGAAACTTATTGTGTGTGTGTGTGTGTGTGTGTGTCCCCTAATAGGTTGGCCCCACCATGAGGATCACTTCAAGCAAAAATCACCCCCATCCACTGACCAAGTGGACCACACTTGTATTTTGCTATTTATCAATGGCTATACACTGTTTTCTATGATGTGGCTCACTTGATGAGTGGATAGGTCTGATTTTCGCACTAGGTGATCCTTGTGGTGGGAGCCAACATATTAGGAGGATTGGATGTCGCAAGCACATAACAGGTTGGAAGTATCCACTGTGGACTGTAAACTGTTGTCCAACCGGTTGGATTTGAGACCTATATATATATATATATATATATATATATATATATATATATATATATATATATATATATATATATATATATATATATATATATATATTGATTCCTAAATGTGAAAAACAGGTGTCTTTTAACATCTCTTGAAGTTCCACTGAAAATTCACCTTTTTCCCAATGTTTCTTGAGACAAATATCTTTCCAAGTATTGGCGATAATATCGGAGCTACCAATACATGTTTTTGTATCCCTAGTCATCAATACATGTAATGATGTCGATACTTTGAAGCTGCTTTAGACTAACGAAATTAACACTAACTTGAACCTTTTTTAATTTATCAAAAGCTATGTATTGTTAGGCTCCCTTGAGGTTGTATTTCTTTGGGCCAGTTTTGGCCCTTTTTTTCAATAAATTTTTTTTAATGTTCAAAAAAGGAAAATTTTTAATTGAAATTTGACAGTTCCAATTTTGAATTTCAGCTTTTAGCACGGCAACAAGCTCAAAGGGAGGAAGAACTTGCACAATCGCAACGGCAAATATTGGCACTTCAAGTAAGTCACCCTTGGGTCCTTACTCATGGCATAGTGGTAGACTCACAAGAGTTTCAACACTAAGGTCATGGGTTCAAGCGTACATTGTGGTGTGTGTGGGTGTGAGGGTGTGTGTGTAAAAAATAAAATTATAATAAATAAATAAAAGTAAGTCACCCTCTAATTAGTTTATAGTTACATTTTGCTGATGCATGTTCTAATCCCAATTTTCGTCAGGATGAGATTGAGGAACTGGAACGTGAAAATCGTCTCCATAATCAACAGGTATGAGATTTATACATTTCAGAATCCATTATTTAGCTTTCTTTGTCTATTCAATTATGTAAGAAACATGTTTACATTCATATAGGTATGTACCTATGTATGTATGTAAATGTATCTACAGACCTATGTATATGTTTGTTTTTAATGTCATTCATAAACCAGTCCTATATTATTAAATTTCAGCATAGTGATGGAAGGGGTGTCCCATAAAATTTGATGAATCCACATGAACTCACTTTTGCAGTAATGGCACTGATGCATTATTGCTGTTGGCATCGTGATTTACTATTGCTGCTGCAGCTTGTATTACCTTTCACAAAAACTTAAATATAGAAATCAGGAAGAAAAGAAAAGAAAAAAAAAAAAACCCTTTGTTGTGAGTGTCAAGTATGACACGTGGAAATGTACTCCAACACTTTCAAACAATTGATTATTAGGTCATCTAAAATTGAGTTTTCTTCCCCAATGAATGGATACTCATGCATATTCCCATAGGAAAAAATTTCTGTGTCAGTGTTTCCTGTAGTGGCTTACCCGTGGAATGCCCTTTCACTGATATGAGTGAATCAGTTGAACTACCATGCAATGCTATAGGGATTCCCACTTGGGATTCTGCATACAAGGATCCAAGTTAGCTGTTTAAGAAATTAGGGCCAGCCAGGTATTTGGATGAAAGCTATAGGGCCCATGCCATTTGCCTTGTGATTCCCATGCATTGTTAGAAGGTAAGGATATCATAACACATCTCACAAATAACTTGAACATTCTTTATGCAGCATCTCCTTTGGAAAAAATCAAGTTCAAAATAAAATGCACCCTTTTATAAGAAATGCAATTCTATGCAAACAAGACCAGATGGATAGCCTAAGCCTGCTTTCTGCTTTCTGCTTTCTAAATTTTTTATGTGATGCATACTATGTATTTTCATTTTCTTAACACTGAAGGCACCAAGGGTATCCCTTTGGTTCATTGCCACTCATTCATCAATTCATTCATGTGCCAATACATGTTTTGTTGATGTTTTGTGCTCAAGATTTTTGGCAGAATTCTTATTCATTCCTCAGAATGCATTACTCTGTTTCATGTTTTTTATTGATTTGGTCTTGAAGTTTGTTTTCGGTCTATAGTCTTTCTATCATCTTTTTTTGGATTTTTTTGGATATGCAATGGGAACTTTATATTCAGCACAATACTTCTACTCGGGATTCCAACAATTTGGTTGATCATTGACGTCATTGTCATAATGTCATTATATTGTTTTTGTATGATGCATTCAATGTATTTGGTGGGATTTCCAGAGGTTTATTTCCTATGTAAGTATCCATATCACAAATAAAAAAATCCACCCAAATACTCCCCCCTTTGAACCATGCATTTGAGCAAGATAATTAGTTGATAGTCTATTTATTTTGTAGTTTCTATTAATTTATTTTCTAGTTTCTATCATGCTGAATGAAAACCATTAAGAATTGAGAGTAAACTGGAAGGCAAATAAATGATAATGCTTGGCATATTGCCCTATCAAACACAAACTTGGAACCAGGGTTTTAAAGGTTTCAAAGTCCAACGGGTTATGAAACCAGTACGACTCACCGAAACCAATAAGGCTCATCCAAAACTAGATGAGTCACTTGGCTGTAACACATCAGAAAAATACAGAAAATTCAAAAAAGTAGAAAATTTATTAAAAAACAGAAAAATGCTCCCCATTCCTTCTTCCCCTCTTCTTTCTCCTCTACTGGAATGCATGTGGGGTATAGCCAATGTTGAAAGTATCAGTGTCGCTACAAGTTTCATTGGCCGGGGATATAGAAACAGTGTCGATATCACCGATAATATTGCTGATAACTGGAAATGCAGGGAAACATGGTGGAATTTTTCAATGAAACTTTAGAAGATGTTAAAACATGCATATTTCCATATTTAGGAATTAAAAATTGTAAAAAAGAATGCATACATGATAAGTTTCCATTTAATGGAGGGGCTAAAAGCATATGATGTCTTAAGAAATCAGTTCAACATCCCATCCATCCGTCAACCATCCCATTTATCCATCCAACAGCCATCCAACCTTCCATCTAAACATCCATTGACATTTCAGAATATTGACAATACACGATATTCTTTGAGAAATCGTCGACAACTGGAAAGGAAATGAAAGATTGTAGTCTCAATATCGCCCATCTCATGATAATGATAATATCGCGATATTATCAAATTGAACATTGAATACAAGCATGCGCCCATTTTTTTTTAAAAAAAATATTTTTTTTAATAAACAAATTTTGGCGATATCGATACATTGGCAATATTAGCAAAATACCACCGATACACGCAAGCGACACCTGGAATTTACACAGTCAAAAATATTGGCAATACACTAGCAATATTCGATACATTGGCAATAAAAGCGATGCTTGGAATTCACACAGTCGAAAATATTGGTGATATCAATACATTGGCGATACTTAGCTATACATTGCCAATACCTGTAATTTCTAATACTATTAGTGTTATCAGTATTGCTGAGCTGGAGATATGGATAATATTGGGGATATTTCGATAATATCGGCGATGCTTCAAATAATGGCTATAGCATAGTAGAAAAAACAACGAAACAGCATGAGTTTCTAGCCAGAAGATCTAAATAGTGTGGATGTCATGATGAAAAACTTGGATATCACTACTATGTGGCTACAAGGTGTGTGATCCTTAGCACAGAGAGAACTAAAAAAAAAAAAAAAAAAACAGAGTTCTTTTCACCTAGGTCGCGACTCAGGATCACTCGCATATGTTGCCCCACTGGGACCCACATGATGAGATGGCCTGATGATTTGAACCATCTGCGTGATCAATGCTACTCTCTAGGGAACCCAATAAGAAATTTATGTTGAACGATTGATAACGGTCATCAATATGTCTCCCACTCGTTAGATGAGCTGGTAGAGACAGTGTAGTGTGTGCAAGTGATCCAGGGTTCAATCCCTAGTAGTGTTACCTTTTTCAAAAAAAAATAAAATACAGAGCATTGAAAAGAATATTCAGTGACTCACATTCAACTCTAAAAATCAAATTCAGAATTACTTTCAATGTGTGATTATTGCATAATAGATTATTTATGATAGCATGTAGAAGATTGTAACACCCTGAAAATCGGGGGTCGAATAGCAACTCAACACCCGAGTTCCAAAACATCACTTATGCAACATAAATGCTTATGATTGAATGTTGTCTATGTTAGTGCAATAATCATGAATGGGATTATACCAAAATAGTAATTCATACTCCAGATCAAGTTATAAAACGCAAGCGGAAGACTGAAAGATGTATATAAATGTATATAAAGCCAAAAACGGTCACAATCGGTCTCCAGAGTATGAACATCTTACTGAGTCACCATATACATGTATTAGTTTCAAAAAATCAAAACGCCAAAAAAAAGTGGTACAACTATAATGGTAAACCCTGTAGCCCCGTCATCTAAATGGCCTAAGCGAAGCCTCCAGAGAACTGCATGTAGGAGAACTAATCCTGATCATCATAGTAATTAGGCTCAGCCTCCTGCGTCTCAATAATACCTGCATCTAAGACAGAGTCTGGTGGGTGTCCAGAACACCGTCCCGTAACGTGGGAGTGAGTAGCTAACTCAGTGGAACAATAAAGCATAGGTTAACATGTTATCAATTCAGTCAAGCAGTAATGATAAAGCAGTACAATCAAACACTCCTAAAATACTCTTATTAATGCAAGGATGAAATGTAGTCATGATGCATGCCCTTGCCAAACCACCCTCGTGCGACACCATCTTACGTCCGCGGCATGCGTTCATCCCTCAGTGCTCCACAACGCCAGGCACATGCAGTGCTATGTTATGAGCGTGATTACCGAGTTATTATTAGTCCTTTTTTATACCGAAGTATTGGGAAACTAAGGTACCTCCCTTATATCATTCCCAAACAATGATCCATTCTAGGGTCGTCGATCCTAAATAATCTCATACGATGATGCGGTTCTAGGTTGCTTTGTAAAGGGTGCTAAGGTACAATACACATACTCGTTGCACCGCTCCCCCATTACCTTATCAGTACAGGCCTAGTTTATACTCTGCTTACTACAGGAAGGCTCGTCACCTCTCCGCAGATTCAGAGTATGCTCGAGGTCACTACAAAGGACTGTCAGGGCTGTTACACGCAAGCGTTACACCACTCCCCTATCACCTTATCAGTATAGGCCGACAGCTCGAATACAGTGTCCCATACCACCATATTCGGCTCACGAGTCTGGGTTGCTCACTGGTCACTACGGGGAGGCTCATGGCCCCAGCGTAGGCCAACAGCTCGACCACGGTGTCCCATACCACCATGTCCGGCTCATGAGTCTTAGCGGATCGAGGTACCAAGGTTAACGGGGTTTTCACTGGTGAGTTTGGTACCTTAGGTTCAAGCAGTAGCGTCCAAACATGGTAAACATACATTAGACAGATCGGGTTACTTGACGAGCTCGACTAGCACGAGTGCACAACCAGCTGAACGACATGAAGTGCATAAGCACTTCGCGTAGCCTAACCACTGTCGCCAACCGAAGTACGACTCAGTTTCGTCAAACATATCCTACGTGGCAAAATGAATCTCAGCCACGACTTCAAGCCTGTTACCAATTGTCTGGACTATCACATAGCCCCAAATCACATTCAAGTCGTAACTAGAAAGCATGTATAATAGTCAAAGCAGAATTAACAAAGTAATTCAAACATGTTAACAAGCATGTTATAAAGCACAATATAAACAGGAACACAACACATACATTTCATAAGTAAGCGATTAACTTAAACAACTTACATGAAGGAAATCTTACACATCACTAAAGTAGTTGAGAATCCTATCTCAACACCTACCTAAAGCACAATCATCTAAGTACTTACTCATACAAGCATTTTTACAAACACTTAGAATACACTTATTTAACATACATAACGTATATTAACAAAAACATGTATTTAGGCGAATCCTTTCGCCGAGTAAGTATTACACTTATATATAGCATGTTCATACAGTAATTTATCATGGCAAACACACTTTCAAAATTTGTACGTATACGGTGTTTTCTACAAATATACAGTATACACAATATGCCATAATTTGCATACGCAACTGAAACGCAAAACGAACATCGCATTGTGCATGTACAATAACACCCAGATCATGAATCTATCATTATCTGACATTGAAAGCTTTGAAAACCTTAACCTATACGTCTAAAGTCCGCACCTTACGCCGTAGAAGCGAGTAACGGACTCAGTTAAACACCAGGCCGTAATCACTAGCAGAACGGCAACCTAAGACATGAAATAGGTTAGCTATTTCATCACTTGCAACAATCATAACCCTAGAACAGATTAGGGTTAGGGTTTTTTACCTAAGAACGAAGATAGAATCGCCGGAAAAGCGATTAGATCGTGATAGTTAAGCACGTAGGATAGCAAGGTAGAGTATCGGGAAGAATCTCTCATTTCTCTCACACTCTCTCTCTTTCTTCTCCTCTCTCTCCTAGGGTTTTCTCAAATTCGTATGGGCTGAATGAGAGAGGGTTTAAGGTCCTTATATAGGCTCAAAACACTCTAAATTAGACCCAGGGCCAAGGTATACTTAGGTTATAACCAAAGTAGGTCTGTTCCGTCTCAACGGAGGACTTCTGGAGCCCCCCTTTGAGCCAAAAGTCGGACTTAAGCTCACTGACTATGGATCTAGGACTAGTTAAGTTTTCATTCCAATCGGGTTCCCAGATCACACGTGGCAGACCAGTTTCAGTTCAACGGTCACCGAAACTCGATCAGGGTTACAAGTACACGGACATGTATGGGAAATGTTCCCTGATCCGAGGGTGTATTTGGGTCAGATTCCGACGGTCTGATTGCTTATATTTGGCCCGCAAACGACAAGTCTTAGATTACTTAAATTAGATTTAATTTCTAAAGAAAATCATGTTTTCTCACACTCCTCGCTCCGGGCTCAAGCAAATAGCCCTGGGACACCATCTGGTTTTGATTTTCGAGATGGTTGTCAAGCCCAGCAAGGCGGTCCTAATTCTATAACTTCGTATTATTCGGACTTTCGATGTGCGGTCTAGATCTGATACGGAGTTTCAATGTGCTCCCGAGAGCAGCTCGGTAATGAGATTGATCCTAGATTTTAGGGTAACCTAGCGTCAATGATCCTACAAATTTTGGGTCTTGCAGATCATATTTAAAGTGGATCAAGCGGATTTCGTATGTGATCTAGTTTAGCACTTAGTTAACTTTGTCTAATTTCTAAAGGATTTGATCCTGAGTGATTTCTGCCTAAGGTGGTACTCGGGTCTTTGTATGGAAATTTCCGAGTCGTTACAAAGATGGATGGTTCAAATCATGGGGCCAACTTTGCTTGTGAACCACAAGGGGTGGCACATGCTAGCGATCATCAGCCACAACGCAGGAAAAGTGAACTCAAAAAATAATAATAATATGAAAGTAGCTTGTTTTCTTCTTCTTCTTCCTTCTCTCTTCCACTTTCTTCCTTTTTTCTCCCTCTTATTCTTCCTTCTCTTGATCTCTCTTCACTCCTCTCTCCTCTCTCCTCTCCTGAATCATCCCATTGCTTGCAAGGGCAATTGCAAGCTATGATGGATATGGTCTTCACTGTACTTGTCTCGTCAAATAGGATCGAAGAGTGTGGGACCCACTATGCCACATGCATGCACATTTGGAATTAGCAAACCTCTTCAATGAGTTTCTATCGAAGTGATGACTTAATCCAACTTGTCCTATCTTGTTAGGACCAATGTTTTAAATATCGAAGATATCGGCCGATATATCCCACGATATATCTTGTATCCCACCTGTGTGATACGAAACACACAGGTAGTGCCGACTGCCGATATATCCCACATGTTCGATCCGGTGAGCATTTTCAATTTCCGATCCCTTTTTTTATTGAAATCATGTTAAATCAATGTCAAATGGTTATAAATCCATTGGTTTTCATGTTTTGCAGGAAAAATTATCGAGTCAGAGCTTTGATTTCAATATCCATTGGTTCTTCATGTTCTTCATTTTTTATTTCTTTCGAAATTTTCCTTCAACCAATTGTTAATTGAGACTAATTTCGAAGTATTTAGGAGTATTTGATGAAATGATCATCACATACACTCTAATTTCGAAATTTGAATGTAGGTGGTCCGATTTGGGGAAATTTGGGGAATTTTCAATTTTTCTCCCAAATCGCTTGCAATGTTACACTCCAAACATGAAATCAAGCATGTATGAGGCCCGATCTACTGATTTGTTAAGTCCTTGTCAATTTTTGGAAAATAAAAATCACTTTTTAATTACAAATTAATAAAAAATTATTAAAATATTATTTTTTTTCAAAATTTCCCTTCAACCAGCTGTTAATTGAGACTAATTTCATTGTACTTAGGAGCGTTTGATGAAATGATCATCACATACACTCTAAATGTTATGCATTCAATTTGAATATAGTTGCATTAGTTCAGTCAAACTACACATAGCTTAGGACCCTGTATGAAGGAAACCTATTATGTGCACTTCTTTTTTGAGATGTTATGATTTAAAAGTGTGTATTAAGGTCTTTTTCTTAACAATTCCTAAAGTTTCATTGAAAAATTCAACCATTTTCCCAATGTTTCCCCATGTTTCTCAAAAAGTGTGATAAATTACCTGATACAAATGATATATCCCGTGCGATAACCGATACGTATCTGTATTCCAAGGATGCGACACGTAACGCGATACCGATATTTCAAACACTGGTTGGGACTCATCCTGGTTCGGCATGACTCAGTCTAGTACAAGACAAGTCAAATCAAGTCAAACTAAATTGGGACCAATTCGAGGGTATTTCTTGTAGCAGCAACCCTTATCAGTTTCAACAGAAACCAAGTTGTGCCGAACAATATTTTTAAAATGCTTAGAATTCAAGATGAGCACTTGGTAATTGAAAGTTTTGGAAGTAGATTATTATGGAAGGGATGTGCTCATTTTTTGGTAGAACACCCTTGTCATGGATGCCTTTTGCCTTTGCATTTTATTATGTGTTGAATTACTAGATTCTCTGCCTAAGAAGCTATAGAGAAATCAAAGAAATGATCAATTCACTTTTCACAGTTCCAGCACCTTTTCTAAGGTAAGTCTATTAAAGTAACTCTGCATGGTGCGATGCACCAGTCGGTAATGTTTTTAGTATTGATGATACCGGCTGGTATATCCCACAATATATCTTGTATCCCACCTGTGCGATATGAAACGCACGAGTGGATATATCCCACCTGTTGGATTTGGTGAGCATTTTCGATCCTTTTTTTTTGTATATCATGTTAAATCATTGTCAAATTGTTACAAATCCATGATTTTTCATGTTTTGCATGAAAAATCATGGATTTGAAGCTTCGATTTCGAGATTTTGAGGAAATGGGCCGAGTTGTGGAAAATTGGGAAAAATAGAAATTTCCCAATTTCTTGCAAATGAGTTGCAATCTTTGTGTCCAAACGCAAAATCAAGCACGTATGTAACCTGATCTGGTGATTCTTCTTTTGCTTTTGATGTATTGCTTGTGTTTTCACACGTCTTCGTACATTTATAAATTATATAAATAAATATTGAATATACTTGCATTAGTTTAGTCAAACAGCATAGAAATTAGGACCCCATACAAAGGAAACTTATTATGTGCACTTATTTTTTGTAATGTTTTGATTTCTAATTGTGTATTAATGTCTTTTTTAACAATCCCTCAAGTTTCATTGAAAAATTCGATCAAATTCCCCATGTTTCCCTACAACAGCAATAAATTATGCGATACAATTGATATATCCCCTATGATAACCGATATGTATCCATATCCCAGGGGTGTGGATACATTATGCGATAACAATACGGAAAACGCTGCCAGTTTGTCCCAGGGATACAGTTTGATCTCAAAGAAGCGGCCAATCTTCGAGCTCCTTCCAAGCAATAGTGAGAATTCCTTTTGGATTTGTAAAAGCTGATCCAATGATGCCAAACAAAACAAAGAACATGCTAAGTCAAGGGCATTGCACTATGAAGGATAACTTTACTAGAAAGCAATCAAAGAAAAGCCTATCGGAAAGCAACGAAAACAATGCATTCGCTAAGAAAGGGGCATGATGAAGGATAATTTTATTAAAAAGTAAACAAAACAATGCATACACTAAGAAGGGGGTGACCAAGTAGCCAATCATGAGTGACCCTCATCACTCTCTTTGCAAGAACGTCAGATACCTTGTTTTCATCCCTCAAAACATTTGGAAAAAATGGCTTCCAAATTCAAAGACAAAGCTCTCATCTCAGAGAAAAGAAAGGCCATTTACAAGGATCCAGATCAACCAAGCTAGTCAGCTATGTCATGGTGAGAGTTGCCTTTCATAACAAAATTCCTGCAAAAGGGTACCAAGAAAATGTGCAAGGCTGCAAGCCTACCCTGTCTCACTGGAACTATCTCTCCACGTGGATCAGAGAAAGCAATCTCTCGCCGAATCTGTAATTCTTTCCCTCCAATATATCAGTAGAGCTCTTGGTATGAATGGTTATTGTGTACACTCTTTTGTGTTAGGTAAATAAATTGAGTTTATTTGTGGTCCTGTATCAATTTACCCTTAATTTGTGGTTTTCTATCGTGGGTGAGTAGCATCCTTTTTTTAAATCAATCATTATCTGATCATGGAGTGCCGTGGATGCAGCAAGCAATGTTGAAGACTGAGCTCCGGAGCATGGAACGAATGCAGAAACGTGAAGGAGTAGATATGACATATCTGAAAAATGTGATCTTAAAGCTGCTGGAAACAGGTATTCAGATAATGGGTTGCAGTCATAAACTAAAATAGACATTGTCATCTTTTGATTTTCAAACTCATATTCTGTTCTTTTTTTCATCGATGGGACATTGGTTTTTCTTTTTTTATCCATTTTTACTCCTGTCGGTTTCGATCTTCAAGTAGAGAGAGAGAGAGAGAGAGAGAGAGAGCTTAACAAGATAGCTTTCTATTCGCAGGTGAAGTGGAGGTTCTACTTCCAGTGATTGGGATGTTGCTACAGTTCAGCCCTGAAGAGGTGAAGTCAATAATCTCTCGCAATCTTATTATTGTATACGAAGAAACTGTTATGAGCTCTTCATAAAAGTTCTAGGAAGTGTCATCCCCACTTTATGCATTGCAAATATGTGTGGTGATTGGGACCATCAATCAGGTGGCCACCAAATGGATGGGCGATATGCCTGCTAGACTACTTTGGTAATAAGATGTTGGGTATTTTGCCATCCGAATGTGGATTGCTACCACAGTCTCATCTTGGGACACAAACCATCCACTTGGCATCCTACCCAATTAATGATTTTCATCACCCTAAGCAAGCGCTACATCTAAAATTGATCAATTTCTTATAAGTTTACACTTTGTGAAACTCCATGAAGTGTGCGCATCATGATAGGCATTTCTCTTCCTCTACAAACTTTTCATGAAGTGGGAGCATTATGGTAGCAGTGGTTGATTTGGTTCATTACAGAACCAAATGAGACAAATTATACATTGCCCCAGCAGAGAGATCGTATTGTCAGTTCAGTCTTTTTGTTTGTACAAGTGGGCCCCATGGTTTAGTGATCCAAAATGTTGATATTATAGGACTCACCATGGATGGCCCTATGCACCAAAATCCCCAGATTGAAAGATCCTATAGCCATCGAATACTTGGCTGAGTAGAATCATTATTGTATGTTCTTTCATGATGGTTTTTTTGGTTGGCAACCTATTGAAAGATTTAGAACTCCATCTGATTTATTTATTTATTTATTTTTTTTTTTGGGGGGGGGGGGGGGGGTGGAGGATGGCCCATCCTTGTACAAACTGAAAATCCGATTGTGCGTCCATACAATTGTTCAGCCCAAGCATTGATACTACCTCGGAAGAAACAAGTTCAAGCTACCTTCCGAATGATAATATACTGAGCTTGTTTTCATAACCTGGGGACAGAAGGGAAAATCTAGGGTTGACACAGGGTCAGGTCAACCCAAGACAGTCAAGATTCAGGCAACGCTTTTGATGCCAATGTTAAGAAAACGGGCTGGGCTCTGGCAGTTACAAGAATCAATAGTAATAGAAGGGTTTCATGATCCTCAACCTGTTAGAATACTGCCAATGGGCTTCAAATGAGGCATGTTAAGTAGGATGAGTTGGGTAAGGGTTAATGGATCAGCTCTGGCCATGGGCTTAAAGAATGGATCAGGCTCACATTTAAACCTTGGCCCATTTAGTAAAAGTGTGAAGCCTGAGTTGATCCCAGCCGACCTGGAACCCAACCCATTGCCACCCCTGGGTAGAACGCATGGCTCAATTGATTGTTCCCATTTGCTTCAACCATGAGGCCACGGGTTTGGTCCCACTTTGCTGACCAACATAGGAGCTTGGGCCTACAAAGTGAGGATGAAAAATTGGGTATGGGCAATTATCGGCATCATTCTCGCCTTTCTCACCCCCATACATGTAATTCTGCCCACAGATAAAAAAGTGCCAACAAGCTTACAGCTCCTCGACCGACTCCTCAAGTCCTGCAACAGCACAGGCTGATGCTGCATCATCTGGGTCTGGCTCTCTCTTCTCAAGGTTTTCATTTACATAGTGGCGGAAGTTGGTTGCAGAAATCCTCACCAGCCAAATGAATGCAACGACATATTTCTCAGCTGAAGGGAAGTTGGATCATGCCAACCAATCAAGAAGCAAAGCAGAGCTTTCCGCAATGCAAGGGTTCCAACATGGAACCTAATTTATAATCTCCCAGCATCATGTGTGCCGTAATTATTTTGTAACAGTAAGCTGTAGTCCATGAAATTACATGGTGTAAAGAGAAAAAAGAAAAAGGGAAAGGAAACTAATAAAGAAATGAAAATGGGAAGGCAGCCAAACAGGCAGTGTAAGTGTGAGGCAGAATGGAGAAGAGAAAACAGGTTGATCATGTGAGTTTTCTTTTTTTAACTTTTTACTTTAGTACTTCCATGATTCGTAACTACGCATGAAAGTTGGATTTGCAGTGTTGCGGGGTCGAAGGCTCAAATGCAGATGTCATGTCTAAGCAATGTTTTGAAACTGGACTAGATCTTAGGCAGTGTTTTTAAGGCGTTTGTCCATGGTGACAAGTCTGGTTCTTGGCAGTTTTGACATAGGAAGACCTTGGGAGATTTTTCATATTTTGATGCTTTTCTCAACATGTTATGGGGAAAATCTCGTTGAAAATAATATATTAAAAATAATTCTTAGAAACTAATAAATAATTTCAAAATTTTAAATATGTGTGTGTGTGTGTGTGTGGAATGAATTCCTTTTAACTTTTGATAATTTTTTCTTTAAAATTGTGATAATTTTCCAATAAAACTGCAAAAGTTAAAATTCTGCTGGAATTTTGAAAATCCCATGTCATTATTTTGATAATTATCTATCTCCAATGGAAAAAAAAAAAAAAAAAAAAAAAAAAAAAAAAAAGAAGAAGAAGAAGAAGAAAAAAGGCGTGATATTTTAAAAATCTGGGGATATCTGTCACATGCGAACATTTCCCCCGCTCACCAGTGCGCAACGGCTATTTGCGTACTAAAATTGGGGGCGGCTTAGGCGAGACCCGAGGTGGGTGGGACACCTGACTGTGGGGCCCTCTATGATGTATGTGACTACGTCCATGGCGTCCATCCGCATTGAAAGCTCATTTTAGGCATGATCCAAAAAAATGAAGCAGTTCCAAATTCCAGATGGACCTTGGTACATGAAACAGTGGTTATTGACCATTAAAAACTAAACTTCTTGTGGGCCACAAAAGCTTTGGTTCAAGATGATATTTGTGTGGTCTCTTCATCTAGGTGTTTGTGACCTTATCAACAGGTTGGATGGCAAATAAACATTCCATTGGAATCCATGAAGTTTTTAATGGTCGGGATTCAATTGCAACTGTTTCATGTGGTGTGGTCCACAAGATTTGAGTCAGCTTCATTTTTGGGACCATGCCCTAAAATGAGCTTTGAAAATGGTTGGACGGTATGGATTTAAGGCACATACATCAATGTGAGCCCCACGGTCAGGGGTCCCACCCATCTATGGAGGATCCGGGGTCTCACCTAATCCGCTCCCCATAAAATTGGAAGCGAACCTTGAAGTTCCGTGGGCCCCACCACAATGTATGTGTTATCCATTTTTCCCGATCATTTTCGGGCATGAGCCAAAAAATAAGGTCGATCCAAAGCTACGTGGACCACGCCAAAAGGCAACTAGGACAGCGACGCCCACCGTTGAATCCTTCCTATGGTCCGCTGTAATGTTTATTTGATATCCAGCCTGTTCATAAGGTCACACAGCCGGGATGAAGGGAAAACACAAATTTCTGCTTGATCCAAAATTTCTGTGCCCTCGGGAAGTTTTCAACTACAGGTGTTTGATACTCATTGTTTTCTGTTGCATGGTCCACTTGAACTTGGGATTTGCCTCATTTTTGAGGCTTGTGCCTTAAAATGGTCTAACAAAATGGATGGATGGTGTAGAAATAAGCAACGGTCCACATTCATTAGATAAAATGCCCATGGTCTGTTGATAATGCAAGGATTCAGGCGGTGTGGTAACAAGCTGCAGCATATCTGGGTTTTTAATTTCGACAAGATGGGCCCACGGTTGTTAATTTAGACCGTTGATCTGTTATACTCTTCCTGGATGGACTACGTCTCAAAATTATCCTTGATAAGACGTTTCAGTACATGGCCTACCAAAAAATATTGGTAACTGATCTCCTTCAATCTCGAAGTTTTTCAAGACATGCCCCATCCACGGTGGGTCACCAACAGACCAATGGCCTGGATTACCCAATCATATACTCCGCTTAGCATAATCGAAAAGGCCGAGTACACGTGACAAATATGGAGGCGACGTGTATCATATAATTCCACTTCCATCCTACCCTATCTCTCTCTTTGAGAAAATGACCACTGTAGACAAAACCTTTTACCCAGCGGTTTCTACGAAAGAATACAAACTTTAGTTACCAATCTAGAATATCACGTGCGGACAGCGACATTGAGGACGAAACTACCCCTCCTTTCACGGAAACGGATTGGGTACTCCCCCTGCCACCGGCCAATGGCGGATGGGATGGTCGGTGGTCTGTGGGCCCCACCATGATGTATGCTATTCATCCATGCCGTCCATATATTTTTCCATATCATTTTATGGTATACGACCAAAAATGAGGTATATGCAAATCTCAAGTGTACCACATTACAGGAAACAGTGTTGAATGAGCGTCGACCATTAAAAACGTTTTGGGGGCCCACTGTGATGTTCGTGAGAAATCCTCCCCGTCTAAGTTCATTCATAGGTCACAAAGACCTGGATGAAGAAGAAAAACAAATTTCATAATGATCCAAAACTTCTATAACCCCTAAAAGGGTTTCAATGGAAGGCGTTCAATTCCCCATTGCCTTTTACAGTGTGGTCTACTTGATAGTTAGATCTATCTTATTTTTAGTCTCAAGCCTGAATATGAGCTCGCCAAATAGATGGACGGTTTGGATATAACACATACCTCATAATAGGACCCACAAAAAGCGGTGGGATTACAACAGCAAAAAAAAAAAAAAAAAACCGTCGATATATCGACAGCCAGTCGATATATCGAAAATGGTCCAGAACTGTCCAGTGAGTTTTCCTCAAAAATCTTACAATTTTCGATATATCGACTGTCTGTCGATATATCGAAAAAGGTGTTTTACCTTTAGCTACGGATTATAACCGTAGCCATAACTGTAGTCTGTGCCAGTCTATGAAATTTTTTATTATTTTTTTTTTTTTTATTTTTTACATGGAGAAATTTATTCTACCTACAATTTTCTTTAATACATATTTATATAAATAGATATATATATATATAAGCATATAAAAAAATTTTCCCTCTTTTTTTTCATTTATTTCTTTAATCATTTAACAAGAATATCTTCTAAACCAAAATTAGTTACTTGATGTACCACATATGATTTTGGGGTAAGAGAAGCTACTTTAGCCAACCAACCTAGTTATTTTCCAAGATTCCATCAGGTCGATGGTTGAAAATACATTTCATTCACTTCGCTGTCAATTTCAGTCACTTCGCGGTCAAACTAGAAATTGAGCGGGACAAATATGAAATTGAGTAGGAAAATTGAAAATTGAGTAAGGTCAGGTAGGAATTGAGCGAGGGAACCTAGAAATTGAGAGAGGCAAGGTAGGAGTTCAGCAAGGGAATCTAGAAATTGAGCGAGGCAACGTAAAAAATGAGCGAGGGAACCTACGATTTGAGCTAGGCAACCTAGGAATTGAGCGAGGGAAGCTAGAAATTGAGCGAGGGAAGCTAGAAATTGAGTGAGGCAACGTAGGAATCGAGCGAGGGAAGCTAGAAATTGAGCAAGGCAACGTAGGGATTCAGCGAGGGAAGCTATAAATTAAGCGAGGGAAGCTAAAAATTGAGCGAGGCAACGTAGGAATTGAGCGAGGCAACATAGGAATTGAGCGAGGGAAGCTAGAAATTGAGCGAGGGAACGTAGGAATTGAGCGAGGGAAGCTAGAAATTGAGCGAGGCAACGTAGAAATTGAGCGAGGGAAGCTAGAAATTGAGCGAGGTAACGTAGGAATTGAGCGAGGGAAGCTAGAAATTGAGCGAGGCAACGTAGGAATTGAGCGAGGGAAGCTAGAAATTGAGCAAGGCAACGTAGGAATTGAGCGAGGGAAGCTAGAAATTGAGCGAGGGAAGCTAGAAATTGAGCGAGGCAACGTAGGAATTGAGCGAGGGAAGCTAGAATTTGAGCGAGGCAACGTAGGAATTGAGCGAGGGAAGCTAGAAATTGAGCGAGGCAATGTAGGAATTGAGCGAGGGAAGCTAGAAATTGAGCGAGGGAAGCTAGAAATTGAGCGAGGCAACATAGGTTCCCTCGCTCAATTCCTACGTTCCTCGCTCAAATCCTAGGTTACCCTCGCTCAATTTCTAGCTTCCCTCGCACAATTTGTAGCTTCCCTCGCTCAAATCCTATGTTGCCTCGCTGAATTTCTAAGTTCCCTCGTCAAATTCTAGCTTCCTCGCTAAATTTCTAACTTCCCTCGCTCAATTCCTAGGTTGCCTCGCTCAAATTCTCGATTTTCTCGCTGAATTTTTACCTTGCCTCACTCAATTTCTAGGTTCCCTCGCTCAATTTCTAGCTTCCCTCACTCAATTCCTAGGTTGTCTCGCTGAATTTCTAGGTTCCTCGCAATTTCTAGCTTCCTCGCTTAATTCCTAGGATTCTTCATTTGAATTTTTACGTTGCCTCGCTCATTTCTAGGTTCCTCGCTCAATTCCTATGTTGCCTCACTCAAATCCTAGGTTGCCTCGCTCAATTTCTAGATTCCCTCGCACAATTTGTAGCTTCCCTCGCTCAAATCCTAGTTGTCTCGCTGAATTTCTAGGTTCCCTCGCTCAAATTCTAGCTTCCCTTGCTCAATTTCTAACTTCCCTCGCTCAATTGCTACGTTACTTCGCTGAATCCCTACGTTGTCTCGCTCAATTTCTAGCTTCCCTCACTCAATTCTTATGTTGCCTTGCTCAATTTCTAGCTTCCCTCGCTCAATTCCTACGTTGCCTCGCTCAATATCTAGCTTCCCTCACTCAATTCCTACGTTGCCTCGCTCAATTCCTAGGTTCCCTCTTTCAATTTCTAGCTTCCCTCGCTAACGCTCCTCGAACTCCGAGTTGTACGAACGGTTCAAAAGTGATCAACGTTACATGGGCCCTACTGGTTATGTATTTATTATATCCACAACGTTCATCCATATTTCGAGATCATTTTAGGACCATTATCATAAAAAACAAAAAAAAATCATATCTAAAGATCAACTGGACCACACCACAAAGAACAGCAGAAAATTGATTTTCACCGTTAAAAATTTTGTAGGGCCCACCGTAACGTTTATTTTCCATCCAACTATTCAGAAGGTCACAAAGACCAGGATGAAGAGGAAAAACAAGTTTCATAATGATGAGACGAAAAATAAGACAGATCTAGCTATCAAGTGGACCACACTGTTAAAGGCTGTGGATGATTGAACGTCTACCATTGAAACCCTTTTAGGGGTCACAGAAGTTTTGGATCATTATGAAACTTATTTTTCCTCTTCATCCTGGTCTTTGTGACCTTATGAATAGGTTGGATGGAAAATAAATGTTAAATGTTACTTGGGCCCTACAAAATTTTTAACGGAAAATCAATTTTCTCATTGTTTTTGTGGTGTGGTCCAATTGATCTTTGGATATGATTTTTTTTATAGATAATGGTCCGAAATGATCTCAAATATGGATGAACGTTGTGGATATAATAAATACATAATCTGTGGGGCCCATGTAACATTGATCACTTTTGAACCTGCTCGTATAACCTGAGTTCGAGGAGCGTGAAGCGAGGAAGCTAGAAATGAAAGAGGGAACCTAGGAATGAGCAGGCAACGAGGAATTGAGCGAGAGAAGCTAGATATCGAGCGAGGGAAGCTAGAAATGAGCGAGGCAATGTAGAATCGAGCAGGAAGCAGAAAGTGAAATGAGGCAACGTAGGAATTCAAATAAGTAACCAGAATTGAGTGAGGAAGTTAGAAATTGAGCGAGGAAGCTAGAATTTGAGCGAGGAACCTAGAAATTCAAATGAGACAACTAGGATTTGAGCGAGGAAGCTACAAATTGTGCGAGGAATCTAGAAATTGAGCGAGGCAACCAGATTGAGCGAGGCAACATAGGAATTGAGCGAGGAACCTAGGAAATGAGCGAGGCAACGTAGAAATTCAATGAAGAATCCAGGAATTAAGCGAGGAAGCTAGAAATTAAGCGAGGAACCTAGAAATTGCAGAGACAACCCAGGAATTGAGCGAGGGAAGCTAGAAATTGAGCGAGGGAACCTAGAAATTGAGTGAGGCAAGGTAAAAATTCATCGAGGAAACCAAGAATTTGAGCGAGGCAACGTAGGAATTGAGCGAGGGAAGCTAGAAATTGAGCGAGGCAACGTAGGAATTGAGCGAGGGAAGCTAGAAATTGAGCGAGGGAAGCTAGAAATTGAGCGAGGCAACCCTAGGATTTGAGCGAGGAATGTAGGAATTGAGCGAGGAACCTGGTTGCCTCGCTCATTTCAGCTTCCTCGCTCAATTTCTAGCTTCCTCGCTCAATTCCTACGTTGCCTCGCTCAATTTCTGGCTTCACTCGCTCAATTTCTAGCTTCCTCTCTCAATTCCTACGTTGCCTCGCTCATTTCTAGCTTCCTCGCTCAATTCCTACGTTGCCTCGCTCAATTTCAGCTTCCTCGCTCAATTTCTGGCTTCCTCGCTCAATTTCTAGCTTCCTCGCTCAATTCCTACGTTGCCTCGCTCAAATTCTAGCTTCCCTCGCTCAATTTCTAGCTTCCCTCGCTCAATTCCTACGTTGTCTCGCTCAATTTCTAGCTTCCCTCGCTCAATTTCTAGCTTCCCTCACTCAATTTCTAGCTTGCCTCGCTCAATTTCTAACTTCCCTCGCTCAATTCCTATGTTGCCTCGCTCAATTTCTAACTTCCCTCGCTCAATTCCTACGTTGCCTCGCTCAATTCCTACGTTGCCTTGCTCAATTTCTAGCTTCCCTCGCTGAATCCCTACGTTGCCTCGCTCAATTTCTAGCTTCCCTCGCTCAATTCCTAGGTTGCCTAGCTCAAATCGTAGGTTCCCTCGCTCATTTTCTACGTTGCCTCGCTCAATTTCTAGCTTACCTCGCTGAACTCCTACCTCGCCTCTCTCAATTTCTAGGTTCCCTCGCTCAATTCCTACCTTGCCTCACTCAATTTTCAATTTGCCTACTCAATTTCATATTTGTCCCACTCAATTTCTAGTTTGTGTGAAGTGACTGAAATTGAACAATGAAATGAATGAAATGTATTTTCAACCATCGACCTGATGGAATCTTGGAAAATAACTAGGTTGGTTGGCTAAAGTAGCTTCTCTTACCCCAAAATCATATGTGGTACATCAAGTAACTAATTTTGGTTTAGAAGATATTCTTATTAAATGATTAAAGAAATAAATGAAAAAAAAGAGGGAAAATTTTTTTATATGCTTATATATACCTATTTATATAAATATGTATTAAAGAAAATTGTAGGTAGAATAAATTTCTCCATGTAAAAAATAAAAAAAAATAAAAAAAAAATTAAAATTTTCATAGACTGGCACAAACTACAGTTATGGCTACGGTTATAATCCGTAGCTAAAGGTAAAACACCTTTTTCGCTATATCGACAAAAGTCGATATATCGAAAATTGTAAGATTTTTGAGGAAAACTCACTGGACAGTTTTGGACCATTTTTGATATATCGACTGGCTGTTGATATATCGACGTTTTTTTTTTTTTTTTTTTTTTTTTTTTTTTTTTGTTGTAATCCCACCGCTTTTTGTGGGTCCTATTATGAGGTATGTGTTATATCCAAACCGTCCATCTATTTGGCGAGCTCATATTCAGGCTTGAGACTAAAAATAAGATAGATCTAACTATCAAGTAAACCACACTGTAAAAGGCAATGGGGAATTGAACGTCTACCATTGAAACCCTTTTAGGGGTTATAGAAGTTTTGGATCATTATGAAATTTGTTTTTCTTCTTCATCCAGGTCTTTGTGACCTATGAATGAACTTAGACGGGGAGGATTTCTCACGAACATCATGGTGGGCCCCCAAAAAGTTTTTAATGGTCAACGCTCATTCAACACTGTTTCCTGTAATGTGGTACACTTGAGATTTGCATATACCTCATTTTTGGTCGTATACCATAAAATGATATGGAAAAATATATGGACGGCATGGATGAATAGCATACATCATGGTGGGGCCCACAGACCACCGACCATCCACCATTGGCTGGTGGCAGGGGGAGTACCCAATCCGTTTTCGTGAAAGGAGGGGTAGTTTCGTCCTCAATGTCGCTGTCCGCACGTGATAGTCTAGATTGGTAACTAAAGTTTGTATTCTTTCATAGAAACCGCTGGGTAAAAGGTTTTGTCTACAGTGGTCATTTTCTCTCTCTCTTTCTTGCCGACGGCTTGACTACGATACGTTCGATTAGGATGCGGATCGCGTACTGAGTAACTCAGTGGGGTACCGTGATTTATTTATTTTATCCACTCCGTCCATCCATTTTAAAAGATAATTTTAGTACTTATTTCCTAACATGAAGCATATGAAAAGCTCAAGTGAACCACACCACAGGAAAAAGTGTGAATTGACAGTCTATTGTTGAAAGATTCTTGGGGCCTAGAGTTTTGGATAAAGATGATCTTAGTTTTTTCCCTTCATACAGGTCTTTTTGATTTAATGAAAGAGTTGGATGACAAATAAACATCACTGTGGCCCTAGAACGGTTTCAACGGTGGAAATCATTATTTCCACTGTTTCCTGTGGTGTTGTCCATTTAAGCTTTTCATTTTCTTCAAAATTGGAATAAGCTGGAAAAACGGATGAACGGAGTGGATAGACACATACATTCATGGTGTGCCCAATAGAGTTTACTCCGTACGATACAATGGTACTTAGCAACTCAGTACGTTATCCGATCACGTTGGAGTTCATCCAAAGAAGAGCTCTGACCTGGATTTGGTGGTTATTGACGTGGCGGATAACATGTGCCGCAGGTAGAGACAAACAACTTTTTAACGGACAGTTCATTCTTGGCCTCATGTCTTAAAATTTTATGGGACGCGGATTGCGTCCTACGGATTACCGTCCGGCCAACGTGATGTAAACGTTTTATCCATGCAGTTCTTCGCTTTTCTTAGATAATTTTAAGGTATTATTCTAAAAATTAGGCATGTCCAAGGCTCAAGTGGACCACAAAGTGGGGATTGAACTTTCACCATTAAAAACTTCTTGGGAGCGGGGAAGTCCCAGATCAAGCTGAAATTTGTTTTTTCACTTGATCCATGTCTACATGACCTTATTAATAGGTTTAATGGTAAAAAAAAACATTACGGTGGCCCTTATAAAGCTTTCAATGGTGGGTGTCATTATCACCGCAGCTTCTTTTGGTGTGGTCCACTAGAGCTGTATACCTGCCTCACTTTTAGCTTTATATCTTAAAATGATCTGATAAAAACGATGAACGGAGTGGATAAAACTATTTCATCACGGTGGGCCCCACAGAGTCCGCATCCCTTAAAATGAACTCAAAAAGCGGATGGACGGTGATGATTTCTCACAGACATCCCAGTGGGCCTCACCTGCGTTCCCAGCACAGGAACTTCCTGCAGAAGGCTTTCGCAGGAAATCTGCATCCCTTTTAAACTGTAACGCCCCAAAAATCGGGGGTCGAGTAGAAACTCAACTCCCGAGTTCCAACGCATCACTTATACAACAAATAAAGTGATGTTTGTATGTTGTCTGTATTTGTGCATGAAATATGAATGAGATTAAGCCAAAACTGCAAACATAATTCAGGGATAGTTGTGATACGCAAGATGAATATATAAAACCTTCTAAACCAGTACAAGTCCCCAAAGCATGTATGCATTGCCAGGTCAATAATTACATGTAAAATTTTAAAATTTACCAAATGATAAAGTGTAATGTTCAACTATCTATATCCCTGTGGCCCCGGTACGCAACTTCAGGTCCACATAAACTCGCCAGATCATTGCATGTAGGAGAACTCCTCCTCACCATCATAAAAGTCAGGCTCCGCTTCACGAGCATCGCCATCATCTAAAACTACAACAGGGTCTGGTTGGTGTGTACAACACCGTCCCGTAACGTAGGAGTGAGTAGCTAACTCAGTGGAACAATAAAGCACAGGTTAACATGTTATCAATTTAATCAAGCAGTAATGATAAAGTAGGAAATCACACATCCCTTAGTACTCTTATTAATGCAAGAATGGTATGTATTTATGATGCATGCCCACGCCTGCACTCCCTCAGCGACTCCTTACGTTCGCTGCACGCCACACTCCCTCAGTGCTTGACCATTAACGCCAAACGCACACGTATGCAGTGCATGAACGTGATTACCAAGTTCTTTATTAGTCATTTTCATACAGTATGATTGGGAAACTAAGGTACCTCCTTTATATCACTTCCTAAACAAGGATCCATTCTAAGGTCGTCAGTCCTAGTAAATCTCATACGATAATACAGTTCTAGGTCGCTATAAAGGGTTCGTCGTCTTATCAATGCAGGCCTAATTATACTCTAGTTACTACGGAGAGGCTCATCGCCTCAACGCAGGTTCAGAGCATGCTCGAGGTCACTACACCAACGCGTCATCTGAGGAAGTGGGCCACACACTTGCACTCTTTCTCACACGGGAGAGCTTGGACGTCCCATTTTTTTCTCTTCTTTGTTGCTTGGAAATGTGTGAAGAGAAAGAGAGAGAGAGAGAGAGAGAGAGAGAGAGAGAGAGGGTTGTAAGGGAGAGAGAGTGATGGATGTGAGGTGAGTGATGGGTGAGGTGAGTGATGGGTGAGATGAGAGATGGGTTGAATTTGGTGGTTGCTTAACTTATGGAGAAAGAAAGCATGGGTGTGTGTACTTGACATGAGGTGATTGATTGATTGATTGATAGGACATGTTGTAGAGATTCTCTTGGGATTGCAAACGCGCGGTGTTTTCTTCGAAATAAACGTCGGCCTGCATCTTCTGGTCAGGGTGTTGGATTGATGCGCTAGTTGCAGCGTCGGAACCCCGGCGACGGTGCGGTCGCAATGTTACAAGTCTTAGATTAAGCCAACTCAATTCTACAGGATACGACTTAGGGTCGATCGCAAACGTTAATTATACGTTGCAAGTTGTCCGAATTTGACAGGAAGGATCGCGGAAGTCGACGGAACAGTACGGACTAGGATACGGGTCTTACATTCCATGCGCTACCTTGTGAGGAGACTTGCCCTAATGCTTAGTTTTTGTCCCAAAGTAAGATCTATGCACTCCATATTCCCCGAAGTAAGATCCATGCACTTTACATTCCCTGTCTAAGCCTGTGTACTCCTACCCTCAGACAGATGGCCTCCACATTTCAAAAGATCGCCGCTCCACATTTCAAGGGATCATCGCTCCACATTTCAAGGGATCACTCCATATTTCAAGGGATGATCATCTCTCCAATGGAAAGATGATCATAATTGATCTCAACGGTCAGATCAAGGAAGAATGAATGGAAGGATGATCAGAATTGATCTCAACGGTCAGATCAAGGGTTTCAAGCCTGTACAACCCATCTCCCTTGGAGATGTGATAACAAATCGTCGAAATGCTGCCGAAATTGCCATCGGACTATCTTATCTTTCATTCATTACTTTGATTAATTGTACTCTGTTTTCAAAATCAAGGGACCCCGAGGATGTAAATGAACTCAGAATAAATGTGATCATTACTCTCTCATTCTTTTTCTTTATTATCATTGAATAAATCTCCTAAATCAAACGCATTTGTTTTCTTGTCGAAACAAAATGGTGACTCTGCTAGGGACTTATTAATTGATGGTAACTTAGAAAATATTAAGAGAACATTTATCACTTTTGGTGTCTTTATGGACGCCAAAATGGCGACTCTCAGTAGGAACATCTTCCCCTTCATCTCTAAAAACAAAGTACAATTTTATTTAAATAAGATAACTAACACCCTGTTCTGAATGACAAGTATACCGCAACAACCTTTCTCTTGTCTAACATGGTTGTCTACTTCGCATCCAACGGATTTTCACCAGAAAGTATCGAAGAAGATCAAATCGGTTGCGAACAAGGACAGAAAATACCAAGTAGTATTCAGAATAGTTTATGCTTCACCGGTAGCGCAACAAGACGAAGAATATCATCCCGCCGAGTATGGTTGACGAACCAATCATGTGCAATGTTACGAGGCGCAGTTTTATCACACTCACTCAATTCATCATCAGCAATGTAGTTTTCACTTTCTCCTTCGAAAGACTAGCGTGAACAATAGTAAACCTTAAGGAAAGCCCTCAGATGAGAAGTTAGTTCGACTAAATTAGACGTTGCCCACCAACGAGAAGACGAATCAATTAGTGTATTCATCAGTCAATAGAGAACCCTGGGGGCATCATCACAACTGGATAGAGTAGAAGAGCAAGTTAAATTTGCAATTTGAAAGGAGTTAAAGTGAAGCTGCTCAACTCTCATATGAATCGGCTACTTCAAAGTCTTAAGAGAACAATAGCAGATATTGCCAAAAATAAAAAATAAAAAATTGAAGGATAGTCAAAAGTAAAGAATCGAATCTTTTGATGAAGAGAACATCGGCGATTTTACAAATAAGAAAGTAAAGAAAGAGTTCAGACAATTCAAGGACTACATGAAATATATATTTGAAGAGGACGACATACTCCTTATGATGGCTAGCTGCGGAGAAAATTGAATTACCACAGCCAAAGTATTCAAAGAAAATGAAGTAAAGAAGAAAAAAGTATTCTACCGAAGATGATCTATGATAGTAGAAATTGTCATAAAGAAGACATGAAATAAGCGAGAAAGTAACGACATATGGTCCCGATTGAAAATATTCGCTCCATAGGAGAACAGGCAAGAAGAAAGTAAGACAAGTATATTCATCATGGGGGTAAGCTTTCATCAACATACCTGCCAGTTCAGCAAAATATATCATCCCTGAATACCAAAAAGGTTCATGACATTTTAACTTAGAAGATTCATGGTGTAGTTACTCAAGGGGTAGACAAAAGCATACAAAATATGTTATCTATGAAGATAAATTACAGTTTTGATTTCGAAGATTATTAGCATAATACTTCCAAATCATAATTAAAGCATATTATATTCAAGTGTTTTCTCATCAGTAGCAGACAAAAGCATACAAAATACGTTATCAGTAGCAGCAGCATTGTTTATAATTAAAGAGTGGAATGGAAGAGCGAGAACGGAAGGGCGAGTGGGAAAGAGCGCCTATTAGGAACTCTCGATCATCTCCTTCTACTTTCTCTCTGTTTGCAGCGAACCTCACGTTCGATACATCGGAGGATGATCTTCTTCGCATCTTCAGTCAGTATGGGAAACTGCGGGATGTCTTCATTCCTCGGAATCGACATCTAAGTCGCTCCCGTGGGTTCGCATTCATTCGATTTCGCTATGAGCAGGATGCGTTCAATGCAATCCAATGTTTAAATGGGCGGAGGATTGATGGTAGGGTTGTGCATATCGATTGGGCAAAAGGCCAACCTCGAAGGGGAATAATAGAGTCAGAAAAATCACAAGCCCAACATCAGGCAACAATACAGACGAGAATGCAGGATTTGGAGAGGTCGTTTACAACAACAGTTAGAGCGCTAAAGGTCGATGCTAATATTCAGATGGCAGGGAGTTTGGGATTCACCACCATTGCCGATTCTAGGGTAGTGGAGAACAGATTGCGGAAGTTGAATCTAGCGTTGGTAGGGACTGTGATGGACTCGAAAGTCTGGATTGATCGTCTGTTAGATGCTCTAAAGGCTTCGCCCTTGAAGTCCTCAGAGGTGGAAATAGTATGACTTTCAGCACAGAAATTCCTCATAACGTTAAAATCAGATGAAGAGTTCAAAACATTCAGATCAAATTCAAAGTTGCACAATGAAATGGGACTACAGATGGTAGACAGGTGGTCTCCAACAGAAGTTATAGGAAGTGGTGGTGTCTGGATTAGGCTTTTTGGCGTTCCAGCCCACGCCTGGATTGAATCAGTCATCCTGGATCTGGCAAGCTTCTTCGAGAAGATCGTGCAGATTGATTCAAACTCCAGATTTGGCCATTTCCAAGCATTAGCTTGTATTAGGGTGATTCCTCGACCAGGTGTTAGCTTCAATCAAGTCTTGGAGTTGAAGGTTTTGGGCAAGGCATATCCCATAGTTGCGGAGATGGAACCACTATTCAACTACGGATGCTCTACGTCCATCCTCCACGCAACTAACGAGAGCACTAAGGCATGGGTTATGAGGAGATTTCATGGTCCAGCAGGGCCCCTAGCACCTGTTTGCAAAAAGGCTACTGAAGGGGTGGGAGTTTCTCAAATAGGTAGGTCAGGATAGCGGGCAGATGTTTGTTTAAATGTCAATCTGGGAGATGTTTGTTTAAATGTTCATCCAGGAGATAGTGTCAATAACAATGTGGGATGTAATGCTAATGACCTTGCAACGATCAGCAGTGTTAATCTCAGTCCACCTCATGGTAGTCGGAGAGTTAATGAAGAAAGCCATATTGATGGAGAGGCCGATCAACAGCTAATTCGTGATAAAACAGTTGGTGATTTGCATGCTATGTCCAACCCGCTAGGTCCTCTTTTACTGCTTCAAATACCTGAGGACGGGCCAGGAACTCTTTCTTCTCGGCTGGAGGAGAATCAACACAACAGATCTCTTATCTGTTTCAATTCCAAACAACCACAGTAGAAGTCAGCACATCCAAATCTCAGCGAAAAAAAGGGTGAGCTGCAAGTATCTATGCTTGGCCCTAATGAACCTCTTCTACTGTTAGATAGAGCAGATGACAGTCCTCGAATTCTATCCATTCGGGCCTAGGAGAATCAGCATAGTGACACTTAAGACTTTTAAATCGCATCAACAGGTGCTGAACAGTACCCAGGGACCTGAATACAATGGTGAAGATGAAATGTTGTGTGGATTGCAGCCATACGCAATAGACACATCACCTCATCAGGATAGGAATGAAGGTTATTTAGCACAAGAAAGAGTTATTTCTTTACAAAACCAGGAGCATATTTTCGAGGACTTGTTTGCTGATGGAAAGGAATCACCTCCACCAGTAAGTAAGTATGATTCTGCAGAAAACAAGAAGGATATGAATGTAATTGAGGGTATGAATGTTGAAGAGGGTGCAACAGCCTTTCACCAGCAGAACCAGAAACAGATTCCTGAGAGAAGGATAGATGGTGGCAAGGAGAATGACCCACCTCATCTCAGCCAAACTTCCATGACATATAGGACTGATGTAACTAGGGGTGATCAGAACAGGGGAGAGGTCGGTGCAGTGGGAAAGTGCAGATCAGAGCCTAGATGGTGTTCAAATTTAGCCCAATTAGTTCAATATGAAAGGGGGAAAAAGGTTACAAACAGAGCAAATTTGGAGGTGGATCTATCTCCATATTTTCCAGTGGTAGATAAAACAATTACCAGATCTAACAGAAATCTGGATGGTGACTGTGAGAGACGGGTGGATTGCTGGTTTGAGGAATACGAACAGGAATAATTGATGAAACAGGGGGGAGTTTTGGATTGGGATATACGGAACCAGGAAATGGACCATTGGACTCAGGAGGGACAGGAGGAGTTTGAGGTCGATAAACCCCAGAAGAAGACAACAAGACACAGAATCCTTTATGCTAAAGGAAACTGGGAATCGAGATTGTGAAGGTTAAAGAGGAGGGCCATAAATACTGGTTGTGTAACAGATGGATAAAATCATTGTATGGAATGTGCGTGGGATAGGAAATAATAAAACGTTGCAGACTGCTAGAAGGATGATTAAGAACCATGACCTGTAGATGGTGGCATTTTTGGAACCAATGCTTGGTGATGAAAAATAAGTGCGAGTTGGACTGTCATTGGGTTTTTACTCCTCTTGCTTTAATGGTCATGAGGGTGGAAAGATTTGGCTGTTCTATAAGTCCTAAATTTCTTGTTCGATCGTCTTCAAATTAGATCAATGTCTCTCGATAGTCGATTCCGTGCGGAATTGTGATGCTCAGTTACATATTACTTTCGTTTATGCTAGGTGTGCTCGGATTCTGAGGAGAGCTCTCTGGTCGGACCTGGCTCTCCTGTCTTCCTCGATGCAGGGCCCGTGGGCTGTTTGTGGAGATTTCAACGCCGTAGCGATTGATTCGGAAAGAAGAAGTAGAAGGGCTGTGGATTCAGTTTCTATTTTGGAATTTGCTGATGCAATCAATTTCGCGGGTCTTCTTGACGCAGGTTTTTCTAGGAATCGATTCACTTGGAGTAATAATCAGTCTGGCAATGCTCGGGTTTGGGTGAGGCTAGATCGGGTCCTTCTCAATGCTACTTGGTCCATGTTGTTCCCCCAATTCGGTGTTTGCCATTTGCCTTGCATTAATTCAGACCATGCCCCGCTTCTTCTCACTTTCCCTCAGCCGCTAAATGGGGGTCCTAAACCATTCCGATTTCAACGTATGTGGACCCAACACGCTGATTTTTTGCAAGTGGTCTGGACAGCGTGGAACAAAGTGGAATCATCTCATCCAGTCTACAATGTGCTATCTAAACTCAAACAGGTAAAACATGATCTGAAAATTTGGAACGTTGAGGTTTTTGGTAACATTTCTGAGCAGATAAAGCTAGCAGAGCATCTGGCAGGTGAGCTTGAGGATCAGCTTCAATCTTCATCAGGTTCGAATGAACATTTAACCATCTTACAGCAACAAATCAATGAAAATACTGCTAGGTTAGCATCCTTAGAGATAATGCAGGAAATCTTTTAGAAACAAAAATCGAGGGTGGACTAGCTGTCAGAGGGAGACAAGAACATGAGGTTCTTTCATGCCTCAGTGATGGAACGACAAAGAAGAGCTCTTATTAGTCGGGTGGAATTGGGTTCGGGGCAAATTGTGGAAAGCTAAGCAGAATTAAAGGCAGCAGCGGTGGATCATTTTCAGCAAATCTTTAGTGCCAATTCTTATCAGATTGATCAGGATCTGCTACAATGTATTCCTCAGTTGGTCGAGCAGGCCCATAATGACCAGTTGCTGCAGATCTCGTCGATGCTGGAGGTCCGAACTGCAGTCTTTTCCATCCCAAAGGACAGCGCCGTGGGGCCAGATGGATTTTCAGCCAGTTTTTTTCAGACCTGCTGGGACGTGGTGGGTCTCGACATTCATAGGGCGATCTCCTTTTTCTTTCAAGGGGGGAATATTTCAAGGTCAGTCTCGGCTACTATTATCTGCTTAATTCCGAAATCAGCTGCGCCTAAGAGGTTTTTGGAATACTACCCTATCAGTTTGTGTACTTGTCTATATAAAAATTTTGCCAAGATTGTAGCTTCCAGGCTTAGCCAGATTCTACCTCTGTTGACATCGCCGGAACAGGGGGCCTTCATTCAGGGGCGTTCGATAGCAGAAAATATTACATTATCTGAAGAGTTGTTCAGAGAATTAAACAGACCAGTACGCGGGGGAAACATTGTCCTGAAATTAGACACAGACAAAGCTTATGACAGGGTAAACTAGGACTTTTTGAAGCAGGTTCTGGATCGGTTTGGTTTCAGCAGAAGTTGGGTAGAGATGGTAGAAAAATGTTGGGCGAATTGTTGGTTTTCCATTCTTATAAATGGAGAGATGGCAGGTTTTTTCAAATCTTCAAGAGGTCTTAGGCAGGGAGACCCGATTTCTCCAAGCTTGTTTATTCTTTCTGCTGAGGCTCTTAGTAGGGGGCTCAAAAGCCTGTTCTATAAGCAGATTTGCCGACCTTTTGCCATGTCCAGAGGATGCTCATTGATCTCGCATTTGCTATATGCCGACGATACGCTAATTTTCACCAATGGAAGCAAATCCATGCCGATTCGGCTGAAGAAATTCCTCAACTCCTTCCAAGCATCCTTGGGCCAAACTATCAATCTAAGGAAGAGCTCCTTCTTCTGCTCAAAAAAGCTTCCCGGTGCAAGAATTTGAACGATTGAGGCTATCCTCGGTTTCGGTAATTCATCGTCTGCGCTAACTTATTTAGGTGTCCCATTGGCAGACGGAAGAATCAAAGCAAGTTCATTCAAGCTATTGGTAGATAGAGTTGTTAGTCGTATTAATGGGTGGAAAGCCCGTATTTTATCCCAGGCAGGGAGAGTGGTTCTGGTGAAGAACGTCCTAGAAAGTATTCCAGTTCATACTATGGCAGCAGTACATATTCCTTCTCAGGTGCTAAAATTAATAGAGAAGCAAATGGCGAATTTTTTCTGGGGCTGGTCAGAAGGAAAAATAAAGTGTCACTGGAAAAATGACACTCGCTAGCAACACAAAAAACTGAGGTGGGTATTGGTTTTAGAAAGCTTGCAGACATTATGAAAGCTTTTCGAATGAAAATGGCATGGTCAATCAAATTTGGACAAGAGGATAATGTGTGGAAATGTTACATGGTGTCCAAGTATCATCAGGATTTGTCGCAATGGATAATAGATCGAATGAGGCGGATGTCTTCTCCTTTGTGAAAGAGAATCAGGGAACTCATTCCTCTGGTGAAATCACGAGTACAATGGCATATAGGGGCCGGTAACTGTAATTTCTGGCAGACGAATTAGACAGGCCTAGGACCTCTTGTGCAGTTGGCTAAAGTAGAGGTGTCAGAAGGGTTGCAGGATATCCAGGTGCGTCAGGTGATCGACCCAAGTGGTCCTCTCCCCCCGTCAGCGGTGTTCCCTATTCTTCCTCAAAGTGTAATTGAGCATATTTTTCAGGTAGGGTATTGTACCTCTGAGGGCGCTGACACTCCTTTTTGGCCATTCACGTCTTCTGGGGATTTCTCAGTTAAATCTGCGTGGTCTCTGAGCAGGGACCAAGGGCCAAGTCGGAGCTGGACTAGATGGATTTGGCATGTTACTCTGCCACCAAAAAATCTCCCTTCTTATCTGGAAGGTTCTCCAAAACGCGGTCCCGGTTGATAGTGCGGTGCAATCTAAAGGTGTTTAGCTTGCTTCCAGGTGTGTTTGTTGTTCCAGTCATGCTTCCCAGCCCCACGGCATTGAGACTCCGCTTCATCTATTTGTCAACAGCAGCGTCGCATAGACTGTCTGGCGAACAATGGGCAAATGGTTAGGAATTAACGTTATAGCAGCGTTATCGATTGAAGCCCGACTCGTTCAGTGGTGGGTGGTGGTCTCTTCTAAGTGAAATAAATCGGTATATTATATGCTTATTCCTTGTATCGCAATTTGGGAGATATGGAAAGCACGAAATGGTGCGATATATGACGGGGTGCAGGTTTCCTTGGATCGAATTCTGGCCAAAATTAGGTGGTGAGGCGCTCTTCTATCCATCCCCCACATTGATGGTGGCGCGCCTGGACCAGGGCAGACTGAAAATTCAAGGATAAAGGTTGTCGTGCCTCCTGTCTCTCGAGTAATTGGTCATGCAGTTCTGATTAAATGGGAGTGACCAACGCCTGGATGGGTGAAAATCAATGTTAATGGCTTGTCTAGAGGTAATCCGGGCAACGCAGGTGGTGGTGGAATATGGAGAGGGGAGGCGGTCAATTTTCTTTTCGGTTTTTATGCAGGTTATGGGGTTGGCACTAACACGGTTGCAGAATTGCGTGCAGTGCATGACGGACTTACTCTCGGAATCCACAGGGGCTACAGCCATATTATTATTAAATCTGATTCAAATGGTTGATTTGCTCAATGGCAAAGCAACACTGGGTTGAAAATGGAAGATATGGTTACATAGGATTCACCAGTTGCAGCGAAGAGGCAGAATCAGATTTGTGCATGTTATGCGGGAAGGGAACACGCCAGCAGATTATATGGCAAGGTTAGGGAGTGCTTCTCAATCTTACGCCTCCTTCGAATGTCAGGTGGAGCTTCCTCACCAGGTTAGAGGATCTATCTTTCTAGATAAGGTTGGATTGGGTTCTATTAGGATAGTCTGATTCCCTTGCAGATAGCTTTTTGTAATTAATATGTGCTTTCATGGATGGCCCCCTGTTTTATGTAAAGGGGTACCTCAGATGTATAGCTGATGTTTTTTGATATGGAAACAATCTTTTGCAAAAAAAAGATTGTGTTTTCTCAAAAAAAAAAATTATATTCAAGTGCTGACGGTTATTACCAAATCAACAATGGTTACCATTGCCATTGCCATATCGCTGACATGAAGATTATTTTATTATTGAAGTTTATCAGAATTGATATAATTACCAAGCTGAAGCTCCTTTTTGGCTAAATTTTATAATATCATCAATAGCAGCAGGGGCGATATATCAATTATCGATCTGTTATCTTCAGCAAAGCCTATACAATCAACTATCACGTCAGTAATGATAGCTTATCATTTAAGGCAGCCTAGCCAAGCCTTATACGGCCAACTACGCATAAGACCTATCATCATCGTCTATATATGACAGCAGTGAATGCTTGAGTAAATCTATATACAAAGCTTCAATGACTTAAAGAGCCCAAAATTGGCAGTAAACTATAATTGCTCTCTAAGCCCAGCCCGAAATTGGTGGTAAACTAGAATTGCTCTTTGAGACCAGCCCAAAATTGGCGGTAAACTATAATTGCTCTCTGAGCCCAGTCTAAAATTGGCAGTAAACTAGAATTGCTCTTTGAGCCCAGCTTAAAATTGGCGGTAAACTAAAACTGCTCTTTGAGCCCAGCCCGAAATTGGCGGTAATCTATCTTACTCTTTGTAACATCCTGAATTTTCACTGTTTTGGATTTTCAAAAAATCTTATTTTTTTAAAAAAAATTAACTTATATTATCACTTACTAACCATTAGCACTCAATGTTAGTTTATACATGGGTAGAACCAATAAAGAACTACACAAGTCCGATTAATCAACAGTGGGAAGCCAACGAATCCGCTCGATCACTTGAACATCAAGTTTAGCCCCATGATTTACTCACATAGCGCCCAAATCTAACCAACCCATCGCTAACTAATCAAGACAATCATAACTAAATTAAGATCTAACCGAAGCTGAGTCAGATAAGGCTCGGATCTTGACTAATAGACCAAATCAACTCCATTACTCTTTTAGCTTAAAACCGACAGTTTAGAGTAATCATGACCAAATCTCCACTTTCAATAGTTATAAATAGGTCACTCTATGAATATAGTTAATCCAAACCCTAATCATTGCCCACGAAAAATCTCAATACCTAATTCATTCCAAAAATGCCCCGATTTTTCGAACAAGCTCTAGACCGCTCGTTGGTGGGCCACTAGTTCCAAAACTATAGAATAATGTTCGTCTTACTGGGCTCGACGTCCATCGTAGGAGTCATACCTGGGTACTATCCAAAACTGCTCAACTTGAGCCAAAGAACGAGTGCATGAGAAGTGCAAATACCCTAAAGGAATAAGTTGAAACTTAAGTGAATTGGGTCGTCCACTCTTATGCAAAGTAGAGGATTTCAGACCGTCGGTTTACAACCAAACATCACACGTGGAGTAAGGATATTTTCCTGCTCATATCCATATAGTCGCGGCCCCGATCAACTATCAGTGACCGTTGAACAGATTCCTAATCATATCTATCGATCGGCCCATCTAAATGGCGGGCCAATCATATCCGTATGTAGATCATCATTAGGGCTAACTATCCTATGGTGTATATTAATATGTACACCCCATAGTGGGCCCTAGAGACTAAGAAAACCCTCCCATAGGGCTAGTATAGTAAAAACCTAACCCTTGGGGCCATTTGCACCAAATCTAGCATTATAAAAGGGCCTCATTTGGGCACCCCCTCTCCCCATAAGAATTTACCCTAGAAGAAAGAAAGGGAGAGAAGAGAGAAAAAGGAGAAAGAAGAGAGGAAGAAGAGAGTGAAGGAGGGTGTTGTTGGTGGAGGAGCCAAGGAAACTTGGAACCATAGCAAATCTCCTTCCTTTCTCCCACATCCATAACTCCAAGCTCAATTTCCAACCGATTGGGGAGGTAAGCACCCATCTTTTTGTAATCCTTTGTGTTGGGCTTGAATTTACATATAATCCTAACATGCAATTTCATTTAACTCAGGATCTCTACGAATCCACTCGCGAACTTGGTAACCCTAGATCGTTTCCTAGAGCTCTCAACAATTCATAGGTGCAGACTATTATTCTTAAGTGGCCTAGCACCAATTTTAGTATGAATCTAATGATTGTGATTGCTTGGATGATGTATTTGAAGAATCTAGAGAAAACCTAAGCAAGACCGTAAATTTTAGATCCCCTCAATTAACATGGATTGATTATGGCATGTTTGTTGTTCCTCAACATGATTAGGCATGAGTTTGGTGAATGCATGTTCATTATTGCTTGATTCTTGTGTGATGATCCCTTATAGCTTGTATGTTACATTAATCCTTGTTGTATATGTGTGCTTGTTTAAGACATCAATGTATGTTATGCTAGCATTAGTCCTTGTTGCACATTTATCTCATAATATGGTTAATACTTGTATGTATAAAAAAATCTGAATTTTCATATTTTGGAGTATGAATGCATGACATCACTTGTGATAGATGTTAAATTCCGAATGGTTGAAGTGTCATTAATAACCCTCAAATCCCTAGGTTGGTCAGGAAACTGAGGAGAGTGAAGGTGGTCCCGTTGGTAGGACTATCCTGAGGCTAAACCCGTGGATTTGGGTGGGTGCAAATGGGCGATAGTAGTTGGACTACATAGGTCACTTGTACTCGATGTCATTTGTCCCGTACTCGCCTGAACTCGTGCGGTCTAGTTTACTTACTGACCAACCATGTCTGCCCATGCCTGAATGGAACTTGGAGCATCATTCGCCAACTAAAGCCCATTGATAACCTTTTGAAACTGATCCACCGTCTCAAGAGTCAGGCATGGTGGAATGGGACACTGTGCCAGAGCTGTCGGCCTACGCTGGAGTGATGAGCCTCCCCGTAGTGATTGCGAGCGATCCCAACTCTTAGCACTCCCCATGTGCTCAAAATTGGGGACGGGGAACCCGATGGGATCAAGGATCGCGGGTCCTATCCTCACACGTTGGGGGCCTTGGCCTCACAACCAGTTGAGGGCATTGATATCGTAAGGTGTACCAGTTTCTCCAATCTGCTAGATGAACGAAATTAACTAAATACTCGGCTAACATTATCCATGCCTCGCATTAGCTAGGTTTTGGTGACTTGGCAGTTGAGGTCGCAAGAGGGTGGATGGTCATGCGCGATCGTTAGACGAAGTCTCTCGAGGGAGTGTTGTTACGAGGTCATGCATCATGTCATTTATCATGCACATGCATTAACAAGATTAGTTAAGTGTTTATGAATGTTTGTCTTTCATTAAATTCATAATATAATTGATGTTTGTTACAACTTAGGGCTAATAACACCTACTGAGTTGATCACTCACTCCCACTCTAGGATAGTGTTTTAAAACGCCAACCAGACTCTTCAGTAGCTGCAAGTGACACTGAGTTCAAACCTTGCGGCACGAGCCTGGATGAGGAGGACAAGTTGTCCTATTTCCAGTTGATGGGCAGTTCGCCTTAGAGTTCGCGGGCGGACTTGGATCGCTGAGTAGGGGACTTAGCGCATCATTCTTTTGGACATACCATTTTTATATTTTTGTTGGGCAACGCCTTTTGCGACCCTTGATATATATATATATATATATATATATATATGGACTTATATACGTTTAACCACTTCTGTTTCAATAGACCAGTAGTGATGGTGTTTCATGTTTCAAGTAATTCCACATTGCGCATTAAGCTTAACTAAACGCAAAATAGTAAATGTGGTTAAAGTAATATCCGGGAACTTGGGAGTCGAGTGTATGCACGACCCCCAATTTTCAGGGCGTTACACTCTTTGAGCCTAATGTCAAGTCTAGTTCAGTCAAGTCTGGTCGAGTCAAGTTCAGTATATTCCAGTCAAGTCAGGTCGTGTCCAGTCAAGGTATGATCAGTCAAAAGTACACTATCTCCACTGCTTAAAAGCATAAACTGTGTGGCATCAAAATGCTGCAGATACATATTTCACTTTAAACATGCTTAAATATGCAATTGCCTGGTGAAAATTTTAAAATGTTGAGTAAACAACATGCAAAAAATCTGTTTCTTTTGAATCAGGTTCAAATTACAGTGACAGCAAATGCCTTAAAATATATTGGCAATTATCTACTCAAAAGTTCAAGTCTTCAAGGTCAATTCATATATTGACAAGAGTTATAAGGTCTTTTTGTCTCTCGCCTTCTTGATATAAAGAAATATTATCACACAAGATTCTCAAAGGCATCAAAAAATAAACTAGCGAAGAATCATCATTCTCCTCCAGCCAATTTAAAAATTCATATATATTCTTTTGATTCGTTAAAGGATAGCAAAGATTATCCAACCTTCAAGGGTATCTGCAGGCTTTACTTCGAAAATATTATCTTCTGAAGAAATCTTTATGTGAAGATTGACCTGGAGAGGGGGCATGATATATTTCTCTAAAGTAATTCATGCCTTGGTCTTTCTGATAATTTCTTATGCACGGTAGAGGAATTCATATACTGAGAATTATGAAGAATGATTCAGTGTGAACGTTCAAAAGTTGCTTCTACATTAAAGCTCAGTTATATGGTCCGATGTCGTAACTTCTCATTATTCTAAAAATGATATCTTAAGTCTCCGAGTACCAAATCTGATGGAGACAAAGAATAAACGGAATCATCATCAGTAACTTCTATGGCCTTCGAAAAGTTATTAAATGAAAATTGAAAGAAGTCTTGTCTATTTTTCAAAATCAGCAAAGATCTAAGAAAAAGTCTATAAAGAAACGTTAAGAAGCACAAACTAGAAAAGACTAGCAGATGAACCTTTGGAGCTGGAAATAACATCTCTGAAAGTGCGATATAATGAGTAAAGGATGCGACAAATGCAATGCAAAGCACAATGACAAGCACAAAGATGAAATGATTAAATCATTATCATATTGCAAATATCTCAATCAGCTTAAAAAGAGGAGAAGTTTTTAATATATTTCAAAAAATTATCAATGCTTCATGAAGCTAAAATTATAATGTATTGAGATACTAATTCCGATTAATTTGGCAGGAAAGACTATCATTCGAAAGCTTGGGTTATGCAGATCATGAATAAAGAAAACAATCGAAAAAGTTATTGCGGCAGGAGTAGCATTAAAGGACAACCTCTAGATACAAGGTTTAAAGAAAGAGTCGTCAGAGTTGATGAAAGAAACCGTTACGGTAGCAACAACATTAAAAGATAGTTCTCTGACCAAAATACTTAGGGATGAAGTCATCATAGCTGTTACAATGGCAAGTTTCAATGAAAAGAGAATTTTATCCTCTCTAGTGAAGCATCCGGTCAATGCTGCTGGCAGGGGGCATTCAAATCTCCCATTCGAGCGCGATCATTCAAATCTTTTGTTCGAGTGCGATCATTCAAATCTTTGGTTCGAGCGCGATCATTCAAGTCTTCCGTTGGAGCACGATCATTCAAATCTTTCATTCGAGCGCGATCATTCAAGTCTTCCGTTCGAGCGCGATCATTCAAGTCTTCTGTTTGAGTGCAATCATTCAAGTCTTTCGTTCGAGCGCGATCATTCAAATCTTTTGTTCGAGCGCGATCATTCGAGTCTTCCGTTCAAGCGCGATCATTCAAGTCTTCCGATCAAGCACGATCATTCAAGTTTTCTGTTCGAGTGTGATCATTCGATCTTCTGGTCAAGCACGATCATTCAGTCATCCTTTAGTTATAGTTCATTTAGTTCTTTGGTCAGAGGAAGATCAATCCTCCATTTGATTTCAGGAATCAATCAAAGAAGGATCGAGGGGGCATCTGTGAGGCATAAAAAATATTCCATTGCAGGTCCATTGCATTGGTCAGAGAATTTCATGGTGCGGATCTTTTTCTGGGTTGTGCACTCCGTATTTTGGTAAAAATCAGTATCCGGGAGTGTGTTGGGTATTTTGGTAAAAATCAGTATCCGGGGGTATTTTAGGTATTTTGTAAAAATCAGTATCCGGGAGTATTTTGGGTATTTTGGTAAAAATCAGTATTCGGGGGTATTTTGGTAAAAATCAGTATTCGGGGGTATTTTGAGTATTTTAGTAAAAAACGGTATCCGAGGATATTTTGGTAAAAATCAGTATTCGGGGGCATTTTGGTAAAAATCAGTATCCGGGAGTGTTTTGGGTATTTTGGTAAAAAACAGTGTTCATGGGTATTTTGGTAAAAATCAGTATCCGGGGTTATTTTGATAAAAAGAGGTGAAGAGGGTATTTTGGTAAAAAGGGGTGCATGGGTGTCATTTTAATGAAGAATGGATATACACCACCATTTAAGGGAGAGGTTGGTGAACACCACTATGTAAGGAAAGAGATGGAAGTTGTATGAGGAAAGAAGTGGTGGTGAACACCACAGTGTAAGGGAGGAATGCTTATAAATACCCCTTCCTCTCCTCATTACAAGGTTGTTGTTGGTAGGGAGACAAGAAGGAAAACAAGAGAGAGAGAGAGAGAGAGACAGAGAAAGAGAGAGGGAAAGCCATTGTGTGGGTTGCGTAACCGGAAATTTCGAGTCGTGTAACTGAAAATTTCCATTGCGCGAGCCGAGCAACTCCTTTTTTGCAAGAAAAACCCATTGCGCCATCTGCGCAACTAATTTGCAAGGAAAGTCCTTTGCGCGATCTGCGCAAGCACTTTTTGCAAGGAAAGTCCTTTGCGAGATCTACGCAACCACTTTTGTAGAGAAGGTCCTCTGCGCAATCCGTGCAACCATGTTTGTAGAGAAGTCCATTGCATGAACCGCGCAACCATGTTTGCAGAAAAGTCATTTGCAATTCGCGCAACCTCCACTTGAAAAAGCCCCATGCGCCACTTTTCTTAGAATTTTGTCCAGACACCAGGCTTATATTGTCTTAAAGGAAATTTTATACGCCACGTCAAGAGGAGCTTGTCCAGACGCCAGGCTTATGCCAGGCTTACGTTGTCTTAACAAATACTCTATGCGCCATATCAAGAAGAGCTTGTCCTAAAGGAAGCCTTATGTTGTCTTAAAGGAAAGTCCATGCGCCACTTGTTATGGAATTTGTCCTAAGACAAGCCTTATGTTGTCTTAAAGGAAACTCCATGCGCCACCTTGTGAGGAGACTTGCCCTAATGCATGGTTTTTGTCCCGATGTAAGATCCATGCACTCCATATTCTCCGAAGTAAGATCCATGCACTCTACATTCCCTATCTAGGCCTGTGTACTCCTACCCTCAGACAAATGGCCTCCACATTTCAAGGGATTACTGCTCCACATTTCAAGGGATCGTCGCTCCACATTTCAAGGGTTCACCCCTCCACATTTCAAGGGATCGCTCCATATTTCAAGGGATGATCATCGCTCCAACGGAAAGATGATCAGAATTGATCTCAACTATCAGATCAAGGAAAAATGAACAGAAGGATGATCAGAATTGATCTCAACGGTCGGATTAAGGGTTTCAAGCCCGCATAACCCATCTCCCTTGGAGATGTGATAAAAAAGCATCGAAATGTTGCCAAAATTGTCATCGGACTTTCTTATCTTTCATTCATTACTTTAATTGATTGTACTCTATTTTCAGAATCAAGGGAATCCAAGGATGTAAATGAACTTAAAATAAATGCGATCATTGTTCTCTCATTTTTTTCTTTGTTATCATTGAATAAATCCCCCAAATCAAACGCATTTATTTTCTTATCGAAACACTGATTATGAGAAGTCAGGTATTGTGTATAATTTCCTTTATAGCGTGTGACATTTAAAACATGATTGCATGTATCGGGAAAAGTGTATCCATTGATTTGTGGGATGGATCTTATCCCCTCCATGTTCCTTCTCCTTATCTCTGCATACTCCATGAAACACCTAAGTTTTGTGGATGCATCTCATAGGGGTGTAGCCACCAGTTTTCCTCTTCACTCTATGAAGGGGGAACCCATGCAATACATCTGAATTAGATTTTCTCTACAGATGTATCTTTGTGACATTACTATGTATCTGTAGTGTATCTGGGAGATGGATTTACCTCCCGACACATGCGACATGACTTTTGCATGTCAATGACACTAGGAGTAATGATCTGGCCTGATCGTCAGAACCATTTCGAGAATGGCTATATAAGAAAATCTTCTCTTCCTTCCTCTCTCACATTAACTGCTTTTCTGAAATATTTCTGAGGTTTCTTATGAGTCCAGGTGCTCTTGGACATGTGAGGTAATATTCCATTCTCAAGTTTTCAGTGTGTTTTAAAGGATCATCCTTGTTCGCATTTTAAAAGTTCCATATACGATAGCCTATGAAAGCATTGTTTGCTCTGATATATTGTCAGTGTTAAGAAATAATTAGTGTTTATGTTGAACTTTGAAATATTTTCATATATTTTCAAAGGTTTACACTGTAATGTAAATATACTTCAGGATCATGTTGTTTCTTCCATATTAAAGGATGATTTCTACATTAATGAGGTCTAATTGTAGTTGTTTCATGCAGTCAAGTCTCAAATAGGTGTCAATCCTCATAGTAATTAGTACTTTTCATTATAACATTGTTAACGGGTGCGTGGTGTACTGGTCAGCTTATACTAAAAGTTATGGTAGTTATTACTAATCTGTTAATCTTTTAAATTTGGTATTACTTATGTTGCTTGCCTAATTACTGTCTCTTACTCATGACTTTATTACTCTCGACTGTATCATGTGTTATGTCTGACTTAGAATGGTTTTCATGTTCTTCAAGAAAATTGATCTCTAACATATTTTCAATCGTGTTTATAATTCATGTAATGTGTTTAATATAAACCCTGCGTATATGTTCTTGCCTTGCTGTACATTCTGAATTATGATGAGTAACGCCGTGAAATTCGGGGGTCGAGCATAAACTCAACTCCTGAGTTCCAACGCATCACTTATGCAACATAGATAATGATGATTGAATGTTGTACATATTAGTGCATTGAAACATGAGTGGGATTATACCAAAACATTATATCATACTCCAGAGATAGTTAACTTATGCAAGCGGAAGACTGTGATACATAAATAAAGCATATAAATGGTGGTAAATCCCCAGAGTATGATCAAATTACCAGGTTAAATGATTACAAATAAAGTTCCAAAATTCACAGAATGATACAGTCTAATGTTCAACTAGTTGTATTTCTGAAATCCCGGTAATCCCCGTCGATCAGAGCACGGTTTACATAAACCCGCCTGACAACTGCAAGTAGGAGAACGCCTCCTCATCATCCTCAAAGTCTGGCTCCACCTCGTAGGCATCGCCATCATCTACAGCTAAGACAAGGTCTGGTTGGTGTTTAAAGCACCGTCCCAGAACGTGGGAGTGAGTGATCAACTCAGTAGAGCTATAAAGCAAAGGTTAACATGTTATCAATTCAGTCAAGTAATAATGATAAAGCAATACAATCAAGCATTCCTAAATACTCTTGTTAATGTAAGGATGATATGTATTAATGATGTATGCCCTCGCCTGCACTCCCTCTGCGACTTTGTCTCACGGTCGCGGCATGCATACCTTCCACTGTGCTCGACTCCAACACCAAATGTACATGTAATGCGGTGCATGAACGTGATTACCGAGTTCTTATTAAACCTTTTCATACAGCAGGATTGGGAAGTTAAGGTACCTCCTTTATATCGTTTCCCAAATAATAATCCATTCTAGGGTTGTCAGTCCTAGTAAATCTCATACGATGTTGCGATTCTAGGTCACTACAAAGGGTTCGTCACCTGATTAGTGTAGGCCAACAGCTCGAATACAGTGTCTCATACCACCGTATTGGGCTCACGAGCTTTGGTTGCTCACTAGTCACTACGGGTGGGCTCGTCACCTCGGTGTAGGCCGACAGCTCGACCACAGTGTCCCATACCACCATGTCCGGCTCATGAGTCTTAGCGGATCGAGGTACCAAGGTTAACAGGTTTTGCACTGGTAAGTTGGTACCTTAGATTCAAGCAGTAGCGTCCATGCATGGTGAACATACATCGGGTCAATCGGGTTACTTGATGAGCTCGAATGGTACAAGCGTACATCGAGTTGATCGACATGAAGTGTGTATGCACTGTGTAGCCTAACCACTGTCAACAACCCAAGTACGACTCAGATTTATCGAACACGTCCCGTGTGGCGAAACAACCTCAGCCACTAACTCGGAAATCATTACAGATCGCCTGGACTACGTCGTAGCCCCAAACACATTCTAAGCAATTGTATACGCATGTAGTAGCCAAAGATAGCATGTAACAACTAAAATCAAATGTAAATCTCATTTGAGCATTTCAACGAACACATAGTGTACATGTTAGCATACATAGGCATTTCAACAGTAAATCACATAGTAGTATGATAGGTTACATAAAAGAAACTCTAACTATGTATAAGGCGAGGAGTTACTACGTGCACAACGATCATACATTAGCAACAAATAATCATGTCAAGCATCAATCATAATTCCATATTCATTCAAAACATTTTAACAAACACTTGGAATGCATTATAATCAATATAGTTTACATATATATGTAATATACGAGAAACAACGTATCTAAGCATATGTGATAGCAATCATGTCAGACATAAATCATTGCTGACATTGAAAGCCTTGACAACCATAACTTAAACGTTTATAGTCCGGTATACTCGTAACGAACTCAATTTAAACACTAAGTCCTCACCTACTGCACAACGGCAACCTATAGAATGAAATAGGTTAGCTACTTCAGCATTTACTCTATTTGTATCCTGAAAACAGATTAAGGTTAGGATTTCTTATCCGAAAATGGAATAGAATCATTAGAATAGCGATACGGTAGCAGTGGTTAAGCTCGTGGAATGGTGGGATCGAATCCCAGGAACGATCCTTCACTCTCTCTCTCACTTTCTCTCTCTTTCGTACTCTTTCTTCTCTCTTCTCTCTCCTAGGGTTAGAAATTCGTAGGGAATGAGAGAGGGGTGGGTAAAGGCTCTTATATAGGCCTAAAACTGATGGGAATGGCCCTGGGGCCAAGGTATACTTAGGTTATAGCCAAAGGGCGACAGTTTCGGTCCAACGGAATACTTTTAGTGGCCCCTTTTTTACGTGCAGTCGGACTTAAGCTCTCTAACATTAGATTTAGGTCGAGTTAAGGTTTCGGTCCAATCAGATTTATGGATCGACCGTGGCAGACCAGTTTCATTTCAACGGTCACCGCCACTCGATCAGGGCACAAGTACACTGACATGTGTATGAAATTTTTCTTGATCCGAGAGTGTATTTGGGTCAAATTCTGACGGTCTGAAATCTTAAAATTGGCCCGCAAGAGAACGACCCAGTTTACTTAAATCTAAGTTCAATTTCTAAAGGTATTCGCGTTTCTCACACACTTCGCTCCAGGCCTAAGTCGTGCATTTCTAGACACTATTTGGATTTGATTTCTGAGATTGTTGTTAAGCCCAGTCGTGCATTTCTGTAGAAAAATTCTAAAATTTCTAGAAGCAGCAGCTGTCCAAACTGATGATTCTCGGATAGTTGTCACAACGACCTATATTTAACTACATTAAAATTTTTATTATATTTTTCACTTATTTTTATATGAAACTAGACTTATCAAGATTCAATATGAATTTTGAATCACCAAAATCGGAGTTATAACGAGGGAGATATGACTTTTCAAAGTCGGATGAACATTGTAAAAAATGGGGCAGAAAACGGGCCGCCTAACCCACTGTGGCCCACTCGGCCCGCTGGCCGGCGAGGCCTCACTGATCCAGTGATGCCATCGCCACTCGCTGGACCCTGGGGCGATGGCTCGCCCTGGGGGCGATGGAATCCCCCCTCCCCCGGGTGTCGAAAATGTGCGGGACCTACCTCGGGTCCCCCTGATTTGTGTCATTTGGCCCCCCGAGTCCGTTTGATGTGGTTACGCCACCTGATATTTGAAACAGGTGTATTTTTTATTTTATAATGAGTTACATGAAGTGCAATATATGATTTTGGGGTATGAGAAGCTGCTCTATCCAAATAACCTATTTATTTTGTGAGATTCTAAAAGATTAATGGTTAAAATTTTATTTTATTTATGTATTTACCATTTACAGTAAATTTTAGTTTAAGTCTTATTCCTCATCATTTAAACTTTATGATTAGTATCTAATGTGAAAGTACTTAGAAAAATTTGCAGAACATGGTGGTGAAAGGTGAGATTCTTAAGGAAATGGGTCGAAAAGGGGATTTGAGACTTTGGGATTGAGTTCTGAGAAGTTAATAAGGTGTTATGATCGACCCATTGCCTAAGGACATCTATTTCCAAGTTGGCAAAAATTCAGGATGTTACATGATGTTATTTGGACCTCTAAATGTAAAGTAACTTGAATAAGTAACAGATCAGTTCCCCATTTCACTCATGGAGTCTCATAGTGGTGACTCTAGCCGGGAGGAGTCCTACAATAGTGATTAGAATGAGAATGAAATAACAGTTGCATTAACCACAATTGCAGCTCTACATGTGTTATGGGAGCTGCTGAATATTATCGTCATTATTATATGAAGTCGTTGCCTCGACATTGTCATGTAGATAGAAATAGATTTGTTAATGGAATCGTAAAAAATAGCAATGTTGACTTCTTGCACAGCTAAGAATGGGTCATGATAAATTTTTTGAGCTATATTCTTTGTTAAGAGATAGAAATTTGATGTCTGATACAAGAAGATACAGTTTAGAGGAACAAGTCGTCATGTTCCTGCATACTATTGGCCACAACATGCTAAATCATGTCATTGGTCATCGGTTTTCACAATCTGGAGAAACCGTGAGTCGACACTTCAATAGAGTTCTTGATGTTGTAATTAGCCTTTATTCGGAATATGTAAAGTTCCCCGGGTTACATACTCTGAAAGAGACATTCGATAATCCAATGTGGAGCCCCTATTTTTAGGTATAACGATCTGAGAATTTGAAATTATGATACAATTAAATTGCTGTTTACTTAATATCACTGAAAACTCAGATGAATGTTGCTTGTAGGACTACATTGGGGCACTCGATGACACCCATATACCAGCCTATTTACCGAAAGAAGCAAGTTCAACCTTTTCAAAATCGAAAAGGTTTTGTCCTAAAATATAATGGTAGCCTGTACATTCGTTATGAAATTCGTATATATACTACCGGGTTAGGATGGTTCCGCCTCTGATGCTCGTGTTTTGTAAAATGTATTAATTCATCGCCCTGATTGTTTCCTTGTTCCTCATGGTAAAGAATGACTGTTGCTGATTCATCTAAATATGTAGCATGCGATTGTTCACATGCTTAATATTCATATATTGCTTTGTGTAAGAAAATATTATATTGTGGATGCGAGATATGCCCATTCTCCAGGATTTATGGCACCTTATCGAGGTGTTCGATATCATTTAAATGAATTTCGTACAGGAAGGAATCCTGTTAATAAGAAAGAACTCTTCAATTATCATCATGCCCAGTTGTGAAATATCATTAAACGGTGCTTTGGCCTTTTGAAAGGCCAATTTCATATACTACGTATATATAGCACCACAGTTCAAATTTGTAACACAAGTAAAAATGATTATAGCTTGCTGTGTTATGCACAACTTCGTCTGTGTTTGTGGTGAAGACGGATTTACTGAAGCAGTTGAGGATAGTGGAGACAGTTCTGAGGAAATTTCACCATTCCCTATAGTGGTCACAAATGCTGATGAAGATCACACATTGTCTCGTGTGACAGACCGCGCGAGAGAGGAATGGGCAAAAAAGAGGGACGAGATTGCGGAGAGGATATGGAATGACAGTCTTCCTCGTATACGGAAGCTACATTAATTTCTTCTTTTCATTTGCTGTATTAAGCTGTTTGTAACAGCAGAATTTTAAACATGGATAATTTGGTCTTGGGATGTTAGTTTGGTTTAATTTATAGACTCTTTGCATGGATTTCATTATATGCCAGAATTTATGTTCTATTACTCTTTGAAGTCGTACTATTTAATCTTATGGATCTGCCTTATCTTCTAATTAACTGTCTTACATTGGTTCATGAGATTATATTTCCATTGATTGTTACTACTGCGTAGGTATTAGGAATTTCTTACGAAGCTTGTACAAGGTTCCAAGAGATAAGAATGAGACGGCATCCCCTTCAAAGTGTACAGGCTCATCCAAAAAGATTGTGGTATCACCGAGTACAATATTTGGTACCCCAACTAAGAAAAGCACAACAACATCACTGAAAGCTCCATCACCAATGTGTCCGACTGCCCACATGCGAAGGACTACAGAAAGTAAGAAGTCAACCCGCATTCAGTGGTCTGATCTAATGGATAATGCATTGGTTGATGCATTAGTCGAGCAAGTTAATCTTGGTCGAAAAAGTGATATTAGTTTCAAGCCAGAAGCTTATAAGGTGACTATCACTGAAATCTTTGATAGATGTGGAGTTGAGTTAGAGAATAAACATATTTCTAACCAACTCCACACATTAAAGAGATTCTATTGGGTAGTGAAAGACATGTTAAATGCGAGTGGCTTTGGCTAAGATGCTGACCTGAAAATGGTTGTCGCTACGAATGATGTCCGGGATTGGTACATTGCGGTAAGTAACATTCATATTTTTGAAAATCTAAATCCTGGGACATTATTATGATTTTTTTTCTATGCAAAGGTGTTGATATAGTTTCAGTCGTGCTAACTTACTAATCTGATTTTGTAGTCGCACCTATACGCCGAGAGAGTACATGGAAAATACATCAATAGATACAGTGACTTGGCATTTATGTTTGGGAGTGATTGTGCTTATGGCTCATTTGCCAGTATCGCGTACTCTTCACCACTCTCTGGTAGATGCCGCCAAAGAGATGAGGTCGATTCAGACGATGATTCTGATGAAAATGGTACTGAAACTGTTCGTCTTTCTTCAGATGATGAGGATGACCAGGACAGTAGTTTGGCACATCGTCTCGATGACGGATCACAGTAGCGGTCAAAGAGGGTTAATAAAGGCCCTATGGAGACCTCAAGAGGGTCTAAAAATAGTCAAAGCACCACTACTGGCATGCCCCGACAATGAAGGGATAAGCCAAGTGACCACATTGGCAACAAGATGGGGCGAAATGGCTGAGGCTATTAGGACCCTAACCATTACTATGGCACAACGCAAGACTATGAGCCAACTCCAGAAGTTGTTGGGCATACTAGAGGAAGTGGATGGTCTCAACCATGAGGATCAGGTCCGGGCTGCTCACCTGTTGCAGGAAGATATTGTTAGTGCCGGTTTTTTCATCAAAATGGGGCATGAGAGGAGGAAGGAGTGGGTGTAGAAGCTCCTCGACCGTAATGTCCCTGTCTGAAATATTGCTGGCTTGGCTAGACTGGGATTTTTAAACAACTAAACTCTATTTTTTTTTCTTTGTTTGTGTATATTTTGAAGTGGATTTGGGTTGGATATATTGGGTGCTTCATGAGTACCCAACACTCTGATCTATGGTTCTTCTGCATACTTTCCTAACTGATGATCATGCCATCTATGATATATGTTGCTTGGTAATTTGTTTTCTATGTTATCTAACTAAAATGGGAGTATTAGGAATTTAATAAGAGCAGGTACAACAGAGTATTTTCCTCTGAACGCATGCATGGTTGACTGATACATCATGGAAGTTGTGGTTATTTGATTGGTCTGACTAATCGGTTGTTTGAATCTTCATCATATCATATCAATCCAGGTTGTTATGTTCGTTTTAACGTGAAGCTTCTGATGATATGTGATGCTTTTCTGTTTTTTTTTTCTGAATGGCTAAAAATACATCTCCTGTCATTGAACTTGTATGAAGCATATATTCAAAAACAGGGTAAGTATATTTGTTGTCACAATAGGGAAATATCAGATTCCATAATTTCATGGAATTAAATGTCAATTTATCACCGATTGGAATTTACTGATGAGGTGAGACTACGAATGTATTTATCCCTTCTTATCACAGTAGGGAAATATCAAATTCCATCCTATTTTGTAATATATACTAACAGTTTCGATTGACTAGTTTGTTGTGTTTTGCTACAGTCACTTCATATTAAGTACGTCTCATATTGATTTTTTTTTTTCAATAACATATGGGGAAATATTATGTGGTCTTTGTGGTTAGAGCTCCAGGCCTATATGACAGGTGGTAGGATGCTTGTGCACAGGTTGATCAATACCGTGGATGTAGACACCAATCGTATAGGTCATACGATGAGGCTGTGACAGCTTGGGATAATTTTCAGGTATGGTATAAGCTTCATAATTTTGGAAGGAAGAAGGGATGAGTAATTTTTCTCCCACTGTTTTCTAAATCATTTCAGTGATAGGAATTTTTTTTTCTGTTATGATGACTGTAGGCCACAAGGCAGATTTCATCATCGTCCAGCAACCCTGTAAGAAAAGATTGCTTAGGAGGATTTCATCATGAGGAACCTTCCATGAGATTCGTGTCTGAAGCTCCGAGTGCTCGGGGTTTGGCTATAGTTGAACAAGATGTTGTTGGGGTGCACGTATCCGAAGCTGCCATGCCGGACGTGATATGAGAATATGATTCATCTGGAATGATGAATGCTCTCTTGAAAGTTATGATAGGAGTGTTACTTATATATATAGTAGTCAGTTGCATTGTTTCAACTCTGATATCATAAGGAAGGGTTAACACGCCTCACCAGCTGATGGAAGCAAAAATCGTGCATGGAGATGTCTCTTGCTGTGTTGATGGGTTATGTTGTGGACTTGCACAGTTGTCAAACTTATTTTTTGTTGCATTTGCATGGATTACCTGAAGTTAATGTACGCTTCTTAAATTAGGTGTTTTTTATTTCATATTTTATCTGAATTTGTCAGATACTTCGGTAGATTTAGTATTGTTTATTATTTCCATTATTTCGTTCATTGCATACTGGTTACGAAACCCAGTTTTAAGAAGTAAGTGAACCTGCCATGGTCTGTGGGCCCCACCAGGAACATCCTTTTTCATCCATTCCGTTCTTCCATTTTTAAAGATCATTTTATGGATTGATTCCAAAATTCAGAGGGATATAAATCTCAGGTGGACCACACCACATGAAAACAATAGTGATTGGATATCCACCGTGAAAATCCAATGTGGGGCCCATTATACTGTTTATTTTTTAAACATCCAATCTGTTGATTAGGTCATAAAGGCCCAGATGAAGAGAAAATCGTGGTGATCAACTTGATCCAAAACTGTTATGGCCCCCAAATACATCATGGTGTGGCCCACATAACGTGTGAACGTTAATTACACCAAACAGTGTGTTTTCGTTCATGAATTTCCAATGATTGCATTTGTACGTTAGACCAGACAGTTTGTCGTACTTCATGAGTACAAATCGACAAACATGATAAAGCCTCTTTTCCCGAACATCAACACTGAAATCTGCAATGTGTACATATACAAATATACTCAAAACCAAACGGTGTGGTTGTTAAGGACAATATGGACAGAACTAAGCAACAGTGTCACGAATACCATTGCCGTACGACTTTACAATGCAGAACAATCCTATATGTGAATCCAAACAGGCCCTAAGTAATTGACCATTAAAAACTTCTCGTGGGCCAAAAATGCCTTTGGATTAAGATGATATTTGTGCGGTCTCTTCGTATAGGTTTTTGTGACCTTATCAACAGGTTGGATGGTAAATAAACACTTGGTGGACTTGATGAAATTTTTAATGGTGTGGATTCAATTACGATTGTTTCTTGTATGTAATATACCTAAGATTTGGGATCATGCCCTAAAATGAGCTTTGAAAATGCTTGGATAGTGTGGATTTAAGGCATACACATCACCATGAGACCCACAGTAAGTAGATCCGAGGTGTCATCTAATGGGCTAATACACACTACGTGAGCCTTTTGTCAGACTTCATGAGATGCTACGTGGAAAATAAGATGAATTTTATATAGGAATTTTAGATTTGTAAATTTGTAATTATGTAAATTCAGAATTTTAAAATTTGTAAAAAGAAATTGAAACAAAATTAGAAATTTGAATAAGAATTTAGAAAACTTATTTGATTCGAGGCGCAATGAAATTCACTAGGCTTGAAATTGATTTATCATCCTTTGGACGATGTCTGTAGTGTAACAGAGAAGCTAGACAATAAATCTCTAAGATACCCTTGAATGTTGCCTCGTCACACCAGCGCACTCGATGTATGAATACCCAAACCGTCACTGTATGTCTAACCTAAAAACTAAACAGATGAACCAAAAGAACTGTTGCAGAGATTTAGTGACCACTGTTGAAACATTTATATGGCCACAAAAGTTTCGTATCAGGCTAAGTTTTTTTTTTTTTTTCATCCGAGTGGGAGTGGCCTTGAAAACGGTTTAGATGGCATATAAAAATCAACATGGAGCTCAAGAAGGTTTTAACGATAGAAAACTTTTTTTCCCAATTGTCCCTTTAGTATAATCTCTTTGAGTTTTAGATTCACCTAAGGTTTGGTCTTATGTCCTAAAATGATCTAGCAAAACGGATGGACGGGTGAATTTCTCACAGACATCTAGGTTGGCCCCACCTAGCATCCCAACGTAGGAACTTTTTGCCCGCCCGCTGATACCATCTTTAACACAACAGGTGTTTAAGCATATCACGCCACGTAGAGCTGGTCATGAACCGAGTTAGCTCGAGAAACTACTCGACTTGACTCGAAACATACTCAACATGACTCGCCTTGACTCAGTGGGACGCGTCAAGGCGAGTTGTATTTAGGAGCTTAAGTCAAAAAACGAGTCGAGGTCAAGCACTGGGTCACTCGACTCGCCTCGCCTTGAAACTCAACTCGACTTGACTTGCTGTCCCCCCCCCCGTTTCTTGATTCTTCCCAAAACCCTGACCCTACCCGATTCTCATTCATCATCCATTCCTTTCCCTTTCTTCTCAAAGCAAAAACCCTAATCTCTATCTCTCTCTCTTCAACATCTCGACCGGCGACCAGCAACTGCAAGTGATATAGAATTTGAGAACTCCAACTAGCAAGGGTCTCCTCATCCAATCCTACTCATTCTTTTTCTTCTTCTTCATTTTTTTTCCTTTTTTCTTCATCTTTGTAACTAGTGAGTGATGAAGCAAGCCCACAAGATTGTTGAGGCTAACTATGCCATAAAGGCAAAAACCCTCTCGATGCAAAGGTATTCTCTCTTTCTCATTCTTTTACAAGAATATAAGTACCTATATAAATCGAATCACAAGAAACCTTGAAAAAGCTATATGTGAGACTTTTTTTAGACTTTATATTATGGCATGTTGAACTTTTTTGTAAGACTTGTACCCCGATAATTGACCATATGCTTCAATTTCGGCACCGGCATGTTCTAAGCGGACCGAATCAACGAATTTTGATCACATTCCTGCTTTAGTACTGCAACACCGCGAGATTTGTACCCTACTGACCGCATGGTTGATACAATTCCAACGTCATGCGATGCGCCCCGTTTCGATACCTAGTTTGAGAATTGCATATGTGTGCACAAATCGAGGCATGTGTGCTTTTTGGTGCACGAACATGTGGTGAGTGGGGTCCACTTGCAATAAATCTAGAAGGGAATCTCTAATAGTTAACATTCCAAAATTCTTATTCTACCCTCACACTCTCACCCATACCACCCAAACTATCCCTTAACCAAAAGACCTAAATTGCCCCTACTTTACCTTATTTGCAACTTATGTTTTCCAATATACCCCTACCACCCATACCCTCACACTACTATAGTCAACACACCCCATGCCCATTCCTCCCAAAGTTCAAGCAACCCTTGCCTAGCCCATCCCTTTATCATGCTAGCCCCCTCCTCTCTCTCCTTCCCTCTCCCCATCCTACCCTTCATTGTTTCCACCTTTCCCTCTATATCCCTACTTCATACTACAATATAATCCCAAGAGCCATAAGCCCCATACGTATTCTCCATTTGTAGTTAAGGAAAGAAATAAAATACAAAGGGTAGAGAAAAAAATGAAGAGAAAAGAAAGAAAGATTATAGAATAATTAGAGGGGGAGAATAGGGAGAGATTAAGAGAAAGAAAGAGATTAAATGAGAGAGAATTGGGGAAAGATCAAGAGGTTGAGAGGAAGAGAGAAAAGAAAAGAAATATTAGAGGAGACTAAGAGTGGAGAGAAGCTTGGTGGGCCGTTCGATCACAGATCCAAATCGATACAACCATCCATCTTCGCCATGAATGCAAGGGAGGATGAAAATCCCAATTTTCCTTGTGTTATCTCATTTTTGTGGGCCCACAAGGGTGGGACCCACCCTGATGTATATAAAGTTGAGTATGGAGGGCCCAATAGTGGCGGGGGCCCACCCAATCGTCGGAATCTTCCATTGTTCCTCTTCTTTTCTTAAGTTTATGGTGTTGTGAGGCCTACAAGTGGGCAACACTGCTGGAGAGCGTGCCCCACATGATGTTTATTTTTCATCCAACCTATTGATTAGACCACATAAATTTGGATGGTGGAAAAACACAAAGATCGGGTCGATCCAAAGCTCCTTGGCCCCATCATGAGCTAGCCAATATGATGGACGGAGTAGATTTTCTAGGTGGGCCCCACCACCCCTTAAATTAACAGAGAGAGAGAGAGGGGCAGCAATTGCTGCCGATGGATGCAAATAGCGTACAGAGATGCTACTACCCAGTAGCATACACTGCTTGGATTTTGGAAGGCTACCGAGTGGGCCCAGTCGTGGGTCCCACCATGATGTATATATGTCATCCACACTGCCTAAAAATGAGGCCAATCTAGATCTTAAGTGGGCCATACCACATGGAACAGTGGGGGGTTGGGAACCATTCCCACCTCCCATGCACTACCAACAACAATGTTGGGGCGGGTGTCGCGCCCCAAACCCGGTAATCGGACTCTCATGATCCTCGATCACCAAATTCGATACCGACAGCCTCCATAGTACCCCATTCTCGGCTCCCAGCGTCCATACGCCAGATTCCGATCCTGGGATCCTATAAGGAGGATTTTCCATCGTACATTTATCTCATAAAAAGCATAACCACAAGTATACCTAAATCACAAAGGCAACATCATCATCACATATCCACTAATATAAACATTTGAATACAATGTTGAAAGGGAAATACATATATCGAAAATCAAAGCTCCAAAAGTTCACTGCATGCTCCAAGCTCAATGCGCTGCAACCTAACGCCACCATCGCGCATCTATCGTGCATAAGCTTAAAGAAAGCTTAGTGGGTGGTGAAAGTGTATGCACAAGGTAAGTGCCAAGTAAGCAATATCAGAGAATCAAAGTAAGCGAAAATACTGACAAGCCCATAAATCATACAATATCATAATAATATGAAAACATGTTGATAAGCCCATAAATACCATCAGCCTTGCTATGCGATACAAAAACACAATAAACCAATATCATATACTGAGGAAGAAATGTAGATCAGTTATGCAATGCAGAGATAGTAAGTCAACTACTATGTGTTGAGGATGCAATGCAATATGCGATGCGAATGAAATGACCAAGATGGAGTGTGAAGTCGGGATGATAGTACGTATTATCACAGGCCACGGGGTCCACCACAAAAGACTTCTATCCAAATCAGTCTCATACCTAAATTTGGATAGTTAAACTCAACATGATAAACTCCTGATCTCAGGTTAGTTGTGCGCCCTAACCGAAATCATGGCTATTGCGAAGGTACATATAATAAATAGTTGCGCACTACTAGCCCGAGTGGATAGTGAATGAATGAATGAATGAGTATGTAACTCCTGCTCAATAAGTCCACATATCAGTATGGTTCCTCTCTGGAATCATCACCGGGGTCTATTACACTCTACGCCAGCTTGCTGCCCCTATCCGAGCGCACGACTGGGTAAGTGGAAGAGACCTCACTATCCGCCTTCCAATATCGGGCATGGCTCGTGGATAGCGGACTCATTCCTCAAGCTAGTCAAACTCAACCTAGATATTGCCCCCTCACTCAGGCGGATAAGTTCACACCCCCTTCCAACCAACCACGACATAGTAGGAGACGCGGCTTACTGGTATACAGCCCTCATGCGCTCATATATATCCACTCGGTCTCGATGTTGGGGTGTCTCCTGGCTATAAAGGTTTAGAGATTTTCACCCAGGGACATCTATGGCGCCCGTATGCTAGAATCAAACATTTTCGGTGTCCCATCTGGCCATCCACGACCTGTCTGTGGAGGCTATGGCCCTGATGTCGCTAGGGCGTATAGTAATCACAATCACACAAACGCAAGATGCATGAGTCACACAGTCCAATCATGCATCCATCCTGCGCATACCGTGCGCTCATGTGGGACAACTCCGCCTATCAGGGTATCCCATGAACAACCTGCCCTATGACATATGCAATGGTTAATCACATCTTATAACAAACATGTAGATGATGCGTATGGGCATGTATTATGATGCTACGTTGTCGCATACTCATAATCGATATCAATAACCGGCCTCCATAATCGGCATCCACAATCGGCCTTGATAATGTGGACATTTAACCAACATTGCCCCCAAGGGGTGGCCCACATAGAGCCTAACATATAGTGGACCCGTGGCCTTACAAAGGGCCTGACATTCAACACCATGGGCCTCACTCGAGAGCTTAATACACATCACGATGGATCTTTCACATGGGCCTAACATACATCAAATGGGCCTCAAATACGGGCCGTATATACATCACACAGGCTAAATACACATCACAATGGGTCTCAACTACGGGTCGCATATAAATCACATAGGTCTCGACATTCAGCCTCAGCAATCGAAATTAGCCTTGACAATCGAAATCGGCCTCACCAATCAGAATCAACACTCGGAATCGGCCTCGATACTCGGCCTCGACAATTGAAATCGCCCTATACGATCGACATCGACAAATCGGAATCTACCTTGATACTCGGTCTCGGTCTCGACAATGGGAATTGGCCTCAACAACTCTTAATCGGCCTTGATACTCAGTCTCGACAATTGGAATCGGCCTATACAATCAGCCTCGAGAAATCGGAATCGGCCTCAATACTCGACCTCAACAGATCGGAATCGGCCTATACAATCGACCTCAAAAAATCAGAATCGGCAATCGATCACGATAATCGGCCTCGATCTTTAATCGGCAATCAACCACGACAGTCAGAATCGATCGATAATCAGCCTCGATGGTCGGAATCGACAATTGGCCATGACAATCAGAATCGGCAATCGGTCATGATAATCGAAATCGATCGATAATCAGAATCAGCAAATCGGTCACGTCAATCAAAATCGACAATCGATCATGATAATCGGAATCAGTAAATCAGTCACGTCAATCAGAATCGACAATCGGTCACGACAATCGGAATCGATCGATAATCAGAATTGACAAATCGGTCACGTCAATCAGAATCGGCAATCGGTCATGATAATCGGTCTCGATCACTAATCGGCAATCAGCCACAATAATCGAAATTGATCGATAATCAGAATTAGTAAATCGGTCGCGTCAATCAAAATCGACAATCGATCATGATAATCAGCCTTGATCGCTAATCGACAATCAGCCACGATAATTGAAATCGATCGATAATCAGAATCGGCAAATCGGTCATGACAATCGGAATCGGTAATTGGTCATAATAATCGGCCTCGATCTCTAATCGGCAATCGGCCACGACAATCGAAATCGATAATCGTCCTAATAAAGGACCTAAGGGAAGGTCAAAATGTGGACATTTAACCATCATTGCCCATCAATGTGGCCATTTAACCAACATTACTCCCAAGTAGTGGCCCATAGAGATCCAAACGTATAGTGGGCCCATGGCTTCACACAAGGGCCTAATATACATCACCATGGGCCTCACTTAAGGGCCTAATACACATCATATTGGGCCTCATACCTGGGCCTTAAATACATCACAATGGGCCACGTCCCATGGGCCTTGAATACATTATATGGGCCTTAACATATGGGCCTCAAACATGGGCCATAAATACATTTCATCAGGCCTTGCCCAGGGGCCTCGAATGTATCACAATGGGCCTCAAGTACATCACAATGGGCCACAACCCATGGGCTTTAAATACATAATAGGTGAGCCCTACACATGGGCCTTATACACATTAAGTGGGCTACATCGATGGGCCGCATTAATGGGCCTAATATATATATATAGTAATGGGCCGCTCAATGGGCTGCACCAATGGGCCTCTCATACATATCAAGTGGGCCGCTCACATAGGCCTAATACAATCAAGTGGGCCGCATGTACATCAAAGCGGGCCATATCCCATGGGCCATACATACATCACATCGGGCCCACCGTATTGTATTTTTGAGATCCTACTTATTCATAAGTTAATATAGAGATAGATAAAGTGAAAACAAAATATCAGCATGTTTGGAAACTATTATAGCCCTTAGAAGTTTGAGTGGTGGATGTCACTGTCCACTATTTCAATGCTGGGTCCACTTGAACTTTAAATCTGACTCATTCTTTCACCCATGCCGTAAAATGATATTTTAAAATGGTTGGACGGTTTAGATACAACACATGCATCATGGAGGGCCCCACCGTCCAAATAGTGGACAGTGTAGATAAAACATATACATCATTGGGTCCACAGAGCGTGCTGACATCAGACAGTAGCTAGGTGGGGTCCCCCATAGTTGGACTGTGTGAATAACACCCACACGCATCAAGGCAGGCCCCACACGTCCAGCTACTGGATGGTGTGGGTAAACAGATACATCAGGGCAGGGCCCATGATCTGGACGGTCTGATGACCCACCATCCAAATTCATCAAGGTGGGTTTCACAAGCACCGACGATGCAGATGGAAATACATCAATGTGGGTCCCATATGGGCCCACCGCATATATACTTTATATATATATATATAACACATATATATTATATATATTTTTAAAACACGCCAGCATCCAGCGTCCTAGACGGACAGCCTAGATGTAAGGCATATACATCAAGTGCGGCCCCCACGTGGGGTGGGTCTTAGCGTTTCAACGGTGGACGTCAATCCTCACTGCTTTACAGCATGGTCCATTTGAGCTCGGACCTCCCTCAGTAGCATGAAGGATGAACGGAGTGTATATAGCGTACATCAAGGTGAACCCGACCCCAGCTGGACGGTACAGGCAAGATGCATACATCAAGGGCCCCACGTACCACGTGGATGCCCACCACGTGGCTGACCTCACGTCCACCCTTGACTGACAGCCAGGATAAAAAACATCCATCAAGTGGGTCTCACCGTCTAGATTTGCTGGACGGTGAGGATTTCTCACATACTCCAAGGTGGGCTCCGCCATGATGGATGGCATGGATGCACGCATTAGGTGGGCCATGAAACAGTAAAAGAGAGAGAGAGATGGAGATCGGAGTAGCGGAGGGACCCCGCCACTATGGGTCCCTCTTTGATACAACACATACATCAAGATGGGTCCCACATATGTGGGCCCCTAAATCACAAATCAAATAATTAAAATCACCCACCTTTGATCTTCTCGGACTCCTCCTTCCACCGATGCGATCTAGAGCTCCAAGGGGTGGATTTTAACGGTTGAGATCAGCTTTAAAGGGTTGGATTGAGTGGTAGGGAGTGAGACATACAAAGCTCTCTCATGGAGCTTGTTTAGACTTGGGTTGCTCTCATGGAGCTTGGGAAAAAAAATGAGAGAGAGAGAGAGAGAGAGAGAGAGAGAGAGAGAGAGAGAGGTGATGTGAGTGATGGAGTGATGGGGAGATGGATGGGTGAAGTGATGGAAAGTTGACTTTGGAGTACTTATGTAAGAGAAATGATGGTTGCTTGTACTTGACATGTGAAGTGATGGATGTGTACTTGATTGAGGTGATTGGTGGGACATTGTGTGTGACCTGACCTGCTTATGGGCAAGTAAAGATAGGTTATGTGTGACGAGCTCGTAAATTGTCCGTTATCGTTTTGTTAGGCGACTTGATACTTCTTGCCATTAGGCAGATAGTGAGGTTTAAAACAAGTGGGTTAGACTAGTTCAGCCTGTGAACTATGTAGTCCCACCTCTGAAGTTGACCACGGTGGAAAAGTCTACACAAGTGGGTAGTAATGAGTCCCACTTTTGTTTTAAACGCTAGTGATCCAATTGAGAAATGTGAAAAGTTGTGGAAACGTTGAAAGAGTATGCATTGTATCTTTATTTTATTGTTATCAAGCCAAAAAGCCCGTGCATTATATGAGCATGACATGAAACATGTATTTTCACTGCACACACGTACTCACTGGGCTTAGTAGCTCAAGCTTTCCTTTATATTTTTTTTACAAGTGAGAGTAGGGAGTTATAGAAGTAGAGGCTACAGACTCCAGTTCTCCTTTTTATTTTGTACATATCAGCGTACATATTTTTTTTGTAATACCCTGAATATGTACATCAGGTATAGTAAATATGACATGGTTTATGTTTTGGTTTTGCCTTGATGTGCTCAGTTGTACACAGTAATATATGTTGAATATGATGAAATTTTGAGAAATGATACATGTTTGTTGTCTTTACTTTCAAAAATCCTGCTTGTAGAGTCCCGCTTATGGGACTTAGTGTAAGACCCGTATCCTAGTTCGTACTGTTCCGATGAATCCTGTGATCATTTCCGTCGAAGTCCGGCAATCCGCGACTGATAATCGATGTTGCGATCGATCGTAAGTCGTATCCTTTAGATTCGAGTCAGTTTAATCCGAGACCTGTATCATTGCGACCGCACCGTCGCCGCGATTCCAACGCCGCGACTCACGCACCGATCCGATACCCTGACCAGAAGATGTGAGTCGGTGTTTATTTCGAAGAAACGCCGCGCTTTTACGATCCCGAGAGAATCTTTACAACATGTCAAATCAATCCAATCAATCAAATCAATCCCATCAATCAATCAATCACATCAATCAATCCATCACTTCATGTCAAGTACAAAGCACCCATGCTTTCTTTTTTCACAAGTAAAGCCACCACCAAAAGTCAACCAATCCATCCCTTCACCCATCACTCACATCCATCACTCACCTCACATCACTCTCTCTCCTTATCTCTCTCTTTCTCTACATTATTTTCCAAGCAACACCAAGAGCAAAGAGAGCTCCCACGTCCAAGCCTTCCATGGAAAAAAATGACCTTGTGTGGCCCACCTATCCCTTCCCAAAACCTCTCATCCTAGCCCTTGATTTCCCATCTCCACCGTCAAAGAGGAGCACAAGAAGGTTGGCATTCCAACGGACCGAAGAAGATCGACGGTGGGTGTTTCCATAGGCTAGATTTCATAAATTTTGTGATGGCCAAGTGAGGCCTACCGATCAATGGTATGGGTCTCACTTGGGACCCTATGACGTGGCCAATGGCCCACTTTGATTATCATTTGATGTACGATTAGATACAAGGGAGGACCCATAGTGTCGGGGTCCCTCCATCACACGTGTGTCCCACTCTTTTCCTCTCTCCCTCTCTCTTTACATTTTTCTTTCCTTGTGATGATATTGTTGTGTGGCCCACTTGGATGGACCCCACAAAGGAGCATGCATTGAAATCCAAACCATCTACAGGTGGGGCCTACTTTACATACGTATGGTGACCACACCACCTCACCATGTGGTGGCCAATCTATAAAGGGCCCACCCTAAAGGCACTGCATGCCCACAAAAAAAAAAAAAAAAAGAGAAGAAGAGTCCAGGGACTCTCTGACGTGAAAAGGAAAACACAAATATTGGCTTGGATTTACAAGCCATTGGGGTGACCCACTTGCATAGGACCCACCTTGATGTTTGCATCCAATCCAAGCCGTCCATTCCACTCTTCATATTGTTTGAGGCGTTGAGCCAAAAGATTATGCCGATCGGAATTTCTAGTGGGCCATGGCATGGGAAGCTTGATCTCCTTGCCATTGAAACCCCCCTGTTGATCCCGTACCCCTGATATATGCCCAATATTGGGCTCGTTGTGATTGTTGAACGCTGTATGAAACAATGGACGGGGTGGATTCATCAGATTTGGATCCCACATATGGAAAACCACAAAATCTCTGATTTTCAAAAAAAAAAAAAAATAACAACGAAGCAATTCTGCTGCTTCTTCTTGACGAGAGAAGGACGCCAGGCGTCTGCGTCATTCGGGCGGCAGCGGGCGGCGACCACGGCCCCTGCCGTGGGCCCCACCATGATGTATATTTTGTATCCACACCTCCCATTTGGTGGGCCCTTGCACTGACGTGGCCCCCTCCAAAAATCGAGGCCAATCCGGATCTCGGGTGGCCCACATCACGAGAAACAGTGGGAATTGAACTCTCACCGTTGAAACCCTTTCGGGTCCACGCAGAAAGTTTCGAGATCAAGTGAAATTTGTTTTTCCCCTTCTTTCGTGTCTGTGTGACCTTATGAAGGAGTGGATGGAAGATAAACGCTATGGTGGGCCCCACATGGGACCCACAAAGTGATGTATGTATTTCTCCTCGGCGTCGCCTGGATGGTGGAGCCCACCATGATATATGTGTTGTATTCCCACCGTCCAGGGGACGGTGGGTGCGGCAGTGTGTGTGTGCCCTGTGTGTGTATGTGTGTGTATGCGTGTGTGTGTGTGCGGGTGTGTGCATGTGTGTGTATATATATAATATAATATTATATTATATATATTGTATATAGCATTTGGTGGGCTTTCATGGGCCCCACCGTGATGCTTGTGTTGCATCCAAACTGTTCAACCATTTGGCCAGCTTGTCCTTACCCGAGTGTGACTAAAAATAAGGCAGATCTAAAGTTCAAGCGGACCCCTACCTTGGTATGTGGTTGAGGCCCATCTGTGAGGCCCACCTGGATGTGTATTTATGGCCGTTGTTGAGGCCCACCTTAATGTATATATGGCCCATGTGTCTAGGCCCATTCAATGTATTTATGACCCATGTTACGAGGCCCATTGTGATGTTTTCAAAGGCCCATGGGTTATGGCCCATTGTAATGTACATAAGGCCCATTGGTGTGACCCATTCGATATGCATATGGCCCATGTGGTGAGGCCCACGTTGATGTACTTGTGACTATCCGTTGAGGCCCACCTTGGTATATACATATGGCCCACTTGTCATATTTATGGCCCGTTGTTTAGGCCCACCTTGATATACATGAGGCCTATGTTGTGAGGCCCATTTGATGTATTGGAGGCCCATGGGTCGAGGTCCAATAGGGCATACATAAGGCCCATTGAAGGTGATTCCACCGTGTTTTATGTGTTGACCTATATGGCGGGCTATGCCTTGGGAGCAATGTTGGTTTGACGTCCACATTGTAAGTATAATGTTGGTTAAATGTCCGCATTGTCACACTCCTTAAGGCCCATTGATAGGCCCATACTGGTTATGTGTAGGCCGTCTAGGCCCATCTTCGGTGTAAGGATAGTTCATTACTTTATAACATGTTTAGTATAGCTCCATGATTCATACCCATACGCATCATTTGTATGCTTGATATGAGGAATGTTTGATCATAGCATAAGCCATTGGGCTGAGACATTTATGGGACTCCTTATGAGACGGAGTGCCCGACATGAGCGCATGGTACGCGCGAGATTGCTGCATGTTTGTACGGTGTGATTCATGCATCTCGCATACATGTTACTTGATCATTGTATGCCCTAGCGACATCAGGGCCGTGGCCTCCACAGGCATATCGTGGATGGCTAGACGGGACACCGAAAATGTTTGGTTCTAGCATATGGGCGCCATAGATGTCCCTGGGTGAAAATCCCTGAACCTCCGTGGCCAGGAGATGACTCCAACGTCGAGGTCGAGTGGATATATGAGCGCACGAGGGCCGAATACCAGGAGGCCGCGTCTCCCACTGTGTCGTGGTCGGTTGGGAGGGGGTGTGACCTTACCCGCCTGAGTGAGGGGGCAATATCTAGGTTGAGTTTGACCAGCTTGAGGAATGGGTCCGCTATCGACGAGCCGTGCCCGATATTGGTAGGTGGATAGTGAGGTCTCTTTCACTTACCCAGTTGTGCGCTTGGATAGGGGCGGCAAGCTAGCGTAGAGTGTAATAGACCCCGGTGATGATCCCAGAGATGAACTGTACTGATATGTGGACTTATTGAGTAGGAGTTACATGCTTATTCATTCATTCATTCACTATCCACTCGGGCTAGTGATGCGCAACTAATTGTTGTGTGCCTTCGTTATGGCAAGGATTTCGGTTGGGGCGCGCGACTAACCTGAGATCAGGAGTTTACCACATCGAGTCTGACTATCCAAATTTAGGTATGGGACTGGTTTGGATAGAAGGCCCTTGTGATGGACCTCATAGCCTGCGATACTACGTACTATCATCCCGACTTCACACTCCAGCACGGTCATTCCATTCGCACCGCATAGCGCATTACATCTACTGCATATGGCATTTCGGGTTACTATGTTTATGCGTTTATACGGTTTAGATACGACTGACGGTATTCATGCACTCATCAGGAATTGCGTACTGCATCGCATCCTTGGCATCTGATTTTGGCTCTTTATGACTCCTCATTTGCATAGATGTTCTATAATGAGTATTTTGATATTGATCGACTCAGGGACTTGTCTGTATTTTTGCTTACTCTGTTATTGTATGATTTATGACCTTGTTAATAATGTTGTTTACTCGGATATTCATGCTATTGTCAGTATCTCTGCTTATTTCTGATATTGTATGATTTATGGGTTTGTTAGTATTCTCGCTTACTCTGATTACTCTGATATTGCTTACTCGGCACTTACCTTATGCACACACTTACACCACCCTCTAAGCTTTCTATAAGCTTATGCACGATAGATGCGTGCAGGTGATGTTAGGTTGCAGCAGTGTTGAGCTTGGAGCGTGCAGTGGTCGTCTGGAGCTTGATTTTTTATTTATGTATTTCCCTTTCAGCATTGTACTCAAATGATTATATTAGTAGATATGTGATGATGATGTTGCCTTTGTGAATTGGGTAATCTTATGGTTATGCATATTATGAGTTAAATGTACATTGAAAAATCCTCCTTGTAGGATCCCAGGATCGGAATCTGGCGTATGGACGCTAGGAGCCGAGAATGGGGTACTACGGAGGCTGTCGGCACCGGATTCGGCAATTGGCATTCCAGTGAATCCGATTTCTGGATTTGGGGCGTGACACTTAGTATGTGATAGTTAGAAGTCCCAAAATCGGAGTTTTATAGAGGCTGTCAACCAAAATTCGGTGTCTCGTAATCATGGATTACCAATACTGGATTTAGGGTCGTGACAAACATTCTCTTAGGATTACAATCGCACGTCATTTTTCTCAAACTGAACGCGGGCCCACATCTCTTGGCCCGAGTATCGCATCGGCGTGCGAGACGCAGCATCAGAACCGCGGCGACGGCGCGGTTGCACTAGTACAAGTCGTGGGTCAAGCTGACTCAGATATACAGGATTTGACTTAGGATCGTGCACAAATATCGGATACAGGTCGAGGGTCGCCAGAATTCAATCGGGAGAACCGCGGAGGCCTATGGAATGGTACGGGCTAGGATACGGGTCTTACAGCGGGGTCCTCACTTGTGGGTCCCACCATGATGTATGTGTCTAATCTACACCCTCCATCCATTTCTCCTGATCATTTTAGCCGTTGGGCCTAAAGATTAGGCCAATCCATACCTCAAGCAGACTGCACCACAAGGATCGTATGGAGAATGGACTTCCTTGGATTTTGAGCTCTTTGGATTTGGAATCCTTGATTTTTTATAATCCCTTGGATTTGGAGTTCCCTTGGATTTCGGATTCCTGTATATTGGGATCCCCTCGCTAAGTTTGGCACCCTGGATTTATAATCCCCAAAATCTAAAGGTAACTATGCATAATATATTTTCAGGGGTTTGAATTTAATTATTAAATCGACTTTAATATCTCTAATTGGTTGTGATAAACCGACTAAAATACAAACTTTGCCTGGAAATGATGAAATCCCAAGACTCGGATGGGGCATAAGCACAAGATCACATCCTAGTAATTAACCAATGATTTGTAATCATCGATTACATCGACAATTTTTAGACGGTGTAGATCATCCTATTGAAGTAATTATAGTGATGTCATCAATGGGCTGTGTGCCCAATAGATTAGTAGCCTAGTGGCACACATGTTACACATGTGGGTGTCCATTCGAGTCATTCCCAGTTGGTCATGCCCTGGTGTATGTGTTTTATCAATGCCTTACATCCGGTTACTAGACCTTTTTATGGACAGGCTACATGAGGAGTGGATGTTAGTCTAACATGGGCCATGCCGCATAGACTTTCACATTGTTAGTGGGGGATGCCATTCGAGTCCCCCTCTCTATACATACAGGACCAACTAAGGTTGATTATCACATGATATGTTAGATAATATGTTACTGTACTTCGCCTGATAGGACACACTGGTAACATGCATAGTGTAATGGATACCGTGCCCATTCACATGCCCATACGCATCATCTATATGCCTATTGTGGATGATGATTGATCATAGCATATGTCTTTCGGCTAGAGATACTTAGGGGTCTCTATATGAGATAGAGCCGTCCCACATGATCGCGCGGTATGCCCAAGTTTGGTGCATAACTTGGATGGTATGACTTATGCATTTCAAATTTTACATGTCACGATTACTTTCAGACCCTAGCGACATTAGGGTTGTGGCCCCCACAGACATACCGTAGATGGTTGGATTGGATACCGAAAATATGTGTTCTAAAACTAAGGCACTATGGATGTTCTCGTGTGAAAGTTCATAAACCCTATGGTACCAGTAGGATGCTCCAATGTCAAAACTGAGTGTATAACATGAGCGCCCGAGTGTTAAATACCAGTAGGTCGCATCCCCTACCTTGTCGAGGTCAGTTGGAAAAGGGTGTGACCTTATCCGCCCAGGTATAAGGGGGTATAATGCTAAGTTGAGTCTGACCAACTTGTGAAACGGGTCCGCTATCGATGAGTCGAGTGGGCATTGGTATACCACTAATGAGGTAGATAGTGAGGTCTTTTTCACTCACTTGGTCATGCACACGATGGGCGGCAGCCAATGTTGGAGTGTATTAGACCTCGATAATGTTTCCAATTAGGAACCATTCTGATCCGTGGATTGATTGAGGATTGACATGTTTGCGTTGCATCTCTAGCATTTTAAACTCGGTCATGTAGGCCTTGCATTGCGTAGCGTTGGTATGGCTAACAACATTCATGAACTTAGCAGCTTAACCCTCCATCATATTCTTCATACTCTGATATATATATATATATATATATATATATATATATATATATATATATATATATATATATTCTTATCATATGTATTGTGCATACACACACGCACTCTACTGAGCTTCATAGGAGGCTTATATGCGTTTGTTTATGCTGCAGGTGATGTTAGGGTGTATCATCACAATTAAGCCCATAGCATGAGCATAATCATTTGAGTCCTTGGTTATATTTTATATTTTCCTTTCCAACACTGTATTCAAAGATTATACAGCGGATATATGATGATGATGTTTTCGTGACCTTGGTACACTTATGATTTGCTCCCTTACAAAAAAATCACTTTGAAAATCATCCTTGTAGAATCTTAGGATCAGAACCTAGAGTATGGGAGTTAAGAGTTGAGAATGGATATTACGGAAGCTGTCGGCATCGAATTCAGCAGTTAGGAATTTAGTGAGCCGAATTTCCAAGTTTGGGGCGTGACATTTTTGAACTTAATGTTTTAGACTTTTAATTTATATTTTGTAGCTAAAATTATAATAAATTATGGTGGGAACAAGCTCACCTTGACTCGAGGTAAGCTCACCTCAACTCGATCCACTATCTCGCCTTGAGCTTGCCTCGAAAGGTTTTATAAATAAGAAAAAATATATAATGATAAGCTTGATGATAATCTCAAGCTCGAGAAAAACACGAACGAGTCAAAGCAAGTTTTGTTCACCTCCACATGAATCGACCTGATGCACAAGTGTAACACCACGTCAGGAACCAAGGTACATTGAATATGCATCCCACCCACATATGCCAGTTGCAATCCAGGATATCTATAAGTGAATGGATTAGAAAATTTAAAATGATTTATTAGCAACTATAAGGGTGTGTTTGATTTTTCAAAGCACGTGTAAATACCTTGTAACTAGGCAATTATTACCCTTTCACTCCGTTTAAGAATTCATTTGAATTCCTGCTTTTGAAATCGGTTCAAAAAAGTTAGTTTAAAATTTTGAACTCCAACTTGATGTATATGATACATCCATTCTGTTCATCCATTTTTCCACAACATTTTGCGGCATAATCCAAAAATGAGGTAGATCTAACACTCAAGTGACCTACACCAAAAGAAATAGTGGCCCTAAGAAGTTTTTAACGGTACATGTTGTTGCAAAATATTGATTTAAAAAAATATATTTAATAATAAAAATATATATAATATATATTTTGGAAAATACCTTTTTTGTGGGTTTTGGGAATAGTCCCACATTGGAAAAGGAGGAGAAGAAAAAGTAGTTTATATGAGGGTGGTGGAGTATTATAATACTTACCCACATGGTCTAAAGGAAAATGGACTTGCGTAGCACTGGAACACCCGCGCGCCCGCACTCGGTCTCGGGCTCGGTGCGAGGGCATGGGCATGTGAGGTAGTGTGGCTGTAGAGGCGCTAGTGGCGCACATTGCACTTGATTGCATAAGTCATGCAAAAACTGTTGCATGGCTAGCCCAACCGCTAAAAAACGGCTAGACAGCTCTCACAACAGTCAGCATGCAGCTGCTGTAATGAGTCACAACAGTCAGAAACGGCCATAAAACGACTAGTTTCCCAACAGCTAGAAATTGCATTAATGGAATTTATGTCCCTGGACCATAACCCCCAGCCATCATAGCCTATAAAAGGAAGGTCTGGATGGGTTTGCAAACCATCTCTCAATCCACTCCAGCAGACCCATACGAACTAAGCCTAAGTCACTCTTTTCATACACACCAGTGATTCCAACAATATAGCAAGGTTTGTCTAAGCCATTGCTTGAAAATTAGACCAGAAGTGTGGTTTAGAACGTTCATCTGAACCAGTAGTTGAAGATCAGTAAAAACAGACCAGTGCAGTGATTTAAGTTCCAAATATTCTTCTTCTCTCTTTTCTTCTAAGATTTTTCCTTTTTATGTATTTCTGTCAGACTGTGTAACAAAGTTCCATTAGTGGGCCTTGGTGTTTGCTGAACGCAGACTCACATCAGGCTTGTCGTATCGTAGAAGTGGTTTGTCTGTAACCTATCAGTGTACTCAATTCACTTGAGTGCGAGCAAATAATACTTTAAGGATAGCGTCCCAGATGTGCTTTAGTCTGTCCTTATTTCAGATTAACTTGTTTTTTCGATTTCATATTTTAAAGAAAATATAATTCTGTAAATTTTCCAACGAAGTGTTCGATTCCTTTTTAATATTGCGGTCCATTTGAGCTTTGGATATGCCTATATTATTTTTTGGCTCACATCGTAAATTTACCTTGGCATAATAGATGAACAGTTTGAATAATTGCATGACAGCAGTACCACCAAATACTTTGTAGCTTTCTCCGTATTTATTTCTAAAAAGAGATGTTCAAATCAAAATGGGAAAAAAGGCTGTAAATACGTGAGTGTGAATCTAACACAGCGATACTCCTGTGAATCCAGCGTAGTGACGCTCTTGAGATGGATGTCTTGGAAATCGCAACTGTCTACCAGGCTGTTACATCGGATGTGATGGAGTGTGCATTAGCTGACGTGTAAACACGTGTTCGCTTTTCAAAGCTAATCCAAAAAAACGGTATTCTATGATGCAATCTTTTTCATGAATCTTTACTGTGCCCACGCGCGTGTACAAGATCAGATCATGTACACGCTTCGCATGTTAGTACTTCCTGGATACAATCCGTTCATTAAAAGGACACTGCTACGTAGATGAACTGGTATAAGAATCAGGTCAGTCCATTCGGTAGGTGGGCTACATATCACAAAACAAGTGTACTGTTGATGAAAGCTTAGTTGAAGTTTTCTTGCTGGCTGATAAAAAATGGTTCACGGTCCATCTGATCGATGGATCATGTCTATTTTTTGGTCGGACTTGCCTGATGGACGGCTTGGATACCACACCTGTCGGCCACTCTAACACTTGTGATGGCGTTTACACGTTTCCCTTGTACGCGCTTGTGGGCCAAGCAATGGTGTTTTGCTAGGATATGCGTATCTGACGTTGTCACGAATCTCATCCAACTAATCTCATTCCCGTGTACGGTCTGGATGAAGGGAAAAAAACAAATATCATCTCATCAAAAATTTGTGGCCCATTAATGGTCAATCACCAATGTTTCTTAGGGCCTCTTTGGCCGGACTGGATCCCTTGGGATTAGGAGGGATGGGATAGATTTTAAGGTAATGACGGTGGTATCAGTGAATTGGTTTAAGATTCATGGGACTGCTCTATACCGTGACCAGTTTATTGAGTCTGTTTGGCAGGCCGGGCATATTCTGAGATTTATCTTCCAATCTCTTTTAATCCATCCAACCAAACACGCCCCAAGTATGGTTGAACGAGATTAAGACATGTGATCAATTTTAAGGTAATGATGGTGATGTCATTGGATTGGTTTAAGATCCATGGGTTTATTATACTCCGGGACAAGTTCACCAGGTCTATTTAGCTCGTTTGGCATATCTCAAAATTTTACCATCCCATCCCTCCTAATCCCATGGGATCCGTCTAGCCAAACAGGCCCTTATGGTCCACCTGATAATTGGATCTGTTTCATTTTTGGAATATTACCCTGAAATAATTTGAAAACAATGATACATAATATATACATCAAGGTGGCCCCGACGTTAACCCCACGGTAAGGGCCCCACCGCCATGTGAGTAGGGCCCCACCGCCATGTGAGGCCGGTGTCTCACCTAACCCGCTCTCGTCTCCCACGGACTCAGATTGTGTAGTGACCCCTCCAATACCAAGATCGGTATAGGCCGTGCTCCATCTACCCCACATCCAAGCTGTCCATGAATTTTTACATTTAGTTTTATGGCATGGTATCAAAAATGAAGTAGGTCCAAATCTCAGGTAGACCACACCATAAAAAACCGTGTTGATTGAACGCTCATCATTAAAATTTAAAAATTAAAAATAAAAATAAAAAAAATAAAAAAAAAAACTATTAGCATTGGATTAAGCCGATATTTATGTTTTCCCTCTCTCCAAATCTACGTGACCTAATCAAGGGTTTGGATAGCAAGTAAACATTAAAGTGGGCTTTGGAAAATTTGTAATAGCGTGCGTTAAATACTACTATTTCTGTAGTGTTAATCTGCCTATTTTTCGGCTAACGCCTAAAACGAGCTGGCATTAATTTAAAAATGAGATAGATTGCCTGCAACACCTGATTGTAAGGTGGGGCCCACCGTGATGTTCCCTATCCATCCATTCTTGTAGTTTATGTTAATGGCATTAATTTAAAAATAAGATAGATTAAAAACTCTAAGTGGCTACTCCCTTGGGAAAAATGTGAGTATGAAAAGCTTACCATTGAAACCTTCTTGAGATCCATCATAATATTTATACGCAATCCAAACCGTTCCTAAGATCATTCCTATTGAGATGGACGAAAAACACATAAGTTTTATCATGGCCCCACTAATATTTTAATAGGTGGACATTCGATAACAACAACCTTGTTTTCCTGTTTATATTGTAAATGAGTAATAATTATTTACAATCTATGCAGAAATTTTATAGGTGACAAAGGTGGGAAAATTTTGTGATGTAAGAACTGTGGGGCCCATTTTGATGCGTACGCCATATCCATGCCATCCATCAGTTCCACCGGCTCATTTTACCACATGAGCCCAAAAATGAGGCAAATTCAAAGCTCAAGCAAACCACGCCACAACAAATATGGTGATTTAAATAGCTACCACTGATAACTTCTTGGAGCCCACAAAGGTCCTGGATCAACCTAATATTTGTTTTTTACACTTTATCCATGCCTGTATGATCTCATGTACAAGTTGGATGACAAATAAACATCAATGAGGACGCTGGGATTGTTTCAGTGTTCAATGATTAAGTATATTAGAACTACTATTTCATGCGGTGGGGTTTATTTGTGCTTTGGATTGGTCTCATTTTTTGGACTCATGCCCCAAAATAAGTTGAAGAAATGGATGCTATGAAATTTTTCATAAGAGTATTCACATAGTTTATGAGGCAATAATTCCTCTATTAACCAAACACCTTTGAGAAGTAACAATGAATTAAATAAACGTAGTTAACTTGTAAATGCAAAATCAAACAGACCCAAAATTGTCATGCAGTGACATGAACGATGTGATTGATAGGGCCGACTCCAATTAAAAGTGGACAGAATAGCGGAAAACCTTAGCCTGCATACACCTCTGACAGTGCAGACGGCCCCACCAATCGCACTCACCACACCACCACACCGAGTCCGCAACTGAAGGTAAAGGTGGAGCGAATTAAGTGAGTCCCAGGATGGTGCGCCCCTTGCCGTGGGGTTGCTTTTGATATATGTATTATGCGTCTACACTATGCATCCATTTTTTAGGACATTATCCCAAGAATGTAAAAGATCCAAATCTCAAATGGACCATAGTCTAATTATTAATAGTGATTGAATGCCCTACCATTAAAACCTTCTTAGAATGCACCTTAATGTTTTTGCATTTTTTTTTTTTGTTGATCATTTTACAGCATTATCCAAAGAATGAAGATCCAAATCTCAAATGGACCGTAGTCTAAGAATTAGTGGTGATTGAATGCCGTACCATTAAAAACTTCTTGAAGTGCACCTTAATGTTTAGGTAGTGTTTATTTTCCATCCAATCTATTGATAAGGTCACGTAAGCCTGGATGAAGGGAAAAAATGGATATCAGCTTGATCTAAAAATATTTTTGTAACCCGTTTATAGTCAATCACCACTGATGGATGGCATGAATGCAGAACACATCCATCAAGGTGGCCCCACAATAAGGGCCACACCATCTTGGGTGAGTTCAGGGTCTCACCTAATCCACTCTCTTCTAAAGGGAGCATGTGCCTTACTGGCTAATCTGTATCCCTTGTGTATACCTACACATCTACCCAACACTTGTATATGTGGTTATGGTCCAAGGACATTACCACTATAAATGGACTAAATACTTCACCGCATTTGTGATAGTAACGTTTGTGGACATGTAAAAAAGGATGAAATAAGAAAGTCAGCGGTCCATATCAACAATTATGTCCACTGATCAGTGGAGATCTGATCACATCTTTCCTATAAATATGCCTTTTCCTTATGCAAGGAATCTAAACCATGGAGTCAATGGGGGCTTGCCATAAAAGATGCCCTTCTCAAGAGGTCTGGATCTAGATTATCCCATGGAGGGTTTGTAACTCATGATGAAATTACTCCCCCTTGGCCTTCCAAGGAGAGAGAGAGTGAGAGATAGAGAGAGATGGATCAATAAAGTCATTTTCAAGGGATCAAATCTGGTTTTCATGAATTTATTATATTGACAAACACTCAATGCCAACAACACAAAAGTAGAAAAGGAAAGAATTCAAAGTAAAAAAATAAAAACGGAAGCCAAGCCAAACCAAACCAAAGCAAACGTAAAAGACAAAAGATACAGGAATTTACATGATTTGACAATATGCTCATTTCATGAGTAGTGTAATACTCCGAAAATTGGCACCCCAGTACATAGACTTTGATCCCGAGTTCCTGAGTGTTAACTTAATGAAATGTAAATGTGACCTTGTTCAAATTCACATTCATTTAACACATGAGCAATCAGAGTAGTGCAATTCAAATTAGTGGATCTAAGGTGAGGTAGAGATAACAAAAATCGATAAATATATATCTAAGAGTAAAATTTTATAATTCTGATAGTAGTGATTGCCCAAAATGAAAATTATACAAGCCACAATGAACATATAATAAAATCAACATACGAAGCACCCAGTTGGGGACTCCAACATATACAAGCATAAAATTAAATAAAGGCAGCGTCTTCTAATTTCGCCTAACGCTCCTAAGGCATCACAACGAAAGCGTAAGCCGACCCAAGCCTACCCATCAGAGGCCTTGATAGCACGTACAGCAACAATGACGCCTGATTGGTGTTATAAAACACCGTCCTAGGTGAGAACGAGTAGATAACTCAGTGGTTCCATTAGTTCTAAGTTACATATGTTATCGATTTAATCAACACAGTTAATGATAAATAAAAAATCAAGCATTTCCTAAATACTCTTATTAAATGCATGAATTATATTATGAAATGATGCATGCGCGTCACAATCTAACACTCCCTCACAAGCGACTGCAACACCTATTTCGCAAATGCCAACACTCCCTCACAAGTGACTCCACCGCCACCCATTTTCGGCAATTTTCAAATTTTTTTTACCTACTTCAAAATTTCATATCTCCTTTAATATAACTCCGATTTGAGTGATTGAAAAACTAGATTGAAACTTAATAAGTCTAGTTTTATATAAAAATAAATTAAAATTAAAATATAGTTAAATTATCCAAAAATCGTTAGTTTCAGATAGATGTTACTTCTAGAATTTTAGTATTTTTTCTACGACTCCAAATGAAATGAAATTTTGTAGAATGATTTTAAATTTAATGATAAATTATTATAAAAAATTTTAAAATAATTTAATGACTAAAAGTTCAAAAAAGATGTTATAAAAAATAAAAACATTTTAAAATCATACAGAAAATCATCGGCTTTGGACAATCGGTACTTCTAGAATTTTTATAATTTTTCTGGAACTTCAAATGATGGAATGAAATTTTGTGAAATAAAAGTAAACTTAATAATGAATTATTAGAAAAATTATAAAAATAATTTAGTAATTAAAAGGGACAAAAATGTTACGAACAATAGACTGGTTGGAACCAAAAATTTTTACAATTTCGAATTGTCGATGGACCGGACGTATCTTTTGATATTAGAGTTTTAGTACTTGGTGTGTAACGTCCTGAAAATCGAGGGTCGAGCATAAGCTCCACTCCCGAGTTCCAACACATCACTTATGCAACATAGATAATGATGATTAAATGTTGTCCGTATTAGTGCATTAAACATGAGTGGGATAACACCAAAACAACATATCATACTCCAGAGACAGTTAAATTACACAAGCGGAAGAACTGTGATAGATATATAAAGTATATAAACTGTTGTAAGTCTTCAGAGTGTGAACATGTTACCAGGTTAAATATATACATGTATACTTCCCAAAATAGACCAAAAATGAATATACATGTGTGTTTCAAAAATACAAAATAGCAAGTGTAATGGCATCTAGTCAACATCCCAGAAGTCTCCGTCGATCAAGCCACGGCTCACATGAACCTGCCTGAAAACTGCATGAAAGAGAATGCCTCCTTGTCATCCTCATAGTCCGACTCCATCTCGTAGGCATCGCCACCACCTGTAATTAAGACAGAATCTGGTTGGTGTTTAAAACACCGTCCCGAAACGTGGGAATGAGTGGAATAATAAAGCAAAGGTTAACATGTTATCAATTCAATCAAGTAGTAACGATAAAGCAGTACAGCAAACATGTCCTAGATACTCTTATTAATGCAAGAATGATATGTGATAATGATGCATGCCCTCGCCTACACTCCCTCAGTGTCTTCATCTCACGACACACATAGCAAACTCCCGAAAGTGCTCTTCCTCGCCAAAGCACATGCAGTGCGGTGCATGCTCATGTTAGCCAATACTTAATTAGATTGATTCATACAGCAGTGTTGGGAAGCCAAGGTACCACCCTTTTATCATTTGCCTAAACAATGATCCATTCTAGGGTCGTCAGTCCTAGTAAATCTCATACGATGTTGCGGTTCTAGGTCGCTACAAAGGGCTCGTTACCTGATTAGTGTAAGCCTAGTTTATACTCTAGTGGCTACAAAAAGGCTCGTCGCCTCAACGCAGTCTCAGAGTATGCTCAAGGTCACTATAAAGGGCTCGTCACCGGATCAGTGTAGGCCGACAGCTCGAATATAGTGTCCCATACCACCGTATCCGGTTCACGAGTCTGTGTTGCTCACTGGACACTACAGGGAGGCTCGTCACCCCAACGTAGGTTAACAGCTCGACCACGGTGTCCCATACCACCATGCCTGGCCCATGAGTCTTAGTGGATCGAGCTACCAGGGTTAACGGGGCTTCTCATTGGTAAGTTCGGTACCTTAAATTCAAGCAGTAGCGTCCATATATGGTGAACATACATCGGGTTAATCGGGTTACTTGACAAGCTCGACTGGTACGAGCGCACATCGAGTTAATCGATATGAAGTGTGTAAGCACTCCGTGGCCTAACCACTGTCGACAACCAAAGTACGGCTCGGATTCATTGGACACGTCTTGTGCGACGAAGCAAACTCAGCCACCAAATCAGGATCCGTTACCGATTGCTTGGACTACATCGTAGCCCCAAACACACTTCAAATAAGATAGGAATACATATGTGCTAGTCCAAAACAGCATGTAGCAACCAACTTAAATATAAAGTTTCATTTGGGCATTTCAACAAACACATAGTGTACATATTAGCATACATAAGCATTCAACCATAAAACACGTAGTAATAATATAGGATACATAAAGGAAACTATAACCATAGTTAAGGGAAATGAGAATCCTATCTCAACACCCTCATTATATGTATTTCAACAGGTATTTCCTCATTGAAGCATTTTATCAAACACGTAAGCTACACATTTCAACATACACAGATTAGACTAGATATAACATGTATCCTGGCAAGCTCTTTTACAAAAGAGTTACCACGTACTCAACAAGCATATATTCATCGTTAATAATCATGGCAAGCACAGATCCAAATTCCACACATATTCACTTATTTCAACAAATACATAGATACTTTATACTTGACATAGTTCATACGTATTCGTAAAGCGAAACAAATATCACGTTTTACATATGAAATGGCACCCACGTCAGTAATAAATCATTAACCGACATTGAAAGTCTTGAAAACCATAACCTAAACGTATATAGTTCGCACCTTTCGCTAGTAAACTCGTAACGGATTCAATTTGAATACTCCGCCTTCGTCTATGGCACAACGACAGCATATAGTATGAAATACGTTAGCTATTTAATCACAAACCCTATTTGAATCCCTAAAACAGATTAGGGTTAGGATTTCTTACCCGAAAATGGAATCAGAATCACTGAAATAGCGATACGGTAGTGGTAGCTAAGCACGTGGAACGACGAGATTGAGTCCCGAGAACAATCTCCCACACACTCTCTCTCTTTCTCTCTTTCTCTCTTTTCTTCTCTTTTCTCTCTCTTCTCTCTCTAGGGTTTGCAAATTCGTATGTGAAAGGAGAGAGAGGGTTTAAGGCTCTTATATAGGCTCAAACGTGAGCTCAATGGCCCCAGGGCCATGGTATACTTATGTTATAGCCAAAACTCATCTGTTTCGGCTCAACGGAGCACTTCTGGAGGCTCCTTTTCTGTGTGCTGTCGGACTTAAGCTCCTTAACATTGGACCCAGGTCTAGTTAAGTTTTCGGTCCGATCGAATTTACAAATCGGCCGTGGCGGACCAGTTTCAGTTCAACGGTCACCGGTGCTCAATCAGGGCTACAAGTGTACTGACATGTGTTGAAAATTTTTTCTGATCTGAGGGTGTAATTGGGTCAGATTCTGACAGTCTGAATCCTTAGATTCAGCCCGCAAGTGAGACGACTCAATTCACTTAAGTCTCAATTCATTTTCTAAAGATATTCACGTTTCTCACACACTTCGCTTCGGTCTCAAGTTATGCGTTTTTGGATACTGTTAGGACTTGATTTCCGAGATAGTTGTCAAGCCCAGCAAGGCGGTCATAATCGTATAGTTTCGTAGTAATCGAATTTTCGACACGCGGTCCAGGTCCGATACGGAGTTTCGGTGTGCTCCCGAGAGCAACTGGGATTAGAGATTGATCCTAAGTTTTAAGGTAATGTAGCGGTAATGATTCTATACGTTTTGGGTCTTACAGATCATATTTAAAGTGATTAGTGTTAATTTCACAGGTACTCTAGTTTAGCACTAGCTAATTCTCGCCTAATTTCTAAAGGATTTGGTCCTGAGTGATTTCTGCCTGAGGTGAAACTCGGGTCTTTGTATGAATTTTTCCGAGACGTTATATGGTGTCTTTTTAAAAATTGCTTCTAATCATGCCAGGAATCATCCTATATGATTAAATTAGATTATTTTTAGTATATTTTTCTATTTTAAGTAGTTTCTAAATGGTTGGAATGACATATAAACATCAAGGTGGAGCGTGGGAAGGTTTCAATGATAGGAAATTCTTTTCCCACTCTTTTCTCTCGTATGGCCCACTTGAGTTTTGGATCTACTTGACTTTTGGTAGTATGTCCTAAAATGATCTCATAAAACGGATGGATGAGATGGATTACTCACAAACATCAAGGTGGGCCCCACCTTACTTCTCATTGTATGTTTCAAACACAATTTTTTATATTAGTGGTTGTTTTCCATGCGTACAACCAAACACTACATGAATCAGAACATGTATTTAAGCCCTACATCATATATAATCCAAACACTAAAGTGAATATGGACTCTGGTGACATTAAGGGCCATTTGGCCAGGTGGATTGGAAGGGATTGAATGGTATTAGGGTGGATGGCATGGATTTCTAGGTAATGATGGTGTTGTCTGTGGATTATCTTGAGATCTATCGGATTGCTATATCCTTGAATTTTTATATCCAGTCTGTTTGGCACACTCAGCCAATCCCGGGATTAAACCTTCCCATCCCTTCCAATCCCTCGGACCAAACACGTCCAGGCAAATTTGAACGGATTAGGGTGGATTGGATGGGATTTAAAGGTAATGATGGTGCTGTCAGTGAATTGTCTTAAGATCCATGGGATTGGGATTAGATCACCGACTCTGTTTGGCACGCCCAGCCAATCCCGGGATTTAACATCTAATCCCTTCCAATACCATCCAATCCCTTCCAACCCGACGGGCCAAACGGGCCCTAAGAGACAATCCACATACAAGTGCATTTATTGCAAAATAATAATAATAATAATAATAATAATAATAAAAATCCATCCCACTTAATACCATATAATTCCATGCACCGGACACTTTAATGTTACGTGATTCAATGAAGGCCTCATCTAAATGGTGGAATACGGGACGTGTCAAGCTCCAAGTTGGGCCCACACTTCACTGGTCCAAACCATGCCTGAAATTTTTTGCTGGCGTGAAGTAGAAATAAGCAACGGTCCACATTCATTAGATAAAATGCCCATGGTCTGTTGATAATGCAAGGATTCAGACGGTGTGGTAACAAGCTGCAGCATATCTGGGCCCACAATTGTTAATTTAAACCGTTGATCTGTTATACACTTCCTGGATGGACTACGTCTCAAAATTATCCTTGATAAGACGTTTCAGTACGTGGCCTTCCAAAAATATTGGTAGCTGATCTCCTTCAATCTCGAAGTTTTCCAAGACATGCCCTATCCACGGTGGGTCACCAAGAGACAAATGGCCTGGATTACCCAATCATATACTCCGCTTAGCATAATTGAGAAGGCCGAGTACACGCTACAAATATGGAGGCGACGTGTATCATATAATTCCACTTCCATCCTATCCTATCGGGAAATTTGCGACTGTACGACCCATTTATGCCCATTCACGAGACCAAACCCACCTCATTTTACCCTGCAAAAAGAAGCCCAGCTGTACGGACACCTTCCCAAAGGCTGAAAATGCCCCTTTTCAATTTAGTCCATTCTCTCATTTACGCACGGAAACACTTTCGGACTTGTCTCTATTAACCCTATTTCTTATTTTCATAAATTTTCTTCCCTAAATTTTCATATAATCTTCATCATACTATCACATTACATCTTCTCTGTTACATTCTCCTCAAGCCCAAGTGCATTCTTTTTACGAGAGGACACGAATGCATTGATGAACTTGAAATCTTGAAGACCTTTCTCCAAAGAACGTGTTTCAGATCAACACACTCTATTCTCAACACACTCTATTCTTTTTCTCGAACACGGATTTCACTGAGTGTTAAGGAGTGATTAGAGTTCGTGGTCAACTACATTGAAGTTTAAATTCTAGGTAAATTCTTCAGTGCTTACCTAGAAAACCATGGTCAATTTCACGTGGTCAATATCATGCATTGCTGAGTCAATTTCACGTCACTATCCAATTAGATGAAGTAGTGTGGTCAATTTCACTCACTTCCCAGTCAATATACTGAACTGATCGGTCAACTTCATGCACTACTTGGTGATTTTCACGCAATTTACCATCAATTTGTCGTGCATTTCTGTAATATGACGGTGAATCTGTAGTGCATTTATTGTAATACGCTTGTGAACGTTATATATTGAGTACATCTGTTGCTTTCTTTGAGACTGTTTGGTTTTCCATAATCCAGGTAAATCGACCTAAAGAAGTAATTATTACATTTTTTCACTTGTTTGGAAATGAGTGAGTAATTTCACCTGGAAATCTGGTCCGAAAATATTGACTTAAATCCATGGGCCCACCATAATGTATGTAATATATCTGTGTCGTCCATTTGTTTTTTTAGAATATTTTTGAGGCTTGATCCAAAAAAATTCGGAAGATCTAATGTTCAATTGGCCCACATGAAAGGAAACAATGGATTTAATTTGTCCACTGTTGAAAGTTGATTCTTTTACTGGGCTCACATTGAGGTTTATTCACCATCTAACCCGTTCATAGGGTCACATGGACATGGATAAGTGAAAAGTATAAATATAAGCCTGATAAAAATTTTCTAAGGGCGTCAACAATTTTTTAATGGTAGGCATTCAATTCTCGTGATTTCGAGTGGTGTGGTCCACTTGACATTCTGATTTGCCTAATTTTTGTGCTCATGCCTTCGATTCATTTGGCATAATGTATGGGCGGTGTGGATAAGCCACACAAATTATGGTGGGCCCCATATTTATCTTACAAATTCCTCGATTTATGTGCTTAAAAAGTAACTGGTGAAGTCAGCATTGGGAAAGATGCAGGTAATTACCTTGGTAAATAATGATTACTCATTTACAAGATAATTGCACTTAAGCCAGAAAACCAAACAGGCCCTGAAATTGTGAATTGTTATCACTATGATTCAAATTTCCAATAAGACATTCATTTCACAGTCAATTCCACGCATATGTACGAATAAGTCCATGCGGATCCCCCTAACTTCACGGTCAATTCAATTCAATTCGTGGTCAATTCCCTTCACTTTACGGTCAATTCCATGCATTTCACTGTCATATCCCTTCACTTCATGTTCAAGTCAATGCATTTCACCGATGATTCCCTTCACTTCACAGTCAATTCCATGCATTACACAGTCAATTCCCTTCACTTCACGGTCATTTCCATTCATTTCACAGTCAATTCCCTTCACCTCATGGTTATTTCCATGTATTTCACAGTCAATTCCCTTCACTGTATAGTCAACACCCCCTTCACTTCATGGCCATTTTCATGCAATTCGTGGTCAATTCCCTTCACGGTCAATCCAATTCATTTCAAGTTCAATCCCCTTCACTTCATGGTCAAATCCATGCATTTCACGATCAATTCTATTCATTTCACGGTCAATCTTCTTCACTTCATGGTCCATTCCATGAATTTCACAGTAATTTCCCTTCATTGCACGGTCATTTCCCTTCATTTCATGGTCAATCCCCTTCACTTCACAGTCAACTCCCCTTCACTTCACTGTCATTTTTATGCATTTCACGGTCAATTCCGCCAGTTCCCCTTCACTTCATGGTCAATTCAATTCCCCTAGGGCCTGTTTGCTTTTCCATCATACATGTAAATCACATACATCATGGTGGGCCCCACATTAATTTTGCAAATATATGTATTTAGTGTATAAAAAGTACGTTGTCACATCAACATTGGGAAAGATGTGGTAATTACATAGGTAAATAATTATTTTGCGTAATTACAAGGTAATTACAAGTGAGCCCAAAAATCAAACAGGCCCTTAAGTTCACTTACTTTCCAGTCATTTTCAATCACTTCAGGACCGAGAAGTGAAATGAAATTCATCGAAAAAATGCGAACCTTCCCTGGATGTGAGTAAAATTGACTGTGAAGTGAGTAAAAATCATCGCGAACTGAGTGGCATACATCCCTGTAATTTAAAACTTTGCAAATCTAACTGATAAGCTTGTCATATTTGAGCTTGTACAATGGTGGATTTCCTACTACTCGGTTAAATCCACCGTATACATGTGAATACTAAACGAGTTATATTTTTGTGTTTGTTTTCAGGAAATGGCTTTGACAATCATCCTATGCTCATATGGTGGGGAGTTAATTTGCGAAAATGACCATTATACATATAAGGGTGGAGAATCGAAAACTATAGCTATACGTGTTGACATTTCATATGAACAGCTTCTATCGAAAATGTACAAAATTGCGAAGAGTAGACCTGAGGATTACGATAAAAGGTTAAGGGTATTGTATCCTTGCACAAACCAATCAGTCCCTCCAGTCGTAATTGAAGATGATAACGATGTGAGAATATTCTTGACAGCGCAGCTGAAGCACCTGGATCACTACATCCCTTTATTCATCGAGACAATGCAGCGCGTTAATGAACCAGTACTCAAAGACCCAGTCAGTTACAGTGTGTTCGAACATGACGCCCCAGCAGTACGAAGTCTGGGTGAGGAACATATCTTCAATTATGAATACAAGTGTTCACCTTCACAGGTTCCTTTAAGCAACACTCCAGTACCCGTGTCGGCTCATACATCAAACTTGATAACAAGTCAAGGTCATACATCAAACTTCATGACAAGTCCAGTGAGGGTGTCGGTTGACGTGAACTTTAAACCTAAATATACGGCAACACCTTCATTTATGAGAGTAGATTTGCCCTCAACATCCAACATTGGAAATGTGATTCGAAGCGACATTCCATTGCATGAGCAGGGTCGATCATTGGACTTCACCACCAGGCTTCCCATCGTGCCTTTCGAGGATGCTGGTTTCACCAATGCGGAACTGTCACTGTATTCATGTCCTCCTGATGACTTGATTGGTATAGCCGATGGCCAAACATTCAAGGACAAGAGCCGGTGTAAGTATATTTTGAGCCAATTTGCAATCCGCAACAACTTTTAATGCAAGGTGCTGTATTCCACATCCAAGAAATTCACCGTGACGTGCATGGAAGATAAGTGTGAATGGAGGGTACACGCATCTAGGGTGAATGATGCGGGGATATTCAAGATTAAGACCTACAAGTCCATACATACTTGTGGAATGTCATGGATGAAGAACGATCATAGGCAAGCAAGCAGCAAGCTGGCCAGTGAACTGGTTGTTAATCACATTGAGCAGCGCATGGGGTTAAGGCCGAAGGACATAATATTCGCAATGCAAGAGAAGTATAATATTCTTATTAGCTATAGTAAGGTATGGCGTGCTAAAGAGATTACAATCGATCGCGTAATGGGGTCTTATGAACACTATTAAAAAGAACTCCCAATGTACTTGCACGAGTTGAGGTGGCGAACCCGGGGACTTTGACTTTTTTGCTTGTGAATCAACAGACGATGAGGTTTAAGAGATGTTTTGTTGCGCTCGGACAGTGTGTCAAAAGTTTTTAAACATCTCTGTGAAGGGTCTTGGCCATTGATGGGACGCATTTAAAAGGTAAGTACAAGGGTGTTCTGTTTGTTGCTACGGCATTGGATGGTGACAATCATATCTTTCCAGTCATTTTTGGTATCGGAGAATCAGAGAATAACAGTAGTTGGAACTGGTTCATTACATACATCAGCGATTCGTTAGGGAATTTACCTGATGTTGTTATTATATCAGACTGTCATAAAGCTCTAATGAAAGAAGTTCCACAGGTCTTCCAGGCAGCAATCCATGGGTATTACTCGTACCATATATACCGAAACTTGGTGGATACGTTCAAAGACAAGTCATTAGAAATGTACTACTAGCAAGCTATAAAGACTTGTATGAGGGCTGAGTTCGATAAATTAATGCATGATATCGAACTTGTCAACCCCCGGTACATGCATGGCTGAGGGAAATAGGTTATGAAAAGTGGGCATCTTCGCATTTCCCAGGAAAAAGATTTAATTTAGTGACTACAAACATAGTTGAGTGTGTTAACGCTCTATTCAAAGAAGCACGAGAATATCCGATGACTATGCTAATAGAGACGATCAGATTGAAAATTCAAGAGATGTTCTATAAAAGAAGAGAATCAGCCTCATCATTCGTTGGACTGTTGACACCGTGGGCCGAGAAACAAATCAAGGATCTCATACTGAAGGCACGAGATGTTCGTTGTCACGCAATTTCCCGGGATGAATACTATATTGTGGGAGACTACAATGATACCGTCAAGCTCAATGAGCTTTCATATACATGTCGTGAGTTTGAAGTAAAGGGTTTGCCTTGTTTTCATGTTCTTTCAGCATGTATAAACTACAATCTTCCTCATTACTCGTATTGCTCCCCGTTGTACACAGTAAGGAATTATCAGATCACGTATGAAAATTCCGTGTACCCAGTACGGGACAAAAGTCAATGGAAAATTTCTCCTGCATTCAAAGAGTATTGTTTGAGAATCCGGCCCCCACTACAAATGAGGTTAGCTGGAAGACCAAAGAAGGCACAGATCCTTTCCCATGGAGAGGAACGAATAACAAAAATATGTGGATGTTGCAAACAAACAGGGAATAATCGTCGGAGTTGCAAATTTCCAATACCTCCGGAATCATGTTTGTTGTAGTGCATTTTTTGTAATACGATTGTGAATATTATACATTTTTTGTAATACGACTGTAAATGTTATACATTTCTTGTAATACAACTGTGAATGCTATACATTTTTTGTAATACGACTAGGAATGTTATACATTTTTGTAACATGACTGTGAATGTTATACATTTCTTATAATACATATGTCAATGTTATGCATATGGTCATTTTCATGCATTTCACAGTCAATGAAGGCGATTCCGCTTCACTTCAGTTCACGGTCATTTCCATGCATTGCACGGGAAATTCCCTTCACTTCATGGACAATTCGATGCATTTCACGGTCAATTCCCTTCACTTCAGGTCATTTTCATGCATTTCACGGTCAATGAAGGCAATTTCGCTTCACTTCACAGTCATTTCCATGCATTGCACGGTCAATGAAGGCGATACCATGCACTTCGAGTGTCCAACCTTCCCACACTTGAAATGCATCAAAATTGTCCGTGATCGATTACCTGCTGTCATCCAATTCCTTTGTTGGCCAGATTGGGAACATTTCCTTGGTTGTGCTACCACACCGTTTGTGGTTGCCAAATGTGACCCAAGTTCTTCGATCTGCTGATGATGGCCCACCTTGTCAACTTCACTTCCTGTACTAGGTAACGATTGGGATCCTTTTTGATTTGATGTATTGAATGATGCACTCTCTTTTCCATTGACATCTCCTGCACCCCCATCTGTATGTAAACCGGGCTCCTTGCTAAGCAGATGGTGGGGAACCTCCTTCATTTGGAATCCTTCAACAGAAGTTGATGACGACCCTTTATCTATGAATCCATGGAATAACATACCCTCCAGTGCATTACCATTTCCTTCTGCCCCTTTATGTAAATCAAGACCATTGATTGGTGGATGGTGGCTTCCCTTCACTTTAAATACCTTTCAACATGATGATAGCAGTTCGTTCTCTATCCACCCATGGAATAACACACCGTCTAAATCACTACCATCTCCTTCTCCCCCTTCATGCAAATAGATATTCTCAATTTTAAGATGGTGGCCCACCTCCTCCACCAGATGATGAAACTGGCCCTCTCTCTATTAACTCATCAAATGACATATCCTCGCGTTTGTCATCATCTCCTACCCCTTGTTCATGCAGATTAATCCTTTCGATCGGTGGATGGTGGTCCACCTCCACTTCAAATCCTTCACCTTATGATGACAGAGACCCTTTCTCTATTGACCGATGCAATATCACATCCTCTAGTCCATTATTATATCCTTCTTCGAGCCCTTCGATCAATAGAGATTATTTACCAAATGATGATGGACAGTCATTCTCAATTGACCCATATAACAACACACCCTCGATTTCATCACCATCTCCTCCTCCTTCATTTAAATTGAGCTTCTCGATTAGCGAATGGTGGCCCACCTCCTCCACTTGAAACCTTTCCCAAGGCAATGAGATTCTGGTTGGCACTCACACGGTCATTTCCATGCATATCACGGTCATTCTCGACTATTCCGTGTTGATTCACGGTCATTTCGACACATTTCATGGTCATGCCCCTTCACTTCACGGTCATTTCCGCGCATTTCGCGATCCATTCGCCTCACTTCACTCTAATTTCCATGCATATCACTGTCATTCCCGCCGATTCCGTGTTGATTTACGGTCATTTTGGCGCATTTCATGGTCATGCCCCTTCACATCACGGTCATTTCCACGCATTTCCCGTGCCCCCTTATCCCTTAGGTTACTCTCCTTAATATGCACATTGTCGAGCATAGTTCAGAGATCAAATATTTATTTATATTTATAGGCTTTTATAAATGTGTAGGTACCAGAAAATTAACCATTTAACAAAGGAATACGGATATAGCTACGGTTATAATCGTAGCCAAAGGAAAACCGCAAGTCGGCGATCAATCACGGATCCCGCGATTCCATCGCAGGTCTCTATCCTGATCGGCGATCTGCAATTGATCGCCTATTAGGACAGAGACCTGCGATGGAATCACCTGATCCGCGATTGATTGCCAACCTGCGGTTTTCCTTTGGCTACGGATTATAACCGTAGCTATATCCGTATTCTATGAACTTTTTGGTTATTTGAATTTTTATTGTTTTTATTTTTTTACATGGAGAAAATTTGAGCCGAGAATCCAACAGAAAGCTTGTTAATTAATATCATATTCAATTCACAATACAATGAAAAATTTACTGTAATTATCAAGGTGGTTTGTTCGGTTTTAATTCTCCAACTTGCAATTTCTGACAGATCACGAGCAGCTCCTATCATTTCCGGAGTGAGTAGCTAATCTTGCCCGCACAATGGATTTAGGAATTCACATCAGTTTGAATATCAAGCAGCCTTTGATCATTCCTAAATCTAAAATTTATCGAACATTTTGAGGTTTATTTGGGATGGTGGACTGCAACGATGGAGTGCACAACAAAAATATGTATTCTTGTAATCTGAGTCACTCGGACATTCCAAAAGCAATGAGCTTAGAATATTTTGATAGACACTTCTTCAAAAACAGCTTTTTCTTTTATACAACTAATTGGGAGTTTCTCTGAATCTGTAGGAAGGTTAACAATGTTATGGTTCAATCCTGTCAACAAAAAATGCGAAGGTTAAATACATGTCCTTCCAAGAAAAATGTTATGGTCCACTCTGTAGGAAGGTTGACTACATGGCTCACATGAGAAGGATCAAATGCGTAGCTCACCTGAGAAGGAACAAACGTGTAGCTCACATGGAGTAAACATTCAAATTTTTTATTCGGATAAATTAGATTAGAGGTCTCAAGTTCAACTGGTTGGACTATCAGTTATGGTACATCCAACAGATAACATCCAACCTTTCAGGTTTGTGTGACTTCCAATTTGTCCGATAGGTTGAACACATCATGAGGATCGACCTATGCAAAAATTAGCCACGTCCGATTATCAAATGGACCACGCTTGTATTTTTCTATCTGTCAATTGATATAAATTGTTTTCTATGGTGTGGTTCACATGATGATATGTGGGGATGATTTTGGCATGACGAGATCCGCAAGGTGGTGCCAACCTGTTCGAACATGTGAATGTCCCATAAACAACCTACATTGGTAGTAGGGTCCATAGACCCAATTTCGTATATTGAACCTGTTATGTCTATAGATCATTCCAAGGCTGAAATAGTGATGCAATGATGAATGTGAAGAGGCCCCCATGGAATTATATGATGGATATGCCAAGCTATGTGGCTTTGGCGTATTACATATGCTGAGCTATGTCTTGTTCCAAAAAAGGGAAGAGAGAACAAGTTTCTTGAAAATTAGCTCCTAGACCATCCAGTAAAATTGTTTGTTCTGTAGGACTTAAGGTTAGAAGTGAAACTGAGAATAGATGGGTTGTGACAAAGTTCATTGAAAAACATTTACTGTCATATCTTGATCATTCCCATGAGGTTGATTATGAAATGTCGAGGCATTTCACGGTCAATTCCCTTCATACCATGATCATTTGCATGCATTTCACGGTCATCCCAAACAATTCCGTGTTGATTCACGGTCATTTCGAGGCATTTCACGGTCAATTCGATTCACTTCACGGTCATTTGCATGCATTTTGCAGTTAATTCGCTTCAAACCATGATCATTCCCATGCATTTCATGGTCATCCCAAATAATTCTGTGTTGATTCACGGTCATTTCGAGGCATTTCACGGTCAATTCGATTCACTTCACGATCATTTGCATGCATTTCGCAGTCAATTCGCTTCAAACCATGATCATTCCCATGCATTTCACGATCATCCTAAACAATTCTGTGTTGATTCACGGTCATTTCGAGGCATTTCACAGTCAATTCAATTCACCTCACGGTCATTTGCATGCATTTCGCGGTCAATTCGCTTCAAACCATGATCATTCCCATGCATTTCACGGTCACTCATCTGATGGACAGGTAGGAGTCATAAATACATCATGTAAGCCCCACTTCTGTCCAATATCATCGTATCTTTCAGAGGTACCAGCACAATATATTCATAAGTGCCAAACAGGCCCTTAGAGGGCAAATAAAATGTATTTATTTTCCATCCAATATAATCATAAGGTCACAAAGACCATGATCAATTTGAAAAACAAATTTCACATTGATCCAAAACTTCGATGACCACTAACTCCACGGTCATTTGCATGCTCTACATGTTATGGGGGTGACTCTCCCGGTTCTTAAATCATTGTTCATTTCTCTCAAGTCAAATGCGCCAAAGACGTGCCAAAAAACTCAATTGCCAAATTCGTTTCCCAATTTTATGTTTACCCACTACATGCCATGCCGAAAGAAACTAATCGACAAAGCCTGGATTGACCCATGAAGTGCCAAAACTGGGATTTGGATGGCCTTATATAATGATCGAACCAAGAGCTTCTACCACTTCCATACCCATGACTCCTGCTCGGAATAAAATCTCAATTGATTTTGGAAAAGCTTCAATAACCTCAACTTTTCATCAATCTTTAAGTTTGATAGATTTCCTACGGCGTGGGCAACCCATACCACTTGACCACTCACAAACTCAATTGGATACATGGATCTCCAAATCCACAATGATTCTAGCCAGCTTAGGGAAAAACCCATTAAGGGGTCTATCAGTGCACAAAGCTTCCAGCTAAAATCTAATGCAGGAGCTCTTACCAACCGATAAGGAGATTCCTTTCTGGAAAACATCAGCCATTCTGACAAATGCTTCCCAAGCTAGAGTTGATGCTCCATACAACAGCTATTCCTATGTGAAACTTCACCATATTCGCATCCTATCACCCTATACAAATTCTCTCCAGTTTGCAAACTCACCCCATTACAGGATATGGAATTTACACCCGTCCTCTATTCCTTGCCATAAGAAGTCACGCTGAATCCTTTCCATTCTATTAAGGGCATTAGTCCAAAATGAGTTAGTGCCATTCAAATGTCATACAAGACAAACAAGACGACCAAAATATGTGATAGTACTCATTTCTTCTAGTCGCAATTGAAAAACCGAAAGGCTTGGCATCCCAAAAAGATTAACGTCACTATTTAAAGAAATCATAGTCCCGTGCATCAGTCAAAGTAAAATTAACGTCACTATTTAAAGAAATAATTCGACAATAATATCCAATAGGCTTCGCATCCCAAAAAGATACTTGATGCACAAGCCAACAGACATGACTAAACCGCTATCTAGCTAGACGGACCACCATCCGGTGGAGCGACATCATCACGGTGGTAGCTGATTGTGGCAATAAGGGTGTCAATCTTACGCTCGACCCGTTCCATACCATTCTGGATGGCCTTAAAAAGCCGCTCCAATCGCGTGAGTCGTCTGTCCTGCTCATCCATGTGCTTGACAATGTATGCCCTGCGATTACGGTATGACATCCTTCGACTAGTATGACCATACGAGGATCGTCGCACCTCAAGTTGCTCTCCCTCTGTAGGATAGTCGGTGTCGGTTGCCGTTGTCTCAGCCGCGTCCGTCTCTGCAGCCTTTGTCGCCGCTGCCTCTGCTTCTGTCTCTCTCATTAAATCTTCACTGTGCCTAACTGATGTCGATTCCCCTTTCAACTCCAGTTTCATGCGCTTGATGTTGTTTTGTGTAAGCATTTTCAAGGGTCTGGGTCGGTCAGTGGTTGGCATCAGGCCAACATAACGGGAGAGTAAACATAATAGGTGTGGGAATGGAATGGCATCCTTTCTGGTGGTCGCTATGCTGTCGGCAATCATTTGAGTAATAATGGTGGGTAGACACAGAGGAATACCATGACAGATGCTATATAGAATATCTAACATATACGAAGTAATGTCAGACTTGTTCGTCTCCCTTGGATATACATTCCAGGTGAAGATATTGTGTAGCACCTTGTACTTGTCTGTCAGGTGTGTTGCTCTCAGTGCATTACCCTTATTCTATGAAACATTTTGTCCATTACAAACATACTTCGTCATTTCTATTTGCACAGCTGGGTTATCAATTTCGTGATCCGTTAAGCCTCGACCTGTAGCTGGAATCCCTATAAGCTGTGCAACTATCCCAGTTTCAATGGTGGTGGTGGTCTCTCTAATGGTCACCTAAAATGAAGGGGGGTGCAGTACCGACGAGTGACAGTATGATAGAAATATGATCACTTGCTCATTTCTAACTGTCCCTCCAAAATCTAACAGGTTACTCCACCCAACCTCCTCCAAAATCTGGGGAATCCCAAATTGCTGGATACACGCTCGATCGACCTTTTTCTCATATACGATTTTTTGGACGCGATATTTTTCGTACATGTTCGCAGGGGGAGGAGGAACTTGTGGGATCAATTGTTGTGGTTGTATTGGTGGAGGGGGATCCTGAATTGGAAGGCTTCTTTGAGTACGAGCTCGCCTAGCTGGCGATTCGGTCGGGGAAGTCCGTTCCCCTACCCGTTCCGATGTACGTCTTGAACGGAGTTTTTTACGATCTCTCTTGGATGACTCTCCGACCATAGCCTTTTTTCCTTTATCCTTATGCATAATGAATGTTGAGATGATAGTGCCTGTTACAAAATTAAAAGATATGATAAAATAAGGCAAATAAGGTAAATAATGGAATAAAACAACAGCTAAATCAGTAAGTGGTTCATACTAAGGCTGAGGAAAATTCAGTAAACATTATCCAGTTTGTAGGCAGTTAAACTCATGTAAATTACTATATTAAACCTGAAAATTATTCAGTAAACATTATCCAAGGCAATTGTTTTCTTGACCCACTTGTTTGGCCCAATGAGCGCTCCCTGCCAATCAATCAAGCTATTTTCTCATTTAACCCAAAATATATAAACTCAACAAATTATAAATAAAAAAAAAAGCAGCAAAACTCAATGAAAAGAATTTGAAAAGCAACATTCCATTCATTAATGCAAGAACAAATAAAAATCATAACAAAAATTAAAACATAAAAATCCATTTCAGATTCAATCAAGTGAATGTAAAAAATCACGGCTACTGCATTCAAATAAAAAAAATTATAAAATAGGATAGTCGGTGACTTTTTTAATCCTTCAAAATAGCATAGTTGTCCATATGCTATCCACTGTTTCTTAAATGGTGCGTTTAGCATTCATGTATATCAGTCAAGACCATCCAGATCTCCTACATTGCATTTAGCATTCATGTATATTGAAGGATCACTAATAGTTCTGAATTCTACATGAACCTGTACAAACCAATCACGTAGACTACCGACATGTGTGCATTAATCAGCCTAACAGTGTGTAGGATCATTGTTAGGCTAAATCTAGTTGACAATTTGAATAACAGAAGAAAGGAAGGTGAAAAGGGGTTTCCGTTATCGACAAATACAACATTTCATATCGATTGCCTAAAAACACAAACATACCGAGATCGTCTAAGAAGAAATCCCTCAAAGAGACCCGTTGCTAATGTAGAGATATCCGGTTAAGATAAAGTGGAGGGAAGGTTTTGGAAGAAGAAGTCTAAAAAATGGAAGAAGGAGTGAAATAAAAACTGGTGGGTGAAAGTAGTTAATGCAGATTTTTTTTTCAAAATCGATCGTCGTCAATAATATCGACACATTGTCGATATATCGACAATATCGAAATTTCAACAAACAGATTACTGAAAAGTTCAATGTTGTAATAGATATATCGACCACTTGTGGATATATCGATAGCATGCTGTCGATAGTATCTTCGACATGTCGATATATCGATGAAAAATGAAATATTTGTGGTTTGGTCGCTGGATACTTTCAGACGCAATTCGATATTATCGACAATATGTCGATATATCGCTATGTCGATATATCGACATAATATAAAAATGTATGAAAAGTTTGCTAGACATTTACACTCCAGATTCGATAATATCGACATATTGTCGATATATCGCTATGGGGATATATCGACAAGTTGAAGATATATCCACATAATATGAAAATGCATCAAAAGCTTGCTGGACATTTGCACTCCAAATTCGATATTATCGACATATTATCGATAATATTGACAACTTATGTCGATTATATCGACAATATGTCGATGATATCGGTGACTAATGTGGATCATATCGACGACATATCGATAACATCGACTTTATATCTTAGATGGTTTAATTCGTGGATATCATCGACATATCGTCGATATATCCACAATATGTCGATATATCGACAATTATGGAATTTTTGGGTTTGGTCGCTGGACAAGTACTAGTATAATTCGATAATATTCACATTATGTCGATATATCAATAGTAATCGATATATCGACAACTTACTATATATCATATCGAAGATATGTAGATTATATCGACGATTTTTTTTTTAGAATTTTTTTTTTGGTGTATTTTTTTTTTGAATTTATTCATTGATATTTTTTTTTGGTGTATTTTGTTTTAGAATTTATTCACTAATTTATGGAGGGTTATACAGTCCTTATGTACTATCAGAAGGCTGCAAAAATTAAGAGCGCAGCTCCTTCCCTGTGCCAAGAGGCTTGTAATGGTGACTAATGTGGATCTTTCCCTCCTTCCCTGTGCCAAGAGACTTATAATGGTGACTAATGTCGATATATGGTTCGGTTGTAAGGATGACTTAGTACGATTATATCGACTAGATTTCGATGTAATCTACAACTTAAGCTAGATGTATCGATTAGGTGTCAATAACATCGAAATGTACTTAGTTTCGGCACACACTCCATGTTATCCAAGTAGTGTTCATAGTGTGCTTCTTCTACTCTCTTAAGTTGCAATTGCATTTAGTGCTTTTGAGTTGGGACAAAAAATAAATGAAACTGCAATTCAGTGTACTTCACGGTCATTTGCATGCATTTCACGGTCATCCCAAACAATTTCGTGTTGATTAAAAATCCATTTCGAGGCATTTCACGGTCAATTCGCTTCATACCATGATCATTCCCATGCATTTCACGGTCATCCCAAACAATTCTGTGTTGATTCACGGTCATTTCGAGGCATTTCACGGTCAATTCAATTCACTTCACGGTCATTTGCATGCATTTCGCAGTCAATTCGCTTCAAACCATGATCATTCCCATGCATTTCACGATCATCCCAAATAATTCCGTGTTGATTCACAGTCATTTCGAGGCATTTCACGGTCAATTCAAATCACTTCACGGTCATTTGCATGCATTTCGCGGTCGATTCGCTTCAAACCATGATCATTCCCATGCATTTCACAGTCATCCCAAACAATTCCGTGTTGATTCACGGTCATTTCGCGGCATTTCACGGTTAATTCAATTCACTTCACAGTCATTTGCATGCATTTTGCGGTCACTTCGCTTCAAACCATGATCATTCCCATGCATTTCACGGTCATCCCAAACAATTCCGTGTTGATTCACGGTCATTTCGAGGCATTTCACGGTCAATTTAATTCACTTCACGGTCATTTGCATGCATTTCACGGTCGATTCGCTTCAAACCATGATCATTCCCATGCATTTCACAGTCATCCCAAACAATTCCGTGTTGATTCACGGTCATTTCGCGGCATTTCATGGTTAATTCAATTCACTTAACAGTCATTTGCATGCATTTCGCGGTCACTTCGCTTCAAACCATGATCATTCCCATGCATTTCACGGTCATCCCAAACAATTCCGTGTTGATTCAAGGTCATTTCGAGGCATTTCACGGTCAATTTAATTCACTTCACGGTCATTTGCATGCATTTCATGGTCAATTCGCTTCAAACCATGATCATTCCCATGCATTTCACGGTCATCCCAAACAATTCCGTGTTGATTCACGGTCATTTCAAGGCATTTCACGGTCAATTCAATTCACTTCACGGTCATTTGCATGCATTTCGCGGTCGATTCGCTTCAAACCATGATCATTCCCATCCATTTCACGGTCATTTCGAGGCATTTCACGGTCATTTTAATTCACTTCATGGTCATTTGCATGCATTTCGTGGTCAATTCGCTTCATACCATGATCATTCCCATGCATTTCACGGTCATGTGCTTTACATCTTCGATGATAAAAAAAATGTGACGTATGGATTGACATGTGCTTTACATCTTCGATATCAAATAATGTCTGTTGGTCTAAAATTGACAATAGGTAATTTCGCTTGAAAAGGGATAGCAGAGAGTTGATTAGATGAAAATATCAATATACATATATATACATATGCATATATAAGTATGTATGCATGTGTATATATATGTATACTGTCAATAAACATCAGCTATTCAAAACACATTTTTTAACTGACCCCATCAGGAGCTTCTGCCAGGGGATGATTCACCACTCCAAGAGGCAAATGCCACCTAGAGAACAAAGACTCAGAATTTAGTATTGCTCTAGTTTTCAGCCTCAAATACCTAGGATGGCAGTTTAAGGGGTATGTCTCAACCTTCTGAACTTGAGTCCACGTCACCATCCAAAGGCCTCGGTAGTGCTTTGATATCGATTCCAGGATCAACAGATCCAGGAAATAATCCAACACAGAGAGAGTTGAACTCCTTGACCAAGCCCTGAATTGCACCTACAGGAGATCGACAATATGCTAGAATATTGCATCTGTTGCCCGGAATTCGGGCCTATAGGAGTCCCTACAGATGTTGGTGGTACAAAACCTCCTTTTTGAGCAAGAAAAGGAGTACATGATGCAGGAGCATGTGTAACTGGATTGACTTGTCTGCTGGGGTATCCGTGCAAAGATGGATCCAAAGCGATTGGGCGCAGGAAATGGTGACCCTAATGGTGATGGAAGGATATCATCTCTTGGTGTAGTAAGGTTTGCAGTTTGAGGTGGAGGTTTACTTGTCATTAAAGGGATATGAGTCTGAGGATGAACATAAGCAGTTGGAGGTAAAACATGTTGTTGACCAATTGAAGGTGGAACAGTGGGCATAACACTGGCTTTCTATCAGAAGGTGGGACGGTGGACAAGGTCATCAAGGTTGAGCAGAAGGATTATTCAGTGTTGGGAAATGTTGATGAGCAGATACATCTGATGAGGGATGAAATGATAGTGGGCAAGATGTTGGTGAACTGTTAAACCTAATTGGCAGTGCAGCTCTATAACCAAAGCCTCTGCACCAACAGGTGTTGGGAAATGCTGATAAGCACCTACAGCTGATGAGGGATAAGATGGCCTGAAAGGCATTGATGAATTGTTAAAACTAATTGATGGTGAACCTCTATAACCAGAAGCCTGTGAGCCAGCAGGTGGAGGTAAAACCTGTTGTGGGACCATTGGCGGTATAACGTAACATGCCATCTTAATGCTCTGCTCTTATGAAGGTATAGGGAACATAACATGCACCCAGTGATGGACATTCAGAAAAACATTACCTGAAAAAGAAAAAATAAAAAATGATGTGATGTGAAGGGGCATGACCGTGAAATAAGCGATTGGACCGTGATATGCGAAGAAACGACCGTGAAGTGATGGGGCATGACCGTGAAATGCGCCGACATAACCGTGATATGCAAAGAAATGACCGTAAAGAAAAGATATCATTTACTGCAAAATGTTGTCTTCACCATTCATAATGAAATCAATATTACGAATACATCATTTCCTTCAAATTTATGACAAAATATATACAACACATCATTTACACCATTTCACCATGAATGTTTTACACTACATCATTTACAACAGTTTACAACATTTCACAAAATTTTCCGATTCCTCTCATGCCTAAGACAAATATATTATATTTTGAAGTCACTAAGGCAATCATAGGCTATTGACTCCCTAAAGCTGGAAGTGAATGGCTGTAAGTCTCTCCCTGTCAAAATGTGATCGCTGCACAAAATGTCGATATATTCCATGACAAAAATGTCACAGTCATATCCGTTCGTCTGCTTTGGTATAGAGGTATCTTCTCTGACCGTCCAAGCATTTCCTTCTAGCGCAGCCCTATCTCCAGTGGCATAAAATAATATAAGCAAGGCCTCCTTCATCAAATCAATATGTTGCCTGTATCGATTGAATGCCCTCGAGTATAAACTGTTAAGTATAATGATTTCTTGGTCTCAAAGGTGGATGACCATCAGGTACCAATGACTGTTGGCGTGATTGACTGGTACATATGCCTGTCCATGTTTGGCAAGATAAGATATCAATATCCAGAAATTATAAATTTGGGTATACCTAGCATTGATAACTTGTAACAACACTATTACCTCTTCATGTTGCCACATAACCTTCTGCCCCTCATGCGAGTTGACAATGCTGATCGTAGAGAGTTTTTCTAGCCCTTCAAATAATAAACGTGAATCGTCACTGCCAACATCCCGATATATTCGCAATGTTGACATTTGCATGCTGATACATGGCTATTACAAACAACATAGTAAATTAGAACATATATCATATAATGAAATAGCATATTAACCATGATCCAAATCATACCGTTATCAGGAAATATGTGGGACAGAACTTGCAGTCCTTTATATATAATAGAGGAAATGATCAGTGCCTTCTCGTGAAGAAATCGACGTATTTGTCAATAGCCTAATCAATAAAGAAGGAAAATTAACCTATACTCTTTTATATACAAATTCTGAAAAAAACCATGTATGTATGTGTGTGATTTTCTTACCACGCTGTCAACCCAAGCATTCTTCTCCCAAATGGTCTTGAACCATCAAAATTCAGGTGATTCTTTGTTTGCATTGGCCCAACTTTCCAATTCATGGAATTCGTCTTACGATATTACCCTAAGTGGATCAATCATGGCTTGAAGGGGTATCGGAGAACTCGAAAATTCTTTCTGTTTCTCCTTGTCGGCGGCGTTGCTTGGAGTGGTTTGCACGGCAGAGATGGAAATGAATGGAGAACACATGTAGACAGACGGCTTCAGCACCCTCTTAGGTCTCCTCGTATATACAAAATGGATTGCAGTGATCTCTCACATATATCAATGCCCAACACATCCTCATCCTCCTTCTCAGACTCTTTCTTCTGATTCTCACAGTCCTCCTTCCAGAACCGAATCTTCTCTATACGAAATGCCTCCATCTGCTTCTTCAACTCCGCTTTACCCTCCTCCGACTCTTCCCTCTCCTTCTTCAATTCTTCCTTCTCCCTCAGTAGCATTTCCCTCTCCTTCTTCAAAACCTTCCTCTTATTCAACTCCTCCTTCTCTAACCTCAAAGCTTCTTTCAATTTCAGCATTAGTTCAACCTCATTGAGTACTACTTCTCTCTCCCTCTCAATCGATTCTTCTCTCTCTTTTAGTATGCGTTTGAGATGCTTCAACTCTTCCCTCTCTCTCTCCAACTGAAGCCTCTGCGCCTCCAGCTCCTCCCTATCTTTCATCGACTCCCCAGTAAGTTGCAACCCCGCTCCCTCTCCCTCTCCATCACCAGTACTGTCTTTCTCTCCCCCTTCTTCTCCCTCTCAACCCTCTTCCCCTTCTCCCCCCTTCTTCTCCCTCTCCACCCTCTTCCCCCTCTCCATGTCCCGATTTCTCCTCCATATCTTCATCATCTTCATCTTTAGTGCTCTACAGAATGAAGCAATGTATGTATCAGTTATATAACATATAAAATTATATATAAAATATCAACATAAAGGAAGACATTTCTGACATCTTACATCAAATATATCACGGGCCAAACGAACGGACTCCGTCTCCAACTCTTCTACAGTAGGCTCTAAGTTAACAATGATCTCAGCCTGCAAGAGAACATCTTCATTTTCATGCTACAGAAACACACACGCACACACACACATAAATATATATAGTTAAATAAATGACCACTTAGCTTTATAGAAATTGACTTACATCTTTACTTTCTATAATTTTATGAATCTTCTTATACCTCAGAACCTTCTATCCCCGATATTGTATGAATCGTGGAAATTAGAAGGGAACGTATGAAATTATACATTGTTGAAGAGCTGGTACTCTCTCAACGGCCCATATCTGTTACAATGAAATAACAAGATGATGTTAAATAAATATAGTTTGCTATAAATTATGAATTAAAATAGACAAGGAAAGAATCCTTACCTGCAGGGAAAATATGCAACCGGTGACATTGTAATGAGGCCCTTGGGATGCCATAAAAGCACTCAAACTACCCCAGGGGTAGATATTAAAGTCTTCCAATGAGTTGACAAGGTCAATAAACTCTTTACAGCATTTAATGTTCGTGTCGGTACACCTAACAAACCACGCTACACATAATATTAGGGCTAACTTCACGACATCTTCGTGCTTATTGCTATCAACTATCCTATTGAACACCTCCTGTACATGTTTTTTTAGGATAGGATATTTAGGGAAGTATTTATCTCTTAATGACTTCTTCGAACGATGGATATTAGGTATATAGAGGTCACCAGTATTCAGCCCTGTTATTAGGGTGAAGTCCATCTTGGTAAATTTTATATGGTTCCCCTGTATTTTGAATATAAGGTTGCCTATATATCTGTTAATAAGTACGTGAAAATGACTCCTATAAACCTAAATGATGGAATTTCTAAAAAAAAATGAGAATGGGGATCGCCTAAACATATTTAATCTAGTGTTATTCTTCTCCAACCCACTCTTCACACTATCAAACCATCATGTCAAGGAACATCTGCATGAGATGGTAGGGGCTGACTCGCCGAATCCCTTATGCAAGGGTTTGTCATCTGCAATGATGAATTAGAAATTAAATCAACGATAACATTTAGTATTTAACGACACATAATGTGAAAGTTGACTTATTGTGGTGAAAATTCATAAAGTATGATGTGCAAGTACAAGACTTAGTAGTGAATTTTCACAAGTTTTGGGCCGCTTTCACTCATTTGTCAGTATATTTCATATAGTTCTTGGTAAATTTATATCAATATCAAGCAGTCATCGGCCATTTTGAAGAATTTCATGTCAAATGGTCATCTCATAGGTCACATTCAACAACTTCAAGGCCAATTTCACTAAGATATGGGTCAATTTTCAGAGTTAAATGTTGCATTTTGGCCATGAACGTCATAAATTTGACCATGCGTGGATTTGTCTAAGGACTGTAATTGACCGTTAAGTGAAGGGCATTGACCGTGAAATGCATGGAATTGTCCGTGAGGTGAAGGAAATTGTCAATGAAATGAGTGGAACTGAACGTGGCGTGAAGGGTATTGTCCATGAAAAGAGTGGAATTGACCGTGATGTGAAGGGGAATGACCGGGTATTACAGTGAAATGCATGGGAATGATCATGGTTTGAAGTGAAGTGACCGCAAAATGCATGCAAATGACTGTTTTCATGAAGGGAATTGAATTGACCGTGAAATGCCTCAAAATGACCGTGAATCAATACGAAATTGTTTGGGATGACCGTGAAATGCATGGGAATGATCATGATTTGAAGTGAATTGACTGTGAAATGCATGCAAATGACCATGAAGTCAATTAAAATGACCGTGAAATGCCTCGAAATGACCGTGAATCAACATGGAATTGTTTGGGATAACCGTGAAATTCATGGGAATGACCATGGTTTGAAGTGAATTGACTACGAAATGCATGCAAATGACCATGAAGTGAATTGAATTGACCGTGAAATGCCTCGAAATGACCGTGAATCAACAAGGAATTGTTTGGGATGACCATGAAATGCATGGGCATGATCATGGTTTGAAGCGAATTGACCGCGAAATGCATGCAAATGACCATGAAGTGAATTGAATTGACCGTGAAATGCCTCGAAATGACCGTAAATCAACACGGAATTGTTTGGGATGACCGTGAAATGCATGGGAATGATCATGGTTTGCAGCGAATCGACCGCGAAATGCATGCAAATGACCGTGAAGTGAATTGAATTGACCGTGAAATGCCACAAAATGACCATGAATCAACACGGAATTGTTTGGGATGACCGTGAAATGCAAGAGAATGATCATGGTTTGAAGCGAATCGACCGCGAAATGTATGCAAATGACCGTGAAGTGAATTGAATTGACCGTGAAATGCCTCGAAATGACTGTGAATCAACACGGAATTGTTTGGGATGACCGTGAAATGCATGGGCATGATCATGGTTTGAAGCAAATTGACCGCGAAATGCATGCAAATGACCGTGAAGTGAATTGAATTGACCGTGAAATGCCTCAAAATGACCATGAATCAACACGGAATTGTTTGGGATGACCGTGAAATGTATAGGAATGATCATGGTTTGAAGCGAATCGACAGCGAAATGCATGTAAATGACCGTGAAGTGAATTGAATTGATCGTGAAATGCCTCGAAATGACCGTGAATCAACACGGAATTGTTTGGGATGACCGTGAAATGCATGGGAATGATCATGGTTTGAAGCGAATCGACCGCAAAATGCATGCAAATGACCATTTTCATGAAGGGAATTGACCGTGAAATGCCTCGAAATGACCGTGAATCAACACGGAATTGTTTGGGATGACCGTGAAATGCATGGGCATGATCATGGTTTGAAGAGAATTGACCATGAAATGCATGCAAATGACCGTGAAGTGAATTGAATTGATCGTGAAATGCCTTAAAATGACCATGAATCAACATGGAATTGTTTGGGATGACCGTGAAATGCATGGGAATGATCATGGTTTGAAGCGAATCGACCGTGAAATGCATGCAAATGACCGTGAAGTGAATTGAATTGATCGTGAAATGCCTCGAAATGACAGTGAATCAACACGGAATTGTTTGGGATGACCGTGAAATGCATGAGAATGATCATGGTTTGAAGCGAATTGACCGCGAAATGCATGCAAATGACCGTGAAGTGAATTGAATTGACCGTGAAATGCCTCAAAATGACTGTGAATCAACACGGAATTGTTTGGGATGACCGTGAAATGCATGGGCATGATCATGGTTTGAAGCGAATCGACCGCAACATGCATGCAAATGACCGTGAAGTGAATTGAATTGACCGTAAAATGCCTCAAAATGACCGTGAATCAACACGGAATTGTTTGGGATGACCGTGAAATGCATGGGAATGATCATGGTTTGAAGCGAATCGACAGCGAAATGCATGCAAATGACCATTTTCGTGAAGGGAATTGACCGTGAAATGCCTCGAAATGACCATGAATCAACACGGAATTGTTTGGGATGACCGTGAAATGCATGGGAATGATCATGGTTTGAAGCGAATTGACCGCGAAATGCATGCAAATGACCGTGAAGTGAATTGAATTGACCGTGAAATGCCTCGAAATGACCGTGAATCAACACGGAATTGTTTGGAATGACCATGAAATGCATGGTCATGATCATGGTTTGAAGTGAATTGACCGCGAAATGCATGCAAATGACCGTGAAGTGAATTGAATTGACCGTGAAATGCCTCGAAATGACCGTGAATCAACATGGAATTATTTGGGATGACCGTGAAATGCATGGGAATGATCATGGTTTGAAGCGAATCGACCGTAAAATGCATGCAAATGACCGTAAAGTGAATTGAATTGACCGTGAAATGCCTCGAAATGACCGTGAATCAACACAGAATTGTTTGGGATGACCATGAAATGCATGGGAATGATCATGGTTTGAAGTGAACCGACCGCGAAATGCATGTAAATGACCATTTTCGTGAAGGGAATTGACCATGAAATGCCTCGAAATGACCGTGAATCAACATGGAATTGTTTGGGATGACCGTGAAATGCATGGGAATGATCATGGTTTGAAGCGAATTGACCACGAAATGCATGCAAATGACCGTGAAGTGAATTGAATTGACCGTGAAATGCCTCGAAATGACCGTGAATCAATACGGAATTGTTTGGGATGACCGTGAAATGCGTGGGAATGATCATGGTTTAAAGCGAAGTGACCGCGAAATGCATGCAAATGACCGTGAGGTGACGGGAATTGACCGTGAAATTCCTCGAAATGACCGTGAATCAACACGGAATTGTTTAGAATGACCGTGAAATGCATGAGAATGATCATGGTTTGAAGCGAATTGACCGTGAAATGCATGCAAATGACCGTGAAATGCCTCGAAATGACCGCGAATCAACACGGAATTGTTTGGGATGACCTGAAATGCATGGGAATGATCATGAATTGGAGTGATTTGATTGGGTCATGCATGCAAATGACCGTGAAGGGAAGGGAATTGGCCGTGAAATGCATGCAAATGACCGTGAATCAACACGAAATCGCCGGGAATCACAGTGAAGTGAAGCACATTAACCGTGAAATGCATGCAAATGACCGTGAGGTGAGGTGAATTGACAGTGAAATACATGGAAATGACCGTGAAGTGAAGCGAATTGACGGTGAAAGGCATGAAATTGACCGTGAAGTGAAGATAATTGACCATAAATGAACATGAAATGATTGGAAACGACCGTGAGGTGAAGGGAATAAACCATGAAATGACGTGGAATGGCTGGAATTAATTCAGTTCACAGTCAATTTAACTAAGTTCATAGTCATTTTAACCCAATTCACAATCATTTTACCTCAGTTCATGGTCATTTTAGCTCACTTCATGATCATTTTAGCTCCGTTCACGATCATTTTACCTTGCTTCAGAATCATTTTAGCTCATGAATCAATAACTCATTGGGTCATCGGTCTGTTAACTCAGTCAGTGCTCAGTCACTTTCATGCTCTTCATTTAGTTTCACATCTAATTTCATTCTTTATTTAAACAACTCTCAATGTGGGCCATTTGAGTCCTGATTTCGGTCATTTATCAGGACATCCCATACCATTAAGCATTTTTAAAAAATGAAATTGGATTGGGGACCGTGCGCATATATAGTATAATATGCAGTGGGGTCCACCCAAACAAAGCTTAATATTTTTAAAAATTGAAAATGGATTGTGGACGGTGCGCATATATAGTAAAATATACAGTGGGGTCAAAAAAACGAAAGCAGGGATTTCAATATACCTGCCATTCGAGGTTTCTTAGCTGGGGGGAGCATATTTCGTCCTATCTTGGGCTCAAAAAAGTCGAAAAGGACGTCTGTGAGGTGTGTATTCTTGACCAGATAAAGGGGAAAGAAGAACGAGGTAAAAGAAGGGTTTTACTGCTTCAGTGGACAGTCACGGGGGGAGAAGTGATAAGAAATTAGTAATTTATGGGTAGGATGAACGATCAGGGAGAGAAAAAAGGAAAAAAGATAGGGTTTTTTCAGTGGAGATGCAGCTGGCAGCGGCAGTAATACCCGTCGTTTATACCAGGGGCATTTTCGACCTTAGGGAAGGCGTCCGTACAGCTGGGGCTTATTTTTGCAAGGTAAAATAAGGTGGGCTTGGTCTCGCAAATGGGCCATAAATGGGTCGTACAGTCGCAAATTTCTCTATCCTATCTGTCTCTTTCTTGCCGATGGCTTGCGATACGTTCGATTAGGATGCGGATTGCATACTGAGTAACTCAGTGGGGTCCACCGTGATTTATTTATTTTATCCAATCCGTCCATCCATTTTAAAAGATAATTTTAGGACTTATTTCCCAACATGAAGCTTATGAAAAGCTCAAGTGAACCACACCACAGGAAAAAGTGTGAATTGACAGTCTATTGTTGAAAGATTCTTGGGGCCACAAAAGTTTTGGATCAAGATTATATTAGTTTTTTCCCTTCATACATTTCTTTTTTATCTTATGAAAAGGTTGGATGGCAAATAAACATCACTGTGGGCCCTAGAATGGTTTCAACGGTGGAAATTATTATTCCTACTGCTTTATGTAGTTTTGGTCTACTTGAGATTTTCATATACTTAAATTTGGACTCAACCCATAAAATTATCTGAAAAAACGGATGAATGGAGTGGATAAATACATACATTCACGGTGGCCCAACAGAGTTTACTCGGTATGATAAAAGGGTAAAGAGTAACTCAGTACGCAATCAGATTTCGTTCGAATTGATCCAAAGAAAAGCTCTGACGTGGATTTGGTAGATTTTGACGTGGCGAGTAACATGTGCCGAAGATAAAGCCAGACCACTTTTAAACATATTTCTACTATGCGCGGCTTAAGTGGATCCGCGGATCCACCACCCTGTGGCCCACCATGATGTATGTGACGATATCTACTCCGGCCTTCTGTTTTCAAAACCTTATTTTAAGGCATGATACGAGAAATGAAGCAGATCCAAATATCAGATGGACTGTAATACAGGGAACATTAAGTAATTGACCATTAAAAACTTTTAGTGCGCTAGAAAAGCTTTGGATCAAAAAGATATTTGTCTGGTCTACCTTGGTATAAGTTTTTGTGACCTTATCAACAGGTCGAATGGCAAATAAACATTCCAATGGACTCTATGAAAATTTTAATGGTGCTATTCAATCACAATTATTTCCTATGGTGTGGTATACCTAAGATTTGAGATCATGCCTGAAATGAGCTTTAAAAATAGTCAGATGGTGTGGATTTAAGACATATACATAACTGTGAGACCCGACGTCGGGGTCCCACCCACCTAGGTAGATTCGGGGTGTCACCTAATCCACTCTTCTACTAATACACGGATCTCCAGCAAAAGCCTTCCATTGCTAGGACATAATGGGATTCTAGGTGAGGCCCACCAAAAATAAAATAAAATGGATAAGTAGATTCGTAATTATGTAAATTCAAAATTATATAAAAAATTTAAAATTTAAAAATTTAAATGAGAAAGAATTTAGAAAAGTTATTTGATTTGAATCGCGACAAAAGTCACTAAACTTGAAATTGATCTGTGCTCTTTTGGACGATGTCTGTAGTGCAACAGGAACACTGGACAATCAACTTCTAGGATACCCTCTAATGTTGTCTGGTCACACCAGCGCACTCGATATATAAAGACTCGAACTGTCATTGTATATCTAACCCGAAGATTGAATCAAATGAACCAAAAGAAACCGTTGAAGAAACTTGAAGTGAGAAAGAGAGCCGAAACATTGAAATTGATTATGAAATTTAGAATCAGAGAAGTCCCTTATATAAACTTCAAAAGTTGCCTCGAATAGGTATGTACGCACCCCTGCCAACAGTCATGGTTGTTGGGTTTTCGAAAAAAAAAAAAAAACTTCTTAGTTTTTCAACTCTATTCGGAAATTCAAAACAAGTTATCGTTTTGATCAATTGTTGCAAAACAAAATTTCAAAAGACAAAAGAAAAAAAAATAAAATGTTTAGGCTTGCAAGCATACTCACAAGCGCATGCACCATACCGCATCACAGCGCACGCATGCATGTGGTTCATGGCATATATTGGGGCTGTTGACATAGCTCCCCAAACAACCAAATTTACACGTCCGTAAGCACTATACAAAATCAATATCTTATAAACGCAAGTTTTTTCCTTTACCAATTCGATGTAGGATTAAACCTACACCATTACAAGATAAAATGTCTTTGTTATTTTTTTATTTTTTTTAATGAAGAAAATTTTCAATCCGAATAAAGGTTAAATTTATTTTTTTTGGAAACACCAAAATACAACATTCAAAACTAGTTGCAAGAGAGGTAACAGTGGGAATTTGATGACCACCATTAAAACATTTTAATGACCACACAAGTTTTATAATAGGCTAAGTTTTTCATGTTTCCTTCGTCCACGTGAGAGTGGCCTTAAAAACCTTCTGGGTTGCATATAAAAATAAAGGTAAAGCTTAGGAATATTTTAAAGATATGGAACTCTTTCCTCAAATATCTCTCCAATACTCTCAAGGGTTTCAACACCTGGTCAAAGGTTCAAGTACCCATAAGTGATGATATTCCACGCAGCTGGAGTGGGTGGGGGTGCGTAAAAAAATAAAATAGGACACCGACTAATCAAAGCAAGTTTAGCCTGCCTCGACGTGACTGGACTAGATGAACAGCTATAAGCTGTCGATTGAATCTGCATCCATCCGCTATGCCAGTTACAATCCAGGATATCTTCTCGACCATAAATGCGGTCTAGTGAACGGAACTCGTTCTTATCATAGGGAATCTAGCGTGGTGATACGCTCGTGTTGGATGTCTTAGAAATCGCAACTGTCTACCAGCCTGTTACATCGGATGTGATAGAGCGTGAATTAGCTGACGTGTAAACACGTGTTGGCTTTGCAAAGCTAATCCAAGAAAACCATATTCTATGATGCAATTTTTTCCGTGAATCTTTACTGTGTCCACGCGCGTGTACAAGATCAGATCTTGTATACACTTCGCATGTTGGTACTTCCTAGATGCAATCCGTTCATTAAAAGGATACTACTATATAAATGAAAGCATCTAAGAATCAGGTCAGTCCATTCGGAAAGTGGGCTACATATCACGAAACAATTGTGCGGCTGATGAAAGCTTAGCTGAATTTTTCTTGCTGCCTGATAAAAAATGGTCCACAGTCCATCTGATGGATAGATCATGTTTATCTTTTGGGTCCGATCTGCCTGATGGACGGATCGGATACCACAACTGTTGGCCACCCTAACACTTGTGATGGCGTTTACACGTTTGCCTCGTACGCGCGTGTGAGCCTAACGAAGGTCTTTTGCTTGGATATGCGTATCTGACGTATTCACAAATGTCATCCACCGATCATCATCGTCAGACACAGCTTTTGTGTCCCATTAAGGGTGAATCAGCACTGTTTCTTAGGTAAGGTCCACCTGGTAATTGGAGCTGTCTCATCGTTGAATAATGCCCTGAAATGATAGCGAAAAACGTACGGCCGAGGTGATACATAATACATGCATCAAGGTGGCCCCTAGGGTAACCCACGACAAGGACGTGAGGCCTGGTCTAACCTATGGCTGTACACGAGCTGAGTTAGCTCGTTATTGCACTCGGCTCGGTTTGAAAAAATTCAATTCAAAACTATTGGAAGTTGAGTTTGAGCCGAGTCAAGTTATTTTTTGGAGCTTGAAAATTTTTGAGTCGAGTTTGAGCTTGGCCAAGCTCAGATTGAACCTCAACTCAAATCGAACTTGAATCGAACTTGGATCCAACTAGTTCCATGACTCGATTATTTTGATATTTATGTTGCTTGGCAATTGTTCGATGAAATGGCTCAACGAACTATTGTTCAATACATTCTCCGTAGGATCGGCCAGTGGTGATGTAACGTCCCAAAAAATCGAGGGTCGAGTAGTAACTCAACTCTCGAGTTCCAGAACATCACTTATGCAACATAAATAATGATGATTAAATGTTGTCTATGTTAGTACAATAAACATGAGTGAGATTCTACCAAAACAGTAATTCATACTCCAGATTCATATATAAAGCGTAAGCGGAAGACTGAAAGGTATATATATATATATATATATATATATATATATATGTTGGTTCTGAATCAAAATGTCAAAATAGTACAACTGAAATTATCAACCCCGTAGCCCCGTAGCACTGAACAGCCTATGCGAAGCCTCCAGCGAACTGCATATAGGAGAACTCCTCCTGATCATCATAAAAGTCGGGCTCAGTCTCCTGTGCTCCAGTAATACCTGCATCTGATACAGGGTCTGGTGGGTGTTTTAAAACACCGTCCCGTAACGTGGGAGTGAGTAGCTAACTCAGTGGAACAATAAAGCATAGGTTAACATGTTATCAATGCAGTCAAGCAGTAATGACAAAGCAGTATAATCAAACACTCCTAACTACTCTTATTAATGCAAGTATGAATGCAGTCATGATGGATGCCCTCACCACACCCTCTCTCGTGCGACACCATCTTACGTTCGCGGCATGCTTTCATCCCTCAGTGCTCCACATCTTCCAGGCACATGCAATGCATGATGAGCATGATTACTGAGTTGTTATTAGTCCATTTCAAACAGCATGATTGGGAAACTAAGGTACCTCCCTTGTATCATTCCCAAACATGATCCATTCTAGGGTCGTCAGTCCTAGTTAATCTCAGACGATGGTGTGTTTTCTAGGTCACCGCAAAGGTTGTCGGTGGCATTACGCACAAAGGTTACACCACTCCCCCATCACCTCTTTAACGATTCATCACTATACAGAAACAGGCCTAGTTCATACTCTCTCCACTGCGGCAAAACTCGTCACCTCATCGCAAATTCAGAGTATACTCGAGGTCACTCCACTAATGTCCTACCAACTGGCAGTCTATTTTCGAAGCCCGACCAGTCCACTTATTGACAATGGGACCCGGATACAACCCGACTGAGGACCACAGCCAAGCTACGCCAGTGTAGGCCGACAACTCGAATATAGTGTCCCATACCACCATAATCGGCTCACGAGTCTGGTTGCTCACTGGTCACTACGGGAGGCACGTGGCCCCAGCGTAGGCCGACAGCTCGACCACGGTGTCCCATACCACCATGCCCGGCTCATGAGTCTTAGCGGATCGAGGTACCATGGTTAACGGGATTCCACTAGTAAGTTTGGTACCCTAGGTTCAAGCAGTAGCGACCAAACATGGTGAACATACATTAGACATATCAGGTTACTTGATGAGCCTGACTAGCTCAAGTGCACAAACAATTGGACGACATGAAGTGCATAAGCACTTCGCGTGGCCTAACCACTATCACCAACTAACGAACGACTCGGGTTCGTCAAACACATTTTACGTGGCGACATGAATCTCAACCACGATTTCAAGTCTGGTACCGATTATCTGGACTATAGACATAGTCCCAAACTCAATCAATCCTTGATCATAGCATGTGGAGTAAAGTATAATAAATAAAGTAATTCAAGCATGTTAGAAAGCATGTCATAAAGCATGTTATGTAGCATGTTATAAAGCACTACTTAAATACGAATACAAACACATATATTGCACAAGTAAGCGGTTTAAGTAAACAACCTCATGGAGGAAATCGTACATGTCTCTAAGGTAGTTAAGAATCCTATCACAACACCCTCCTAAGGCATCAACATCCAAACACTTACTCACAAGCATTTTCACAAACACTTAACATACACTATTTCAACATACTTAGTGTATGTTAGCAAACATGTATTAGAGCGAGTCCTTTCGCCAAGCAAGTATTTTACGCGTACGTAATATATTTATACAACAAATAATCATGGCAAACACATCTCTAAAATACATATGTATACGGTATTTTCTACAACACAGTATTTCTACATACATAGTGTATATTAGTAAAACATGTATTTGGGCGAATCCTTTCGCTAAATAAGTATTTTATCCATATATCGTATATTCATACAAGAAATAATCATGTCAAACACATTTCCAAAATTTATACGTATACGGTATTTTCTACGAATACCTAGAATATGAAAAATTTCATAATCTACATCTTTAATCGAAACAGAAAACAGAAAGCATTTTGTACATGTGCAATTGCATGTAGATCATGAATCTATCATTATCTGACATTGAAAGCGTTGAAAACCGTAACCTATACACCTAAAGTCCTCACCTTTTGTCGTAGAATCGTAACGAAGTCGATAAGTTTGCCAAGCTTCCGTATTCGGCAGTTTGGTAACCTATAGAATGAAATATGTTAGCCATTTCATAACCTACAATGTCTAAACCTCAAAACAGATTAGGGTTAGGGTTTCTTACCTACAAATGACGCCGGAATCGCAGGAAAAGCGATGAGAATAGGGCGGTGCAGCTTGCGTAGCAGCAGGGGAGCATGGCAGGAAGAAGCTCCCACTTCTCTCTCACTCTCTCTCTCTTATCCCTCTTCTCAAACTCAAATTCGGATGGCTGAAATGAGAGAGGGGTTAAGGTCCTTATATAGCCTAAAACTTAACCAAAATATACTTGGAAACAAGGTATACTTAGGTTTTGTCCAAAGGGCTTCTGTTTCAGCTCAACGGAGGACTTCCGGGGGCCCCCCTTGAACCAAAGGTCGGACTTAAGCTCACCGACACTGGATCTACGTTTAGTTAAGTTTTCGTTTCGGTCGGATTTCCAGATCGCACGTGGCGGACCAGTTTCAGTTCGACGGTCAGTGGATCTTGATCGGAGATTCTGAGTACACTGACACGTGTATGAAATTTTTTCTGATCCGAGGGTGTAATTTGGCCTAATTCTGACGGTCAGGTTGCTTAATACTGATCCACAAGCGACAAGTCTCAGATTAATATTTGAGATATTTATTTTGTAAAGAAAACAAGTGTTTTCACACTCTCTCGCTCCGGACTCAAGCGAACAGCCGTGGGACACTGTCTGGATTTGATTTTCGAAATGGTTGTCAAGCCCAGCAAGGCTGTCCTGATTCCTTAACTTCATGTTAATCGAACTTTCGACGTGCGGTCCAGATCTGATACAGAGTTTCGGGATGCTCCCTAGAGCAGCCGGGTAATGAGATTGATCTTAGACTTTAGGGTAACCTAGCGTCAATGATTCTACAAGTTTTCGGTCTTGCAGATCGTATTTAAAGCAATTCTAGCAGATTTCGTAGCTAATCTAGTTTAGCACTTAGTTAACTTTGTCAAATTTCTAAACGATTTAGTCCTGTAAGATTTCTGTCTGAGGTGATACTTAGTCCTTCGTAGTTTGTATATAAGGTGATCCAAGTTAAACTACTTAGCTAGTTTAAGATAGTGTCGAGGGCGAAAGTACTTAGAAAAATTGAAAGATCAAGGTGGTGAAGGGTGAAATTTGTGAAGGAAATGGGTTCAAAAATAGTTTTAGACTTTGGGATTGAGTTCTGACAGGTTAATAAGGTATTAGGAGTGACCCATTGCCTAAGGACATCTAATCCCAGGTTGGAAAAAATCTGGGCTGTTATAATCTACCCCCCTTAAAACAAAATTTCGTCCCCGAAATTGGCTAAGGGTAATAAAGAAAGATTTAATTATTTCTTTCACCTAAGTTTTATTGATTTCAAATTTCTACGCGTGGTAGGGCATATACTAGTCTGGTTCATTTTAGTCTACCCCCCTTAAAACTTATTTCTTTATCCATTTCTCATACTCTACTGGTTTGCTACAATTTATTTCTTTACCTATTTGGAGTCTTGACGATAATTCCCACTTATTTAGAGTAAGATAGTTGGTTTCATTGTTTGACCAGCACGGAGAGACGATTGTAGTGGGCTTGATCCCGATACATTGATCATCTACTTTGCCAGGGTAGAAGGCTCATCGTATCCCTTTCTAATCCTGATGGATCCTGGTCTTCTGCTCGGCTAAACAGTGAGTCCATTGGCAGTCACCCAGGATTAAGAATTGGGTCAAGTCGCGAATACTTCGCAGTTGTATATTTTAGTAACTCCATAGACCGATCACTCTAAAAACTTAGGGAATTGCCATTGCTGAAAGGTTCAAATATCCTCTTTCTAAGGTTGCCCTGTAGGTTTTGGTTTCAGAGAGTCCTTATTATAATCTATATTCAGGGACAAGGTAAATCAATGTCCTAATAAATCATCCTAAAGAGGGTTCCAAGAGTATAGAATTGGCTAAGGTTTCTATTAACATTTGTGAATACACTAACTCTATTTATTGTGACCTAACTCGTAACCATTGATAAGTCTAGTAGTACGAATTAATGTAATACTTGAACCCTAATTGTCTTTATTCCAGTAATTTCAACATTAACGATCTAAGGGAGGTTTAACCCCTAGCTAGTGACCATCTAGTGACCTACCCTATTGGCAACATGAAGTTGTAGAAATTCTTCATTTCAACCCTCCTATTATTTATAACATAAGTGTCACCTCTAGTTACCGTATTACTTTTGTAGTAATCCAGTGTTAGGCCTTTTTCTTTCATATGAATTGGTTTAATAGACTTAATGTTTACCATTAGGAAAAACAAGTGTACCTTAAATGTGGGCAGTGACCTCAAAGGCCAAAGGCGCTGCAGCTGCGGACTCAGGTGTCTCAGCGGCAAGCGCATGCACACGGTCTCGTTGAGGATGATTTGGTTGCGCTGCCATAGTTCGTTGAGGTGGCCTACCCTGAGGTACAGACGAGCGGTAAAATGGCTGCACTGGTGGTACAGGTCGTAAGGGTGGAGCTGATGTATCACGTGGCGGCAGACGGTCGGTCTTCTAAGGTGGCGTAATCCCGTTGTCTTTCATCTTGGTAAAACAAAAGGGTCAGTGTGTCCCCCTCTATTGCAATACATACACCGACGTTTCGCTCGCCTTTGCTGGGTCAGCAAAGCCTCAAGCCTGGGAGGCGAATCTTCAGGTGGCCTCTTGCCGAGGATAGGCCTGCTCTGCGTCTCAGCAAGACGTGCAGGTGATGAAGGTGGAGTCGCACTCCCACCCTGGGACAAGGCCTCAGAAATAGCGGTCATAAGCTGCTAGTGCTGCTGCTGCTGCTGCATCTACTGCTAATGCATCGTCAACAACAACTGCTCAAACTTATCAGTAGGTGGAGCGGCCTGCAGTTCATACGGCGTCGAAGAGGATGCCCGGTTCTGCTTACGAACTATTGGTGCATAAGGGGGTAGTCCAATTGTAGGACTAGTGGGAGGCAAAGACTCAGGTATAGTCCTGCAATCAGGGCCCAAACTAGGGTCTCTACGACCATCACCCTGAGAAGGAGCCTGGTTCATCGTATCAGTGAGTAGGAGGTGTGTTGTGCTCCACGTATACTTCTGCGGTAGGCCCTATACAACATAGGGTGCAACACATGTGAGATGAAGCAAATCAACCCAATACACAAGCACTTAAGCATTCTACACACTCCATAGCAAAAGAAGTTGCATGCTTTTCATTTACCCAAAATTGTCACAATACATGGACTACAGAGTTACATGAATCATGACAGAAATTACATGTGAGCTAATTACATCCACAACACCAAACACTTAAAACATATTACTAACTACTACATCATCAACATGAAAGCATAAACCGCCTAATGTGGTAACCAAAACAACCACAAACAACAACTTGGATGACTAGGCAGCCAAATCAGGCGATGGGGGGAGCATTCTTGTCCTGTAGACAACACAGGATGACCTTCAATGTGCGAGACACCTTGCCGAGCTTGGTTTGGACCCGCCCAACTTCCTATCGCAGGGCGGCTTGGCCCTCCTCGAGACGGGCTAAACGCACATCTATGGAAGCCCGATCGGTGCCCTGCCCCTGAGTCGCAAGAGGTGAACTCTCCTCTGTATCCTGGGCCTCAGGTTCTTCTTCCTGTACCTCATCACCGCCACCCTCTTCGCTACCAACCTCGAGGTCACTACTCTCCTCACCGGCACTATCCAACTCATCTCTAGACTCGTCGAGTCGGGCTTGCCGTTGGCGAGGGCCGATCTTCATGTTGTTAAGTGTAGCCTCACTTATGACCCGGACTGGCGCAAGGTCTTCCATGTTAAGCCTATAGCCGACATCACGAGTCATCTTACATATCAGGCGGCCAAATGGGAGCGAAAGGTCGTTCCTGACAGATCGAACAACTTGGACTATCTGAAATAGGACGAACGTGGGCAGGCATAAATTGTCCTCATGTCCCATCCTGTATAGAAAGTCCACCATCAACCGAGTACACTCCATGCGCTTACCCCACCGTGGATACACATTATATGTGAAAATATGGTGGAGCAAACGAAAGTCATCTGTCAACTTCGTCGATGAAAGACAGTTTCCTCTTGTCCAAGAGACCCGTCGACCACAAAGGTATCGCGTACGGCGATCCTTTTCACGTGCACTCCTGGAGAAGTTGTCATTTGGAAGCACTTCACCATGTGAGATGTTCATGATCCGCGCCACCTCAACCACAGTAATCGTGCGCCTTATGCCCCTCACAGAGACAGTGAACTGAAGCGGCTCCAATGATGGGTCTATGATATGAGCGTAGAAGGCACGAACCGTGTTCTCACATACAGGAGACTCGCCTTCAAAAATAGGACCCCATCCAACGACATCCACCAAATGGTCTATCATCGGGTGTAGCCCAAACATCCGCTCATCCACATGGGCTTCAAACACTATCTTACGGCCAGCAAAACGACCGTATTCGAAACCAATTGGTAGTGCATCCCTGATCGGCAGTTGGGGATCTAGGTCCCGCTTTGACCTATACTCCCGAACGGTGCTAGTGCCGGCCCCAACGTCAGCCCTTCTTCTGGAACGGGTAGGGCTGCTCGGCCCAGCTTCATCAGCGGTAGACTTCCTCTTTCCCATGAGAGAGAGGATGGAAGAAATGGAGAAAATGGTCGTAACCAACTCGAAAAGGGCCATGGAAATGGAGGAAAGAGAGAGAAAGGGGCTGAGAATTTGAGTTCTTCCCGAATTTAGGTCTTCACAGGGCTTGTAGAAGCCCAAGTAACAGGGAATGACGAAGGAACAAGGGAGAAATGGGATGGGCTAAAAGGTTACACGAATTTGAGGTAAAAGGAGGAGATTTAAGGGCTTAAACGTGAGAAACAGAGAGAATAGGGGGTAGAGTTTTGCTGTAACTGATGGGAGGAGATGGGCTATGGTCGAAATTGATGGATTGACAGATTGGAGGAAGGATTTGAGAGAAAAAATCGAGCTTGGAAGGGAAGGGAGCTTGAAAGGGAAAAGGTGAGAGAGAGGGGCTGATCCAGACCCAAAATAGGGACTCCCCACACATTCTACACACACTACATGTGTGTAGAGGTCGGGCCGACCATGAACAGGCCCGGCCCAACCCGATTGGACCAACCCAATCGTGGCTCGCCACGGTGACCGCGGTCCGCCTTGCCCAGCGCCACGCCGCCGCGGTGAGGTGTTGTTCTTCACCATCCCAAGGTGCTAAATGCACCTTGGTTCTACCCTGGGTCCCTCTGAATTTAAGTGGGGAGGCCCAAGACCCCATTCTGTTCCAGATCGGGTGGTTTCAAGAAATTTCTGATCTAGACTGACTTTTACTAATTTTCAACGACTGAGATTGGGTGGAATGGAATCTAGACTCATCAATAGATGGCTTAGAAGTGTTTTAAGGTCGACCCGTGCAACCGGGGTTTAGTACAGACTTGATTTCGACATCCATTTTCAGTGAACTTTGCCGTTGGATGAAATTGGAATACCTAAGACTGTTTCTATATTATTTTCGCACCCTCCTAAGTTGTAATGCGTCAGCGTACGTCGTGGGAACATAAATCAGGTCCGGTTTAATCAAAATCATGCTTTGATACCAACTGTAACATCCCGAAAAATCGAGGATCGAGTAGTAACTCAACTCTCGAGTTCCAGAACATCACTTATGCAACATAGATAATGATGATTAAATGTTGTCTGTGTTAGTACAATAAACATGAGTGAGATTCTACTAACACAGTAATTCATACTCCAGATCCATATATAAAGCGTAAGCGGAAAACTGAAAGGTATATATAGATATATATATATATATATATAAAACAAAACATTCTCGATCTCCAGAGTATGAACACTAACTGAGTCACCGTATATATATATATATATATATATATATATCATATATATATATATATATATATATATATATATGTTGGTTCTGAATCAAAATGTCAAAATAGTACAACTGAAATTATCAACCCTATAGCCCCCAGTAGACTGGATGACCTATGCGAAGCCTCCAGTAATTGCATGTAAGAGAACTCCTCCTGATCGTCATAGAAGTCCTGCCTCGGTCTCTGTGCTTTCCAAGTAATACCCTGCATCTGATACAGGGTCTGGTGGGTGTTTTAAAACACCGTCCCGTAACATGGGAGTGAGTAGCTAACTCAGTGGAACAATAAAGCATAGGTTAACATGTTATCAATGCAGTCAAGCAGTAATGATAAAGTAGTATAATCAAACACTCTTAACTACTCTTATTAATGCAAGTATAAATGCAGTCATGATGGATGCCCTCACCACACCCTCCCTCGTGCGACACCATCTTACGTTCGCGGCATGCTTTCATCCCTCAGTGCTCCACATCTTCCATGCACATGCAATGCATGATGAGCATGATTACCGAGTTGTTATTAGTCCATTTCAAACAGCAGGATTGGGAAACTAAGGTACCTCCCTTGTATCATTCCCAAACATGATCCATTCTAGGGTCGTCAGTCCTAGTTAATCTCAAACGATGGTGCGTTTTCTAGGTCACTGCAAAGGCTGCCAGGGTTATTATGCACAAAGGTTACACCACTCCCCCATCACCTCTTTAACGATTCATCAATATACAGAAACAGGCCTAGTTCATACTCTCTACACTGCGGCAAAACTCGTCGCCTCATCGTAAATTCAGAGTATACTCGAGGTCACTCCACTAACGTCCTACCAACTGGCAGTCTATTTTCGAAGCCCGACTAGTCCACTTATTGACAATGGGACCCGGATGCAACCCAATTGAGGACCACAGCCAGGCTACGCCAGTGCAGGCCGACAGCTCGAATATAGTGTCCCATACCACCATAATCGGCTCACGAGTCTGGTTGCTCATTGGTCACTACGAGGAGGCACGTGGCCCCACCGTAAGCCGACAACTCGACCACGGTGTCCCATACCACCATGCCCGACTCATGAGTCTTAGCGGATCGAGGTACCATGGTTAACAGGATTTTACTAGTAAGTTTGGTATCCTGGGTTCAAGCAATAGCGACCAAACATGGTAAACATACATTAGACATATCGGGTTACTTGACGAGCCTGACTAGCTCGAGCGCACAAACAATTGGACGACATGAAGTGCATAAGCACTTCGTGTGGCCTAACCACTGTCGCCAACTGACGAACAACTCCGGTTCGTCAAACACATCTTACGTGGCGACATGAATCTCAACCACGATTTCAAGTCTGGTACGGATTGTCTGGACTATAGACATAGTCCCAAACTCAATCAATCCTTGATCATAGCATGTGGAGTAAAGCATAATAAACAAAGTAATTCAAGCATATTAGTAAGCATGTCATAAAGCATGTTATAAAGCATGTTATGTAGCATGTTATAAAGCACTACTTAAATACGAATACAAACACATATATTGCACAAGTAAGCGGTTTAAGTAAACAACCTCATAGAGGAAATCGTACATGTCTCTAAGGTAGTTGAGAATCCTATCACAACACCCTCCTAAGGCATCAACATCCAAACACTTACTCACAAGCATTTTCACAAACACTTAACATACACCATTTCAACATTCTTAGTGTATGTTAGCAAACATGTATTAGGGCGAGTCCTTTCGCCAAGCAAGTATTTTACGCGTACGTAATATATTTATACAATAAATAATCATGGCAAATACATCTCTAAAATACATATGTATACGATACTTTCTACAACACAGTATTTCTACATACATAGTGTATATTAATAAAACATGTATTTGGGCGAATCCTTTCGCCAAATAAGTATTTTATCCATATATCGTATATTCATACAAGAAATAATCATGTCAAACACATTTCCAAAATTTATACGTATACGGTATTTTCTACGAATACCTAGAATATGTAAAATTCCATAATCTACATCTTTAATCGAAACAGAAAACAGAAAGCACTTTGTACATGTGCAATTGCATGCAGATCATGAATCTATCATTATCTGACATTGAAAGCATTGAAAACCATAACCTATACACCTAAAGTCCTCACCTTTTGTCGTAGAATCGTAACGAAGTCGATAGGTTTGCCAAGCTTCCGTATTCGGTAGTTTGGTAACCTATAGAATGAAATAGGTTAGCTATTTCATAACCTACAACTGTCTAAACCCCAAAACAGATTAGGGTTAGGGTTTCTTACCTATAAATGACGCCGGAATCGCCGGGAAAGTGATGAGAATAGGGCGGTGCAGCTTACGTAGCGGCAGGGGAGCATGACAGGAAGAAGCTCCCACTTCTCTCTCACTTTCTCTCTCTTTTCCCTCTTCTCAAACTCAAATTTGGATGGTTGAAATGAGAGAGGGTTTAAGGTCCTTATATAGCCTAAAACTTCACCGAAATAGACTTGGGAACAAGGTATACTTGGGTTTTGTCCAAAGGGCTTCTATTTCAGCTCAACTGAGGACTTCTGGCGGCCCCCCTTGAGCCAAAGGTCGGACTTAAGCTACCGACATCGGATCTACGTTTAGTTAAGTTTTCATTTCGGTCGAATTTTTAGATCGCACGTGGTGGACCAGTTTCAGTTTGACGGTCAGTGGATCTCGATCGGAGATTCTGAGTACACTGACACGTGTATGAAATTTTTCCTGATCCGAGGATGTAATTTGGCCTGATTTTGACGGTCAGGTTCCTTAATACTGATCCACAAGCGACAAGTCTCAGATTAATATTTGAGATATTTATTTTGTAAAGAAAATAAGTGTTTTCACACTATCTCGCTCCGGACTCAAGCGAACAGCCGTGGGACACTGTCTGGATTTGATTTCCAAGATGGTTATCAAGCCTAGTAAGGCGGTCCTGATTCCTTAACTTCGTGTTAATCGGACTTCCGACATGCGGTTCAGATCTGATACGGAGTTTCGGGATGCTCCCGAGAGGAGCCGAGTAATGAGATTGATCCAAGACTTTAGGGTAACCTAGCGTCAATGATTCTATAAGTTTTGGATCTTGCAGATCGTATTTAAAGCGATTTTAGCGGATTTCGTAGTTAATCTAGTTTAGCACTTAGTTAACTTTGTCAAATTTCTAAAGGATTTAGTCCTGTAAGATTTCTGTCTGAGGTGGTACTTAGTCCTTCGTAGTTTGTATATAAGGTGATCCAAGTTATACTACTTAGATAGTTTAAGATAGTGTCTAGGATGAAAGTACTTAGAAAAATTGAAAGATCAAGGTGGTGAAGGGTGGGATTTGTGAAGGAAATGGGTTCAAAAATAGTTTTACACTTTGGGATTGAGTTCTGACAGGTTAATAAGGTATTAGGAGCGACCCATTGCCTAAGGACATCTAATCCCAGGTTGGGAAAAATCCGGGCTGTTACAATAGGAAGGTAAGAATATGAAACAAATCACTACAAAAAAAAACCGTTATATGATAAAATTACCCTTAGAACTTGATTTTGATGTTGCCTACTGAGTGTTTGATGAAATACTTGTAAACTATTGTTACTGTTTTGCAGATTATGAGATTTTGAAGGTGCACTTTATGTGTTTGAAAAAATATCGTACGAGCATGAACTTAGCTCGAATAGACCCAATTGTTGCTGACCGAACTGAGTCGAGCTGACCAGTCAAGCTCGAGGACCGAGCCGAGTTCAAGCTAGGGTCAGCTAGTGGCTGAGCTGAGTCGAGTTGGGCCAAGCTCAACTCAGTTCAACTCGTGTACAACTCTAGTCTCACCTAACCCGCTCTAATCTCCTAGGGACTCGGATTCTGTAGTGACCCCTCTAGTACCGAGATCGGTATAGTCGGTGCTCCGTGGACCCCACCACGATATATGTATTTCACCCACGCCGTCAATGCATTTTTCCATTTAGTTTTATGGCATGATAAAAAAAATGAAGCAGATCCAAATCTCAAGTGGACCACACCATAAGAAACCATATTGATTGAATGCCCATCATTTAAAAAAAAAAAACTCTTGGGTTGGATTAAGCTGATATTTATGTTTTCCCTCTACGTGACCTCATCAATGGGTTGGATAGCTAGTAAACATTAAAGCCGGCTTTGGAAAGTTTTTAATGGCATGCGTTTAAGTACCACTATTTCTGCCTATATTTTTCGGCTGACGCCCTAAAACCAGCTGGCAACGTGGATGGGTCACCTTAGAAGCCGAGTTCATCTAATGGACGTGAATCAGGTAGATTGCCTGCAACACCTGATTGTAAGGTGGGACCCACTGTGATGTTCCCTATCCATCCATTCTTGTAGTTTATGTTAATGGCATTAATTTTAAAATGAGATAGATTAAAAACTCTAAGGGACTACTCCCTTTGGAAAAATGTGAGTAGGAAATGCCAACCATTGAAATTAAACCTTCTTGAGATCCATCGTAATATTTATATGCTATCCAAACCGTTTATAAGATCATTCCTACTGAGATGGACGAAAAACACATAAGTTTTATCGTGGCCCCACTAACATTTAATAGGTGGACATTCGATTCCAACAACCTTGTTTTCCTATTTAGATTGTAAATGAGCAATATTATTTAGAGTCCATGTAGAAGTTTTATAGGTGACAACAGAAGGTGGGAAAATTTTGTGATGCAAGAACTGCGGGGCCATTTTAATGCATATGCCATATCCATGCCGTCCATCATTTCCACCAGCTCATTTTACACCATAAGTCCAACAAATCCAAAGCTCAAGCAAACCACGCCACAGCAAATAGGGTGATTTAAACGGCTACAATTGATAACTTCTTGGAGGTCAAAGAAGTTTTGGATCAACCTAATATTTGTGTTTTACACTTTATCCCCGTTTGTATGATCTTATGTACAAGTTGGATATGACAAATAAACATCAATGTGGACACTAGGATTGTTTTAGTGTTCAATGATTCAAGTATATTAGAACACCCTGATCCATATCTCAAGTGGTAGATTGAGTGTAGATGATTCGTTCCAACACGGAGATCTTGGTATCTATTCCCTAGTGGGGGTGGCTAATAGTGGAGTGTGTACTAATAATGTTTCTTGTACTGACAAGCTAACAGGAAAAAAAAAAGTATATTAGGACTACTATTTCATGTGGTGGGGGCTACTTGCGAATATAATAGATTCATTACAGTGGGTGCTATGAAATTTTTCATGTTAGAAATCACAATCATGAAAGGATTCATATAGTTTAAGAGGCAATAATTCCTCTATTAACCAAACACTCAAAAAGTAATAATGAATTAAATGAACATAGATAACTTGTAAATGAAAAAATCAAACAGGCCCTAAATTGTCATGTGGTGACATGAAAGATGTGATTGATAGGACTAACTCCAATTAAAAGTGGACAGAATAGCGGAAAACCTTAGCCCGCATACGCCTCTGACAGTACATGGCCCCGCCAATCACACTCACCATGCGTAACGCCCTGAAAATTGAGGGGTCGAGCAGGAGCCCAACTCCCGAGTTCCAACGCATCACTTATGCAACATAGATAATGATGATTAAATGTTGTCTGTATTAGTGCATTAAACATGAATGAGATTACACTAAATCAGTATGTCATACTCCAGAGATAGTTAATTTACGGAAGCGGAAGACTGTGATACATATATAAAGCATATAAATAGTTGTAAGTCCCCGAAGTATGAATATGTCACCAGGTTAAATAGTTACATGTATAATTCTAAAATGGACAAAATGAATATACATGTGTATTCCAAAATACAAAATAACAAGTGTAAATGTATTTAGTCAGCATCCTAGTAATCCCCGTCGATCAAAACATAGTCTACATAGACCCACCTGATAACTGCATGTAGGAGAACTTCTCCTCGTCATCATAAAAGTCAGGCTCCGTCACGTAAGCGTCGACGTCATCTGCAACTACAACAGAGTCTGGTTGGTGTTTTAAAACACTGTCCCAGAATGGGAGTGAGTGATCAACTCAGTGGAGCTATAAGGCAAAGGTTAACATGTTATCAATTTAGTCAAGCAGTAACGATAAAGCAATAAAACAAACATTCCTAGGTACTCTGGTTAATGCAATGATGATATGAGTTAATAATACATGCCCTCGCCTACACTCCCTCTGCGACATCATCTCACGATCGTGGCATGCACCCCTTCCTCTGTTCTCAACTCCAACGCCAAAGGCACATGCAAACGCAGTGCATGTACGTGATTAGCCAAGTTCTTATTTAGTCTTATTCATACAATAAGTTTGGGAAGCCAAAGTACCTCCCTTTATATCATTGACCCAATGATAATCCATCTAGGGTCGTCAATCCTAGTTAACCACATACGATAGGCAAGTTATAGGGCAACGTTACCCCTGATTTAAAAGTAGTAGACAGGCAAGTTCAGGTCACTACGAAGAGGCTCATCACCTCAACGTAGGCCTTCGTTTATACTCAAGGTCACTACGGGAAAGGCTCGTCACCTTAGCATAGTGTCCCATACCACCGTATTCAGCTCACGAGTTTGGTTTGCTCACTGAACACTACAGGGAGGCTCGTCCCCCAGCGTAGGCCGACAGCTCGACCACGGTGTCCCATACTACCAGCCCGCTCATGAGTCTTAGCGGATCGAGGTACCAAGGTTAAACGAGCTTTGCATTAGTAAGTTGGTACCTTAGATTCCAGCAGTAGCGTCCATACATGGTAAACATACATTAGGCCAATCGGGTTACTTGACAAGCTCGAATGGTACGAGTGTACGTTAAATTGATCGACATGGAGTGCGTAAACATTTCGTGTGGCCTAACCACTGTGACAAGCAGCGTACGATTCGAATTCATCGAACATGTCTTATGTGGCTAAGCGACCTCAGCTACTAATTCAGAAATCATTACCGATTACCTGGACTATGCAGTAGTCCCAATCATACTCAAACACAATAGGCATTCATGTTTGATAGTCAAAATAGCATGTAGCAGCCAATTCAAATATGAATCCCACATAAGCATTTTAACGAACACATAGAGTACATGTTATCATACATAGACATTTCATCCATAAATCACATAGTAGTAAAGTAGGTTATATAAAGGAAACCGTAATTATAGATAAGGGAATTGAGAATCCTATCTCAACACTGTTCATAAATACATTCCAACCAGCATTTTCTTATTCAGACATTTTATCAAACATTTAGACTACACATATCACATACCTGTAATAAGTTAGTTAAAACATATATTATAGCAAATCCTTCTACATAGGAGTTGCCACACGTACAACAATCACGTATCCTCAAGCATCAATCATAACCAGTACAAATCATAATTCCATATTCAATCAAACATTTTAACAAACACATAGAATACATTAAAATCAATATAATACACATATATGTAATATACAGAAACCATCGTATCTAAGCACATGTGCGAGCAATCAAGTCAGTTATAAATCATTACTGACATTGAAAGCCTTGAAAACCATATCCTAAACGTTTATAATCTACATCTTTTGCCGGTAAACTCGTAACGAACTCAGTTTATACACTAAGTCTTTGTCTATGGCACAACAACTACCTGTATCATGGAATAGGTAAACTATTTCGCCGATCTACCCATTTGAATATCTAAAATAAATTAGGGTTAGGATTGTAAGACCTGTACCCTAGTCCGTACTGTTCCGTATGCTTCCGCAATCCTTCCGGTCAAATTTCGGCAATCCTCAATCCGTATTCGACGTTTGCATACGATCCTAAGCCGAGACATGCATGTTAAAATCTGCTCAACCCAAGACTTGTATCTTAGCGACCGTGCCGTCGCCGCGGTTCCAACGCCGTGACTCGCGCACCGACCCTATACCCAGGCTAGGAGATGTAGGCCCACGTTCAATTCGAATAAAACACCGCGCGCTGTGAACTTTGAGGGAATCTCTACAACATGTCCAATCAATCAATGTCAAGTGCACACCTACCCAAGTACAACAACCCATACCCTATCCTTACCTCTCTCTTACACAAGCAAGCCCAAAGTCAACCCTCACATCGCTTCACCTCTCTCTCCACCCATCCCTTCTTACAACACCACCACCCATCACCCCATCACCTTTTTACCCATCACTTCCCTCTCTCTCTCATTCATTCTCAAACACTCTCCCAAGCTCCATATGTCCAAGCCTTCCCAAGCATTCCAAGAGCAACAAGTGTGGCCCATTTTCCCTACCCCCTCTTCTCTCATCCACACCATCAAAACCCCATCTACCTCCATCAAACTCAAAGGCAAGGAGCTAAGGAGGCTAGGGGAGCAAGAAGGAGGCCTAAAGGTGGGTGATCTTAGATCTTTATTTTTCACTCATTTTGTTTGATTAAGGATCTATATATGTGGGACCCACCTTGATGTATATTTGTATGAAAGAGGGGCCCATAGTGGCGGGGCCCCTCCATCCTCATCGATCTCTCTCTCTCTCTCTCTTGTGTATGATGGCTTATGGCCCACCTTGAAGCATGAGATCATCCACCCATCCAAAACGGTGTGGCCCACCCAGATGGACCCCCACGATGAAGCATGTATTATATCCAAGTCATCTACAGGTGGGGCCCACTTTATACATGTGTCGTATCCACACCATACAGCCATTTGATGGCCAACCTAAGTCAGACCCACCTCGTGTATGCGTTACACCCAAACCGTCCAGCGTCCCTGGACGCTGGACGTTTTAAGAAAACAGAAATATCAGTTTCATTTGAATTTTGGGTGGGCTGTTCATGTAGTCCCCGCCTTGATTTATGGATTTAATCCATACCGTCCATCCTATTCCCCACATCATTTTTGGCGTTGAACCAAAAATTGAGGCCAATCTGATGTTCTGGTGGGCCATAGCATAGCCAACGGTACTTTCTACCGTTGAAATCCATCTGATGTTTTCTAAACACCAAAATACCTTAACCTTTGGACTTGATGGATCTGTCTTGACCCATGGGATCCAACGGATGGGACAGATTTCCCAGACGCGGGCCCCACAGGTGAAATACCTCAGAAAAATAAACAAAAAAAAGAAAAGAAATGCAGCAGTAGTAGGCGCTGCTTGCGCACCAACGGACGGACGGGTGGACCCACGACCCCAGCTGTGGGCCCCACCTGATGTGTTTCGAACATCAACACCGTGCGTTGGGTGGGCCCTTAGGGCAGTGGCCCCCTGCCAAAAATTAGCCGTATACAGAACTCAGGTGGGCCATACCGTCCAAAATCATGTGAAGACATGCCTAAGACATATAAAATCACTTGATGGGGCCTACCTGAAATTTAGATGTGGCTGAAACTTGGTCTTAACCCTCAGCTAAGTGGGACACACATAATGGGTGGACTGGATTTGTGAACCACATTCCGGTGGGCCCCAGACCCACCCCCTGGTCCACGTGACCTTATAAACAGGTTAAATGGCAAGTAAACATTATAGTGGGCCCCATGGCTGTGACCCTATCAACAGGTTGTATGGAAAATAAACATTCTAGTGGGCCCCCTGGTCCACGTGACCTTATGAACAGATTGGATGAAAATAAATATCACGGTGGGCCCTACCCTGGTCCACTTGACCTTATGAATAGTTGGATTGCAAATAAACATTACAGTGGGCCCTAGGCCCATGTGACCCTAAGAACAGTTTGGATGGAAAATAAACATTATGTTGGGCCCTAGATTGGGTGGAAAATAAACATTATGGTGGGTCCTATTTAGGACCCACTTATGTATGTATTGTGTCCACACCTTTCATCAGTGTGGACCTCCACCATGGAGTATGTGATTTATCTATGCCTTCTATCCCTATGGGACCTACCATGATGCATGAGTTTCATCCAAACCATCCAACCATTTTGGAGATTATTTCAAGGTCATGTGACAAGGCCCATCTTGGTGTATTTGTGGGCCGTCCATTGAGGCCCACCTTGATTTGTATAAGGCCCATTATTGAGGTCCATCTTGATGTATTGGTGGCCCGTTGTTGAGGCCCACTTTGACATATATAAGGCTCACGTTGTGAGGCCATTGTGATGTATGCAAGGCCCATGAGTTATGGCTCATTACAATGTACGTATGGCCCATTGGTGCGGCCCATGGATGCGGCCTACTTGATGAATATAAGGCCCATATGATATGACCAATTAATGAACTTAAGGCCCAATGGGTGCAATTAGGTCCATTGCAGTGTGTGATTCCTCCGTGGCATATATAATAACGGGTAGTGTCCTGGGAATAATGATGGTTTGACGTCCACATTGTAAGGATAATGTTGGTTAAATGTCCGCATTGTCACTCTCCCTAAGGCCCACTGATAGGCCCATAATTGTAGTAAGTAGGCCGTCTAGGCCTATATCTGTTATGCACAAGCCCATCACCCTATGACATGTTTAGTATAGATCCATGATTCATGATCATATACATCATATGTATGTCTGATATGACGAATGACTGATCATAGCATATGCCTTCAAGCGAATTGTTTATGGGCTCCTTGATAGGCAGAGTTGCCCTACATGAGCGCGCGACGCACGCAGGATTGTTACATATTTGGTGGGGTGATTCATGCACTGACATTTGTGTGATCATGATTATTGTATGCCCTAGCGACATCAGGACGAAAGCCTCCACAGACACATCGTGGGTGGTTGGATTGGATACCGAAAATGTTTGGTTCTAGCATACGGGCATTATAGATGTCCCTGGATGAAAATTTCTAAACCCGATGGTACCAGAGGATGACTCCAATGTCAAGACCGAGTGGATACACGAGCGCACGAGGGCCGTATACCAGTAGGCTGCATCTCTCATTGTGTCGTGATCGGATGGAAAGGGGTGTGACCTTACCCGCCTGAGTGAGGGAGCAATTTCTAGGTTAAGTTTGACCAGCTTGAGGAATTGGTCTGCTATCGATGAGCCAGGCCCGATATTGGCAGGTGAATAGTGAGGTCTCTTCCACTCTCCCAGTTGTGCGTCCAGATAGGGGCCGCAAGCTGGCGTAGAGTATACTAGAGCCCGGTAATTTTTCAAAATGAGAACTATACTGATATATGATGAGGATTGGCATGCTTGAGCTGCATCTCGCATCGCATGGCCTTGACATGGCCGATAGCATTCATATCTTACACCGCATAGCCTTGGTACGGCTGATTGCATTCATGTACTCATCAGCATGATTTCACATTACTCTGACCTTGCATTCTGAGCACGCTTATATTGCACACACACTTACACTACCCTCTAAGCTTTCCATATGCTTATGCACGATTAATGCATGCAGGTGACACCAGAATGCAACTGTAGTCTCACCGTAGTTGGAGCGTGCAGCCGAGCTTCTGGAGTTTTTGTTACTTTCATTATACTGTATTTTCCTTCAAACGTATTGTACTTAAAGTTTTTTATCATAGTGGATTTTGTGATGGTGTTCTTTTGGTTATTGTTCATGGGTTATACTTTCAGTTATGCTCATTACGAATCAAATTGATTATTAGAAATCCTCCTTGTAGCATCTCAGGATCGGAACCTGGTATATGGGTGCCGGGAGCCGAGAATGGGGTATTACGGAAGCTATCGGCGCCGGATTCGACGATCGGGAATTTTGTGAGTCCGGTTTCTGAGTTCGGGGCGTGACAAGGATTTCGTACCCAATAACGGAGCCGAAATCGCCGGTGTAGTGATACGGGTAGGGTGATTCAGCACGTGGAGTGGCAGGAATGAAACCTGGCAACGATCTCTCACTCTCTCTCTCTCTTCTCCTCACTTTTTTCTTCTCTTTTCTCTCTTTTCTCTCTCCTAGGGTTTAAAATTCGTATGGAATGAGAGAGGGGTGGGTTTAGGTCCTTATATAGGCCCATAACTGATCTCAATGGCCCTAGGGCCATGGTATACTTAGGTTATAGCCAAAGAGCGGCCGTTTCGGTCTTACGAAGCTCATATGGAGGCTCCTTTTCTGCATACGGTCTAGAGAAAATTCTCTGACATTGGATCTAGGTCAGATTAAGTTTTCGGTCCGATCGAATTTGTTGATCGACCGCGGAGGACCAGTTTCAGTTCAACGGTCATCGACACTCAATCAGGGCCACAAGTACATTGACCTGTGTTGGAAAATTTCCTTAATCCGAGGGTGTATTTGGGTCAGATTCTGACGGTCTGAAACCTCAAACTTAGCCTGCAAACGAATGCCCCAAATCACTTAAATCTGAGTTCATTTTCCAAAGATATTTGCGTTTCTCACACACTTCGCTCCAGGTCCAAGTTGTGAGTTTCTGGATACTATCTGGATTTGATTTCTGATATGGTTGTCAAGCCCAGTAAGGCGGTCATAATCGTATAGCTTCGCGGTAATCGGACTTTCAATGCACGGTCCAGGTCCGAAACAGAGTTTCAAGCTACTCCCGAGAGCAACTGGGTTTTGAGATTGATCCTAGGTTTTTAGGTAATGTAGCACTAGCTATTCTACTAGTTTTGGGTCTTGCAATTCGTATTTAAAGTGGTTCAAGCTAATTTCCACAGATGATTTAGTTTAGCACTTATTTAATTTTCGTTTAATCCCTAAGAGCCTGTTTGGATTCTCGGTTAGGGGTGTATTGCATTGTTTTAGTGGGTCTGATGTGACATAACCAACGTTTGGTTAGGAGAAACCGGTTGTCGTATACGATGCGCGTGAATACATTGCAAATCAGAAATCGCAGACTGGCGGTATTACTCTGTCAGTGCATGCCTCTGCCATTTGTTCAACGCATTCATTGCGTTGTAAAAAAAAAAGTATTTGAAACAGGCCTTTCTGTTTTCGTTCTCCTACGGTGAATGGATGATCTTCTCCACCGCCTCCTCCATAGCCCATCTGAGAGCCTGCATGTCGGCATTCTCTTCCGAATCGGCCCTTCCGATGACCCATCTACACATACAGTCACCGTTATAGCTCTCTACAAGCTTCCTCGTTGCAAATCCAGGCAACGTGCGAAGTAGTTCCTGTTGCCCGATAACGGCTGCCACAGGTATGGTCATCTCCCTCCTGCAAGTTAGGTTCGGGCTGTCGAACCACCTGTAACCATTCTCGGAGAGGGTTGTATCTTGCATGAGCCTCTTTGATGCAAGATGCCCCTCTTACTGGCGTGTATACGGTCCATTTACACACCCGGGACTGTCTACATCCTATTCCAGCCCATGGGATGGAAATCTGTAAATAATCCAAATCCAAATTGGGATTTCGCAATCTGCCTTGGTGGTAAGCGTCGATAAATTGAAATGACTCGTGCATGCTCTGCTGTATGGGACAGATGAGAAGACTATGTTTTCACATTTCACAATTTATCTAATATTTTCTTCTATAAAACCCTATTCTTCGTAACATACCAACCCTTGAACAAGCTCTTCAAACTCAAATCTTAGCCAGGGAAGTTTTGCGTCCTCTGTACGCTCTGCATCATCCGTTCAGTTTGGAAAAACTGGTAATACTCGTGCACATCTGTTACATGCAGAACGCATTATTTTTTGTTTTTTTTTAATCGATTTCATTAGGGCTTTTAAGGAAGAATATCTATTCATATTATCCTCTCCATATTCAGCATCAATTTCGGAAGAGATGAATGGGTTGTTCACTGTATGATGTCTCCTCATTACATTGACTAGTAATGCAATTGTTAGAATATGGCCGCAAGGTGATAGTTGGCATTCTATTTTTCTTTTCAATGCCATAATGACAGCCTTGAAGATTGTAACATTGATTGGTCAAGCACTGGTAGATTCAGTGCTGGTATGTTAATCCATTGACATGCTTATGTCTTGATAGAGACAAATCGGCATTCCACCATCGAGCTGTATTACTTCTAAATTACCTTTCTTTCTGTAATGTCTGATGCCTGTACTCAGAAGTTGTAAATACTGAATGAGAATTGCATGTTAACAACTTTTTGGTATGATTGCTTTTATTAGCAAGTAGAAAAATTATCTGCTAACATTATCTACTGTCCATACTCAACTTTTATGTATTCATCTCAACTTTCTGTAAATCATCAATTTCGGACAGACTATCAATCCCCATACAATCTCCACTACAATGGAAGTATTTGTTGTATAGTCATTTCATGTTAGAGGAGGTATAAATATTCAATTTATTGTAATTCCAATTCAGATCTCTTCTGATTTCTATTGAGCTACGATGGCTTCCGAAAGTGTGGATAGTTCCGATGAAAGGTCCTTTGGCAGTGAATGGAATGATAGTGAAATTGCTATTGCAATTATAGCCATTGCAGCTTCAGTATGTGTAATCAGAGCAGCTGATTACTATCACCAGTTCTGTATCAAGTCAAACCCCGCTGGTGGTCAAATTAAAAGGGATAGATTCATCAGCCGAATCATACGTAAGAGAGATCGTGACTGTCTTGCGCAGCTGAGGATGAGCAGGGGACATTTTTTCAAATTATGTTCATTGTTAAGAGATCAGAATCTACTATTCGATAGTAGGATATGCATGTTGGAGGAGGAGGTTGTAATGTTTCTTCATACTATCGGACATAATGTACGTAATCGAGTCATTAGTCATCGTTTCACAAGATCTGGTGAGAATGTAAGCCAACACTTTACTAGAGTGTTGGATGTTATAATCGGTTTATATCCGGAGTATGTCAAGTTCCCTGGATTACACATTCCCATGGAAATATCCGACAACCCTTTGTGGAGCCCATATTTTCAGGTAATGTGAGTACATGTGTTGGAGCAGTTACTAACTAGTACCTTGAATGAATGAACTGATCACGTAGCGCACTTTTCATTGTAGGATTGCATCGGGGCCCTAGATGGTACCCATATCCCGACACATTTGCCAAAACAATCAAGCTCAACATTCAGAAATAGGAAAGGATTTCTGTCACAGAATGTTATGGCTGCATGTACATTTGATATGAAATTTGTATACGTACTTGCTAGTTGGGATGGATCCGCATCCGATGCTCGTGTGTTACAAAATGCACTAACTCGTCGGCCTGATTTTTCCTTATCCCACACGGTAATTGGCTAATGGGGGTGATTGTTTGCATTATAACTATTTATGTATGTAATTCAACTGAAACATATCTTGCAATATGTAGGAAAGTATTATGTTGTGGATGTCGGATATGCACATACGCCTGAATTTATGGCACCATATTGATGTGTGTGGTATCACCTGAACGAGTTTCGTATGGGAAGGAAGCCTGCCAATAAAAAGGAACTGTTCAATTATCACCATGCACAACTATGTAATGTCATAGAGTGTGCTTTCAGGCTTCTAAAAGGCCGCTTTCCTATTTTACGTACTGCTCATCAATTTAAGTTTAAAACATAAGTGAAAATTGTTATAGCTTGTTGTGTCCTTCATAATTTCCTCCTTGTTTCTAGTGATGATGGACTGGTTGAGGAAGTTGAGGACAGTGGAGACAGTATAATAGATGTGTCGCCTTCCGTTATAGATGTAACTACGGGGGAAGAAGGACAAGCATTAGCTCGGGTGACGGATCGTGCACGTGATGATTGGACAAGTAAAAGAGACGAGATAGCTGAGCAAATGTGGAATGATAATCTTCCACACACAAGACAACGTACTTAGGCTTGCCTGGTTTTTGTAATTATCTGCTACGTTGAAAGCAGAAATAATTTAACATATAATTTGACCATCTTCTTGATACTTATCATATTTATTTCTAATGAATATCATTTGTGTATATATATATGACTGATATAGTCGTCCATCCATTGGCTTTACCTGTCATGTTTCTATTAACATTTTTGGTTGTAGGTTCAATGAATTTTTTACGGAGCATATTGAAGGATACGAAGAATAAAGATGTGGAATCATCACCTAGTAAGAGGGTTCTTCTATCCACCCAGTGCCCAACCTCACCTGTAGAAAAAAGCGGCACTCTAAAAAAGAAGCAAACTCCTGCAAAGATCCACCCATTACCAAGAAATGTCCCTCAACCGAAGCGTAGTTTAGGAGGTTCAAGTAGGGTAAGTCGAATTCAATGGACAGATAGTATGGACAATGCACTAGTTGATGCGTTAGTCGGACAGGTGAATCTGGGTCTTAAGAGTGACGTCGGGTTCAAACCCGAAGCTTATAAAGCCACCATTAAAGAGATCTATGATGCTTGTGGGATACTGTTAGAGAACCGACATATTTCGAACCGGCTTCGGACCTTGAAAAATCTATATTGGGCAATAAAAGACATGCTCAATGCCTCAGGCTTCGGATGGGATGACTCTCAGAAGATGGTGATAGCTACCGAGGATGTATGGAAAGGATACATTGCGGTATGAATTGATTAATAGTTTACGTAATATATTGTAAAGAACTGATTTTTAATAATGATTATAACATATTCTCCTTATTTGAACAGACCCACCCATATGCGGAACGGGTTCGAGGCAAATATGTGGATAGATGGGACGATCTCGCCTTCATGTTTGGCAATGATATTACCCACGGCTAGTTTGCGAGTGCGGCATATTCTTCTCCCATATCCGGTAGAAGGCGCAGCTATGACGAACTGAACTCCGATGATGAATCGGAGGAGGAGCCCTACTAGACTGTGCGTCTCTCATCCTCAGATGAGGATGACTGGAAGGCAACTCCCCGATTTCACAGTGGTGAGGGTTTAGTGAATCGGGCAAAGCGAACACAGAAAAGCCCAATGGAAGCCACCTCATGTTCTCGTCATAGCCGCGTTGAGGGGAGTGAATTTAGCTGTAGGAAGAGTAGACCGAGTGAACAGATTGGGGACAAGATGGGGGAGGTCGCAGAAGCCGTGAACAACCTGACCATTACAATGGCACAGGGGAAAAGTATGTCGCGTGTGCAATGTCTGTTGGGTATCCTTGAGGAGGTGGACGGTCTTTCCAGTGAAGATCAAATTCGGGCTGCTAGGGTGTTGCAGGATGATTTAATCAGTGCAGATTTTATTTTTTTTAAGCTGGGACATGAACGACAGAAGGAATGGATAGAGAAAGTAATCCTTCCTCGCAGTGGTGCAGACTGAAAATGGCCCTTTTCTTTTCTATGCTGACTATTATATGGTTTTAACTTATTTTTTTTTCTTTTTCCTCTTGGTTTATGGGGTGGATACTGTTTCTATCCAGAGACTGTTTGTGGGGTGCGTTCAGGTTGACTTCCTGGCAACACTGTGGATTATATGATTGCTACTGGAGCAGTAATCAGATCTTTAATGTCTTGGACGGCTATATTTTAAATTGCAATGCTACTTTTTGTTGCAGGTTATGACTTTAACTGCTATGCGATATTCTGTTTGAGATTATATCTGGTGGTTGTTTCCATTATTCAGTAGTCGTTTCTGCTGATTGATTATGCTGGAGGAACTCTGCCCTTTAGTGATTCTTAACAATCTTCGTCTCATAGTTGTCATGTTTCCAATGTTAAATGTGGTGTGTAAAGATGTCGGCGGATTTCTTCTTGTAACTGGTTGAGAATGAAATTTCTGTCACAGGTGTCTCTACTCAGCAGTAACTTCTGCTGGAATAAAATGTTGTTGGACCATTCTCTGAGTGTAACTAGTTCAGAATGTTAATTGCCTCACAGGTGTCCTTATTCAGCATTATCTTCTGCTGGAGTAGATGTTGGAGGATTTATGAGTGTAAGTGGTTGAGAATGAGACTTGTCTCACAGGTAGCCTTACTCAGTAGTAATTTCTGCTGGAGTTAAATGATGGTGGATTTCTGAGTGTAATTGGTTGCGAATTGCTTTTCGGATACATTTTTACAGGTATCGCGTGAAGTTAGATATTTGTGATTTGGGATTGTGAATCATAATCTTCTGCTGGTCTATTTTTGTGTTGTCAGTTGTCAAATTCCTTTCATAATTTCACATCCACATATGTAAGTATTTTTGGTTGCAAATGTAGCACATATAGTAACTTGATCTAAAATACTGTTCACTACTGTAGGATGTGGATTTCAATGCAGGTGGATGGGTTCATACCTGACCTCAACTGCTGGGTAGTATTACCTATAATACTGTGGGATGATTTCTGTTGATGTTTCCATCAACAATACTAAAGATGATATCCATCTGCTCAGTCAGTTGATTGATTTGAAATACTAGTCAGTACTGTAGGATGTAGATTTTATGCAGCTGGATGGGTTGAGCCCTGACCTGAACTGGTGGATAGTGGTAGGTTTCAAATAATGGTGGGTTGTAGATATCTGTCTCTTGATTTGTTTAATGCTGAAGATCATCGATTATCATGCAGGTGGATGGTGTGGATTTTAATGCTGGCTGGTGGATATGTCGCATTGACACAATGGTCTTATAACCATTACAAAACTTAACATTGTAATTTTGCCAGTTTCAGCCTCTTATTGCTACATTTTTGTCATGCTTCATTTCTGTCATGCTACATTTTTGACATAGATTTGGATGTTATCGGACATGTTGTTATTGATATTAACCTTCTTGATTCCCAGCTTTACTGATAGGCTCATGTATGAATTTTTGCATGATAGGTTTTATTAACATAATGTAAGTGAAACAAAGGTAATTGAATCTATTTATCTAATGATAAACTTCTGAAGTTCATGATGTAACATATAGACTTTCACATAGCCAGCATTATCATTCTCCTTATAATTTTTTATAAGTTCATCACTCAATATGTGGACTGAGAAATTGTATGTCTACCAATTGCAGAGAAAGCAGGGAAAATGAAGAGGAAGTTTTACGTAGTGTTTGTGGGCAGAACGCCCGGTATATACGAGTCATGGGAGGAGTGCAAAGCTCAAGTTCATGGATTCAGTAGATGCTTACATAAGTCATTCACCGTATATAAAGATGCCATGCTTGCATGGAATGAATACGTGGTAGGATGAATCCATGAACAAGTATTCGTATGAGAGAAGAAATGAAAATTCCTAGATTTATTTACATATGTTACAATCAGATTGTTAACATAGATTATGTATTGTTTACAACATTATTCAGGCCTCCACCATCGGTAGAGTAGTGGACGAAACAAACGGAAGTCGGTATATTCATGCATCAGCTACTCGTACGACGGTGGATAACAGCACATGTGTAGCCCCACCCATATCGCCAACTGTAAATGATGGCGAGGGTCCGCAAGATGGCAATGAAGAAAGAGTGAGAGTTGATGGTCCAGGAAACAACCCACATATTGATCGTCCGCTTGTTGGTTTGTTGCTTGGCTTTTTGGTATTGTTTGCTGTTGTTTACGTCACTATCCGCAGCAGCGGATAGTCTTCTGCAGAGGCAACCAACAAAGAAATGTTTGGCCTATTTGAAAGTAATTGTTACGGAAGTGTTCATTTATAATATTTGTTTGTTATTTTTTTTCTTGTTTTAATTTCTTCTTTTGGAACTTTCTATAAGGTCCTTGTGTGTGTGTGTGTGTGTGTGTGTGTGAGTGTGTGTGTGTATGTGTGTGTGTGTGTATAGTTAAAAGTTTGGTGTGTAATTTTCTGCTTGTGATTTTGTTTCTTGGGCATCGATGACATCTGCTAACATTTGTAATATTCGGTTCTTACCTTTCTGATTTTGTTTATTAATTACTATTTTTCTTTTCTTTTCTATATCTGTCAATCTCAAATACATGTTTTCAATGATTTTTTTTTTTTTAAATTGAAAAGTTTATTTTCTTTCGTAATCTATGTTTCTGTGGGGAGTGGATTGGCTACTCCCCCTGACACCATCCCTTGGCTGGTGGTCAGTGCTCTGTGGGGCTCACCATGATGTATGTGTGTCATCCATGCCGTCCATCTATTTTTATATATCATTTTATGATATGGTGTAAAAAATGAAGTATATGTCAATCTCAAGTGGACCACACGACAGTAAATAGTGTTGAATGAAATTTGACCATGAATAACGTTTTGGGGGCCATAAAAGTTTTGGATCAAGCTGATATTTATTGTTTCACTTCATCTGAGTCTTTATGACGATTTGATGTCGAATAAACAGATTTGATGTCAAATAAACAGTACAGTGGGCCTTAGGAGGATTTTAATTGTGAATATCCATTCATTGAAATTTTCCTATCGTGTGGCCCACCAAAGACTTATATAATTATCATTTTTTGAATCAAGCCCTAAAATGATCTATAAAAATTTATGAACGGAATGGATGAAACATATACATCATGGTGGGGCCCATAGTGCACCAACCACCAGACATAGGGCTGGTGTCAGGGGGAGTAGCCAATCCTTGCGTGGATGACGTCATGATTACACATGGCGTCCACATATCACATGTGGATCGTTGGTCAAATGTGGGTTGACCGTCCATACCTGTATTTATGTAAATTGGTTTGACTATACAGTACCCAGACATAATACCTCCTATCCAAACATTGATCTGTATAAGGTACTGTATACTATGTCAACCAATGCCTCCAATCTAAACATTGATCAGTATATAATTGATTTGGATGTATTCGTTAGGACAGCCAATGTATACATGAACAGTACCCAGATACAATGCAATACACGAATCCAAACAGGCCCTAAAGGATTCGGTCCTGAGTGATTTCTGCCTGAGGTAGTACTCGCGTCTTTGTACGGATTTTTCCGAGACGTTACACCACGTCACCACAAGGTGAAGCTAATTAGGTGAGACCACATGATGGTGCACCCCTTATCGTGGGGCTACTTTTGATGTATGTATTCTTCATCCACACTATGCTTCCATTTTTCTTGATCATTTTAGGACATTATCCCATGAATGAAGAAGATCCAAATCTCAAATGGACTATAGTCTAATAATTAATTAGTAGTGATTGAATGCCCTACCATTAAAATCTTCTTAGAATGCACCTTAATGTTCCTGCATTTTTTTTTGATCATTTTGTGTGTGTGTGTTTATATATATATATATATATATATATATATATATATATATATATATATATATATATATATATATATATATATATATATATATATATATAGACACCGAAACTATGTTAGATTGAATCTGTTTCAAAATTCTACAATCAGGAGCTACTAGCTAAGGAAGAGTTGTGAGTCCTAAATCTCAATACCTTGTTGTCCATGACCACTTTTCGGTTCTACGATGAACCTATGATTTCTAATATTTGACTTATCTTATACGAGAGGACTAACTTGGTGTTAAGATGGATAATATTAACCATTAGACACAATCTTGAATCCATATTAGAGTGCGAGTGTGTCATAAATACAGATACCTTAGTGAAACTGTAACATCTCGAAAAATTCCGTACAAAGACCCGAGTACCACCTCAGGCAGAAATCACTCAGGATCAAATCCTTTAGGAATTAGACAAAGTTAACTAAGTGCTAAACTAGATTAGCTGCGAAATCCGCTTGATCTACTTTAAATACGATCTGCAAGACCCAAAACTTTTAGAATCAGTGACGCTAGGTTACCCTAAAATCTAGGACCAATCTCATTACCCAGTTGCTCTCGGGAGCACATTGAAACTCTGTATCAGATCTGGACCACAAGTCGAAAGTCCGATTACTATGAAATTATATAATTAGGACCGCCTTACTGGGCTTGACAACCATCTCGGAAATTAACTCCAGATAGTGTCCCGAGGCTACTCGCTTAAACCCGGAGCGAAGAGTGTGAGAAAACGTGATTTTCTTTAGAAAATTAAGTCTAGTTTAAATAATCTGAGACTTGTCGCTTGCGGCTTAGATATAAGCAATCAGACCGTCGGAATTTGACCCAAATACACTCTCGGATCAGGGAACATTTCCCATACATGTCCGTGTACTTGTAACCCTGATCAAGTTTCGGTGACAGTTGAACTGAAACTGGTCCGCCACGTGTGATCTGGGGACCCGACTGAAACGAAAACTTAACTCAACCTAGATCCATCATAAGAGAGCTTAAGTCCGACCTTTGGCTCAAGGGGGCTCCGGAAGTGCTCCGTTGAGCTGAAATAGACTCCCTTTGGCTATCACCTAAGTATACCTTGGCCTTGGGGCCATTTTCATCAGTTTTAGGCCTATATAAGGACCTTAAACCCTCTCTCATTTACTCCATACGAATTTGAGAAAACCCTAGGAGAGAGAAGAGAGTAAAGTGAGAGAAAGTGAGAGAGAAGTTGGAGTCATTCCTGGGAATCGATCCCTGCTATTCTACGTGCCTATCCATCACTACTGTATCGCTTTTCAGGCGATTCTGATTCCATTTTCGGGTAAGAAATCCTAACCCTAATCAGTTCTAGAGATTCAACTAGTGTAAGTGATAAAATAGCTAACCTATTTCATGCCATAGGTTGTCGTTCTACCATTAATAAAGACTTGGTGTTTAAACTGAGCCCGTTACTCACTTTTACGGCATAAGGTGCGGACTATAGACGTATAGGTTATGGTTTTCAAAGCTTTCAATGCCGGATAATGATAGATTCCTGATTTAATGCTATTTCACATGTATAAAATGATGTCCGTTTCATTTTTCGGTTATACGTTATTTAGGTTGAATATACTGTATTCCTCGTATTTGTAGAAAATATCGTATACGTACGAAATATGCAAATGTGTTTGCCATGATTAACTACTGTGTGTATATACTAGATATATGTGTAACAACTCCTCGGCGAAAGGATTCGCCCTAATACATGTTTTGGCTAATATACGTTATGTATGTTAAATAAGTGTAGCAGTGTTTGTGAAAATGCTTGTATGAGTAAGTACTTAAGAGATAGTGCTTTAGGTAGGTGTTGAGATAGGATTCTCAAATACCTTTGAGATGTATATGATTTTCTCCATGCAAGTTGTTTAGTTTAATCGCTTACTTACGAAATGTATGTGTTTGTATTTCCTGCTTATATTGTGCCTTATAACATGCTTGTTAACATGTTTGAATTACTTTGTTAATTCTGCTTTGACTACTATATAAGCTTTCTGGTTAAGGCTTGAATGTGATTGGGGCTATGTTATAGTCTAGGCAATCGGTAACCGGCTTCGAGTTCGTGGCTGAGATTCATTCACCACGTAGGACGTGTTTGACGAACCCGAGTCGTACTAGAGTTGTCGGCAGTGGTTAGGCCACACGGAGTGGTTATACACTTCATGTCGATCAACTTCTGGTGCGCTCGTCATAGTCGAGCTCGTCCAATAACCCAATTTGCCCAATGTGTATTTACCATGTTTGGACGCTACTGTTTGAACCTAAGGTACCGAACTCACTAGTGAAACCCCTTTTAACCTTGGTATCTCGATCCGCTAAGACTCATGAGTCAGATATGGTGGTATGGGACACCGTAGTCGAGCTGTCAGCCTACGCTGGGGTGATGAGCCTCCCCGTAGTGACCAGTGAGCAACCCAAACTCGTGAGCCGAATACAGTAGTATGAGACATTGTATTCGAGTTGTCAGCCTACACTGATTTGGTGACGAGCCCTTTGTAGTGACCTCGAGTATACTTTGAGTCTGCGTAGAGGCGACGAGCCTTTCCGTAGCATCTAGAGTATAAACTAAGCATGCACTGATTTGGTGACGAGCCCTTTGCAGCGACCTAGGACCATAACATCGTATGAGATTTTCTAGGACTGACGACCCTATAATGGATCATCGTTTGAGAAATGACATAAGGGAGATACCTTAGTTTCTCAATCCTATTGTATGAAAAGACTAATAAGAACTTGGTAATCATATGCATGCACTGCATTACGCGTACGTTCAGGCGTAGCAGGTCAAGTACTGAGGCAGTGTTGTTCATGCGCGAACGTGAGATGAAGTCGCTGAGGGAGCGTAGGCGAGGGCATGCATCATACATTCATACCATTCTTGCATTAATAAGAGTACTTAGGGATGTGTGATTTACTGCTTTATCATTACTACTTGATTGAATTGATAACATGCTAACCTTTGCTTTATTGTTCCACTGAGTTGATCACTCACTCCCACGTTACGGGACGGTGTTTTAAACACCAATCAGACTTTGTCTTGATTTCAGATGACGACGTGACTCCTGAGGCGGAGCCTGACTACTACGATGATTAGGACGAGTTCTCCTATATGCAGTTCTCCGGTGGCTTCGCTTAGGCTATCCGGATTGACGGGGCTATAGGGATTATCATTGTAGTTGTACTATTTTGACATTTTGATTTTTGAGACTATTACATGTATATGGTGACTTAGTGATGTATTCATACTCTGGAGACCGATCGTGATTTTTGACTTATATACGTGTATTTATGTTTTTCAGTCTTCCGCTTGCATTTTACAACTTGATCTGGAGTATGAATTACTGTTTTGGTATAATCCCACTCATGATTAATGCACCAACACAGACAACATTGAATCATAAGCATATATGTTGCATAAGTGATGTTTTGGAACTCGGGAGTTGAGTTGCTACTCAACCCCCGATTTTCAGGGCATTACAGAAACCTTTGAACACTTGCATTGGCGGCATCGATGACAATTATTTAAACCGAGAGAGACTCATTATGCATAGACTATAAAGACTTGCAAATACACTAGCTATAATAAATATTTAGGCCTGAGAATGTGTGGATAAAGAGATATTGATTAAATGAGCTTTAGTCTCACTTTATGAGGCCATCATGTTGCTGGAAAAAAGTGGATATGGCTAGGCACACACATAAAGTCTTCAAAGTTCATGCAATTCAACAAGAAATTTAATTGGTTTACCTGGAATATCATTACTTGGTTGATTTTAAAGGTTGGCTACTGCTCAAAAGTTTTCAATTGGTTAATTGTAAGTTTTGAACTAATAATTTTTAGTTTTAATTGTTTATTTAAAAAAAAAATCATACTTGATAGACATCTAATGGTTAAGACCTATGAATTCATTCTTTAGACCAACAAAACAAGTATTAGCTAAAGATGTTGCCATAAAACTAGGGAGATCTGGTTGATTAGGTTAATGAAAAAGGTAAGTTAATAAACTTTTATTATAGTAGAGTACACGAGTTGTTTTAGAGTGGTGAAGTAACATAAGTTATGTCTTCCCGTAAACTCACATCCTCCTTTTAAATAGATTATATTATAGAGAGTTTAAGCTCTTAAAAGTAAGAGAGCTTAGACACTTAAACTTGCCTATTTGGAAGGTGGGATTAAATGGTATGGAATTGCATTGATGGAATTAACATCATTATTACACAATGATTACATATATGGAAATACCATGGTATTTTGGCAATCCAATCCACACTTGGATCAAATTCATAACTAATGTCGGTCACCTATATACATATGCAATTCGAATGTCATGTGTAAAGGGTGTATATAGATGAACAACGTGGATAAAACACATGCCACAAATATAATAAATTTCAAAATCAACTAAAAATATCACGGTATCTATTGTCAGGGACCGAATGATATCATACCTACATTAATTCAATCCTTCCCATTGTTTCCAAATGTAGAATAGAATTTGCATATGACCAAATACAATTCCACACGACCTAATCTCACGTTCTAAATAGGGCCTTAGTGTCACCTTGTGTTGCTGAGAGGGAAGAGTTTTGGCTGCCCCCACCTAAGACATGCACACCACATGCCTGTGGGGTCAATTTTACAGGGGCTCTGATTAGCCCTTATGCCTAACCAAAGTTTTAATGTGTAGGTTTTTCGCCTCTCCTCCCATTTGAATAAATCAGGGAGGGATTTTCTACTTGAAAAGATCACATCCACAATTTTAATAATTTCTACATATTCAAGAATAATTTACTTTACAAATTATTAGATTTTACTCTACTGCATGTTTTGAAAAATCGAACGCTCACCTCAACCAAAGAAGTCACGACTTGACTGAAAACCATACGAGGTGAACCGCAGTCTTCATTGGTCCAAAAAGCAAATGGCTGCTCCGGCCACTTGATCCAATCCATCCACCAGTCGAGCTTCCACGTGACTATGTGCTTGTTAAAAACCTTCCCATTAAAACAAATGGACGGCTAGAAAAAGGCGTAACAACTATAACGGTGTGGTTGGCTCCACTTTAATGAGGACGCGGCTTCAATGGATCCGTGTGAGAGCTACCATGATGCATGTTTCTTTCATCCATGCTATCCCTCCGTTTTGACAGATCCTTTTAGAGCTTGATCTGAAAAAATGAAGCAGATCCAAGTCTCAGGTGGGCCACACCACATGAAACAGTAGTGATTGACCATTAAAATCTTCTTGTGGGCTACAAATGTTTTGGATCAAGCAGATATTTGTATGGTCCCTTCATCCAGGTCTTTGTGACCTTATCAACAGGTTGGATGGCAAAGAAACATTCTAGTGGCCCCCCAAGAAGTTTTTAACGGTGGGTATTCAATCACCACTATTTCCTGTGGTGTGGTCCACCTAAGATTTAGATCTGCTTCAATTTTTTTTTGCAGCATACCTAAAATGAGCTGTCAAAACGGATGAAAGGAGTGGATGTAAGGTACATATATCAAGGTGGTCCCCACAGTCAGGAACTGTGTCCACTCAATCATAGGTAGAGCTGGGCATCGGACCGAGTCAACTCGGATTTGGCCTAACCCGACCAGATCTGACTTTTTAAAGTCCTAACCCGAACTTGGACAGAACCGGGACCGAGTCTGACTCAGCTGACTCGGACAGACCCGAATACGTGCTGGTTTGACCCGATCCGAGTCCAACTCGGTCAGAAAAACCGAGTCGGATCGGATTGTGCAAGGTTCGGATCCGTATTTTTCCTGTGGCATACAAATACTCATTCATCACTGTTTTTAGTGGAATGGTTCACCTGATATTTGAATCTTCTTGAATTTTGGTATCTTGTCCTAAAATGATATGGAAAAAAGATGGACAGTATTGATATGCAACAAATACATCAATTTGGGCCCCACGCAGTTAGGGAAATTGGGTAAGTGGTTCACCTGATTCAGCAAATACATCGTTTCTGCAACATGTAAGGCTTTTGGTGGTTGCTTATTTATAGCCAAAAGGAAGAGCTGAAAGTGATTCAATCAAACTGTACAGTAATACAAAAATGTTATCATTACAAGTTTACTATTGATAATCCAAACACATGACTTGACAGTAGAAATGCATTTGTTGTTAGGAGATATATAAAGTAATTTATAAGCATTGAACATTTCCTTTATATTACACCAGAAACTAGTGAAAGAAACAGGTCATTAGCCACCAAATCCACATTAAAAGATGCACCAGCTGCACACACAACTTAATGAGTTCTCTCAGTATAAAACAAAAATTACACTACTACAATTGAACACTATATATGTTGCAACACCAATTAGATTAGGTAAAACTTTCATACATTCAATACCCTCTATATGATGAATGCCTTTGTGGCATGTAACTAAATGAACCTTGTCCGTAATAGTAACCCCCTCCTCCACCTCCACCTTCGTCGCCAGATTCATCCTTTGATTCTTTTTTTACTGATTCAACTGCAGGAGAACTCTTGGGCGACTCCGAGCTGGATGTGTCCAAAAAAAGGTCGTTCACCTCTGCTGAATCGGATGGTGGGGATCCCTTCCTATCGTCCTCATTCACAGATGCAAGAACTTTTTTCAGACGCTTTTTATGATCCGATTTGTACGGGATTCCCAATAGCCTATAAAATGCTGCAAGACTTTTAACAAACTTTGATGGTTTACTTGTGCCTGCTTCAGCATCATGTTGTCTTGGAGGTGAATGTTGTTGTCTGGTACTTCTTGATCTGTATGTCATTTGCATGCTTTCTTTGATGGCCTCTTTATAATCTCGTTCCTCTTACTCTCTCAAAATTCTATCTTATTCTTCTTCTCTACTAATGGTGGTTGTGGAAGGCCGGGAACTAGAGCTAGAGCCAGTTGCAGTTCCTCTGCTAAACCTTTCTTCATTTATAATAGGCCTACTTCTATATATTCTTTGGTTAGTTGTATTGGTTGTAGTTACAGGGTGAGGAGTGTGGGAAGTCTTTGTATTAGAATCGAGAATGGCTCCAAATAAATCTCGGACCTCCTGAGAAGCTTTGCAACAAGGTGCGGCGTCTCCTCCCCGACAAGCCAAATGTAATTTGAGTCGATTTGTTTTGTTGACAAACTGTTTTCCACACAACTTACATTTCAGCTTTATCTTTCCATCCTGGGAGTAGGTTTGGACCCCATAATCCCAAATATCTGCCGATGCATCATCTTCCGATGACATATCTAGTGTATATCTGGTTAGCTTAGGACAAAAAAAAAAAAATTAAAGTTATGAATGAACGCAAGTACCTAACAATATAATAAGAGATTTAAACAACATTATCTAATTGAATATTACTAATGAAAAAAGAGAAACATTCATCCACCCATAAAACATAACCATAAAACTTCAGTGTAACTGTTTTAACAAAATTACAAATAACATGATATAACAAAATTAGAAGGCATCAAAATCATATTATAGCTGCAGGCACTGTCTCTTCAATCTTTTCACTCTCCTCTTCATTGAACTCCTCATCAATAGAGGTCTCTTTCCCCCACATCGGACGCAGCCAATCCTGGGTACAAATGAGCGCTTCAACCGATTCAGGTGTAAGTGAGCTTCTATACTTGCTTACAACCCTACTCCCCGTACTGAAAGCGGATTCTAAAGCCACGGTTGAAATTGGAATTGATAATATGTCGCGTGCCATTAACGAGAGCACAGGGTACTGCAACTTACCAGATCTCGACCTCTACCACTCCAAAACATCAAAATCATCGCCTTTGTTTAGAACTAGAATATCCTCCCTGAGATACTCTTCAAGTTCTGATTTATACATCTGTACTTGAGTCCCTTTCAGCTGTGTATAGTAAGACATGAAATCATCTGTCGTGTCTTCTTCCAATTCATCAACAGCAGAATTAGAACCCACTTGAGGAGATTGTTCTTTTGCGGCACACGCATACAAATTGTACAATTACTGGCTGCACCAGAAATCTTTTCAGCCTCAGCAACACCCATTATACCATATAACTTATTACATATGTAGCCAACCATAAACATCTTGTACCGGGGATCAAGAACGACCGCAACACCCATTACCAGACTACACTCAGACCAATACTTATCAAACTTTACTTGCATACCCATGGTCATGAATTGTAAAAAGTCTTGTCCACTCATCGCTTTGCTAATGCATCTTTTACCTTCTAAAGTTCAGCAGAAATATATTTCTTTGTTGGATACAGAAACTAAAATTTCTTCGTCTTTGTTGTAAAAAATGAGAAAGGAACTTACGAACTGATTCACTTTTAACCAATCATCTTCAGAAGGACCAAATATATGGATTATCACGCTCCGCATAGTGAGAGAAGGCAGGTCTCAAATCTATCGCTGAATCCAACATTTCAAAAGTTGAATTCCAACGTGTCGTGACATCCAACTTCATCGTTTTCTGAGTTGACAAATTCAACCGCTTCACGATCTCATTCCATGTATGTAATCGTGAAGGTGACCCCCGTATGTATTTCACACTCTCTCTTATGTTTTCGATCGTGGGATCGACTGTTTTAAGGCCTTCTTGTACAATCAAGTTTAGGATGTGGGCACAACACCTAACATGAAATATCTTTCCACCAAAATACAAGTCACCGGTGGCCTTAAACTGGTTGCGCAAATTCATTATCACACTATCATTTGCAGAGGCATTGTCTAGTGTAATTGTCGAAATCTTCTTCTCAATTCCCCACTCCATTAGACATCTGTGTATGCAGTCTGAAATCATCAAACCACTATGAGGCGGCGCAAGATAACGGAAGTTTAATATTCTCTTGCAAAGCCTCCATTCGGCATCAACGTAGTGAGCAGTTAGGGACATATACCCCTTTCGTTGATTGGATGTCGTCCACAAATCTGATGTCAGGCTAATTCTGGAAATTGTGGCCAACTCTCCTTTCAACTTGACGTACTCGCCTTCATACAGCTTCATACACACCCTCCTGATTGTTGTGCGAGAGACTTTCTCGTATCTGGGGTTAAGGGATGTGGCTAGTCCAACAAAAGCAGGACTCTCTACCATCTGAAATGGCCTTTCATCTGAAATAATTAACCTGGCAGTCCACTCATTCACCGACTCTTTGTCATACTTGTAGATGGACACTGACGGACCGCCTGCAGATTGCGAAAATGAAAGTGTTTGTTGCCTTAGCCCACCTCTCGCTTTTTTAAAACACTTTGCCAGATGTTTCTTCAATGTTGTGGTCGAACCATCTGCTTGCTTAGTGTACTGATTCTTGCAGTGCTTGCATTGTATCTTCACTTGCCCGTTCTTCAGGGTTACTTCCTCAAAATCTTCCCACACTGCCGACCTCTTTTTCGTATTTCCCGCAACATGTGACTGTGTGGTACTAATATCAACCACGTCGACGGGCACCTCTCCATGTTCAACACCTAATCCTTCATCTTCAAGGATCATCGGTGATGTAATTGATCGACCACCAGGGGTCGGGGACAGGGTATTGGAAAGACCCTCGCTTTCCATCTGATAGTTGAAATATATTAAATCATATTAGCATTAGCAATCTAATGCTAACAGAGTTATACTAAATCCTAAATTAGTTACCCATCCAAGGTTGGATAGATTGTAATACTTTCATCTTCCCATTTAAACGTCCACGCCGAAAATCCGGCAGCATCTCCCCATGCCTCTCCAGATAAGTTGATCTTACGTTACATTCCGATGCCAAATATCTAAAGTAGTGTGAAGATATTTGGCATTGGATACGAAACGAAAGAAACATATCCAGAGAGAAACGAGGAGATGGAATGCGGATCAGGCATGAACATTTAAATAGGTTATATGAAAGCATACTATCCATCTAACCTTGAACTGTCCAAAAAGGGACAATTTGAGCGATTTCTATGCCACCAAAAACATACTATATCTATGTATGGCCACATAAAAATCCTCAAACGGGTAACTAACTATCTAACTTACGAATAACAATCACAAGTCATAACTATAAACTAACAAGTCACAATAATAATTTAAGGAGAAAAAATGTCACAATCACAACTCAGAATCACAAGTCACAACTATAAGCTAACAAGTCACAACTATAAACTAACAAATCACAACTATAAAGTAACAAGCTAACTATATAATGAGAAAAGCGAAGAAGATCCACATGGTTTGCCAAATATTGAGCTGTTATAAATGATAAATAAATAAATGGGGTCTTAATGGAAAAGTCAACTAACATGCATCATCAAAACATGCAAGTAAATTTGATCCACTCTGACCCTTTTTGAGAAGATGGTGATTTTGGTGGGAACTCGTTCATAAAATAAGTATAATGCCGAACCACATAAATTTGCAATGGCCTGATTTTTAGGCCAGAAGATCTAACGAGTGTCTCATCTGATGGAAAGCTCGGTTCTTGCAAACATGTGCTATGGATGAGGCCCCATATCAGTGTCCAATGTATATGTGGACATGGATGCCAGCAGGAACAAGCCACACAATCATGCATGCATGCATTTAATTCTTGAAGTTTACAGATCTTGAATGGTGCAACCGCAACAAAGTGCACATGTGTGCATTTATGCAGGCATGCCCATGTGAAAGAAATGCATATCAGATGCCTTTCTAGAGTGGCAATTTATATATAAAATATCATATGATATCCATCTTTCAAGTCGCCTCATACTAGAGTCTAACATCGTTAAGTGCTAGTTTGATGACAGTATAACATCAACATCTCCAAGTGAACAAGTTCAGCAACAACCAATGATGTTCACAACAACATGATGAGAAGAAGCCCCATAGAAGTTAATGAAAGAGATAGATGTATAGAACAATGCCCGAAATTACAGGAAAAGATTTTTTTTGTTTAACATCAAGCTTTAGTTTTTAAAATGTGGATAAAGGTCAATTCATTTTCTTTCCTATCAACAAGGTGTCATTTATGCCCATTCATGTGTGCCCGTGTGGAGCAATGGTTCAATGAGATGCATTTATATTTGAGTTCCCATGAAATGCAGTGATTGAACCTGCATGTGATATCAACAGTCCCAGTTTGTTCATCCAGTGGGCCTCACCATGGAGATAAAATGACATAGAAATACTCTTATTAGACAATTCTAACCATCCAATCAAAAGACCTTTTTTTCTATTGAATCGAATGTAAAGTCCATTTATAGGCCAACAATGGAATGGTTTAGATTGTCTGATCAGAATATCTTCTGGGCCAAGACAACTCCATTGCAGAGTTGACTGGATGAAGGGTACCGATCATGTTGATATCGTGTCAGCCTAACTTTATGGTAGCTCTCAAATATGTGCATCTCATGGTATCATTCTCCACAACTACAGACATGGCATATATAAAGTAATTGGGTAAGAATGATACTTTCAAAGCAGATTTTCAATATAATAATCACAAAACGTGGACAGATATCAGTCTATCTAACATATATATAAATGCTCCCCATCAAGATAAGGGGACACAATAAATGCTCCCCATCAAGATAAGGGGTCTTCTTGCTCAAAGGAGTTCAAATGGTGACTGAGAAGTCTAGCGGGGATACCATCAAGAGACCAGCTCTCGCTTCTTTCTACTCCAAAATCTTTCGGCAAGTACAGAAATGTCCCCTCATATCCATAGAAACCAGAAGTGAATTTCCAGTCTTCCAAATATCCACCTCAGTCAACATCCACATATAATTTCAAGTCGGCTACACTTGGAATCAGGCATATAAGACGGCCCACCTTGGCAACAGGTGTGGCATCCAAATCTTCCATTATGTGGGTGTGCCCAAGCAGATGGCCTGGCCTAACTCATTAGGTGTGCCACAATGTTAGACAATGGTGAAGAGACTAGAAAAACAGGGCCAATAATTTTCCAGCCATCTATTGTTTCATGAATTGTTCCACATTTGATGAACAGGAGGAATTTTTAGGGTAAAGGGCATCTACAGTGGGACCCACCTGACATCTGGACTGGATCTTGCAGTGCCCTGATAGGACATGATGGTATGTAGATGGGCTGCATCATACATTCACGTGGGCTTGGTAAAACCAGCAATAGTACAACTGTTGGCAGGAGTAGCGAGCAAGGAATGGGTCTCCCAGATTTGCCTTCCATTGCTGATCAATGCCATTGTCTCAGTGGATCTGTTGTTTTTTCCTTTCTGAACAAGGGTCCTTGTCAACAAGCGGACCCACAATTTTGGGAATAAGCCCAATCCTAATTATGACTGGCCCTATGCCACCTCACATTAGATTTGTTTTGTTAAAGCCAACTTCCCTCCACTTAAGCACAATTGATTATCCATTTACAATTTTTCCTAGAACTTCTAAAGTCAAGTGGAAAAAAATGTCTCCAGCAACGCAAATCTGACATGGAAGGCAACGGACCCACCAAAATCAAGAGTAGGCTTAAACCCGAATTTTGCAGGATCCCCTACCCAAACAGACACTAAATTTTCATTATTGATAAAAATTGTGCAAAATTACCCTCCCTTTTCTACTTTCAGAATAGAATATGATACAGGGATAGACAGAGCAATTCAACAAATCCTAACACCTGATTTGAGGTTTTAGGTTAGAAGCCACATCAAACTTGGAACTCTAGGTTTAGTCAGACTCACACCAGCCATAGCAGGAACCCCACACTCCATAATAATCCTTTTAATGGATACCTCAAACTAATCCAATCAAAGAAACTATTTCATTCACTGCCTGCTATTCATAAAATAGCCTCTACACATATAGAACTTTCCTAAAGTAAAAGAAACCCAGATATAATCCTAACCATTCATCGATTCTAATCCAAAACCCTGATATAATCCTAACCGTTCATCGATTCTAATCCAAAACCCTAATATAATCCTAACCATTCATCAATTCTAATCCAAAACCCTGATATAATCCTAACCATTCATCAACTCTAATCCAAACCATCATTTTAAATAAATTATTAAATCCCAACTAATTAGGGTTAGCTACACTTGTCCCATTCTGCTGTTAGACTTGACCATATCTTGGGTGAGGCCAGGGCGTACGGCGTACCTAATCCGCTCCCTGCATTCAGCCGTTCACTACACGGTGCACATTCAACTGCCCTTGCCAAATCTGTCAAAACAGATGAACGGCATGGAAATCTGTCAAAACAGATGAATGGCGTGGATATCTGTCAAAACAGATGAACGGCGTGGATAGAAGGCAAAACTGATGAACGGCGTGGATAGAAGGCAGATCAGATGCATCAGATTCACTCCACAGTCGGCGATTCATTAGAATAAGAAGAAATAAGAAGAGTTAGAGGAGGAATGAGAAGAAGCTTTCAAAACGGAATCCTCACCAAACACGAAGGAGGAGACTGGCGTCGGGCAGGCAGGCGGCAGCAGAATGGGTGTTGAAGAAGAAGAGGAGACTGGAGAGGAAGAAGACCGTCCGTCGGGCAGCGATCGTCCGTCGGGCGGCGATCGTCCGTCGGGCGGGTTGGGTTAGGCCGTTAGGGTAAGAAAGAGGGGAATGGCCGAATGGGAGAGTCACTGTAGAAACGGGTAGGGTAAGAAATTTAGGGTAAAAAAAAAAATAAAATTTCATTTTATACTGCCCGCTCTCGGGTCGGGTCTGTTCGGGTCGGGTCGGGTACCTCCGGGTCGGGTATCCGAGTCGGGTCGATGTGGACAGAGGTCTATCCGGACCCAACCCGATAAAATGCGGATCTGAAATTCCGAACCCGATCAGGCCTGATCTTGGCCGTCGGTTCTGTTCGGAACGGGCCGAATTGGGTCTGATCGGGTCGGATCTGACGGATCGGGTAAGAAATGCCCACCTCTAATCATAGGACAATCCGGATTTTTGCTGCAGGGATTCCGCACAGTAGCCCCATCAGATGGTCCGCTTTAACTTTCCACCCGTGCTCAAACGTCCGATAACTCAAAACGTTGTGCAGCCCACCGTGATGTCCTCGTGAAATCCACTCCGTCCATCAGTTTCAAAAGATTATTTTACACTAAAAATCCAAAATTGAGGTATATCTAAACTCAAGTTGGCCACACCACAAGCATCAGTGGAGAAACAACCACCATTTAAAACTTTCCTGTAGCCACCATGATGTCTACATGCCATCCAAACCGTTCATAGGGTGATTCCCACGAGGAAGAAGGGAAATTTAAATATAATTCTGATCAAAAACTTTTGGTGGCCACAAAATCGTTCCAATGTTAGGCAATGAATCTGCACTGTTGCTTATGGTGTGGCCCACTTGAGTTTTGGATCTGCCTCACTTTTGGGATCTCATCTTAAATTGATCTTGTGAAACTGATGTACGGAATGGATGCCACGAGGACATCGATGTGGGCCCCACAGCGCGTCATATGATAGCTGCAGTGGGCCATCTTGATACCCGCACGTGGTAGTAGCAAACCTCCGCTGCAGCCCGCCACACTTGCCATTGTAGGTGAATCCGGTATGGCGAGGAGAACTAAAATACGTTAGATCATCTCTCTAAAGGACACGTGAACGGTTGATTTCACGTTTGATGGTGTCCATCCAGTTACTCCTTGTGTGGATGGGAAAAAGGTCAAAATACACATTGATCGGATAAACCTATCCCTCCGATCAGCGCCCTCAAAACGACGGTAGAAAACGAAAACGGTTAGCTGTCAAATATCAACCGAGGCAAAGTGATGGACACGATCATCTGATCAGACCCAGCAGATGGACGGTTCAGATTAATACATCACTGCCCAACGTGTACTGCGGAGAGATGCTATACTCTCCGATGTTCCGCTTCCTCCGCTCTAACTAACGCTACCTAAACACGTGTCGATCTTTGAAAATGCAACGCTTACGTGGCAGCGTCTGGTATCGGTAAATCGCAAACTGAGTGACAAATACAAGAGATTGACTAATTCACACGCGTTAAGAGAAACGCGTAAAAATTTATATATGTGTGAAATCTGAGCCTTCCATCAGGTTCTTACAATTTCAAATCAGGTCATGCGAAATTTGTGTGGGCAGAACACTTCATAAAAAACGGATCCATTAAACTCGTTTCAACCGTCAATTTGTAGATTGTCCCTTCGGAATGAACGGTCCGAATTTAGAGGAACGATCTATTCATTATTTCCCATCAGACGGAAAGCTCAGATCGGTGCACGTAAGAAATATAACACGTGTGCGCATGTGTATGGAAGGGTATTAGCGTCTACGCGCGTGTGCAATTAGCAAAAAAAAAAAAAAACTTCCTTAAAAATAGCAGAGAAGTGGAGGGAGATCGAAAGCCGATCTGTTAAGAAGGTAATTATCTCTCTCCTCTCTTTTTTTAATCTGTATTTATAATTTTCTTTTTCTTTTTTTTTTTTTTTTTTTTTTTTTTTTTTTTTTTTTCTTTTTTTCTTTTTATGTTATTATTTTATTTGTTTGGTGATTATCTTCTTCCAACTTGATTAAAAGAAAGAAATATCTTGTGCTCTGTCACTTGTTGTTTTCTTTCATCTCTCTGATGACAGTTCCTGGAGAGCACACATGTCTGTGTCATTGATTCATTTTCAGGTGAGAAAAATCTCATTCCCCACCATGAAATTCCTTTTTCTTTTATTTTTTTAAAGAAAAACCCATAAAAAATCTGAGGTGGGTTTTTCTCCATATCTGATATTTTCCCATTTGCTTTGTCCTTTCACATTGATGACTGATTTCCATCAATAACCATTACTAGATTCTTCTGTTTCTGCAGAAAAAACAAAAAAAAAAAAAACAAACAAACAAACCAAAAAACAAGAAGGTCGTATGAGCCCTTGGTGTGGATATTTGTTGTTGGTGTAGGATAAGAGGAAGTTGGTGTGGCAATGATGCTTATCCATGTGAGATAAGATTGAATTTGATTTGTGTTGCCTCCATTCGCTGTTTTGGCGGGAACCTATTTGTTTGTTTTTTAAATTTATTTATTATTATTTATAGGTCTTTGAACAATCGCAATCGATGGATTTGTTCATCTTTGTATTTTTTTTTTTAATGAATCCAAAGAAGGTTGTTTTGATATAAATAGTGAGTGGGTGAGGGATCTTTTATGGAATCAATCGGTTATTGAATGGGCAAGGCATTCATGTTTTTATCATAGAACTGTAGGATAAGAAGGCAATCTCAACGGTTTGTTTGTTTGTTTGTTTTAATTGGGTGTGGTCCATTTCTCACTTGTTTGAGGCTTATGTTATAGGGTCTGATCGATTTCCTTGTAAGAGAAAGTTTGGGTTGTGTTGTGAATTTTTAGCAGGAGAGATGGGTGAGAAGAAGCAAAAGAAGTTCCTCACTGTTGCCCCTTTCGAGTGTGCTTGGCGTAAGGAACTGAGGTTCAAGGAGGCTGGGCGTGGGTGCGTGGCCTTCGAAGCCTCAGCTCACAACGATGTCACAGTTGTGTTTAGGGAGCAAGTTGGTAGCCAGCACTACCATTACAAAATGGATAACAGTCCGAATTACACCGTTATTTTAGGTAGCCATAGGAACCGACGGTTGAAGATCGAGGTGAATGGGAAGACTGTCGTTGATGCTGCCGGTGTAGGACTCTGTTGTTCCTCAGAATTCCAGAGTTATTGGATCAGCATCTATGATGGCTTGATTTGTATTGGCACGGGACGTTACCCTTTCCAAAATCCCGTCTTTGAGTGGCTAGATTCAAAACCCAATCGGAATGTCCAGTATGTTGGGCTCAGCAGCTGGGACAAGCATGTTGGGTACAGGAATGTCAATGTCTTGCCGCTAACACCGCATCACAACTGCCCGTGGAAGCATTTCGATCACATTGAATACGAAGGGGTGGAGGAGGATCGGGAAGATGTGAATGGTGGATGTGAAGTATCAGGACTTGGTAATTTCCTTGAGAGCTGGGACCTATCTGATATGTTCTTTCTTGTGGGTGTGGAGGAAAAGACTGTCCCTGCCCACATGGTGATCTTGGGAACAGCTGGTAACTTCCATTTTAGTCCATCTGGTGAGAATGTCATCCGGCTTCCCTTGGTAACCTATCCAGTTCTCCATGCTTTCCTTCAATATATCTACACTGGTCAGACCCAAGTGAGTTTCTTTTTCACTTCATTTCATATTTATGTCATCTTCTTTTCTGTCAGATGCCTTGAGTATGGTGGGTAAGTTACTGTTGTTGATTTGTTATTTATTTATTTTTCAATGCTGACCTAGATTGTGGAGTCACAACTCGGTTCTTTGCGGGATTTGAGCTTGCAATTTCAAGTTTTGCCGTTGGTTAGGCAGTGTGAAGAAATAATTGATCGTTTTAAAACGAACAAGAAGTTATTCGATTCTGGTAAGAAAGTGGAATTGGCGTATTCGACCTCTAGAGCACATCGTTGCACTGTCTTTCCTTGTGAGCTTCCCATCGACGTGCAAAAGCTCAAGCAATTGCTTTTGACTGGCAAGCATAGTGATGTGAACATTTATATTGATGGACATGGTCTTGTTGCCCATGCACATAAACTTATCCTTAGTTTATGGAGTTCTCCATTTATGAAGGTACATTGAATCTTTATCTCTTCAATTTGACCGTTCTAGTATTCTTTTCCCCCCTTTCATTATATGTGGTGCAGTAGTGGATCTAACGAACTGCAAGTTACTAAAGACTTCTTTAATCCTTCGATCTTTGATTCCTACATGAATAAGAGGAATAATGCGATCCTTGACCTGGTGACATGCATAGTATCCTTGGTCCTTAGTTTCTACATTTATGAGTAGAGCTGATGGTTGGGTGATCCAGACCATTGATATGAATAGTATTCTTTTTTTCCCCTTCATTATTACTAATGACTCCCTTAATCCTTCGATCTTTGTTTCCTTCATGAATAAGAGGAATTATGTGACCCTCAACCTGATGACATGCATAGTATCCTTGGGTCCTTAGTTTTGTACATTGTATGAGTAGGGCCAATGATTGGGTGATCCAGAGTGTTGATATGAATTGATCCTGCAACGGATGGACCATTATCCTCGTAGCCTTGTACCAGCTATTTGGCTTGGCTTTATGAATCCTCATTTGTTGGCAAAAGTTCATCTGTCATTGTCTAAGCCTCATCCCAATTAATTGTGGTTGGCTACATGAATCATGTTCCACCATATTGTTTGGATTCATGATGAATGTTATGGCATATGTTTGATACTGACCACCAACCTGATGCAACCCTCCTTTATTTGGGCTGGGACTGGCAATAAGAGCACAAAATTCCCACAAGCTCAATGTAATAGACTATTCTGTGGGTTGATTACAATCAAGCGCTATCTAATAGCCTATCAACATAGGTTGATTACAATCAAAGGGTTTTGTAGGTAAAAGTTCAACAAAAAAATAGATAGGGATTTTTCAAATCTGGGAAATTTTGAGGCATGGTCCATCAATGGTGGGGCCCATCATATCAATTGTTTGGATAAAGCAAACCACGCAACTCCACATGTACACACAGAAAAACTTAGATTTTTTCTTTTTTCTCTACCATGCTTTTATGCCTTTAGTTGTTAAGAAATACTGTCGAAAATTGGCAGATGTTTACAAATGGAATGAGCGAAAGCAATTCTTCAGAGGTCTACTTGAGGGATGTTTCTGTAGATGCCTTTTCAGCTATGCTTCAATTTATGTACAATGGGGAACTTGAAATGAAGGATAGAGATGACATGGGTGACTTGATACTCCAACTTCTTCTGCTGGCCGATCAATTTGGAGTTGCATACCTTCAACAAGAATGCTGCAATAGCCTTTTGGAATGTCTTTCAGAGGTAATTCTGCCATTCATTACTTCTCCATATAATTATCGGTGTAAATGTTAATCAGATATTTTTTTAAAGAATTTTCAGCACATTTATTTTATTCTTTTTGTTTCTTCATAGAATCCTTTAGTCCCTATTGAGAAGAATGGTAAGTGGTTTGCATCACTCTTACAGTTTGGAGATGCCAATTACAAGCAGCCCTCTAATTTCAGGAAATGAGGGTTTTCTTGTTGTCCCAAGATCCTGTTTGTGCTTGCTGGCATCAGCCAGCTATTTAACTTGGACACATTCACATCTCTAACTGCCCATCTTGGAGATGACGAGAAACATTATGATATCCAGAATTACATGATACATTATAGGATGGTGGGAATCCCAACATGTATTTTGGAATGCAATTTCCAAAAACCCATTTGTGAAATAAACATTTGATTACCACCCACAATCTATTGAGGGACATCTCTTAGTGTGCGCTGTGTGCACCGAAATTGGGCCCTTTTGTCAAGGTGTTATGTGTGATAAAAATATAGATATTGGATTATGTTGAATGAATTTTTATTCTTCTTTTGATGTTAAAATTTGTAAATGTGTATGTCGGCGTTGAAGAGTGTCTGATGCGACCATTTTGAAAAAGAAAATGTAAGTGTTGTGGCCTACCTTTGGTAGTTTTAATATATTGATACCTTTTATACATACATGCAGGGATGGTGATCTCGTACTGGAAGAAGCTGATACAACAAGACTTATTTGTGTTATACAAATTTTATGGACAGGGCCTCAGATGGTTTGGAAAAGTTGCTAGGCGGTTTACTTGAAACTGACCATTCAAAATTCGTTGCAGGATTCGATATGCCCTGTTCTGCAAATCGTTTCATCGATTCCATCGTGTAAACTGCTTGCAGAAACGTGTGAAAGGAACTTCTCGAGGCACTTCAATTATTGTACCACTGCAAGCACTGACTTCGTGTTGTTAGATGAGGCGACTTTTATGAACATTCTTCAGGTGGGTTTTCATTGTTTGCAGATTAGCATGGGAGGAGATCTGAAAAGTTTCCTGTGTGCCCATTTTGTACAAGAGGGACCATGGTGCAGTGATTTAGATGGCTGATCAAGGATTTCAATTTTGTGTTTGGAGCCCTTACAACTCATTCCATTTTGGCCAAAAACAACCATTGGCACAGTGACTTTTCTGAAATATATGTGGTTTGACAGTCAGCTTGGTAAATTTCCCAGTTAAACTGAGTCAACTCAGCTGAGTGGGCTTGGTTTAGGCGAAGTTTGATTCCTTGCATTTTGATCTTATGGGCCCTACTGTGGTGGAGGTGTCTGAAAATCTTCCAGATTGGAAGATCCCAATCCTTCAATTACTGGCCTACAAATAGATGGCTAAGAAAAATAAAGCAACAGTCCGAGAAAAAACCACAGATTAGATGGCTAGGAACTTCCAATCTGGAGGATTCTTTCAGCACCCCCCCTTCACAGTGAGGTCCATCAGATCAACAGTCTGAATCCCCAGACCTTGGGCCCTGATGATGCAGAATGGGTTGCATCAGGACGTTATTCAGGTCCTGATGCATTGGAACCCTATATTCCTCTATTGCATGATGATAACGTCCCAATGCATTGGAGCTCCATATTCCTCAAATGCAGGACAGTGGCATTTGGAGAAGATCCATTTTGTTCATGATCATTTTATTGGGTCCATAACGATGGATGTCCAATCTGCTTAACTCTTTAACTATGGTTTTGCAGCATCCCGACTTGACTGTAACATCAGAAGAAAGAGTTCTGGATGCCATCTTACTGTGGTGCATGCAAGCCCGTGAGATACTTGGGTGGGAAGCAGTGGAAAAGCTCTTGAAGTCTTCAACGCCCGAACTCCTTTTCGGAGAGAGGCTTGGGTCGATGGAAACTTTGCTACCATTTGTGCGTTTCCCCTTGATGCCATCAGCCTCGCTTAAGAAGGTATGTTTCGTACGTTTGGATTCAAGAAGAATTTAGTATGTGTTTAAGGAGTAAGTTGAGCACTCATGACCATATGTGATTTTATGTTTTTTCTGCGCCACAGCTGGAGAAGAACAGCCTTAGCAGCCAAATTCCTTTATTTCAACAGCTTGTGAGTATTGCAATCCACTGCATACGTCTGCTTTTCCAAAATACAAACTCATGACTGTGTTGTAAGCCTTTTGTTGGATTCTTCTCACCTCAACAATGTAACAGGTGACCGAAGCCATTAAATATTCAGAATCAGAAATGACAAGGCCAGTTGATAATCAGAAGTAAGATATTGCTCACCGTATTTTGTGACTTTCAGACAAGCCTTTTAAAAGTCCAGCTATGTAGGCTGTCAACTGGTCGGGTTCAGGTTGTGTCCTAGAGTACCCGTACAGGCCGTACCTGGGTTAATCAGGATTGGATCTTGCTGGGTCCAGGTCTTGTTTTTGAGAACTCGGACCTGATTGTGTTCGGTTACACATCGGGTAGCCATTGTGTCTATGGACCTAGGTTTTGAGTTGGGTTTCTGGGTCAAATGAGGGCATTTACAGGCCGTACCTGGGTTAATCAAGATTGGATCTTGCTGGGTGCAGGTCTCGTTTTTGAGAACTCGGACCTGATTGTGTTCGGTTACACATCGGGTAGCCATTGTGTCTATGGACCTAGGTTTTGAGTTGGGTTTCTGGGTCAAATTAGGGCATTTACATGGTTGGGTCCACCTGATGGACCACTTTATCACATGATTGGCTTGTAAATGAGCTCTCACATGCGTGTTGCTTATCAATCCTCATTTTGTTGCTAGAATAGTCAAATATAATATATATATATATATATATATATATATATATATATATATATATATATATATATATATATATAATACTTAAAACTAACTGAACCCAACTCGGATTCAACTTGACCTGACCAGACCCAATTATAACAGGACCAAGTTGGTGGACCTAACCCACTCTTAACTGGGTCTAAGTTGGCGGACCCAACGTGTAGTTAGACCCAATTTTAAACCAGGTCCAAAAAGGCTAGACCCAAATCTGACCTGACTTAGCGGGTCACAAATAAATAAATTAATTAATTAAAAAAGAAAGACTCAACTTGGGTACCTGTCTGGTTACCCATTGACAGCCCTACCACTGTCTATTTGCAACAGATGTCAGCAGATTGTTGCTCTCCCCATATCCCCCACTTTCACCAATGTAGTTTGTGTCTGTGATATCTAGGTTCTTTGTCAGGTGGGCCCATGCAAATGTGCCGGATCCCGGAACTGCAGTTCTAGTTCAGTCATCAGGTGGGCCATATGTACTTTGAATCTGTAGTGTATACGGTTGGTCAATTTCTTTAACCTTCACCTTTTTCATACACCTGCGGCCCACGTGATGACTTGATTGGCCTGTTTTGGGGCCATGTCTCATTGACAGTGAGGCCCACCAGACGGAAACCCGGATCTCACACATAACACCTTTAGCACATGTGTGGCTATTGTCACAGGTAGCCATCGTAGCCATCACATTTCATTCCTTCTGAAGAAGTCATTGGTTCCATCCGGCACCTGCGTCGAAGGTGCACTGATACAATTTATCACTGCAGTGTAAGATTTCAGCATAGACAGTCAAGTTTTAAGGAGCTCCAATACATATGTGATGGGGATAACAATGGAGTTATATATTTTGCTGGGACATCTTATGGGGAACATCAGTGGGTAAATCCGGTTCTAGCTAAGGTAACTTTCTTGATACATTTCACTCTAGATGCAAACACCCATTGTTTGAATTAGCTTTGTAACTGGACTAAGACCAAGGGTGCGTTTGGTTGCATCAAAGAGCATAAATTTCATGATATTTGCATCAAATTAGACCGACTAATCAAGAAATTTCATGATATTTAGTGCAACCAAACGCACCCCACAGCTTTTCCAAGCCTGGCCCGTGAGCAAAGGTCAAGCCCATGCCTCAGATCTGGCCTTCTAAACTAGTATTGTCTATGCTCTACAATGCTCAAGCAGGACCAACCAGTTGAGCCTTTTGATGGATATAGGCCGAACCTTGGCTGATTAACTATGGGCCTGAAAACTCGAAAGGCCAACCTGCGGGCCTAAGGTGCGGCTTGAATCTAGCAGAAACTTGGATAGGACTAGGCTGCCGGCCCAACCCATTTCTGACCATAGATCAAAAGTAACTCTTTCTTGTGAACTACATCTCATCTCATTTTCATGCTACAGAAAATTATGGTGACTGCAAGCAGCCCCGCTTCCAGATACACTGATCCCAAGGCATTAGTCTCAAGGACATATCAGGTATGGAAATAAAGTCCTTGAGCATATTCATGAAACCAAGGGTTTGAACTTCTTTAGGGAAACAAATTAATTTATCATACATTAGGCTACCTCTTTCGCGGGACCAAGGATCGAGAGTGGCCGGAACTACGCTTGGTGGATGGTTGATATTGGACAAGATCATCAGGTTTTGTTCTATTTCCTCCTCTCTTCTAGGCTTAAATTTCGTGAGGATATTGGAAGTGAATGTTTATGGTGTCTTTTTTATATTTTAGAGCTTTTTCCTGTGTGTGTGTGTGTGTGTGTGTTTTGGTTTGTTTCCTTTTCATCAATGCAAAGGCAACTCTTTATGATGTATTCATCATATTACTCCATTGATTGGCAGTATGAGATCACTCATATGGTATAAAGGAATCATTTATGATACGAGTGGTAATCAAATCTCGAGCGAAACTAACGGTCTTGTCCGACTCGGCCTCAGTTTGCTCCAAGTTTGGGATTTGACTCATCCGATGAGCCTAAGCTGAGTCAATAACATGCGAAACTGAAATTCAAATCCATGGTTCGTACATAGTTGGAGAGTGTAGAAGATTCCAGAGTGGGTGGGACCTTTATATAGTTTCATAGATATCTTTGGGGGATTCAAGTTCTGTAGCTAGTTTTGTACCTAAACTTGTGTAAAATAGTCTACAAGTTCTAGAGGGGTTCCTTGACCAGTGGGTGAATGCTAAGTGGCATGATTCAAGCCGTTGATGTAAGATATCTAGAATGTTCCTTGGCTATATATAGGCGAGCTCTCTTCATTTGGGACTCTCCTCAAAACTGTAACAATACTGTTTCAGTGCAATGCAAATTCATTCCCACTCGTGACAAACCGGTCAGTTGCATCCCCACCATAGATGGACAACCCAAAACAATCCTTGATAGGAAATTTCTAGTATTGCCACTTCTGGCCACCTAGGCCTATTTTGGAGATCAAAACATAAGATCTTTTGTGGTATTCAATGAAACAAAGCTAAGTGGACCATTTTGGGGAACATTTCAGTAGTTTTAAGTAATTATATTTTGTTAGCCCATGTGTATATGTATTGAGTTTATTGGACTCCCTAGTGAGCATACTTCTACAGTTCTTTTTTGTGTATAATTTTCTTGAGAGCAGGACTGTGAATGTGCTTGGTCTGGGTTGAAATTGTAAACCATTAGGGGGTGTTTGTTTTTTCTATTACATATGTAAATACCAGTAAATAGTACTAATGACTTTTGAATGGTGTTTGTTTGAGAGGAAAATACTGACGTAATTATGCCTTGGAAGCTGGGTCAAAACGCATGAAATCAATAGGGTTTTGGTAACGTCAAAATCTATGGGTCCCTCAGTGATATGTCTGATCCATGCCGTCCATCTGTTTTACCATCTGATTATAGGGCGTGAGCCCAAAAATGAGGCAGACTGGAAACTCAAGTGGACCACACCACAGGAAACAGGGGGGCTAGTGACGTCCACCATTAAAAATTGAAACCCTTCGTAGGGCCCACAGGGATGTGTATTTATCATCCAACCTGTTCATAAAATCACATTGGCATGCATGAAGGATATACACAAATATCAGCTTGATCCAAAACTTCTGTGGGCCCCTAAAAGTTTTCAACGTTAGGCGTCCAATCTTCACCATTTCCTATGGTGTGGTCCACTCAAGCTTCAGATTTGCATTATTTTTGGGCTCATGCCCTAAAATGAGCTGGTGGAACAGATGGACGGTGTGAATAAGATACAAACATCATGTGGGCCCCACAACTTTTACATGTGGAAATATACAAAATTCAGTTCTCTAGAATGTAAAGCTTTGCAAACAAGCTCACTGTCAATGTCAACCTCGAAACCGATGCTGTAATTACAAGGGTAAATAATCATTGTCTATTTACTGGTAATTACATGTGTAAATAGAAAAGCAAACACCCCCTTAGGGTCGGACGTACTCATCATCATCATAGCCTTGTACTTGCTTTTTGGGGTTAGTCTTTATGAATCTTATTTTGCCAAGGCCCCCTATCCTCTATAAATGAACAAGCCTTCACATCATTTCTCTCCACCTCAATCCAAGGCCTTGTAGGTCTTCTAGTCGTGCTCTTTCAGAGCCTTCAGCTCCATTCAATGTTCCACTTCTTAGTGTAGCCCTTTCTGGTCTACGTTGGTACATGATGACGAAACCATCTCAATCTTCTCTCCATCATTTTCTGTTTGGATAAATTCATTCTAATTCCTTTTTCTTCTTCTTTTAATTCTTTTCTTTTGTATGGGCCTGACCTCATTCTAATTCAATCCTTCCCAGTCTTTCCCACTCATCCTTCTCATCATCCTCATCTCTGCAACACTCAACCTCTGCAGGGCCTTCTGCCCAACATTCTGCCCAATATAACATAGGTGGTCAAACAGTTGTCTTACAAAAAATTTCCTTGCATTCATATGCATGCAGTGATCAAACAACACAACCTTTCCAATAAAAAGGGCGATCACAAATTCAAGGCTCCTAGTTTTATATCCTTCCCCACACCTTCATTCAAAAACCTTGGAGAGTAGCCTATTCAAACTTTCATCGAGTTATGTCCTAAGGTGTTAAGTGTTACATTCTTCAATCTCTTGAAGGTGTTAACAAACTAAAAACCTTTACACTTGCGATTTTTTAATAATCTTCTGCTAGCATCTTTATTCCAATGTTTGCAACAATGAATAAACTTCCTGAAGTAGGACTGTTTGCTTTTCTTGCTTGGTTGATGCAGCTTATGTGCAACCACTACACCTTGAGACAGGACGGGTCGGCCTCATACATGAGATGGTGGGCGATACAGGTAGACTTCAGAATCCTGCTAACAAAACATGCTTGCATGAGTTTGAGGGTTTTCTTCGTGGCACATATGCTAACATGTCAGACGTGAATGAGATTGGTTGTTCATCCACCATAAGCATGCCCTGGCTCCAAAATAGGCTGGCACACATCAAGTTGACCATACAAGTAAATGGATGGTTAGAAGAATATGATCAAAACAGCCAATCGTTCATATTAACCATAGATGTGTGGCCCTTCTGATATAGGCATGATAACGGTGGACCTCACATGAAGAATGGCCCGAGTCAGATGGGTGTGCAATGATGGAATGTGCAACCCCATGCCACATGAATGAGCCTAAATGGGCTGGGTTTGGGCCAGACTAAGGTCTGTCCAAACCCATCCTGCAGGGTAACACCCAGGCCTGCTGTTCATTTGGTGTACCCAATCATGCATGATATTTTGATAACATTGCCCTCAGAAACCTTAAAGGCAGAGCTTGGCTGGGCTGATGGGTTTGTAGATGAAACCTAGCCTGAATAATAAATGGGATTTTAATTTTAAGCCTGGGTCCAGCCCTTGGACCTAGTATTTAAGCCTAAGCCTGAAAGCTCGACTGACCAGACCAGCCCAGCCCTTGCATGCCTGATGGACTACTTTTCCTCCAAACGCTGAAAGGAACTATGAGTAAAATTTGTGAATTTGTTTTAGGGTTCTCTTAATGGGGAGAATTGGGTTAACCTGAGAGTCCATGACAATGACCAAACGATATGCAAACCCGGGCAGTTTGCATCATGGCCCATCCACGGTCCGACCGCTCTGCTTCCCTTCAGATTCTTTAGAGTCATCCTGACGGGTCCCACCACCAGCGATTCGAACCGATGGAACCTCTGCATCTGCTTCTTGGAACTCTATGGCTATTTCCACTGATGCACTAAAAAGAACGCTTGCCTGATACTTCAGATGACGGCCGCCTTGCATGGGATTTTCTATCCTTGTAAAATGACTCTTATTTCTAAGAAAAAGGAAGCCATGGTGTTGTTCATGTTTTATGTTCTTCAAAGAAGGAAAATGTTTGTTGTGTCCAAATAGGTGCTTTTATGTTGTAATGATGTCCACCGTTCACCGAGTGGGCCCAAATGCCAACCAATGTTGGACCCCCTCTTTGAACACTCTCAGCAAACTCTCTTAGAACAGTGCCATTTTGGATTATTGCTGATTATCTGCGAGAGTATCGCCAATTATTCCCGGATTATCGCCGATTATCTGCGAGAGTATCGCCAATCATTTCCGGATTATTGCCGATTATCTGTGAGACTATCGTCAATTATTTCGGATTATAGCTGATTATCTCCAACTATCAGGGAAAATTGCCAATTATTTTCAAGATTATCGTCAATTATCGTAGGATTATCTGCAAGATTATTGTCAATTATTCTCTGAGTTATTGCTAATTATTTTTGGATTTCTAGATATTATTACTGTACCATGTTCCTAATGACTCCGAACTTAGTGAACTCAACTCAGCGAGATTTCGAGCCATGTCTCTTGGAAATTCGATTCTGGCTTTGGCTCAATCCTGACTCAGTAAGACTCACCCAGTTTACTCGATCCGACTTGGTGAATCAGATTATTTTTTTAAAAAGAAATAAATGTGACATCTGAACCGAGCATTACGTAGGATCCGCAGTGCAGAAGAATCAGCTAAACATTCAGACTGATCTAACTCTCAGGTAGGCCACACAGGACCAGAACCAAAAAAAAAAAAAAAAGTGGGAAATTGCAAGTTCCTCTAAACCATCAAGTACTCTTGTGCTGATCGTGTATGGCCCCACCTGATGGTCATTTTGGCCACATAATCTTCATGCTGGATGTCATCCAACACGTGTGACAAGTTGGCACGTTTTGACACTTATGGTACTGCTTTTGGAGGGGTCCATGTGGGGCCAGCAAACCCACTCCACATCCACTAGATATTTTCACCCATCTCGTTTACGTATCTGTGAATTAATTGTTAAAAGGTAGGCTGAGAATGGAAATAGATGGATTACACGGGTTAGGGTGGGAGTGTGTCCCACCATGGATTGAGTGTATCAAATATCAAATTGAGAGGAGAATCTCAACCTTATGATTTTCAGTCTACAGATGGGACGGTTAAGAAAAATACAAAACAAACCCATATTCAACTGAGAAGAGTTTTGTTTAGTATTAGTGCATTCTATCACACGGGTCCCACATGTAGATACCCTGGCCAAAAAAATCAGGCATGTCCAGTCAAAAGGTGTATATAAGGGGGGGACCATCAGATCAGTGGCTTGGATATACAGCTAATGGACCCCATTTGCACAGATTCGATACCCAAGGAAGGTCAGGTTGCTGGTTTGGTCCTAGTGACATGGATGCATTTTATGCTAGAATTTATAGATGGGATATAATACAATAAATAGCAAAGATACATGCACCATCTAAATAAAGAAAAATGCGGTCTAGTGCTCTCAGAGCAAGCACTATGATTTATGATGCTCATCGTTTGAACACTTAAACAGTCTAATTCATTTGGTCCAACTCCCATTTCATGGGCTACCATGCAAACATTACACCAAACTCACGAATACTGACCTCAAGATTTTATACACAAAAGTAGTTCCAAACAATAATTTGATCCATCTTTTTTTTAGACTTTGTCATGAATTATTTATAATTTTAAAGGTTAATTTTTGTAATGCAAGCATAGCCGTAGGGTCCATGGCTTTGTAAAAATAGGACCAAATAAGGATGGATTGGATCAGTGAGATTTTTGCGTGCTTGCCCATGAAATGGGTCATGAATAAGTTGAATTGATTGAACTATCTTACTGAGATATGAAACTGGTAACTATACTAAGCTGATTGAAGAAATTATACTGAATAAATATTCACCCACTGAACCTTAGCACTCGGAATCACGTTGCTAAACATTTAAAAAAAAAAAAAAAAAAAATCTAATTATTCTCATAATTTCTAATTAATTTTTTTTTTTTAAGTAGTCGATATTTTTTAATTCATTATATCAATCAATATATAAAACCAAACTTAACCATTTTATTCATTATAAGAAAAGATAATTTGTTCTAAATCTGCTCTAATGGATGGTAAATCTTGTTTTAAGATTGTGCATTTCTGAACATTAGTTGCATGCAAGTTCAGAGGTGCTCTGAATTAGAGTACGAATGTAAATCAAATATAAACATCACAATCATTGACAAAACAATCCAAACAGTCCCACTATTTTCATTTTAATTCGGAAATATATATTTTTTTTCCTATACCACTCATTCCCACCATACAACACGAGGTATAAGGGTTGGATTTGGACAATTTGGAGAGTAAACATTTTGAATGATTTTGGTTCAATGAGGACCATCATGGGCGGGATGTTTGGTGATGAATGAAGGATGGTTGTTTTGGATGGTTAGGGTTGAGAGGTCGGGCATTGAGAAGAGGTGGATTTTGGATGCCTCAAGAATGGGAGGTTGGGAAATTGGGAGATGGAGGCAAATAGTTTTGGAAGGAAAAGGAGACAAAAGAACATTAAAAAAATAATAATAATAAATAAGAGAGAGAGAGAGAGAGAGAGAGAGAGAGTGATTAGAGGCTTCAGAAACTCACAAGCAACTTAACGACAGATTGTGAAAACCCTCACTATGAGAGATTCACCAATGGCTTAGTATGGTCAAGTCGTAAGCCTTTCAATAAACTATGCATGCCTTCCCTAAGAATTCAAGGAAAAAAACTCAAACCTTCCTTTAATAAATCAAAACCAATCAAGGAAATCCTAATTTAAAACTCAAACCTTCCTTTATATAGACCTCTCTAACCAAAGGAAATCCTAATTTAAAACTCAAACCTTCCTTTATATAGACCTCTCTAACCAAAGGAAATCCTAATTTAAAACCGACAACAATATTCCTTAATCTCATTGCCTTATGGGTATTTGATGAATTGGAAATAACCCACAAAAATCAGTATCAAACTTAACTAATTTCATATTGCTCTAACATCATTTTATACCTAAAAGGTGACCCGCAAAATATGTGATATAAATACTACGGAAACTTGTTCTCTGAACTAAATAAATTAGCAACTCTTATCTAATCTACTAGGAGCTACTCTAATAAGAACTAGAGAATTAGGACCTTTTTCTTTATTTCTTGGTTTACAACAAGTTTGCTTGCTTCTCTTTTTCTTTTTCTTTTTATTAAAAAAGTTCTTATTTAAAATAAACATGTTTGGTAAAACATCTAAATAAAAGCTTTTTTTAAGGATAGTCGCTGTTATTTTTTTAAATTAAAACTACTCTATTATGATCAATGTGGACTCTTCATTTTATTTTTTTAAATTGGATGGCTAAAATCTTCCAAGCAAGAGGTAAGTGCAACCATGCAACGCCCTGAAAATCGGGGGTCGAGCATAAGCTCAACTCCCGAGTTCCAACGCATCACTTATGCAACATAGATAATGATGATTAAAAGTTGTCCGTATTAGTGCATTAAACATTAGTAAGATTATACTAAATCAGTATATCATACTCCAGAGACAGTTAAATTACGCAAGTGGAAGACTGTAATAGTTATATAAGCATATAAGTGGTCGTGAGTCCCCAGAGTAAGAACATGTCACCAGGTCAAATAATTACATGTGAAATTCCTAAAATAACAAAATGATAAAATGTGATATCGTCTATCCATATCCCTGTAGCCCTGACACACAACTCCTGGTCTACATAGACCCGCCGGAGAGTTGCATATAGGAGAACTCCTCCTCCTCGTCGTAGAAGTCAGGCTCCACCTCGTATCCCTCGACATCACTTGAAACTATAGCAAACTTTGGTTGATGTTTTAAAACACCGTCCCAGAGTGGGAGTGAGTGATCAACTCAGTGGAGCTGTAAGGCAAAGGTTAACATGTTATCAATTCAGTCAAGCAGTAATGATAAAGCAGTACAACACTCATATCCTAAGTACTCTGGTTAATGCAAGGATGATATATTATAATGATGTATGCCCTCGCCTGCACTCCCTCTTGCAACAACATCTTACGATCGCGGCATGCACCCCTTCCTCTGTGCTCAACTCCAACGCCAAAGACACATGCAAATGCGGTACATGTACGTGATTAGCCAAGTTCTTAATTAGACTTATTTATACAGTAGGTTTGGGAAGCTAAGATACTTTCCTTTATATCATTTACCCAACGATGATCCATTTAGGGTCGTCATTCCTAGTTTATCACATACGATAGGTAAGTTATAGGGCAACGTCACCCTTGAATATGAAGCAGTAGACAGGCAAGTTCAGGTCACTATGAAGAGGCTCGTCACCATCCTCATAGGCCTTTGTTTATACTCGAGGTCACTACGGGAAAGGCTCGTCACCTTAGCATAGGCCGACAGCTCGAATACAATGTCCCATACTACCGTATTTGGCTCGCGAGTTTAGGTTGCTCACTGGACACTACGGGAAGGCTCGTCGCCCCAGCGTAGCCGATAGCTCGACCACGGTGTCCCATACCACCATGCCCGGCTCATGAGTCTTAGTGGATCGAGGTACTAAGGTTAAACGGGCCTTGCGTTGGTAAGTTGGTACCTTAGATTCAAGCAGTAGCGTCCATACATGGTGAACATACATTAGGCCAATCGGGTTACTGGACAAGCTGGACTGGTACGAGCGCACGTTGAAATAATCGACATGGAGTGCATACGCACTCCTTGCAGCCTAACCACTGTCGATAATCACCGTACAACTCGAATTCATCGAACGAGTCCGTGGTGGCTAAAATGATTCAGCCACTCGATCGGAAGTTGTTACCGATTGCCTGGACTATATCGTAGCCCCAATCCCACTCCAAAACAATTTCATTCACATGCATGTGATAGTCAAGTACAGCATGTGACAACCAATCTAAATATTAATCTCATTTGAGCATTTCAACAAACGTATAGTGCACATGTTATTACATACGCATTTCATCCATAAATCACGTAGTAATAAGATATGTTACATAAAGAAAACTGTAACTACTAATAAGGGAATTGAGAATCCTATCTCAACACTCTCATTAAATACGTCTCAACACGCATTTTCTCATTCAAGCATTTTATCAAACACTTAGACTACACACATCACATATATGTAATAAACTAGTTAAAACATATATTATAGCAAATCCTTTCACAAGGAAGTTGCCACACGTACAACAATCATGTATTCTCAAACATAAATCATGGTAAGCACAAATCACAATTCCATACTCATACAATCATTTCAACAAACACATGGAATGCATCTATTTCAACATAGTTCATATCTATGTGTAATACGGGGAAAACATCATATCTAAGCATATGTGATAGCAATCAAGTCAGACATAAATCATTGCCAACATTGAAAGCCTTGAAAACCATAACCTAAATGTTTATAGTCCGCACCTTTCGCTGGTAGACTCGTATCAAACTCAGTTTGTATACTAAGTCTTTGTCTGCGGCACAACGGCTACCTGAATTATGAAATAGGTTAGCTATTTCGCCACCTACTCCATTTGAATCCCTAAAACATATTAGGGTTAGGTTTCCTTACCTAAGAACGGAATCCGAGTCATCGGTGTAGCGATGCAGGTAGGCTAATTAAGCACGTGGAGTGGCAGGAATGAATCCTTGCAACTATCACACACACTCTCTCACTTCTCCTCACTTTCTTCTTCTCTTTTCTCTCTTCTCTCACCTAGGGTTTGCAAATTCGTATGTGAAAGGAGAGAGAAGGTTTAAGGCCCTTATATAGGCCCAGAACTGATGGGAATGGCCCCAGGGCCATGGTATACTTAGGTTATAGCCAAAAGTTGGCTGTTTCAATCCAATGGAGCACATCTGGAGGCCCCCTTTCTGCATAGGGTCCAGGAAAAGCTCCCTAACATTGGATTTATGTCAGGTTAAGTTTTCAGTCCGATCGAAATCATGGATCGACCGTGGCGGACCAGATTCAATTCAACAGTCACTGTCACTCAATCTGGGCCACAAGTACACTGACCTGTGAAGGAAAATTTTCCTGATCCGAGGGTGTATTTAAGTCAGATTCCGACGGTCTGAATCCTTAAATATGGCCCGCAAGCGAACGGCCCAAATCACTTAAATCTAAGCTCATTTTCCAAAGGTATTCGCGTTTCTTACACACTTCGCTCCGGGCTCAAGTTATGCGTTTCTGGATACTATTAGGACTTGATTTTCGACATGGTTGTCAAGTCCAGTAAGGTAGTCATAACCATATAGTTTCGGGGTCATCGGACTTTCGACGCGCGGTCCAGGTCCGATATAAAGTTTCAGTATGCTCCCAAGAGCAACTGAGTTTAGAGATTGATCCTAGGTTTTCAGGTAATATATCATTAGCAGTTCTGCTAGTTTTGGGTCTTGCAGTTCGTATTTAAAGTGGTTAGTGCTAATTTCACAGATAATCTAGTTTAACACTTAGTTAATCTTCGCCTAATTTCTAAAGGATTTAGTCCTGAGTGATTTCTGCCTGAGGTGGTACTCGGGTCTTTGTACAAATTTTTCTGAGATGTTACAAACCAAAAGTGGGACCTACCTTTGATGTGGGTTGTCTTGTTGTTATTCAATTAAACATAAGACCACACGTGTTAACAAATGACCCATATTCGATCAAAAGTGTGCGATTAGGATAATGTTGGGCATGCTAGAATCGTACTTGACTTGAGTTTGATTGAACGCTTGCGACTCCAAGCGCCAAATCAGTCATAAGATCAGATCTATGAAAGATTGACCTGATTGTCCAACCACTAATGTTATAACAATGAATTGATTTGGAAGGGGAGGGTTACTCCTTCAATGGGATCTTTTTGCCTTGAGTTAAAATTTTTTCTTTCAACAGTGGTTGTGATTCTCAGGTTTATCATTAATGCAATGATGGATGAATGAGATTTAAAATGAAGTCTGACTCGTAAATTTTATTAATTTAGAAGTAAGATCAGTACAATCAATGAAGCGTAACCTATTGTATCGGGCCACGTGTAAAAGAGATCACATACACCTCTTGTTATTCTAGTCATGTGTAGGAAGGTCTCTACATCGCCAAACTCTTGTGTAAGATACTTTGGTGGAGTCCCCATGTCACTGGGTTATTGCTTATGCAAATGTTACTTTTAGTGGAACTCCAGCATTTAATGCCTGCATAGAGACTTGCTTTGATGAGACTTTGACACTTAATGCTCCCACGTATCTAACTCCTCATTTTGAACTTCATCTACACCATGTGTAACACAACTATCATGTGACACCTTCTAGATTGTTTGATCTAGTCATGATCGGTCGGGAGTAAACACAACTATCATGTGGGGCCCACCTTTGATTCCATCATCCACCGACCTCCCTTTGATGTAAACTATTAATCATGTGGGTCCACCTTTGATGTGGGCCATCCATCATGTGAGGCCTACTTTGGACACCCACCATCTTGTGACCTTCAATGTGGACAAGCCATCATGTTGGGCCACCTTGGACATGGATCGTCCATCATGCGAGACATTAGATTGAGACCATTCATCAACTGGGGCCCACTTGATGTGGAAGGTCCATCATGGGCATCACACTTTGATATGGGCCATTCATCATGTAGGGCTCACCTTTAATGTGAACCATCCATTATGTGGGCCCACCTTGATGTGGCTCATCTATCTTATGGTGCTTGCCTTCAATATGGGTCGTTTATCATGTGGGCGCACCTTCAATGTTCACCATCCATCGTGCGGATCCCACCTTTGATGTGGATCATCTATCATGTGTGGCAAAAAATTGCTGCTGCTGCTGTTGCTACTGCTGTATCAAGAGCATCATCTGCTCCAACTTATCAGTAGGAGGAGCCGACTGAGGTACGTGCGACGTCAAAGAGGACGCACGGTTCTGCTCAGGAATCGGTGGTGCCACAGGTGGTGCAGCAGGTGGTGCCACAGGTGTCGGCCCATTAGTGGGGCCAGTGGCCAGCTGAGAATCTCGCAGAGTCTCGTTAGTCGGGCCCGAACTGGGGTCCATATGGCTATCGTTGAGGGGAGGTGCCCCGTCAACCGAGTCGCCAAGTGCGAGACGTGCCATACTCCGTGTCCTCTTAAGTGACATTGCCTATATACAACATAGGGCGCAACCCATGAGATTTAACGTAAGATCATACACGCATACACACATCATTCGCATTTCAAACCCAAAGGAACTTCATGCATTTCATTTACCAAAATTATCACAATACATGAGATATAGTCTTACATGGATTATGACGGAAGATGCATGGGAGCTAATTTAAACAAGCTTTAAACACTAAAACACATAACGAACCCTACCATACCACTAGGCCTATCAAGGCTATACATAGAAACAGGAAAACAAGCAACAAAACAAACTAAACAACGACTACATGCACGACTAGTCGTCCGAGTCTGGCGATGGAGGAGGGGCACCCTTATCCTGTAGGCAACACAGGATAGCCTTCAAGGTGCGAGACACTTTGCTAAATTTTCGCTTTGTGAAGGCCTAATGCTCTTCGACCTTAGCTCGGGTCTTTGTGATCTCCTGTCGCAGGGCAACCTGGCCCTCCTCGATTTGAGCCAAGCGGGCTTCTATAGCAGCCCGATCACTATCACGCTCCTATGTAGCAGGAGGAGAGCCTTCATCAGTGTCTTAGGCCTCCTCTTCTTCCTCTGCCTGCCCTCCTTCTTCCTCTTCCTCACTCCCTTCCTCCTCACTTTCCATCTCATCTTCACTCTCGTCGAGTCAGGCTTAACGTTGTCATGGCCCAATCTTCATATTATTGAGAGTAATGTCTTTGATGAAATAGATTGGCATAGGAATTTCTGTGCCAAGTTTGTAGCCGAATTCACGCGCAAGCTTGCATATGAGTCAGCCGAAAAGGAGTGAAATGATCGTCCTAGTAGAGCGTGCAGTCTGAACTATCTGTAGTAGTACATACGTAGGCACGCACAACTTCTCTCCCTGCCGAGTTCAGTATAGAAAGTCTACCATCAGGCACGTGCACTCGCTGCGATTGCTCCACCTCAGGTACACGTTGTACGTGAAGATGTGGTGGAGCAGGCGAAAGTCGTCGGTCATATTGGATGCTTGGAGGCTATTGTTTGGATTTCAGTGGGCTAGTTGGCCACAAAAGAATCGCATGCGGCGATCCCTTTCACGTGCACTCTTAAGACTCTTCTTACTAGCATGGACTTCGCCAAGCGGTATCCCCATGAGTTGGGCTATTAAGCCAACATCAACTATGGCTTCACGCCTTCACATGAGAATTTTGAATTGCAAGGGCTCCAGCGTTGGTTCTCGAATATGGGCATAAAAGGCTCGGACAGTGCCCTCATTCGCACGAGACTTGCTCTCAAATATGGGACCCCACCCGGCATCCACCAGGCGGTCCATCACCAGATATTCTTCAAAGAGCCTCTCATCCATGTGTGCTTCAAAAAGGACCCTACAGCCCTAAAATCTTCCATGGGACAGATCCGCCAGTAGAGCTCTTTCGAGGGGAGCCTGGGGATCGAGATCCCACTTTGTCCTTATCTCTCGGTCGATGCTTGTACCTGCGGTAGCGCCTTTCTGCCTCCTTGAACGAGTAGGGCGACTAGGCCCGACTTCATCTGTGGAAGCTCTCTTCTTCCCCATGAGAGAAAATAGTCGTTACAAGCTCGAAAAGAGCCATTGGAGTGAAATAAGGTGGAGAGATAGGATGAGTTGTTGGACTTTGAGATTTTCGAGACATAAAGGAGTGTTTGTGTACTTAAATGAGAGGGATTAAGGGAGATAGGTAGCTGTGGAAGATGGATTTGAGAGAATAGTGGAGGTGGTGCAAGAAAAGGGAAGAAGATGAGATTGGAGGGGTGATTTGAGAGGGAAAAAGGGATTTGTAGAGGAAAAGGAAAACTTGGAGGTGTGTAAGAGGGGAGAGGGGAGAAAAGTGGAGGGGTATAGGGGTCCCCACGTGATTCCGTGGGCCCCACAGCATCCCACAAGTGCCGGCCCGCTGCGGCTCGACAGGCCCAGACCGGGCGATCGGCGAGGCCTTGCCGATCTGGCGATGACATCGCCGGTCCCTGGACTCCCCGGCGAGGGCTCCCCCCAGGGGCGATGCCATCCCCCTCGGGGTGCCGTATGTGTGCGGGGTCTACCTTGGGTACCCCTTATTTGCACCGATTGGGCCCCCGAATTCATTTGAGTAATTTCGGATTCCATCTCGCGTATATTCACACTTTTCAGGTTGTTTGGATGTGGAATGGGTTGAATTTTTGGTCTAAACCCGTCGATTGATGGTCTAGAAAAATCCGGGGCCACCACATATGATCACAGATGCGTACGGGCCCAGACTTCAACGGTCAGTCTCACCCGACGGCGAAACTGGAAATCCTACGACTGTTTCTACGTTTCGTCGCACCCTCCTAAGTCAAAGTACGTCAGTGTGTATTGTGTTACCATAACTCAAGTCCAGTTTAATCCAAATTATGCTTTGATACCAACTTGTAACGCCCTAAAAATCAGGGGTTGAGCATAAGCTTAACTTCCAAGTTCCAATACATCACTTATGCAACATAGATAACGATGATTAAATGTTGTCCGTATTAGTGCATTAAACATGAGTTGGATTATACCAAATCAGCATATCATACTCCAGAGACAGTTAAATTACGCAAGTGGAAGACTGTAATAGTTATATAAGCATATAAGTGGTTGTGAATCCCCAGAGTATGAACATGTCACCAGGTCAAATAATTAAATGTGAAATTCCCAAAATAACAAAATGATAAAATGTGATATCGTCTATCCATATGCCTGTAGCCCCAACGCACAACTCCCGGTCTACATAGACCCGCCGGAGAGTTGCATATAGGAGAACTCCTCATCGTCGTCGTAGAAATCAGGCTCCGCCTCGTATCCCTCGACATCACCTGAAACTATAGCAGAGTCTGGTTGGTGTTTTAAAACACCGTCCCAGAGTGGGAGTGAGTGATTAACTCAGTGGAGTTATAAGGTAAAGGTTAACATGTTATCAATTCAGTCAAGCAATAATGATAAATCAGTACAACACTCATATCCTAAGTACTCTGGTTAATACAAGGATGATATGTTATAATGATGCATGCTCTCGCCTGCACTCCCTCTTGCGACAACATCTTACGATCGCGGCATGCACCCCTTCCTCTGTGCTCAACTCCAACGCCAAAGGCACATGCAAATGCGGTACATGTACGTGATTAGCCAAGTTCTTAATTAGACTTATTCATACAACAGGTTTGGAAAGCTAAGGTACTTCCCTTTATATCATTTACCCAACGATAATCCATCTAGGGTCGTCATTCCTAGTTTATCATATACGATAGGCAAGTTATAAGGCAACATCACCCCTGAATATGAAGCAGTGGACAGGCAAGTTCAGGTCACTATGAAGAGGCTCGTCACCATCCTTATAGGCCTTTGTTTATACTCGAGGTCACTATGGGGAAGGCTCGTCACCTTAACATAGGCCGACAGCTCGAATACAGTGTCTCATACCACCGTATTCGGCTTGCGAGTTTAGGTTGCTCACTGGACACTACGAGGAGGCTCGTCGCCCCAACGTAGGCCGATAGCTCAACCACGGTGTCCCATACCACCATGCCCTGCTCATGAGTCTTAGCGGATCGAGGTACCAAGGTTAAACGGGCTTTGCATTGGTAAGTTGGTACCTTAGATTCAAGAAGTAATGTCCATACATGGTGAACATACATTAGCCAATCGGGTTACTGGACAAACTGGACTGGTACGAGCGCACGTTGAAGTAATCGACATGGAGCAAATACGCACTCCTTGTGGCCTAACCACTGTTGATAATCACCGTACGACTCAGATTCATCAAACGAGTCCATGGTGGCTAAACTGATTCAGCCACTCGATCGGAAGTCGTTACCGATTGCCTAGACTACATCGTAGCCCCAATCCCACTCCAAAACAATTTCATTCAAATGTGACAGTCAAGTACAGCATGTGACAACCAATCTAAATATAAATCTCATTTGAGCATTTCAACAAACACATAGTGCACATGTTATTACATAGACATTTCATCCATAAATCACGTAGTAATAAGATAAGTTACATAAAGGAAACTGTAACTACTGATAAGGGAATTGAGAATCCTATCTCAACACCCTCATCAAATACGTCTCAACACGCATTTTCTCATTCAAGCATTTTATCAAACACTTAGACTACACACATCACATACATGTAATAAACTAGTTAAAACACATATTATAGCAAATCCTTTCACAAGGAAGTTGCCACATGTACAACAATCATGTATCCTCAAACATAAATCATGACAAGCACAAATCACAATTCCATATTCATACAATCATTTCAACAAACACATGGAATGCATCTATTTCAACATAGTTCATATATATGTGTAATACGCGAAAAACATCATATCTAAGCATATGTGATAGCAATCAAGTCAGACATAAATCATTACCGACATTGAAAGCCTTGAAAACCATAACCTAAACATTTATAGTCCGCACCTTTCGCCGGTAGACTCGTATGAACTCAGTTTGTATACTAAGTCTTTGTCTACGGCACAACGGCTACCTGAATCACGAAATAGGTTAGCTATTTCGCCACCTACTCCATTTGAATCCCTAAAACAGATTAGAGTTAGGTTTCCTTACCTAAGAACAGAATCCGAGTCGCCGGTGTAGCGATGCGGGTAGGCTAATTAAGCACGTGGAGTGGCAGGAATGAATCCCTGCAACTATCACACACTCTCTCTCACTTCTCTTCACTTTCTTCTTCTCTTTTCTCTCTTCTCTCACCCATGGTTTGCAAATTCGCATGTAAAGGGAGAGAGACGGTTTAAGGCCCTTATATAGGCCCAGAACTGATGGGAATGGCCCTAGGACCATGGTATACTTAGGTTATAGCCAAAAGTTGGTTGTTTCAATCCAATGGAGCACATCTGGAGGCATCCTTTCTGCATATGGTCCAGAGAAAGTTCTCTGACATTGGATCTAGATCAGGTTAACTTTTCAGTCCGATCAGATTCATGGATCGACCGTGGCGGACCGGTTTCAATTCAACGATCACCGTCACTCGATCTGGGCCACAAGTACGCTGACTTATGCAGGAAAATTTTCCTGATCCGATGGTGTATTTGAGTCAGATTCCAACGGTCTCAATCCTTAAACGTAGCCCGCAAGCGAACCGCCTAAATCACTTAAATCTGTGCTCATTTTCCAAAGGTATTCGCGTTTCTCACACACTTCGCTCCGGGTTAAAGTTATATGTTTCTAGATATTATTAGGACTTGATTTTCGAGATGGTTGTCAAGTCCAGTAAGGCGGTCATAAACGTATAGTTTCGGTGTCATCGGACTTTCGATGCGCGGTCCAGGTCTGATACGAAGTTTCAGTATGCTCCCGAGAGCAACTAGGTTTAGAAATTGATCCTAGGTTTTCAGGTAATATAGCATTAACGGTTCTGCTAGTTTTGAGTCTTGCAGTTTGTATTTAAAGTGGTTAGTGTTAATTTCACAGATAATCTAGTTTAGTACTTAGTTAATTCTCGCTTAATTTCTAAAGGATTTAGTCCTGAGTGATTTCTGCCTGAGGTGGTACTCGGGTCTTTGTACGGATTTTTCTGAGACGTTACAAACCAAAAGTGGGACCTACCTTTAATGTGGGTTATCTTGTTGTTATTCAATTAAACATAAGACCACACGTGTTAACAAATGGCCCATATTCGATCAAAAGTGTGCGATTAGGATAGTGTTAGGCATGCTAGAATTGTACTTGACTTGAGTTTGATTGAACGCTTGCGACCCCAAGCGCCTAATTAGTCATAAGATCAGATCTATGAAAGATTGACCTGATTGTCCAACCACCAATATTGTAACAATGAATCGATTTGGAAGGGGAGGGTTAGTCCTTCAATGGGATCTTTTTGCCTTGAGTTAAAAAATTTTCTTTCAATAGTGGTTGCGATTCTCAGGTTTATCATTAATGCAATGATGGATGAATGAGATTTAAAATGAAGTCTGACTCATAAATTTTATTAATTTAGAAGTAAGATCAGTACAATCAATGAAGCATAACCTATTGTATCAGGCCACATGTAAAAGAGATCACATACACCTCTTGTTATTCTAGTCATGTGTAGGAAGGTCTCTACGTCGCCAAACTCTTGTGTAGGATACTTTCGTGGAATCCCCACGTCACTGGGCTATTGCTTATGCAAATGTTACTTTTAGCGGAACTCCAGCATTTAATGCCTGGATAGAGACTTGCTTTAACGAGACTTTGACACTTAATGCTCCCACTTATCTAACTCTTCATTTTGAACTTCATCAACACCATGTGTGACACAACTATCACGTGACACCTTCTAGATTGTTCGATCTAGTCGTGATCGATCGGGAGTAAACACAACTATCATGTGGGGCCCACCTTTGATGTCCATCATCCACCGACCTCCCTTTGATGTAAACTATTAATCATGTGGGTCCACCTTTGATGTGGACCATCCATCATGTGAGGCCTACTTTGGACACCCACCATCTTGTGACCTTCAATGTGGACAAGCCATCATGTTGGGCCACCTTGGACATGGATCGTCCATCATGCGAGACATTGGATTGAGACCATTCATCAACTGGGGCCCACTTGATGTGGAAGGTCCATCATGGGCATCACACTTTGGTATGGGCCATTCATCATGTAGGACTCACCTTTGATGTGAACCCTCCATTATGTAGGCCCACCTTGATGTGGCCCGTCTATCTTATGGTGCCTGCCTTCAATATGGGTTGTTTATCATGTGGGCCCACCTTCAATGTTCACCATCCATCGTGTGGATCCCACCTTTAATGTGGATCATCTATCATGTGTGGCCCACCTTCAATATGTGTCATTCATAATGTGGGCCCACCTTCGATGACAACCATCCATCATGTGGGCCCAGTTTCAATTTCCACCACCCATCATGTGGATCCCACATTTGATGTTGTGTGGCCCACCTTCAATATGGGTCGTTCATCATGTGGGACCACATTCAATGCCAATTGTTCATCATGAGGGCCCACCTTCAATCTCCGCTATCCATCATGTGAGTCTCACATTGGATGTGGACCATCTATTATGTGTGGCCTACCTTCATTATGGGTTATTTATCATGTGGGCCCACCTTTGATGTGATGGGAGAGATTGTAAAGAGAAGAAAAGAGAGCATTATGGAAAATTTTTAAAAAGTTTAGGGACAAACTTGTCCAAAAAAACCTTGAAATGTCAACCCGCCTTAGTAAAATGAGCTCTAAAAAAAATTAAAAAATAAAAAATTCCCTGCAACTAAAGAATTAGGTCTAAATTAGTAGATATAAAATTAGACCATTATCAAATAATTTATTTTTGCAAAGAAAAAAAGATTATTGTTTTGGAAATAGACAAATAAACTCTTATTTATAGTAGATGTAAAATTAGACTATTACGAAATAATTTATTTTTGCAAAAAAGATATTGTTTTAGATATAGGCAAATAAGCTCTTATTTGTAGAGCAAATAAACTCTCATTTATAGAGATGACAAATGGCCTGTAAATAACGTAAATAACAACTATATTCTACTTGGACAAGGAAACTAAAACCAACTAGGAAATTAATTAAATTAAACTTATTCTCCACTGCAATTCCAAACGACTTTGAAAATTGGCCTTTAGATGATCATGGACCGCCGCGGTGAAATGCAATGTCTACCTGCTATCCCATGAAAATTTTACTCGCTTTGTATATTACCTGGAGTATCAATCCACCTCGAAAATTTGACTTGGCCAACATGGTGACTCAAGTCATCCATATCTCCGAATTAAGTTATTTTATGATTATTCTACAAATAAACATTAAAAAATGAAATTACGTGCAAAAATAATTACTCGTCTAAAATTTACATGTTATGTTACTTGGGATTTGAAACAGGCAAATCAAAAACGATAAAGCATCCCACATATATGTTTGATAAATAGGTCGCTTATGATCCATAGACAACGAGTCAACTCCATACTCATTTTTTCTCAGCTTAATTCTATTGGGATTTTCGACACATGATGAAATAAAAAGTTTTTCACAGTCTAAAATTAAGTTTATTAATTCTTAAGTTTCTAGAAATAAAAGACAATAAATCCTATAATTAGGATTACCTCTATTAAGCCACAAGAAATCTATTGAATTTGTTGATACTGATCCTTTTAACGTCTTTTCCTTATCTATCCTAGATAAAGGAGAGGTTGAGAGTGAACACATCAGCCCTCGAGTAGGTCTAAGGAAGATACACGTGATAGTCTAAGTTGGACCACCCCACACGTGTGAACTTATAATGGAAGGAAGGAGAGATGTAATCTCTCTTTCTCTCCTTCTCTAATTCCGCTCTTTCTTTCTCTATGTGGTAACCCCGTAGCTGCTGGGAAGTCCAAGGCTCTCTCTATTGCTCTCTCGATCCTGGACATACGCGTATACACACATGTGAACGAATTGTGATTTAAGGAAAACACCAATTTTGTACTTTACGACCTTACAACCTTCCATATGCCATAATACATTGGAAGTCTATGATCCTGTCTTAACCCATGTACCTAAATCGATCAAGTTCTTTTATTGTCATTGCTATCCACCATTGATCTAATTCCCATGAAAATTAAGTGGTGAACCCCTAAATTTTGCCTATTAGAGTACATCTAGTGTGATCAATTTTTATTTTTTTTTTGAGTTTAATGGTTGAAAATATTTATAAAACCTTTTTTGCATTGCCTAGCAAAAAAAATCACATATATGTTTAAGGTACTCCTACATATTCACGTTGCAACCTATCTATTTAGGACCCATGGTCATAGATCATATTGGGCAAATGGGCTTGATTTCTAGTTATATCGTTATATTATGGAGGCATAATTGCTGCTCCCATGATTCAAACACTTGACCTTTCGCTCTAATACCATGTTAAATAACCATTTTTTTCTAAAAGTCCGAGCTGTTAGAGGATGGTGCATCAATGTATATCAAGGGACTCTAACAGTTGCCATCTTTGGATAGGGTATGGGCTCATTCCTCTCAAGTCACTTTGATCTAATAATCCTAACCATCCAATTAATAACTATTGAAATTGATGATCCATCTCGATGTTGGCTGTCATGCCTTAAACTCGGAAACCGAGCTCACAGAATTCCCGATCGCCGAATCCGACGCCGACAACATCTGTAGTACCCCATTCTCGGCTTCTAGTGCCCATACGTCAGATTCCGATCCTGGGATCCTACAAGGAGGATTTTTAGTGTGATTTTTTTTTTTTTGTAAAGGAGCATAACCACAAGCATAACCAAGTCACAAACGACAACATCAACACCACATATCCACTAATATAAATATTCGAGTACAATGCTGAAAGGAAAATACATAAATAACAAAATCTCCAAAGTGATCTGCCACAAGCTCCTGCCTCAATGCTGCTGCGACCTAACGTCGCCTACGTGCAACAGTTGTGCATAAGCTTATAGAAATCTTAGAGGGTGGTGTAAGTGTGTGTGAAAGATAAGTGTCAAGCACACAAATATCAGAGTAAGCGAAAATACTAGCAAATCCATAAGTCATACAATATCAGAGTATGCAATGCAGATCGGCTATGCAAATGCCGAGTCATAGAGAGCCAAATATCAGATGCTGAGGATGCAATGCAATATACAATTCCTGACGAACCACGATTACCATCAGCCTCATTTAGGCCATATAAATGCAGAAACATAGCAACCCAAATGCCATATGTCGTGGATGTAATGTAATATGTAGATCCTGACGAGTCCATAATACCGCCAACCTTATTTAGGATATGCAATACATAAGCATAGTAAATCAAATGCTATGTGCTGAAGATGCAATGTAATATACGGTGTGAATGAAATGACCAAGCTGGAGTATGAAGTCAGGATGATAGTACGTAGTATTGCAAGCTGTGGGGTTCATCATAAGGTACTTCTATCCAAACTAGCCTATACCTGATTTGGATAGCTGGACACAATGTGGTAAACTCCTGATCTCAGGTTAGCCGCGTACCCAACCAAAATCATGGCCATTGCGAGGGTACACATAATGATCTAGTTACGCACCACCAACCCGAGTGGATAATAAATGAATGAATGAATCAGTGAGTAAAATGTTAAGTATGTAACTCTTGCTTAGTAAGTTCATATATCAATACCATACATCTCTGGGATCATCACCAGGGTCTAGTACACTCTACGTTAGCTTGTCGCTCCATCAAGTGTACAACTGGGTAACATGAAGAGATCTCACTATCCGCTTGCCAATATCGACCTGGCTCATCGATAGTAGACCCATTCCTCAAGCTAGGTTAGACTCGGCTTAGTCATTGCCTGCTCTCTCAGGTGAGTAAGGCCACACCCCTCTCACAACTAACCACGACACAGTGGGAGACGCTACCTACTAGTATATGGCTCTCGTGCGCTCATATATATCCACTCGGTCTAGATGTTGGAGCATTCCCTGGCCTCGAGGGTTTAGGAAATTTCACCCAGGGACATCTATGACGTCCCATGTCTCAAAACATTTTTGATGTCCCATCTGGTCATCCACAATATTCCTATGAAGGCCACGGCCCTGATATCGCTAGGGCGTACAGTGGTCATATCACAAAATGCGAGATGTATGAGTCATACCATCCAGTCATGCATCAAACATACACGTACTACGCGCTCATATGGGGAAACTCCACCTGTCAGGGAGTCCTATAAACAATCAACCCAATGGCACATGCTATGCTCAATCACTCCTCATAACAAGCATGCAGATGATGCGTATGGGTATGTATCATAAAGTATACTAAGCATGATTACACATACATCATGGTGAGCCCGTATAAGGCAGTCCATGGCCTGTGTAAATGAATGAGTGGAGTGCACATAATCACACACACACACACGTGGTGGGCCTCACACATACAATGGGCCCTACGCATATAATCGGCCTTCCCAATCAACCTCATACAATCACAATGGGTCTTACATAATCACAATGGGCCTCAAACAATGACAATGGACCTCATACAATCTCAATGGGCCTCACATGGTCACAATGCGCCTCATACATCATAATCGGTCCTCACACAAGGGCCTCATACAATCATAATGTTATATTATCGCATACTCATAATCGATATCAATAACCGGCCTTTATACAAGGCGGGGTCCATAGATGGACAGTAGATCCATAACATGAGTGTAACACGCCGGTTCCCAGAACCTGAGTACACTACTCATTTTCTAAAAACCCGAGCGTTAATCTATGAAAACACCCAAATTCCACGTACATTTTTTTCTTTTATCAGAGTTAATAATATAGCGGGATGAAAATAAATCAGATATTAGAGGGAGTCCAAATATACATAACCAATGTTTCAAGTGGTTACCCAAAAACCTATACAAACCAATGTCATAACCTTTACAAACATAACAATATAAATTAAATACAAATAAAATCAGGAATGGAGAGTCACAAGATCATCTGGCTCCTCCCATTCCTCCTGAACACCAGCGTACGTATCATCTGCGTCTCCTGCACACTGAGTACGGTTCGATAGCGTCAATGGTTATCTAGTGAGGTATAACCCCTAAGATTTATTGTTTCATCAAGATAATTAAGCATAGTTATCAAAGACATAGTATAACAAATATTACACAATGATTATCATGGAAATCAGATAAGGTTCATCAGATACACATTCATTAAATAAATCATACAAGATAATCTTATTTAAATGCATGGATGCATGCATATGCTCACAGACTTGGAGATGCACATCCAGCTGGTAAAAAGTCACCCAAGGCGAACTAGTCACCCAGAAAAATACCCAAAGGTACGCCCGAGGAGAACTAGCCACTCAGAAAAGACTATGATATATAGATCGCCCAAGGAGGACTAGCTACCTAGAAAAGTACACAAAGGTACACCCAAGGAGAACTAGCCACCCGAAAAAGACCATAATAATACATAGATCGCCCAAGGAGGATTAGTCACCTGAAAAAATATGCAAAGGTACACCTAAGGAGAACTAACCACCCGGAAAATATCGTAATAATACATAGATCACCCAAGGAGGATTAGTCATCCGAAAAAATACGTAAAGGTACACCCAAGGAGAACTAACCACTCGGAAAAGACCGTAATAATACATAAATCGACCAAGGAGGATTAGTCACCCGAAAAAATACGCAAAGGTACGCCCAAGGAGAACTAACCAACCTGAAAAGACCATAATATGTGCCATGAAAATGCATGATTATCCCAACCATTATTATTCCAGTTTCAAACAATCACTTTAAGAAAGCTCAAAGGTCACTGTGGGGGGTTTGTCACCAGCACAGGCCGACAGCTCAGGCATAGTGTCTCATTCCACCATCTCTGGCTCATGAGATTAACAAATAGGATGTTTAAAGGTGACCTACATAACTAGTGGCCAATCATAGTTCTACAAGTGCAACATACCACCACTAAGTTATATAAAATAAATCATTAAAGCCTTATAGGGCAATTATTCCATCAAAGCCGCAAGGGCCAAATGTTCAATTTAATGATCCGATCAGAAGGGATTATTCCCTAAAAGCCACAGGGGCCCAAATAATTCTTGAGATGGTAAATTCACACCGAACATTCCTTTTTGTCTATTAGACACAATGGCCACTAATTCGAGGACCTTCAAGCATTCTATCAAGTAATCACATATAATAATTTAAATTACGTCTAATATTGATAGCGCAAACATGTTTGAATCATTTGTTTTAAATTAGAATAGAAGTATTTAAATCATATCGCATATTCAAATATTGAATTTAATTCCAAATCATCAGTCATTTATAAGAAATCAAATAAATAAGAGTGATGAATCACATTAAGCAATCAATAAGATAACTGAACGAAGATGAATGAACCAACTAACTATCAAGAAGACGAAAAGCTTGAAGGGTGATCCTCACCTTTCAACAGAGGTTCCCTTGAATCGAATAAACTCTAAATGTGGGAATATATGACGAACTGAAGTCCTCAAGATGCAACCAACTTGATTGATAGGCACCTGACATTAATTTGGGCGAACAATATGAATTTGCATAAAGCCTAATTAGGAAAATATATCCCCACAACACTAATAAAATGTGCATTTAATGGCCCTTTATTAGTCGTGCACTTTACTCTAATTAATAGCCTAATTTGAGATTTAGATTTTAACTTACCTCGAATTTGAGTCGACTTGTTTTCAACACAACCTCAACTCGATCAACAAGCTTAAACATCAAGCCCACTTCTCTTGGGCCCAAGCTTAAACTTCACAGATGAATTCCTTGCCCAGCACCTAGATCTGGACCCAGCCTAACCCAACCTAATCGAACTCGGCAGTCACTGAGTCAACTCGGCTAAACTCGAATCTGACTCGATAGTACATTGTTTTCTTCTTCTTCTTATACTCCTTGTTTCTTCTCTTTCTTCTTTCCTTGTCTGCTAAAATGTCCAGTCACACGTTTGAACCCAAGCAGGTCCTGAAACATGCTCAACTCAGTGAGTTAAAGCAGTCCAGCAACTCAGCTTGACCGTGACTCAAACCAAACCAAGGCAACCCACTCGACTCGATTCCCTTTCTCTCCCTCGTTTCTCTTTCTTCTCCATCCTTCCTCCTTTCCTTCATCTTCCTTTCTTCTACTCTCACCCTGCTGGAACTCCAGCCGGGTACAGAACCAAGCTTGACTCGAATCAGCCGAACTCAATTTCGGCAGAGTCGACCCGACTCGAACCGAGCTGGTGTAACAAACCAGCGCACACCTACATACTCTCTCTTTCTTCCTCTTCCACCTGCTTCTTCCTTTCTTCATTTAGTCTGCTGCAAGGGCCAGCAACGCCACCCCGCAACCCGACCGAGTCGAGCTGGTGTGACACACAGACATGCTCTCTCTCTCTCTCTCTCTCTCTCCAATCTCTTTCTCCTTCTATCTTCTTTCTCTTGCTCCCTCTCTCTCGACCTTCAGCCACGTCCCCAACAACTCCCTTCGACTCAAGGCAAACTCGTCTCACGAACTCGGCACGGCCCAGTCGAGCTGAGTCGACCCAATGCGGCACGAACGGACGACGCCCTTTCTCTATTTCTCTCTCTTTAGTTTTCTCTTTTCTCTCTTTTTGAATATGTTGCCCTAAAAGGAAAGAGGTTTCTTATAGCCTTGAGAAAGTCCAGAAGGATCGGTTTGTAATCGGCCGATTAGTTACAGTCGTGCCCGCTAATCCAGATAACAAAGAGATGTGGTTAATGATCTCTTTATAGATCATTTATTTGGTCGAAATCTGTTGTCACAGACAGATTTCTGACACTATGGCCCACCGAATGGGCCGCCTTGATCATGAAACAGGACCCACGGTAAGATAATGGGTATATACAGCTAACGGGGAAGATGATCCGACGGCCATGGCAGTTTTGCAATGTCCGATTGATTCCATGATCAGGGCCATTGGGACGGCTTGGATGACTGCTGGGACATAAGTGGGGTCCAATGTATGGTGATAAAGGGACCGTTGATCTCATGTTTACTTTGAAAACAATGATGACTCGCGCCGCTGCTATATCTCGCAAAAATCTCATTTGGTTACGAGATTTTTGAGTCACCTTAAATCCTACGCTCCAGATCATTTGTAGGAGGCTTCTAGAAGGTGGAGAAATGGCTGGGATTCATCATTTCTTAAAAGGGAAAGATTCCCTCCATTTTTCGCCGAACAGGGAGTTGTTTCCGAAAATGGAACGCGAGATGTGGACTCTGGATGATGAAGTGGATGAGCTCCGAGCGTTTGAGGCAAATGAATCTGCTAGCAGGGAGTCGCTGACATGGAACCATAGATGAGAATCATTGTATTTAACGAGTGAGTCAGCATTGCTTGACAGGGTGGATGATCATGCACGTGAGCACGAATCACCACGTGTAAAACTAATGTGGCTATGGTCGGTGGGTTCCATTGATCACGACGGACGGTTCCGATCGTGAAGATGACCCATGATGGTGGGCCATATCGGGACAAGGGCGATTTCGGTCCATCTGAATTTCAAACCGCGGGAAAAATGGCTGAAATTCCCTTTTTTCCAATTTTTATCGGGTCAAACGAAGTTTGACCTGGTATCTTATCCCTTGTGTGGTGGGTGTACATAGGTTCATGTACGTGCGTGGATTAAAAGGTGGGGTCCACGTCAGATCTGAAATCTGCATCGTTCAACCACCTTTACATCAGTCTTTAAGGGTGATGGTCCATTAATGATGCAGATGTGAAGCTCAGGCAGGCCATACAACTTCATTTTTTGGGCTTTACTAATGATTACCGACAATCAACAGTCGAATCATTTTCCTACATGGTTTACCGACGTTTCTAAAGGTCCTCAAGCTGTTATAAATAGGTTTTAAGAGTTATTTCGTAATTCAACAGTTATATTATATAAGTAACTAAGTTTTCTTATCTTAAGTTGTTGGCACCATGAAAAGGTGGACTACCATACAAAGTGTCATGGGCATAAGTATTGTGGGTCCGTTTAATGGTGGATCTTGAGGATGTAACAGTTACTTGGTGAAACTTTTGATACTTAATCACTGATGCTGATAATCTGATGGTGGAACCTGCTTAAACTTCTCGTTCATAGTCTTATGACTATTGGAAGCCATCCAGTTAACACCTATTGTCAGTTTAGCAGTTAGATCATTTCGAATCTGAACATCAATGGTCTGAATGTCCTAGGCTTCATTTTGAGTAAGAAATCATGTTGTGGATTGTTAGGTTAAGGAATCTATGTCTATTGAACGAAGGATACAAAAATTCGGCAATTCAATTCGAGGGTCAATGGATGGATGACTCAATCTATAGATGACAACTATACTTGACCGTAGGATTTGGGCTAACATGAAGTTGAATGTTCACATAGGTTGGGTCTATGTTTAGACTAAGTTGGATCTCCATAGTAACACTCAAGTACTGAAAACTTCAGGGTGTTACAATGAGGGTCAGTCCTCAACTGTGGATTTACCGAATCTAATAGCACGGATCCTTCCGTCTACGGTGAGGATGAACTCTCCTTATATCAAGGTTGGGCCTAGGTGGCCTTACCTAAATACCTAAGGATCCGGAAAGGGTTCCTTTTTCATACTATCATATAGCCCGCTAGATGCCCTAGGGGGCCCAAATAAGCCCTAGATGGACTCCAAGATCAAAGAAATAATCCTACTAACAACCAATGGGGGCCCAACATCTTGGGATAATAAGGGAAGGTGGGTAATATAATCATCAATGGGGGCCCAACGGTTTGGGGTAAGCCCAATAAGAGGAGATGAGAATGAGCCTAATAATGGGCCTTAGAGAGATTACAACGTGGACATTTAACCATCATTGATCCCAAGGTAATGGGCTTAACAATGGGCCCTAGGGAGGATTTCAACAGTGGACATTTAACCACTATTGTCTCTTAATGTGTGGTCCACTTGGGATTTGAATCTAACTCTCTATGAGGCCCACGACCCTTATACAAATTAGGGAAATAGATGGACATCGTGTATGTAACACATACATCATGATGGGGCCTCACAAGGCAACCCCCTGGTGGGCATATAGTCCATAAATCAGGGTGGGCCTCTCAAGGCAATGGGGCTCACGATCTTAGAGAAATGGATGAACGATGTGAATATAACGCATACATCATGGTGGAATCACTCATCACAATTAAATCTCATATAAGGGCATCATATACATCTCATTAGGCCTCATACAAGGGCCACATATACATCACTTGGGCCTCATACAAGGGTCACATATACATCAATTGGGCCTCAAACATGGGCCGCATACTCATCACAATGGGCCTTATTACATGGACCGCATCACTTTGGGCCCCAAACACAGGTCGCATATACATCACAATGGGCCTCATACATGGGCTGGATATACATCATAATGGGCCTCATTACATGTAACAAATCTGGAATACTTTCTTTCTTTGCATAAAATTTTAATTTAAATAGGACGATCCACCCCACTTCACATCGGCATACATGAATAAACACAAAACCCGTAGCAATACCATAACCATGAGAAAACCCTACCCTGCGTTTAACACCCCAGGATTTGCTAACTAACACCACTAAATAAAAGAAACTAACAAGCCAACTAATGACAATCTATACACTTCAAGGGAAATCTCTGAGTACGACCCTTTTCAAGAACAAAAACAGGCTGATCATCAGTCCAAAATAATTTAGAAACCTTGCAGAGGGATCCAATGGCCTAGATCTCACCCACAACTGATTAGGACTTACCAAAACAGCCACCATGGGCGTGTTGTGACCTTCCAAGGCTAGTGGACGAAGCTGATCAGCCTAAATCATACCGTGGGACCCACGTTTGATCTGTGGGTGTACACATTTCATACACATTCCGTGCACGGGATCTCCATCTCGGGTCAAAGCTGCGTTGACCCGATAAAAATCGCTAAAGCGGAGGAAATTCGAAACTTTCTCCCGCCCAGCACTGCTCAAAACGGATCGTCTGCCCTAAACTCGGAAACCGAGCTCACAAAATTCTCGATCACCGAATCCGTTACTGACAACCTCCATAGTACTCCATTCTAGGTTCCCGGCACCCATACACCAGGTTCTGATCCTAGGATCCTACAAGGAGGATTTCAAACCTGATTTGATTCGTAATAAGCATAACCATAAACATAACCTATGAACAATAACCACAAGAACACCATCACAAAATTCACTATGATCAAAAGCTCTGAGTACAAGGAGCATAAAGGGAAATACAATGGTGATAATAACCAAAAACTCCTGAAGCTCTACGATACGCTCCTGTCCCTGCTCAGCTACGACTGCGTCTTGGCATCACCTGCACGTATCAATCGTGCATAAGCTTATAGAAAGCTTAGAGGGTGGTGTAAGTGTATGCGTAGTATGAACGTGCTCAAAATGCAATGCCAGAGTAATGCGGAATCATGTTGATGGGTACATGAATGTGATCAGCTGTACCAAGGCTATGCGGTGTAAGATATGAATGCTATCGGCCATAACAAGGCCATGCGATGCGAGATGCAACTCGAGCATGCCAAACCTCATCCAAATCCTCATACAGCTCATCAAATATCAATACAATTCTCATTCTAGATAATCACCGGGGTTTAGTACACTCCAAATGGCACTACCCATTTCCCAAGCGCACAGTCCAAGTGAGCATAAGAAACCTCAATATTCGCCTGACCGATAGTCTGCCAATATTTATCTGGCACGTCGATAGCGGACTCATTCACAAGCTGGTCAAACTCAGCTTAGTAATGCCCCCTACCCTCGGGCTAGTAAGGCCACACCCATTTTCAACCGACCACGACACAATGGGAGACGCGGCCTTCTGGTATTCGGCACTCGTGCGCTCATGTATCCACTCGGTCTCTACGTTGGAGTCATCCTCTGGTACCATCGGGTTTAGAGATTTTCACCCAGGGACATCTATGGCGCCCTGATGCTAGAAACAGTATTTTTGGTATCCAATCCAGCCATCCATGATGTGTCTATGGAGGCTATGGCCCTGATGTCGGTAGGGCATACAATAATCATAATCACACACATGCAAGTACATGAATCACTCTACCAGACATGCAACAATCTTGCGCGTACCGCGTACTCATGTAGGGCAACTCCGCCTATCAGGGAGCCCATAAACAATCTGTCCGAAGGCATATGCTATGATCAGTCACTCCTCATATCAGGCATACATATGATATGTATGATCATGAATCATGGATCTATACTAAACATGTTATGTGGTGATGGGCTCTGTTCATAACGAAGATGGGCCTAGACGGCCTACACACTACAAGTATGGATCTATCAATAGGCCCTAGGGAAAGTGACAATGCGGACATTTAACCAACATCATCCTTACAATGTGGACATCAAACCATTATTGCTCCCAATGCATGGCCTGCCATGAACATCATCACATAAACCATGGAGGGTCACAATTTGCAATGGGCCTTATGTACATCCTGTTAGGCCTCAACCCAAGGGCTACAAATAGATCACATGGGCTGCATCACATGGGCTTCATATAGATCAAAGTGGGCCTCAACAACGGGCTACAAATACATCAAGATGGGCCTAATCACATGGGCCTCATATAAATCAAAGTGGGCTCAAAATACATCATATCAGGCCTTAAGTGGGCCCCAAATATATCAAATCGGCCTCATCAAATGGGCCCCTAATAAATGGGTCATACCAATGGGTCGTACCAACTATATACTTCAACCATTATTAGAGATTATTTTAGAGCATCATATATATATATATATATATATATATATATATATATATATCATATCCAGAGATCATCTGGACCATACCACAAATGGCAGTGGTGATATTGATTTCCATGTTGAATCCTAGTGGGCCCCACCGTAGTACTTATTTTCCATCCAATATGTCCATAAGGTCATAAAGACCTGAATTTAGAGGAGAAACAAATATCATATTGGTTCCAAAACTTCTGCAATCCCCAAAAGGGGTTTCAATGGTGGGTGTTCAATCCACTGCTTTCTGTAGGGTGGTCCACTTGATAACTGGATCTAGCATATTTTTAGTCTCAAGCCTTGAGACAAACTCACCAGATAAATGGACAATTTGGATGCAACACATGCATCAGTGGCTGCTCGAAGCTCCTGCCCGTCCCAGTATATACATGAATAGTTTAGATAAAACATGCGCATCATGGTGGAGCTGGAGTCGTGCTGCACCCAGCACGTCACTGGGGTGACTGCCCAAGCCCTCCTTCAAATCCGACGGTGTGAATGCAACAGGTGGGGTCCATGTCCCATGCTGGACGTACACAACAGCTATATAGCTGCTGCACATTGCAGCTATAGCTGCTGCAAATGGAGAAGGTGGGTCCCATATAGGGCACACCATAATGTTTATCTGCCATCCACACCGTTGAGAAGGTCACACAAACTTTGGATGAAGGGGAAATACAAATTTCCTACTGATCTAAAACTCCTGTGACACTTAAAAGGGCTTCAATGGCAGACGTTCATTCTCACTGCTTCCTGTCGTGCGGGCCACCCGAGTCCCACATATAGTTGATTTTTAGGGTGGCCCACTGGTCAGAGGGGACCCAACAAAATGCATGGTGTCGATGATAAACACACATCATGGTGGGGCCCACGGCTGGGACTGTGGGTCCCTGCCTGTTCGTCCGTCTATCAGTAGCGCAGCAGGATGCTGCTGCACGTCCTATGGCAGTAGCGGCAGCGGCAACGCCTGCTGCCCCTGTGTATTTTTTTTCGATTTGGGATTTTCTTAGGGATTTTTGTAGGTGGGACCCACATCAGGGGAATCCACCCTGTCCACTGGCTCCTATGGCTCAAGACAAGCCAAACAAGCCCAATATTTGGCATGTTTCAGTGTATAAAAATGTTAAAGTGTATTTCAATGATACAACCACTGTTTTCTATACAATGGCCTGCCAGATAGTCAGATTGGTTTCATTTTTCGGCTCAACACCTAAAATGAGCCGAGGAATAGGTTAGACGGCGTGGATTATATTCATTCATCATAGTGGGGCCTACATGAGCAGTGTACACTTCATTGTTATCCACAACCCACTTCAGTCCACACTACATTGTTAGCCGCACCCACATCTGCTCACACCTCACTGTTAGCTACGTCCAGCGTCCTTGGACGCTGGACAGTGTATACAACACAGGCATCATGGTGGGTCCCATATGGACGTGACCCACCTATTCGGATCAACCAGATATTTGTGTTTTCCTTACATCCGGCCTATGGGTTATTGGATGTCAGGTGGGCCCACTTGATGGACAACATGGATAAGATGTATACTTCATGATGGGGTCCATTTGGGTGGGCCACACAGCCAAATCAACACAAAAATGAAAGAGAGAGAGATAGAGAGAAGAAGAGACGAGAGAGATCGTGATGAAGAGGAGGGACCTCGCCACTATAACGGGTCCCATCACATGTGGTCCCAAAAAGAAATTTAATGGTGGATCACCCACCTCTAGGCCTTCTCCTTGATCCCTTGGACTCCTATGCTCCTTGCCTTCAACTTTGATGGAGGTTGATGGATATTAGAAGGTCCACCGAATTCCTCCCGAAAAACCGTTCGGAAAGGATAGTTCTGGTGTCCATTAATGCGGTCCACCCGATTTCCTGTTCCACCGTCCAATATGTGTTTGAACAGTTAAAAACCAATATTCGTTGTCTTCTGAAATACTGCCACCTTGACGGGGGTCAAGTCCCACCTATGGATCGAATAGACGGTCCCGATCTTCCATTTGATGGACGGTGTGGTCCCACTACGCAAATCAGCGTCCGTTGCTTGCGGACGCTGAAAACGGAAATTTCCGTTTTTCATCGTTCAACACACAGTCAAACTGTGTTAAACGTTTGGCGCACCGCGAGTGGACGTGCACTGTGTGCACGCCGATCACATGGAATGGGTCACTTGATGTTTTCATAAAATCCACACCAACCATCTGCTCATCCATCTTATTTTAAGCATTGAACCCAAACTTGAAGCATATCCAAAGATCAGGTGGGCCTCAAATTGCTGATGTGTGGGCTGATATGTCCGTTGAGGCACTTCCCTAGTGATCCGAGGGCTGAAATTTGAAATTTGAAATGTACTGGTTAATTTGACCCTCATCACATGTATGAAGTTTCGAGTCAATTGGATGGCGGCAATCATGTGATCTTGCATTTTGTATCAATTTCAGGCCTCTTTAAACGTGAACGGCCTGATTTCCTCGGGTCCCAGGCATGTAAATTCTTCAATATTGGTCCTCTGGAGTCCATCCCGTGCTCTAGTAATTCCGGAGAGTCAAATCCATGCTTTTAACATCATTTTTCAATACACGCTCCTGATTTCATCCTGTAATAAAAACACAATTAAAATATGGCATTAAGCATTATCATGTACGTAAAATCAGGTAATAGTCGGGATCTAATATGCAATATTCGACCCTCATCAGTCCCACTGTCCACGTGTGGATGGTGCTGGACAAACATATACATCACGGTGGCCCCTGAGAGGACGGTGTCCATTCAGCACATACGTCACTGTGGCGTCCCATTGTCCAGATGGACGGTGAGGATAAAACACATGTATTAGTGGGTTCCACCGTCCATTGCTGGATGGTGGACAGCGTGGATAAAACACTTAACATGGTGGGTCTCACCGTTCTGCTGCTGGATGGCAGACGGTGTGGATCAAAGCATACATCGTGGTGGGGTCCACGTCCTAGCTGGATGGTGGAGACCCCACACATGCAGGGTGGGTCCCACCGTCTAGTCAGGTGGACGGTGTAGATATAACAGATACCTTATGATTAGACCCACAGAACTTCTGACGTCAATATGGCAGCTATATACCGATGTGAGATACACCAGCCAATACGCTTCTACTGCAGGTGGGTCCCACATGGGGCACACCATAATATTATATTATTATTATTATTATTATTATTATATACACATTTTTTTTAAAAGCTCCAGCATCCAGGTGTGCTGGACGGATGACCTGGATGTAAGATACATACACTGAGGTGGATCACACCGTCCAGGAGGCTGGACGGTATGGATCAATCACATGCATTACGGTGGTCCCACGTGGGTGGGCCACACATGTTTGGATCAAGCTATTATTTGTGTTTTCCCTTCCAACAGGGCCTGCCCAAACGGGCAGTAAGGTGGACAGCAAAGTGGGCCCCGGTTGGATAGCAGGTGCGTCCCACTTGGTGGACTGCATGGATAAAATACATACATCATAGGTGGGCCATACAATCAAGGGAGAGAGAGAGAGAGAGAGACGTGCAATAGAGGGCTCCACCACTCTGAGCCCTCCCTTTCATACAAAACATACATTAAGTGGGTCTCAATACATGTTGGCCCACCAATCAAAATCAACGGTGGAGATCCCTTTTCCACTAAAAATGTAAGGTTTAGATGACCTTTTTACACTAGAAAAATAAACATCATGATGGAGTCCATGGAGAATGGCCCCATCATGGGATGAACATATGAATCATGGTGGGCCATCGGCCACACCTAGGGTCCAAAGTGAGATCCATACCATCGATCGGTAGGCCCCTCTTGGCACATCATCAAAATATAAATCTACTCCTACAAAAACACCCACCGATTACTAATTTTCTTGGTTCTATAGCTTCCTTAGCTCATTGGCTTCAACTTAGACAGAGAATAATGAAGATTGAAGGGTTGGGATGAGAGATGAGGGGGTAGAAAGTATGCCAAACTTGGCTCTCTTTGGGAAGAGCTTGGACGTTTTCTCCCTTGGGTTGCTTGGGAAATGGTTTGAGAAAGAGAGAGGTGATGGGATGAAAAGGGATGGGTGAGTGATGGGTGTGAGTGACATGAGGGTTGACTTTGTGGATGGCTTATGTAAGAGAGGGATGGGTTGTGATGGGAGGTGTACTTGACTAGTATTGATTGATTAATGTGATGGATTGGGTAGAGATTCTCTCAAAATTCATAATGCATGACGTTTTCCTCGAGATGAACGCGGGCCCACAACTCCTGGCTTAGGTATCGCATCGGTGCGCAAGACACGGTGTTGGAACCACGGAGACAGCACGGTAGCAATGGTACAAGTCTCAGGTCGAGTCGACTCAAATCTACAGGATGCGAATTAAGGTCACGTGCAAATGCCGATTATAGGTCATGGTTTGCTGGAATTCGACAGGGAGGATCGCGGGAGTTTACAGAATGGTACGGACTAGGATACGGGCCTTACATTAGCCATGGTAAGGATAGGTCAAGTACTTGAATTCAATGGAATTTAACTATCATGGTCACATTAGGTGCCCAAGATTGGAAAGATGGCTTGAAATGTGGATTATGTGATTTACATGGGTCGATGATCAGAAGGCTGGGTAAGGGCAACAATTGCAAGCTACCTTTAAAAAAAGAAAAAGACAACTATTACAGGCTAAATTTCTTTAAAATGGTAAGGTTGGATTTGAAAAGTATAGAGGCTAAACATGTTGAATGATTATGGTTCAATGAGGTGGACGATGGGATTTAGGATATAGGTGGTTGATGGCCTGACATGGGCCGGGCGTTTGGTGATGAATGAAGGATGGTTGTTTTGAATGGTTAAAGTTGAAGGTTCGGGCATTGAGAAGAGGTGGATTTTGGATGGCTCGAGGGTGGATGAGGTTGGGAATTTGGGAGATGGAGGTAAACAGTTTTGCGAAGAATAATGAGAAAAAGGAAAGTTTAAAATTTTTTTAAAAAAAAGATTGAGAGAGTAAGAAATTAAAAAAAAAATTGTTTAGGGATCATTTAGATGCCTGTAAAGTTATTAAGTTGTAATCTAATTACAGGTAATCTATGAAATTGTGGTAATGGGCCACAATGCATGTAAGCGCGGAAGTATGGCAAAGCTATATAACGTAGACTAAGTCATAGAGAAGGGGTAATTAAGACCAATTAAAAATTATACCAATTTAAAATCCTAATTGCCTAACTTAAACTAATTTGCAATTAAATTAAGCAGCGCAATTTAACTCTAAAGGCTTCCAAGCCAATAGAGGGTTCAATCATATAGGCTACACTAGATATGTAAGTTAAGCAACTAGCCTATATAAGATAGTGTATGTGAGTGTGTGGGATGTGATTCTTATCAATCCTAAACATTCATCTAAGCATGCATCATATTTAAACATTCAAGATACATAAGCATGACTAAATAAATGCATAAATAGCAATCCCAAACACGATCATATATAGTGGTTCTTATCATATAAAGGGTTCAATCATATAGGCTACACTAGATATGTAAGTTAAGCAACTGGCCTATATAAGATAATGTATGTGAGTGTGTGGGATGTGATTCTTATCAATCCTAAACATTCATCTAAGCATGCATCATATTTAAACATTCAAGATACATAAGCATAATTAAATAAATGCACAAATAGCGATCCCAAACACGATCATATATAGTGGTTCAGCTACGTGCCTACTCCACTCCCGGTGGATGCACTCAACCCATGAGTATACCGGATTTCATTAGCGAAGGTTTTAAATTAGGTTAACCTCTAACCTTTACAGCCCTACACGAGGACTCTAAAGTTTATGCGCTACACAAGAGCAAGGGTCCTACACAAGCACCCAAGTTTATGTCCTACGCAAGGACAAGGGTCATAATCCCGAACCCGATAATTTAGGTCACACAGGCCAAGGTCCTACACAAGAACCTGACAGTTTATGCCTTACACAAGAGCAAGGGTCCTACATAAGCACCCAAGGGTTTAGGCCACACGGGCCAAGGTCGTAATCCCAAACCTAAGTTTATATCCTACACAAGGACAAAGGTCCTATACAAGAACTATGAATTTAGGCCACACAGGCCAAGGTCCTACAAAAGAACCTAGGTGAGTTTGAACACATACTCTTGTACTCTAACCTATATAAGGAAGGAGCACAACAATGGACTCCCACACATGACACTTGTCAAATTGAGCCCCTTTTGATGCTCCTCTTGGGTTGCCTGATTTCCACTCTCTCGTGCTTCAATCAGCTCCTTGTTGCTCCCCCGATCATGTTACCACTGCTTCGTCAAGGCTTCAGCTCCACGATCAATCTCCTTGCATTTAATGTGTCTTCAAGATGACTAAGGTGATGGGAGTAGGTCAAATCTCCTACAACTAATGGGTAGTTGTTTATCCTAAGAGATTCAACTAGATGGGTCTCTTAGAAGAGTTAGACAACGATTTACCAAGAATGCTTAAGTCCAATCTCTAGGAAATGGAGAAGTTCGAGCACATTTCGATGTTGAGGTTGGAATCCTCATTGGAGTTGTAATCTCAAAGGAAATGGCTTAGAACTCAATGAAATAGAAGCAAAGAATGAAGGATATGCATATGTAAACACATTACCTTCTATTACTCCAAAAACCCATAAAAATGCCCGAGAATTGACTGCCTTTTATAAAAAATTCGAGCTCCAACGGTCAAAAAACAAGCAGAAAAAGGCCTGTTTGATGTCATCGAAGATCAAGTCTTTGATGTCATCGAGAAAATCCGGACAATATGATGTTTTTTCTTGCTGGACATATCTGAACCATTTTTCAATGTCATCAAACATCAAGCCTTCGATGTTGTCGAAGGGGTTCGATGTCATCGAGAAAATCCATATAATATGATATTTTGTTGTTGGACATATACGGATTTGATTTTCGATGTCTTCGAAAGTCTTCGATGTTATCGAACATCAAGCCTTCGATGTCATCGAAGTCTCATCAAAAACTGTTGTTTTGGGCTATCTTTTACACAACAGTTTCGCACCTCTTCTAGCATTCTTTGTTATATTTTTCTTGCTCTCTTAAGGCTGAGGGATGATCAAATTAATATACCTAATTAAGACAATATCATCTAGGGGCTCTAAGGTTATTTTGGATCAAGGGTTAGGGTCACCAAGGCCATCTGTTTACATATTCTTGCCGCCTTGATGATTCTGCTCCGTTATGTCTTCGGTCTTCACTTTCCAAAGGCTCAACCGACTTTACGATACAATGACTCATGTGATTGACAAATCAGGGTGCAAAAATGAGTGCACTAACAATCTGATTACAGATATAAAGTGTTTACATGCAGTCATGTTTGGCTTTAAGTTGTAACTTGATTATAGGGAAACATTTGTCTGTGTTTGGACAACTTAAAATCTATTTACAACCTGTAAATAGATATTCACTCACAACAAAGTTTGGAGTGGTAAATCCTTTAAAAATAATCAAACGACGTATAAAGTTTTTATGAAAGATAGATCATTGTGATAAGCCCAACTCAATAAAGCCTGTGGTCAATTTTTACAGTAAATAAATTATTTGGTGAGCCACAGAAATGGGTCCACTAATTCAAACATGACACTAAGGTTTGATAACATCCTAATGTGTGAGAAGTTTCAACCCTACAAAAGTAGCAAAGAGAAAGAGAAAGAGAGAGAGAGAGAGAGAGGTTTGTCTTCTTTTTTTTCTTCTTCATCTTCTTCTTACATTTTGGGTCCTCATAGCCATTGGAAGATGATTCGCAACTCTCCATGCTTTGAAATTTTTTTAAAAGTATAGCCGTTGTCTGAAATCCATTTACCTGTAATATGAAACATGACTTTTTGTCATGTTTTAGATTACATATTACAGCCTGTGATCTTATTACAGGCAGATATACCCATCCAAACACTCGCTATAATCTGATTACCTATAAACAAATTCCTACTTAAGGACTTTACAAGCATCTAAACAACCTCTTATGATTTTTGTGAATAATTCTTTGTTACCACTTTACATAGATCCAATTCGTTGAAACAATCAGTTGTAGAGAGTGTAGAGCGAAAATGCTAAATAGAGTCAACATGGAGATAAGAAGGCTTCAGAAATCTACAGGTGGCTTAGTGACAGATTGTGAAAATCCAAGTTATGAGAGATTCACTGTTGGCTTAGTAGGGTAAAGCATAAACCTTCAATAAATTGGGCATGCATTCCCTAAGAATTCAAGAAAAAAAACCCAAACTTTCTTTTAAGAAATAAAAAACACTCAACTATACTAGAAAATTTAGAGATTACATGTATTTATAGAGCTCTCTAGCCAAAGCAAAGGAATTCCTTATATGAAACTAACAAAAATATTCATTAATCTCATTGCCATGTGGGTATTCAATGAATTGGAAATAACACAATATCAAACTTAACTAATTTCATATTGTTCTAACATCATTTTATACCTGTAACACCCCGTACTTTTCAGTACTCGGGTGTTACCATGAGGGCCTAATTTAGGATCGCAAACCTGATTTAGCAAACCAATTACCCTCACCTGTTAAGGGCAAACTTCACACATATATCAAGTCATCCATCCGTCATATTTGAAAATGAAGCATCACATCACAAGAGAGGTCTGTTTTAGGGTTCAATCACCCTGATAGATAAATCAAATGTTCGCTGTCAATATCAAAAGCCGAATCATCAAAACTCTTCATTCATTAGACAGACCACTTTCTGTGAGGCAACTGTGAATTCATTGGACTTTGGGAGCATCGGTCTAAGTATATCCAGATTAGTTTGGGAATGTTAGAGGACAAACATGATCTGACCGACCACCAGATGATGCCCACCTGAACTATACTCAAAGTCAGACGGGTAGCCTATCTTAAGTTGATCCATAATAACTCATTTTAAATGTATGTATGTATATATTATAATACAAAATGATTTTATAATCATTTGTAATAATATATATGTTATTTAAATTATTCAAATTATGTATATCATTTATTTTATATTATTTAAACTAAATATAAAATAAATTTTATGCCAACACATTATTATATAATTGAAGTATATTAATTAATACCTACATTTTATAATTTTAACTATATATTATCATATTATACTATATATATATAATATATATCAGATAATATTAGTTTTACTATACTATATATGCATATATAATCACAAAAATATATTATAAATATTAATGATTGTAAATAAATACTTATCAATAACTATTAATGTATTATACTAAACAAATATGTATATATATTTCTATTATATAATTTAATATAGAAAGTGGCCCTGGGTGGCTCAATAGCTAGATGAACAGTTCTGACCACGAGTGGGGACCATATTCTACCCTGAATCAATGATAACTAGCACTTAATGGCCATGATTCAGATGATATGGCCCACCTAAGACTTGGATCTGCCTCATACTCTAGATCGAGCCCTATTTTGGGCCAACAAAAGAGATGAACGGAAAGGATTAGGTCACAAACCATTGTGGACCCCACTTTGGTGTGGTGTGTGCATAACCTATGCATGCACCCTCCCTGCACTGGGTGGAAGCCCAGTCAAATCGGATCTAACCCGATATTTCCCCAAAAAAAGTAGATTTCTCTCCTTACTTCCCACCCACGCTGTTTGAAACAACCATTCCCGTACATGGATTTGTGGCCCACCATTAGCGGATGTTTAGTTGATTCAAACCATTCACAAATTCCAGGACAATGGTCCTACCAACCCCAGATAGTTTCAACCGCTGGATCTCACACCCACGTGATCATAAACGCCATTAGAAGAAGCTGTTTATGCTTCTTCTCTTTCCAAAAATGGAAAGACCAGTTTTCTCTCCACGTTGGCGATCCGCGTGAGGAGAAATTGTCAAATCCTAGCCCTCCATATAGATTATCTCAGCCACCCCCTGCCGTTCATGCAGATTGGGGCTGTCAGTAGAAATCGACGCCAGTTTTATGGTGCCAACGGTTTCTCCCTGCCACGGAATAAATCCAGGTCGTTTAACGTTAATCTAACATATTTGGGGAAGTCAAGGTAGTGCTAAAAGGAGGAGGAAATCGAGCAACAGCACCCTTCCTCCCATTCTCGTTGCTGCCCTTAAAAATCAGCTAAAATCCTTCTCCCTTCGAAACCACCAACCCAACCATCCTTAAGCTTCGAAAAAGCTTGCTTGCAAGCTTCCTAAGGTCCATTAGGACCATTTGTAAGAAGCAGATCAGAGGAAGGAGCAGTGTTTTGGAGAACGCCATTAATGGATGCCTCCTTCTTCCTCGTTCAAACCGCACCAGGTTCATTTTGAGTCCGTCGGTTCTAATTGATTCTGAGCGTTTCGAAAGTCTGGGGAGAGAGAAAATGAAAGAAAGAAGAGGAGAAGTAGGAGGGAGCTGCTGTTGAGTCAGCTCGGCCGAAATCGAGTTCTACTGGGACGTCTTGGGTTGTTGTTCAATCGACCCACTTGTCGTTGCTGCTGAGCCTGGTTCAAGCTTGGGGTGTTGCTGGATGTTCCAGGAATAGGGATAGTAGGAGAAGAAGAAGTTAGAAGCAGAGAGAGAAATGAGAGGGTAGAGGGAGTCGGGTCATTGGCTGCCCGACCTAACTGAGTCGAGCGCGGCTCGACCCCAGTTTTGGTCTAGGTTGCTGGACGGCAAAATTTTTAAAAAATAATAGAAAAAAAAAAAGAAAAAGAAAAAGGGAGAAACAAAGGAAGAAGAGAGCAGAGAGAGAGAGAGAGAGAGAGAAGAAAAGTGAGAGAGAGGGCAGCTTCGGGCTGCTGTCCAGTTGGAATCGAGTCGACTCGGTTGGGATCGAGTCTGACTCGGTTGAGCTATGTGTGGATCTGATCTAGGTTAGTTGGGATTCCAGTAGGAAAAAAAAGGATAGGATGGAGAGTAAGGAGAGAGAGAGAGAGAGAGAGAGAGAGAGAGAGAGAGAGGGGGTCGAGTCAACTTGCTTTGCCAAGTAGTGGTCGCCAAGTTGACTCGATCAGTGCTTCTTTGCACGTTCCAGCAATATATATATAAAAAAGGGGGTAGAAGAAGAAGTGGGATAGGAGAAAGAAAGAAGAGAGAGAGTGTTAGGAAGAAGAAAAGAAAGAAAGAAATGAAGGAGAAGGAAAGTGAAAGAGGGTAGAGAAAAGAGAAAGAGAGGGAGTGAGTCGACTCGTTGTCGAGTCATGGAGATTCGGTCACTTGGTCAAGCGAAATTCGATTCAAGTGCGAGTCGGGCTAGCTGAGTTGAATTCCAAACCAAAAACAAACCAAGCTCGGGTTGAGTTGGTTCAAGTCAAGACGAGCAATCGGGACTAGATCGGATCGGTCAAATCAGGTAAGTTTAAGATAACTACTTAGATTAGAAATAATCATTAAATAGATTTGTTAGAATTTTTATTGTATATTGGGAAAATTTCTAACATGGGGTTAAATTGATTCAAGCTAATTCACACCTTCAAACCCTACGAAGAAGTGGACTTACATCCTAAGGTGAGGACTCACCCTTTGAGCTTCCCACTTAAATTAACCAACCCAGACATGAACAATGCTTTAATTTCATGTAATTAGTAGCTCTAAGTTATTTTATAGTTACTTATCTCATGTTATGAATATGCTAATATGTTGCACGATTGACTCATGTAATGTATAATTATTGTGTCTCTTTAATATTAGCAAACATTCGGTTGCCACATGTTGTGGAGTTTGCTAATTAACCAAATGTTGTTGTTTGTGATTATCTTCTGGATTGAATATAACATGTTAAGGACTTATCATCTTGCGGGCCCTATTTGACTTATACGGGGTTGATCATACACCTGCCTTATATAACTTGGACCACACTTTGCCTTACATGGATTAGACCGCATAATTACTCCATGTGGCTTGGACCGTTAATTTGCCCTTGGTGGCCTTGATGGAACATTGGTGCCTTTTGTAGCTATTTGATTCTCTCTTCATTTTACAGCATTCGTATGGTGTCTTCCGGATGGAGTGGGTGTTCGCTTAGCGATTTCCTAGCCATCTTGTGGTGTTCATATACGATATGATTTCTGGGTGAAGTAGAGTTTTGCATGTTGGGTTACTAGCCATCTTGTGGTGTTCGGTCGTACCATGATTTTCGGGTGAAGCGGGTGTTCGCTTAGAGATTTACTAGCCATCTTGCAGTGTTCATGTATGATATGATCTCTGGGTGGTCTAGATTTTGTATGTTGCTTGTCCCTTCATGTTGCGGTGTTCAGTCGTACCATGATTTCCGGGTGGAGCGAGTGTTAGCTTAGCGATTTCCTAGTCACCTTGCGGTGTTCACGTACGATATGATTTTCAAGTGAGGCAAACGTTTGAATGCTTGGTTTCTAGTCATTGTATGGAGGTCGTAAGATTGACTATTTTGACTATCTGGACATGTCCCTTTGCATTGCGGTTTTCATTACATTCCCTTAACGCTAAAATTGTGCTAACTAGCTTAATTCTGAATGCATGATCATGATTCTTGAGTTGCGTTGTTTAAAATGCCCCTTCTCATACATTGCGATTTATGTTGGATTATGAATGATGAGTGCGTAATCTAAAAGGGTGCTCCTCACTGCGATAGCCATTGACGTTATCAAATCGTAACAGTTGATGTAGGTGTAAAGTGAGCCCATGTTATTTACTGGGTTGCTAGAGCAGATCTGAGGAGCTAGACGGGGTCCCTGCGGCCCATATCGAGCTCCACCACTAGTTGATAGATTCCTGCTGTGTTTAATGAACTTGGTTATTTGTGATTGTATAAGTCCTGTATGGGCGCTACGTTTGGATTTTTATTATAGTTGGAACATTTTTATTTAAATGCATGGTTTACTCTAGTTTCGTTGTTGTTGACTCTGATTAATGATAAGTGGTTCAAATTTACACTGAATTTTTGAGGTTAACACTCGGGTTTTTAGGAAATGGGTCATATACTCGGGTCCTGAAAACACGAGGCATTAGTATGGACAACATAAATAAAATAAATACATCATAATGGGCTCCACAATCTTAACACGATACCATGGTAAAGGGTGGTGACTACCTCACTGTACTATCCATGTCCATGTAAAAGTCTCTGCATAAATATCTGTAAAGGATGATGCAGTTGGTGTGAGCCCCACCATGATGTATTTTTAAACCCACTCCAATTAGCAAGTCAATTACCCAATTTTTGGTCTAAGAATGAAAAACCAAATATATTCATGATTCAGGTGAACTGCATGGTTGGAACGTATACCGACACCACTCACCCTCCAACATGTTTCCCTTAATGTGGCCCACTTGAATGATGGATAGGGTTGATATTTGAGCCTTAAATCTAACATGAGATGACACACTTGGTGGTCGGGTGGATTTGACATAAACATCACAGTGGGGCCCATTGAGCTTCTAACCACTTAAGATTGTAATTAAGGTATCTTGTTGTCTAGTTCGCAGGAGACCACCTCTCTCTCTCTCTCTCTCTCTCTCTCTCTCTCTCTCTCTCTCTCTCTCTCTCTCTCTCTACACACACACAACACACACAAAAGAATTAGGATTTCATGAAAACACTAGTTATAGTACTTTACTACCTTATAGTTTTTCATATTTCATACTAAATTAGAAGTTATGATCCTATATTAACTCATGTACCTAAATAGATCAAATCCCTTTACTATCATAGCCATCCACCATTTATCTAATACCCATGAAAATCAAGTTGTGGATCCCTAAATTTAACTCATTAGAGTACCATCAAATGTAATTAAAACATTAAGAAAAAATTACCAGTTGAAAACATTTATAAAACCTTATAGCCAGGCCTAGTGGAAAAACCACTTGATGAACATTTGATCTTTAAGATCTAAGCCATAAGATAGTTTTTAAAAACCAGTAGATCTCTTTTGAATCATGTGAGTCTCATTTAGAGCTTGATATATGCACTCAACTACACCCACTGTTGTTGGCCACATAACAACCTTATGAAAGTAAACCAAAACACATGTAACCAAGTCATGAACTCCTCACACATCCACAGTTTGTTGATTGATCAAAGGTAGTGCATCCAAAAGTTAATCATAGTTAAGGTATAATGGCCTTTCAAGTCTAAAAACTTAAACTTGATCTACCAATGCAAGTGTCTAATAATTCCAGTACCAGCAGCCTATTTCTATGATATGCACCCTTATGTTAGTAGGGTAAAGGCACACCGATTTGTCATACCCGATGGTGGGGACCTTCGACCTTAACTTGTCAGACCCATTTTGTAGGGTGTCTACATAGTAATAATGATAATGATGATGATGACGATAGCCATAGGTAAGTCCTATAACCAACTAGGTAGTCATGGAACAATATGTAAAATTCATGATCCACAACACTCCCTTGGTCAATGATCGTTTTGTCTGATCTCAAGTTTCCAAGGGCAACGAGAGGAATCTCTCTTTTAACCATCTTCATATATGTTTTAAATGCTCATACATATTAACTATGGAATTGCAACCTGTCCATTTAGGACCCATGGTGTAACACCCCAATTCTCGAAACCCGAGTACACTACTCATTTTCCAAAAACTCGAGTGTTAACCTTTAACTGTGACTCAAATTTCACATACATTTTTTTCTTTATCAGAGATACTAAACTAGTGGAATATAATTAAATCAAGTATATGAGGGAGTCCAAATATACATAACCAAGATTTCAAGTGGTTACCCGAAAACTTAAACCAATGTTTCATAACTAAAGATTGAACAACAAAATAATAAAAGTAATCTAGAAATTAGAGCAACATAGCCATCGATCTCTCCATGCGACGCATCAGAGTCAACTCATACATCATCTACGTATCCTGCACACTGAATACGGTTTGATAGCATCAATGACTATCCCAGTGAGGTATAACCCCTAAGATTTATCGTATCATCAAGATAATTAAGCATAGTTATCAGGAACAGTATTTAACAAATATTTCACAATGATTATCATAGAAATCAAATAAGGTTCATCATATACGGATTCATTAAATAAATTTCACGAAGATAATCTTGTTTAAATGCACAGATGCATGCGCATGCTCACAGACCTGGGGATGCACATCCAGTTGGCAAAAAGGTCACCCAAGGAGAACTACCCACTCAGAAAAATACTCAAAGGTACACCCAAGGAGAACTAGTCACCCTGAAAAGTACTCAAAGGTATGCCCAAGGAGAATTAGCCACTCAGAAAAGACCATACAACGAGGACACCCAAGGTAAGTAAGCTTCCTAGAAGAGTATTCTATGATACTTCTAAGGAAAACTAGACACCCAAAAAAGTCTATGCGAAAAGGACAGCCCATGGTAGTCGAATGCATGCAACGAAAACTTAGGATCACCAAGTAAAATACTCTACGGTACAACCCGTAGTGACTCAAGAAAACTATGCATCTTGTATCGACCACCCGATAAAGTCTGTATGCTATGAAGATGCATGATTAGCCCAGTCATTATTATTCTAATTTCAAACAACCATTTTAAGAAAGCTCAAAGATCACTATGGGGGGTTTGTCACCAAGCATAGGCCGACAGCTCAGGCATAGTGTCTCATTCCACCATCCCTGTCTCATGAGACTAACAGGTATAATGTTTTAAGGGTAACATTTTCAACTAGTGGCCAAACATTGTCCAACAAGTGGAACTTACCATCGCAAGATCGTATGAAAATGGTCTGTCAAAGCCACGTAGGCAAATATTCCATCGAAACTACAATGACAAATAGTTCATCCCAAGGATGCGATAAAAATGGGATTATCCTTAAAAAGCCTTGTAGGCACAAATGACCCACAAGATGGTAATTCCACAACAGACGTTTCTATTTAATCTTATCAGGATAAATGACTACCAGTTCAAGGACCTCCCAAAAACAACATAAAGTAATCACAAGTGGTGAAACGAGCCACGCATAATATCAATAGCATTTACACATATAAAGTGGGATATTTGAGATCTATCACATGTTCAGATATTTGAATGTAAATCCAACGATCAATCATTTATGAAGAATCATTCAATAAGAAATTAACATTTATTATATTAAGCAATCAATAAAATAAACAAACTAAGTTAACTATCAAGATGTAGAAAAGCTTAAAGGGTGATCCTCACCTTAAGATGTGGATTCATTCTTTGCTTGATTATAGATCACTAGGGAGCACTAAATGTTCACTTTAGCCTAAAATACCATACTTGACTGGTTAGGGTCTAATGGATGCAAATGTATTCCAATGGTTATGTATCTAAATATAAAAATTAGGAAACCCACTTTCCCCAGTAAATTCAGCAATTTAACATATATTTGTTTGTGGAAAGCTTAATTGGATGGTTCAAGAGATCATTTACCTTACTACTTCGAGATGACCCAAAAGTGTACTTAAACTAGGTTCCAAGAGGATCCAATTAATTAGACTTGTATGGAGAATTTAGAAATCCTACATTCAATCCAAAGATGACTCAATAGTTCCAATTAAACTATAATTGATACTCTAATTAGGGGATATATGACTAACTCACCTCAAACAAGATGATCACTCCATTGATTTAAAGAGGTATATTCTAATATGAGGAAATGAATGATTTTACCTACAATCAAAACATTAATAATTAATAATACCCCTAATTCAACCCTTAATTTAGCTTAAAGAAGCATGAAAGCACAGAGTTAACTCACCGAGTTCATTACTCAGCTCACTCAGTTCCAGCTTATGATAATTCGGTTTTCGTTTGGTCCCGTGGAATGGATGCCTCGCCAAGCATTCTCTCCAAGGATGTTGAATTAGTTCCCAGCCTCCAGTAGATCTCATTCAACACAGATCAAGAAGATCCTACTGAGTTAACCTGACGTGCCGACCAGAATATCACTTAAACTCAATTCCAAACCCGAGTTTGAATAGTGGCTGCAACAACTCTTCTTTAACATAGTTGAAGCCGATCTAAACTTGATCTACGGAAGAAAATAACTGAACTCCAGCCAGGATTTATGTTGAACTCAGTATGTGACTCATTGAGTAAACCCAAAGACGAGTTACACAACTCGATCTCTACTTGGATTCGAACCAATAACCCAACTTCTCCATCCCCTTCTTCTCCCTCTTCTTTCTTTCTTCTCTTTGTTTTCATCGAACCCAACAGACTTTGGACTCAACTCAACCGAGTCCGAGCAAGTCAGAGACTTAACTCAAGTCGAGATGGTGCAGTGTAGCAACGAGCTGCACTCTTTCTTCTCTCTATCTCATTCTCTCTCCACTAGAATTCCGACAACACCCAGACCAAAACCCAAACCTGACTGGATCTCGACTCAGTCGAGTCGAGCTAGTGCGGCTAGCTGCACTCCCTTTCTTCCTTCACTATCTTTCGTCATCGTCTTCTTTCTCCTCTTTCTTTTCTCTGCTGGAACGACCAGAAAGATTTGGACACGGCCCAGACGTATAGGCTCAGAAGAAGACCCAACCAGATTCGAGTCACCTGGTGCAGTGGCTCGATGTGACATGAATGCAAGCAACATTCTCTCTATCTCTCTCTATTTCTGTCTCCTTCCACTCCTTCCTCACTGCTTCTCTCTCTCTCTCTCACACACCGTTCGTCCAGACGTAATCTGGACTCTGCCACGACTCGAACCGAGTCGACCCAACTCAATGCCTCCATAAAACGACGCCCTTTCTCTCTGTTCTGATTTTCTTTCTATTTCTAAAAGGGTTGCCCTAAAAGGCAACCTTTTATAAGGCTTTACTAATCCTCTTCTAGAGGGTTCAAATCGTAACTAATCAAAGGATTAGTTACGGTCTTTAGTTATTGGGTCTGTGCCATTTTATAATGATATAAGCAGATTATGCTTGCATGGCTGTGATCAGACAGCATGGACGGGCTTCTAAGACTCTGAGCCACATGATGAATGTCTTATATCAGTGAATGAGACCCACTAGTGTGTGATGGGTTTTTTGGATAAACGGTGAAGATGGCTCTGCTACTAATAGCAGATATCCTACGGATGGTTGATCTAATGATCAACAATGTTTGGATGGTTCGGATGGGTTGTAAGGACGTTGTGGGACCCACTGTTTGAATGGACACGATGAATTTCTCAATGATGCGTGAGAAACTCGGCCGCAGGTGGTATCTCATGCAGCATCTCGTGCAGCTGCGAGATATCCTAACCACCTCTAAAAGGACTTTAGGAAGCCCTAAATCCAACGTACGAGAAGCTTCAGAAGTTTTTTGAAATGGGTGTGTGGTTGAGATCAAGCCAGCTCTCGAAACAGCATGAATCTTTCCGTAACTGCTTTTGGCTTGCGCAAACCCTAAAACGAGGTTGAAATAGAAGGCTAAGATTTCCAAACTTGGATGGCTAAGATGGTAAGGAGATTCCGCACTCGGATAGCCAGCTCAACAAGGATTTGTCTTTCCATTTCAAGAAAATTCTCATGTAACTTTTCTTGTGAATGAGTTTGTCTGCACATACCATCACACCAGTGTGCCGTACATCCACAGGTTTGACTGGATCTGAGAGCCGTAGATGATGGATGGTTCAGATCTTTCTTACCATTGGTGCAGGTGGGCCACGATTAACTCCAGCGAGGCAGTGAAAGGAAAAGGAGTTTCTGTCCTTCCAAAAATGGCTACAAGCACAGGTGATCGTGCATGTGTGTAGAAGAATTTGTGGTGTGGTCGGAATTGTGGACCGCACACAATGGATGGCTCAGATCTACCCAATGAGCACCGTGGTGGGACCCATCTTAAACAACAAACGACCGTCTTTTTGAAACGGGCTCTAGCGGGAAAAGTAGGGAGAAAAATCTCCTTTTTCTTTATTTTGTTGAGTCAACACAGTCAAACTGTGTTGACAGAATGGTGCACAGTGAGTGCATGCACCTCTCATACACACACAGTTACTGTGAGGCCCACATTGATGTATGCTCCAATCCACTCTGACCATTCGATGTTACGTGTCCAATAGGGACCTCTGACTCAAGATCAGGTAGATTTAAAGTTTGGGTGGGCCATATCAATCGAAACTTATGGTCTTGAGGTGTCGATCACGTCGATCCGACGATTAGATCATTCATCAATGGTAAAGAGGTTTTAGGGCCTACCTAGACGGAAGTCAATGGTTTGATTTATCTATTAAAATGATTAAAATCCTAAAAATAGATTTACCTGATGATGTAATGGTCTCTCATCAGAGTTAACGGTTGAAATGAGCGGATTGTCACTTATCCAACGATAATGAATAACATAGGTTAGGCATGTATATTCATACCATATGCTAATTTAGATTATAATGGTAACATTCGAGTATGAAAATGCACAGGGCATAACACATGGTCATCATGATCTACAGACAAGTTCATCAATATTACAAAGTATCATTAATGGATAAGATTCACATTAGTTTTTTAGGGCACAACTCCAACAGATTTTGCACTTCATTATTCCTTGATTACTCCAGCTAAAAATTGTCAACATTAACATTAGTATTTTAAGCCATTTGAAAGATGAGAAAAGCATCAGTGAGAAATGAAATTTAAAAACTAAAATAAAATAAGTTTTAATGTCATCTCAAGAAAATATTTTATTATATTTAAATGGTTATAAAGATTATATAATTGTGAAACATTCCACAACGGTTGTATGACTTTACCCAATAAGACTATGGTCATGAGAAAGCATTAAGTTTAGTGAGACATCTTATAAATAAAAAATAAATAAAAATTAAAGTAAAACAACACAACGTAGCATGACTTGGCATGTGGTTGGGCTTCCCTATGACCCGACTAAGTTATTGAGCAAAGCAAAAGGCTGATTATTGGGTTATGAAATTACATAAGAGGTACCCTTTGATAGATGGCTTGATTATTTCAAATGAGTACCACGCTACATTTATGGCATGAGCATTAGATGACTTGTACACGCATGTGGTGTAATATCCCTAAAATTTTTGCGCACGAGTAGGTATATGAATGCTTTTCTACGTGTTTATTTTAATTATTAGAATTTTATTTAGATGAACATGTGTCACGCCCCAAACCCGGAGATCGGACTCACAGGAATCCCGATCGCCGAATCCAATGCGACAGCCTCCGTAGTACCCCATTCTCGGCTCCCAACGCCCATATGCCAGATTCCGATCCTAGGATCCTATAAAGAGAATTTTTTTTCCAACATACATTTATCTCGTAAGAAGCATAACCACAAGTATACCCAAATCATAAAACAACATCATCATCACATATCCACTAATATAAACTTTTGAATACAGTGTTAAAAGGGAAATACATATGTCGAAAATCAAAGCTCCAGAAGTCCGCTACATGCTTCAAACTCAACGCTGCTACGACCTAACATCACCTGCACGCATCTATCATGCATAAGCTTATAGAAAGCTTAGAGGGTGGTGTAAGTATGTGCACAAGATAAGTGCCAAGTATTCAATGCAGTGCCACAATCATACAATGTTGGAAGTATTGGCAAGATTATGAATCATACGATAACAGAGTAAGTGAAAATACTAACAAGTCCATGAGTCATACAATATCAGAGTACGTAATACAAATCAGCTATGTAAATGAGGAGTCAAAGAGAGCCAAATATCAGATGCCGAGAGTACAATGCAATATATAAATCTTGCTAAGTCCGTCTAGGCCATATAAGTACAGAAAACATAACAACCCAAAATGCCATATGCCTGCGGATGCAATATACGATGCGAATGAAATGACCAAGCTGGAGTGTGAGGTCGAGATGATAATACGTAATATCGCCGACTACGGGGTCCATCACAAGGGACTTCTATCCAAACCAGTCCCATACCTAAATTTGGATAGTCAGACTCAATGTGGTAAACTCCTGATCTCAGGTTAGTCGCACGCCCAACCGAAATCCTGGCCATGCAAAGGTACACATAACAAATAATTGCGCACCACCAGCCCGAGTGGATAGTGAATGAATGAATGAATGAGTATGAAATTCCTGTTCAATAAGTCCACATATCAGTATGGTTCCTCTCTGGGAAATCATTAGGATCTATTACACTCCAAACCAGATTGTCGTCCCATCGCGTGCAACAAAGTGAGTGGAAGAGACCTCACTATCCGCCTGCCAATATTGGGCCCAGCTCGTCGATAGCGGACCCATTCCTTGAGCTGGTCAGACACAACCTAGCATTGCCCCCTCCTCTCGAGCAGGTAAGGTCGTACCCCCTTCCAACCAACCCGATATAATGGGAGACGCGGCCTAACCGTATACGGCCCTCATGGGCTCATACATCCACTCGGTCTAGACGTTGGAGCAACCTCTGGAACCAAGAGAGTTTAGGGACTTTCACCCAGGGATATCTATAACACCTCATGTATAATAGATTTTCGGTGTCCATCTAGCCATCCATGAAATAATTGTGGAGGTTACGGCCCTGATGTCGCTAGGGTATACGGTGGTCATGTCACACAAATGCGAGATACATGAGTCACATAGTCCAATCATGTATCAATCTTGCGCATACCGTGCGCTCATGTGAGACAACTCCGCCTATCAGGGAGTCCCATGAACAACCTACCCTATGGCATATGTAATGGTCAATCACATCTCATAACAAACATACAGATGATGTGTATGGGCATGTATTATGATGTTATACTGGCTTCGATAATCATCATCAACAATCAGCCTTGACAATGTGGACATTTAACCAACATTGTCCCCCCAAGGGGTGGCCCACATAGAGCCTAACATATAGTGGACCCATGGCCTCGCAAAGGGCCTGATATACAACATCATGGGCCTCACTCAAGAGCTTAATACACATTACGATGGGCCTTTCACATGGGCCTAATATACATCACAATGGACTCCATCGCCTGGCCTTCAAATAGACCACAATGGGCCTCATCTCATAGGCCTCATATACATCACATTGGGCCTTAAACACGGGCTTAATACACATCACAATGGACCTCAAATACGAGCCACATATACATCACATAGGTCGAATACACATCATAATGGGCCTCAACTACGGGTCGCATTACATCACATAGGTCTCAACAATTGACCTCAGCAATCGAAATCGGCCTCTACAATCAAAATTGGACTCAACAATCGGAATCAACACTCGGAATTGGCCCCGATACTCGGCCTCGACAATCAAAATCGGCCTATACAATTGGCCTCGACAATCAGAATCGACCTCGATACTCGGCCTCGACAATCGGAATCGGCCTATACAATCGACCTCGACAATCAGAATCTACCTCGATACTTGGCCTTGACAATCGGAATTAGCCTATACAATCAGCCTCGACAATCAAAATCGTCTTATACAATCGACCTCGACATATCAGAATTGGCCTCGATACTCGGCCTCGACAATCGAAATCGACCTATACAATCTGCCTTGACAATCAGAATCGACCTCGATACTCGGCCTCGACAATCAGAATTGGTCTATATAATCGGCCTCGATAATCGAAATCAGCCTATTCAATCGGAATCGGCCTCGACAATCGGAATCGGCCTATATAATCGACCTCAACAAATCAGAATCGGCCTCGATACTCGGCCTCGACAATCAGAATCGGCCTATATAATCGACCTCGACAAATCAGAATCGGCCTATACAATTGGCCTTGACAAATCAAAATCGGCTTCGATACTCAGCCTCCACAATCGGAATCAGCCTATACAATCGACATATAAACAAGGCGCGATCGATAGATGAACAACCGATCAACCATAATATAAAGATCAGCCCTTGGCCGTGGTTACATCAAATCCAATAGCACGGAGCCATCCGTCTATAGTGAATGAGGCCCACTTATTTAAGTTATCTCACTAAGAGAATGATGAGAATGAGCCTGACAAGGCCTAAGAGAAGGTCACAATGTGGACATTGAACCATCATTGCCCATTAATGTGGACATCTAACCAACATTGCTCCCAAGGAGTGGCCCACATCAGGGATTTATACACAACGTATCGGCCACACATGCATCACGTTGGGCCCCATTGATGGGCCTCTCATACATTGTGTTCGGCTTCATACAAGGGCCTCAAACAAATCACAATGAACCCCGCCCATAGGCCTCGAATACATCACAATGGGCCTCGCCCATAGGCCTCGACGCTGGGCCTTATCAAATGGGCCTCATATACCACATAATGGGGTGGGCTCGGCTCGTTCTAAATGGGCCCACCAAATGGATAACTTGGGTACAACACGTACATCACGTGGAGGTCACGTGAATGGACGTTATGAATACAAAATACATACATCTAGGTGGGCCTCATACATCCCCAAAAAAAGAATCATATCAAAAGATCAATTAGACCATATCGTATCTAACAGTAGAAATAATGATTTCTACGGTTAAATTCCAGTGGGCCCTACCATAGGGTTTATTTCCCATCCAGCCTATTCATAAGGTCACAAAGTCCTGGATTTAGAGGAAAAACAAATATCATATTGGTCCAAACTTTGAAGCCCAAGGGTTTAATGGTGGACATTCAAACCCACTGTTTTTTATAATGTGGTCCACCTGATCCTAAATCTGTCTCATTTTTCTTTTAGTATCAGGCCTTAAAATTATCTTTTAAAATGGTTGGATGGTTTGGATGCAACACATGTATCATGGTGGGGTCCACATGGACAGCTGGACGACATAGATATAGCACATACCTCATGCATGGGGCCCACATGGCATGAGGCGTCAATACAGCAGCTATTATGTTGCTGTATGAGTACACTAGCCAATCCTCTTGCAAGTGGGTCGCACGTGGGGCCCACCATAACGTTTATCTCCCATCCAATATTGTTAATGAGGTCATACAGACCCGGTTGAAGAAGAAAAACAAATTTCATAATGATCTAAAACTTCTATGAAATCCAAAAGGATTTCAATGGCAGACGTTTAGTCCTCACTGTTTTATGACGTGGGCCACCTGAGTTCCAGGTGCGGCTGATTTTTGGGAGGGGGCTCACTGCCCTAAAGGGCCATCAAATGCAAGGCATTGATGTTCAACGCATATCATGGTGGGGCCTATGCATGGGACCCACGTCCCTGCCTTAACGCCTACGCAGTAGTAGGACACTGCTGACGTGCAGCAGCAGCGCCTGCTGCATCTCTTATTTATTTATTTTTTTTTATTTTCTCTGGGTATTTCGAATGTGGGGCCCGCATCATGAGAATTTACTCCGCCCATTAGATTCTATGGCTCAAGACTGTCCAAAAGAGCCCAATATCCAGCATGTTTTGGCGAATCGAAACATCAATGTGGGTCCTAATAGCCTTGAACGGTAGAAATTCTTATTTTATATGCTATGGCCCGCCAAAAAATCGGATTGGCTTCATTTTTTGGATCAATGCCTAAAAGAGGCTTAGAAATAGGATGGACGGCGTGGATTAGATGTACACATCAAGGTGGGGCCTACATGAGTCGCCCTCTCCAAAGCTTGTTGAATCAAGCTAATATTTTTGGTTTTCAGTTCACGTCCAACGTCCCTGGACATTGGACAATCTAGGCACAACACATATATAAGGTGGGGCTTGCTCAGGTGGGCCACCAAATGCACGGATGGTGTGGATAAGACATACATCAAGTGGGGTACATCTGGGTGGGCCACACAGCCACATCATCACATAAGAAAAATGAAAAAGAGAGGGAGAGAGAGAGAGAGAGAGAGAGAGAGACACGCATGTGATGGACGGACCCCAACACTATAGGCCCTCCCTTCCATGCATCACAACATAAATCAAGTGGGTCCCATTACATGTGAGCCCACATATCAAAATCAACGGTGGAGATCCTTTCTCCACCAAAATGCAAGGTCTAGATGACCCTATTCATGCAAGAAAAATAAACATCACAATGGGGTCCATGGAAAATGGCCCCATTATGGAATGATCATGAGGATCAAGGTGGGCCATCGGCCACACCTAAGGTCCAAAGTGAGATCCATACCATCAATCGTTAGGCCTCACTTGGCCCATCATCAAAGCATTAAATCTAGGCCTATAAAGCACCCACCTTTGATCTTCTTGGACTTCTTCTTCCATCAACGCATCCTAGAGCTCCGGGGGATACATTTTGACGGTTGACATAGTCTTTCGAGGGTGGGATTGGATGGTAGGAAGGTGGGCCACACTAGCTTCTCCTCCTGGAAGCCATGGACGTTGGGTGCTTGGGAGGAAAAATGAGAAAGAAATGAAAGAGAGAGAGGTTGTAAGGAGTGAGAGGAATGTGCGATAAAGTGATGGGTGATGTGTACTTTGACATGTGAGGGATGGGTTACTTTGACTTTGGGGTTGCTTGGGGATGGGGTGAAAGGTGATGTGTACTTGACATAAGATGTGATTGATGAGATTGATTTGAAAGCTCTCTCTTGGGTTTGCAAATGCGCGGCGTTTCATCGAACTGAATGCGGGCCCACATCTTCTGGCTTCGGTATTGCCTCGGCACGTGAGACGCGACATCGGAACAGCGCCGACAGCACGGTCGCTAGGGTACAATCTTGGGTTGAGCCAACTCTGATATACGGGACATGACTCAAGGTTGCACGTAACTGCTGATAACGGATCGCGGGTTGCCGGAATTCAACCGAGAGGACCACGAAAGTCTACGGAATAATATAGGCTAGGGTACGGGTCTTACAGCTCTCCCCTCCTAATAAAAATTTCATCCTCGAAATTTAAATTACAACACAACCAATACAGAGCTCACTAAGGGAGGGAAATCTTATCCAAACATAACATGCCAACATAATCAAACACCTATGAGATGGGGACAACGCCTGCGATTCTCAGCCTCTTATTCCCAAAACGCCTCACCAACACTATAATGATCCAACTGGACCTCGAATCCTATATTAGAAACAATCGAAAGTGAAATATTATATAACCTCACAATCTTAACAGTAGGGAGCTATATCATAAAAATATCTATGTTATTCAAAATCGGGGTTCTAACCATTCTAGGTTCTCAACAATTATAGAGTGCAGAGTAGCTATCAGTAGATACGTGATGTAATCTTTAAGTGTTCCCAAGTTATGCTCCGATACCAACTTTTGTCACGTCCCAAACCCGGAGATTGGACTCACAGGAATTCTGATCGCCGAATCCGGTGCCAACAGCCTCTGTAGTACCCCATTCTCGGCTCCCAGCGCCCATATGCCAGATTCCGATCCTAGGATCATACAATGAGGATTTTTTTCTAACGTACATTTATCTCATAAGAAGCATAACCACAAGTATACCCAAATCACAAGAACAACATCATCATCACATATCCACTAATATAAACATTTGAATACAGTGTTGAAAGGGAAATACACATGTCAAAAATTAAAGCTCCAGAAGTCCACTGTATGCTCCAAGTTCAACACTGCTACGACCTAATATCACCTACACGCATCTATCGTGTATAAGCTTATAGAAAGCTTAGAGGGTGGTGTAAGTGTGTGCATAAGATAAGTGTCAAGTATTCAATGCAATGCCACAATCATACAATGTCGGAAGTATTGGCAAGATCATGAATCACACGATAACAGAGTAAGTGAAAATACTGACAAGTCCAAGAGTCATACAATATCAGAGTACACAATACAGATGTAACGTCTTAAAAATTGGGGGTCGAGCATAAGCTCAACTCCCGAGTTCCAACATATCACTTATGCAACATAGATAATGATGATTAAATGTTGTCTGTATTGGTGCATTAACCATGAATGTGATTATACCAAAACAACATAACATACTCCAGAGACAGTTAAGTTACGCAAGCGGAAGACTGTGATAAGTATATAAAACATATAAGTGGTTGTAAGTCCCCAAAGTATAAACATGATACCAGGTTAAATAATTACATGTTTAGTTCCAAGATATACAAAATGTGTAAAGTGTAATGTCTTCTAATCCATATCCCTGTAGCTCCGATGACGCAACTCCAGGTCCACCCCTTCCTCTGTGCTCAACTCCAACACCAAAGGCACATGCAAATGCGGTGTATGTCCATAATTAGCCAAGTTCTTAATTAGGCTTATTCATACAGTAGATTCGGGAAGCTAAGGCACCTCCCTTTATATCATTTACCCAACGAGGATCCATCTAAGGTTTTCAATCCTAGTTTATCACCTACGATAGGCAAGTTATAGGGCAACGTCACCCCTAAATATAAAATAGTGGACAGGCAAGTTTAGGTCACTATGAAGAGGCTTGTCACCATCCTCATAGGCCTTTGTTTATACTCGAGGTCACTACAGGAAAGGCTCATCACCTTAGCGTAGGTCAATAACTCGAATATAGTGTCTCATACCACCGTATTTGACTCACGAGTTTGGTTTGCTCACTGGTCACTACGGGGAGGCTTGTCACCCGAGCGTAGGCCGACAGCTCGACCACGGTGTCCCATACCACCATGACAGGCTCATGAGTCTTAGTAGATCGCAGTACCAAGGTTAAACAGGCTTTTCACTAGTAAGTTGGTACCTTAGATTCAAGCAGTAGCGTCTATACATGGTGAGCATACATCAGGCCAATCGGGTTACTTGACAAGCTTGACTGGTATGAGCATATGCTGAACTAATTGACATGGAGCGCGTAAGCATGCCTCGTGGCCTAACCACTGTCGGCAGTCATCGTATGACTCAGATTCATCGAACGTATCTGTTGTGACGAAACTACTCAGCCACTCAATCATAAACCATTATCGACTGCCTGGACTACATCGTAGTTCAATCACACTCCAAACAACAGCATTCACATGTTATAGTTAAAGACAGCATGTGACAACCAATCGAAATACAAATCTCATTTGAGCATTTCCACAAACACATAGTACATATGTTGTCATGCATAGGCATTTCATACATAAAGCACATAGTAGTAAACTGGGTTACATAAAGGAAATTGTAACCATAGATAAGGGAATTGAGAATCCCATCTCAACACCCCCATTACATACATGTAAACAAGCATTTTCTCATTTGGGCATTTTATCAAGCACTTAAACTACACGTATTACATACATGTAATAAATTAGTTAAAACACATATTATAGCAAATCCTTTCACAAAGGAGTTGCCATGTATACAACGATCATGTATTTGCAATCAATAATCATGGCAAGCACAAGTCATAATTCCATGCTCATACAAACATTTTAACAAACACATGGAATGCATCTATTTCACATAGTTCATATATATGTGTAATATATGGGAAACATCGTATCTAAGCATATGTGATAGCAATCAAGTCAATCATAAATCAGTAATTGACATTGAAAGCCTTGAAAACCATAGCCTAAATGTTTATAGTCAGCACCTTTCGCTGGTAGACTCGTATCGAACTCAGTTTGTACACTAAGTCTTCGCTTACAACACAATGGCTACCTATTGCATGAAATATGTTAGCTATTTCATCACATACTCTATTTGGATCCCTAAAATAGATTAGGGTTAGGATTTTTTACCCGAAAATGGAATCGGAATCACCGGAATAGCGATACAGACAGGCCGATTCAGTACGTGAAACGATGGGATCGAACCCCAGGAACTCTCCCTCGCTCTCTCTCTCCTTCTCCTTTTGCTCTCTTTTCTCTCCTAGGTTTCCAAAGTTGTATGGAATGAGAGAGAGGTAGGTTAAGGTACTTATATAGGCCCAAAATTGATAGGAATGGCCCCAGGGCCATGATTGTCACGCCCCAAACTCGAAAATCGGATTCACAGGAATCCCGATCGCCGAATCCGGTGCCGACAGCCTCCATAGTACCCCATTCTCGGCTCCCAGCATCCATATGCCAGATTCCGATCCTGGGATCCTACAAGGAGGAATTTTTTTTCTTTTCTTGCATTTAACTTATAATAAGCATAACCACAAGATTACCCAATTCACAAAGACAACATCATCATCACATATCCACTAATACAATCATTCGAGTACAATGCTGAAAGGGAAATACATAAATCAAATATCAAACTCCAGAAGACCGCTGCACGCTCCAAGCTCAACACTGCTGCAACCTAACGCCACCTGCACACATCTATCGTGCATAAGCTTATAGAAAGCTTAGTGGGTGGTGAAAGTGTGTACACAAGGTAAGTGCCAAGAATGCAATACAATGTCATAAATCATATAACATCGGTAATACAGGCAAGATCATGAATTATACGATATCAGAGTAAGCGAAAATACTGGCAATCTATAAATCCATTAATGCTATTAGCCGTACCAAGGCTATGCGATATAAAAATATAATAACCAATATACTGAGGAAGCAATATAGATCAGATATGCAATGCGAAGACAGTAAGCCAAATATTATGTGTTAAGGATGCAAGGCAATATGCAAATCATGCTAAGTCCATCTAGGCTATATAAGTGCTGAAATATAACAACCCAAAATGCCATATGTCGCGGATGTAATGTAATATGCGGTGCGAGTGAAATGACCAAGCTGGAGTAAAGTCGGGATAATAGTACGTAGTATCACAAGCTATGGGTTCTATCACAAAGAACTTCTATCCAAACCAGTCTCATACCTAAATTTGGATAGTCAAACTCAATGTGGTAAACTCCTAATCTCAGGTTAGTCGCGCGCCCAACCGAAATCCTTGCCATGCGAAGGTACACAACAATTAGTTGTACACCACCAGCCCGAGTGGATAGTGAATGAAATGAATGTATGAGTATGCAATTCCTGCTCAATAAGTCCACGTATCAGTACGGTTCCTCTCTGGGATCATCACCGGGGTCTATTACACTCTAAACCAAATTGTCGCCCCATCGCGCGCAACAAGGTGAGTGGAAGAGACCTCACTATCCGCCTGCCAATATCGGGCCCGGCTCGTCGATAGTGGACCCATTCCTCGAGCTGGTCAGACTCAGCCTAGCATTGCCCCCTCCTCTCGGGCAGGTAAGGCCGTACCCCCTTCCAACCGACCACGACACAGTGGGAGACGTGGCCTAATGGTATGCGGCCCTCATGCGCTCATGTATCCACTCGGTCTAGATGTTGGAGCAACCTCTGGAACCAAGAGGGTTTAGGGACTTTCACCCTGGGATATCTATAGCATCCCATGTAGAACAGATTTCCGGTGTTCCATCTGGCCACCCACGAAATACCTGTGGAGCCTACGACCCTGATGTCGCTAGGGCGTATAGTAATCATAATAACAATGCAAGATGCATGAGTCAAACAATCCAGTCATGCATCAATCCTGCGCATGCCATGCTCTCATATGGGGCAACTCTGCCTATCAGGGAGCCCTATGAACAACCTGCCCTATGGCATATGCAATGGTCAATCACGTCTCATAACAAACATGCAGATTATGCGTATGGGCATGTATTATGATGTTATGCTGTCACATACTCATAATCGGTATCAATAATCGGCGTCAACCATCGACCTCGACAATGTGGACATTTAACCAACATTGCTCCCAAGGAATGGTCACATAGAGCCAAACATATAATGGGCCCACGACCTCACACAAAGGCCTAATATACAACACGATGGGCCTTACTCAAGGGCCACATATACACAACAGGTGGACCCTACTCATGGGCCTAATACATATCACAATGGGCCTTGCCCCATAGGCCATTTATGAATACGTCATAATGAGCTTTACCCATGGGCCATGAACACATCATAATGGTCTTTCCCCACGGGCCTCAAATATATGACATGTGGGCCCTACACATGGGTTTCGAACACATCAAATGAGTCATGCATCATGGGCCTACTACGTGTCATAATGGGCCTCAACTACGGGTCGTATGTACATCATATAGGTCACGACAATCGGCCTTGGCAATTGAAATCGGCATCGACAATCGAATCGGCATTCGGCCATGGCAATCGGAATCAATCGATAATCAGAATCGGTAAATCGGTCACAACCATCAGGATAGATCAATAATCAGAATCGGCAAATCGGTCACGTCGATAGAAGTCGGCAATCGGTCACGACAATCGAAATCGATCTATAATCGGAAAAGGCAAATCGGTCACAACCATAGGGATAGATCCATAATCAGAATCGACAAATCGGTCACGACAATCGGAATCGATCGATAATCAGAATCGGCAAATCGGTCACAACCATCGGGATAGATCAATAATCAGAATCGGCAAATCGGTCATGTCGATCGAAGTCGGCAATCGGTCACGACAATCGGAATCGATCTATAATCGGAATCGACAAATCGGTCACAACCATCGGGATAGATCAATAATCAGAATCGAAAAATATGTCACGTCGATCGAAGTCGACAATCGGTCACGACAATCGAAATCGATCTATAATCGGAATCGGCAAATCGATACTGACAACCAGCACATAAACAGGGCGGGGTGCATAGATGAACAAACGATCAACCATAATCTAAAGATCGGCCCTCGGCCGTGGGTATATCAAATCCGATAACACGGAGTCATCCGTTCATGGTGAATGGGGCCCACTTATTTGGGTTAACCCACTAAGGGAATGATGAGAATGGGCCTAACAAGGCCTAAGGGAGGGTCACACTGTGGGCATCCAATCATCATTGCCCATCAATGTGGATATCTATCCAACATTGCTCCCAAGGAGTGGCCTACATGGGCCAAACATATAATGGGCCCATGGCCTCATATAAGGGTCTAATATACATCACAATGAGCTGAATACACAGGCCTAATATACATCACCATGGGCCACGACCCATGGTCCTCAGATACATCATAATGGGCTACGACCCATGGACCTCAATATACATCTCAATGGGTTGGGCCCTGCTCATTCCAAATGGGCCCATCAATGGACAACTTAGATAAAACACGTACATCACGTGAGGGCCACGTGAATGGACGATGCGAACAACACATTACAAGGTGACCCTATCACATGGGCCTCAGAATACAAGGCAAGTGGGCCATGTCACATTGACTAAAATACAAACAGATGGGCCCTACATATGGGCCAAAAATACATCATGATGGGCCTCATAGTTAGGCCGCATTAATGGGCCTCACTAAACGGGCCACAAATACATAACGATGGGCCTCGGCACATGGGTCACAAATACACCAAGTGGGCCGCATCAAATAAACACGTACATCATGGTAGGCCCACTGTCCCAAGCTGGACGGTGCGGCAGATACATCGCCAAGGGGCCCCACGTCTAGGGATGGACAATCTGGATACAATAAATACATCAAGGCGTGGCCCACGTCAAAATAAATGGACGGAGTAGATACAACACGTACATTATGTGGGGGCCACATGAATGAACGGCATGAATGTACAACATATATATCACGATGGGTCCCACTATGATGTGGGTGAGAGTTGGACTACTTCTAAAATCATTTCAATAGTAGCCTGTGCAACATGCGTATGATGGTCAGCACTATCCAAGCATTGTCCATGTAAAACAGTACCGTCCGAACATTTTCCATGTAAATCTGCACCGTTCAAATATTGGACAACACCATCCAACATTGTCCAGCATCGTCCAGCACCATCTGGACGGTGTGGATGGGACAAATACATCACGGTGTAGCCACAGCGCCACCCAAACATTATCCAGCACCATCCAGCCCTTCCTGAATGGTGTGGATCTGAAATACATCTACCAAGGTGGGTTCCCATGTGGGGCCCACCACAAACATATATATTATTATGTTATATAATTATTATTATATTTATATTATTATTATATATGTAGCAGGTGAGATATACCACTATATATATATATATATATATATATATATATATATATATATATATATATATATATATATATATATATATATATATATATATATATATATGTACAGTAGGTGAGATATACCACCGTCCCACGCAAATGGACATGGTGGATATAAGGCACGTGTATCAAGTGGGTCTCACCGTCCCAACATGGACAGTGTGGATCTCACACGCTCATCATGGTGGGTCCACAGATGGACAGGGTGGTATAAATCACATGCATCTTGGTGGGGTCCACACATGTAGCCCACAAACTAATGGACGGCGTGTGTTTACACCGTGATAGCACACGCATCACATGCTGCTGCTGCACTTGCAGCAGCAGATGGCAGCGGTTGCTGCTTGACAACGACCGAGGTGGTCCCACGTAGGGCCCACCATAAGGTTTATTCACCATCCAATCTGTTAATAAGGTCACAGGGACCTGAGTAAAGAGGAAAAACAAATTTCATAATGATCCAACACTTCTGTTAACCACAAAAAGGTTTCAATGGCAGTCATTCAATCCAATTGTTCCCCTTGACGTGGGCCACCTGAGTTTTAAATATACCTGATTTTTAAGAGGGGACCCACTTCCCAGCAGGGCCATCAAATGCACGGTATCGATGTTCTCACACATCACGGTGGGGCCACGGCTGGGACCCAACGGTCCCAGCGTCAGGCGCAGCAGGACGCCGCTGGCGTCCTCTGGCCGTCAGCAGCAGGCGCTGCCTTGATGGTTTGGTTTTTTTTTTTTTTGATAATATGTTTTTTTACAGATTTTGATAGATGGGGTCCGCATCATTTAAATCCACTCCGTTCACTCGCTCCTATGGCTCAAGACCAGTTAAACAAGCCTAATATCTGGGGTATTTGGTGTATATGAACATTAGGTGAATTTTAATGGTAAAGAACCTCCATTTTTCAAGATACGGCCCACCAGATACTCGAATTAACTTCATTTTCTGGTTCAATGCCTAAAATGGGCTGAGAAACAGGGTGAATGGCGTGGATTATGTTCTTACATCAAGGTGGGGCCTGGGTGAGCAGCCCACCCAAAACTTTGAATCAAACAGACATTTCTTTTTTTTTTTTCCTTCACGTGCAACGTCCAGTGGCTGTGAGCCTTCCCACGGTCTGTTCACACTTCACAGATGACGTGAATCAAGGTGGGTCCCATATGGATGTGGCCCACTTGATTAAGATCAATATGATATTGGTGTTTTCCCATCACCTAGAAGGTAGGGCCCACATGGCTTGGACGGCCATGGGGCCCATTTGATGGACGGTTGGACATCACCTAGCTCATCGAGTGGGCCACAAAATAAAGGAAGGAGAGAGAAAGAGAGAAAAAGAGCACCCACCTGTCTCAAACATCAAAGGTTAAGATCTACTCTAGAACACCCACCATAGGATCTTCTCTTCCTTCTTCCGCCAACACGATCTAGAGCTCCAAGGGGTGGATTTTAACGGCCGAGATTGGTTTTGGAGGGTTGGATTTGGGGGGTGGAGAGCTTGCAAGGGGTTGGAAATGGGGAGCTCTCATGGACGTTGAGAGCTCTCTCTTGCTAGGGGAGGAAAAATGGAGTAGAAGAGAGAGAGAGTAGAGAGATGAAAGAGAGTGAAAGGATGGGTGTGTAAGAGGGTAATAATGGGTTGTAAGAGCATAGGGAAGAGAACCTCATAATGACTTGTAAGAGAGAGTTGACTAAAGCTCTCATGGGAAATGGTGCTCCTAGGGTGGGTCCACCTAGGGAAACGTGTGCACCCCCCTCAAAGTGGACCCCACACCAATCAATGGCTTAAATATTGTAAACGGTACATCTTTTGATCTACCTATCGGATCGGCGCACAAGACACAACGTTGGAATCGCGGCGATGATGCGGTCGCAATGACATATACCTTAGGTCAAGCTGACTCAAAATTACAGGATAACACTCAAGGTCATGTGCAAATGCTATCTACGCGTTGCAGGTCGCCGGAATTCGACCGGAAGGACCGCGAAAGCCTACGGAATGATACAGTCTAAGATACGGGTCTCACAATGGTATACTTAGGTTATAGCCAAAAGTTGCCTATTTCGGCTCAACGGAGCACATCTGGAGGCCCCTTTTTTGCATACGGTACAGAGCAAGTCCCCCGACATCGGATCTAGGTCAAGTTAAGTTTTCGATCCGATCGGATTTGTGGATCGACCGTAGCAGACCAGTTTCAATTCAACGGTCGTCGCCACTCAATCAGGGCCACAAGTATACTGACCTGTGCTGAGAAATTTTCCTAATCCAAGGGTGTATTTAGGTCCGATTCTGACAGTCTAAATCCTTAAATTTGGCCTGCAAATGAACAGCCCAAATCACTTAAATCTGGGTTCATTTTCCAAAGGTATTCGCGGTTCTCACACGCTTCGCTCCGGGCTCAAGTTGTGAGTTTTTGGATACTATTAGGAATTGATTTCCGAGATGGTAGTCAACTCTAGTAAGGCGGTCATAACCGTATAGTTTCGGGGTCATCGAACTTTCGACACACGGTCCAGGTCCGAAATGGAGTTTCAACGTGCTCCTGAGAGCAACTGGGTTTAGATATTGATCCTAGGTTTTTAAGCAATGTGGCGTTAGTGATTTTGCTAGTTTTGAGTCTTACAATTCGTATTGAAAGTTGTCTAAGCTAATTCGATAGGTGATTTAGTTTAGTACTTAATTAATCTTCGTCTAATTTCTAAGGGATTTGGTCCTTAATGATTCTGTCTGATGTGGTACTCCGGTCTTTGTACAGATTTTTTCGAGACATTACAACAGATCAGCTATGTAAATGAGGAGTCATAGAGGGCCAAATATCAGATGCCGAGGGTACAATGCAATATGTAAATCCTGCTAAGTCCGTCTAGGCCATATAAGTACAGAAAACATAACAACCCAAAATGTCATATGCCTGCGGATGCAATATACGATGCGAATGAAATGACCAAGCTGGAGTGTGAGGTCGAGATGATAGTACATAGTATCGCAGGCTACGGGGTCCATCACAAGGGACTTCTATCCAAACCAGTCCCATACCTAAATTTGGATAGTCAGACTCGATGTGGTAAACTCCTGATCTCAGGCTAGTCACGCGCCCAACCGAAATCCTGGCCATGCGAAGGTACACGTAACAAATAGTTGCGCACCACCAGCCCAAGTCGATAATGAATGAATAAATAAATGAGTATAAAATTCATGTTCAATAAGTCCACATATCAGTACGGTTCCTCTCTGGAAAATCACCGGGGTCTATTACACTCCAAACCAAATTGTCGCCCCATAACGCGCAACAAGGTGAGTAGAAGAGACCTCACTATCCGTCTGCTAATATCGGGCTCGTCTTGTCGATAGCGAACCCATTCCTCGAGCTGGTCAGACTCAACCTAGCATTACCCCCTCCTCTCGGGCAGGTAAGGCCGTACTCCCTTTCAACTAACCACGACACAATGGGAGATGCAGCCTAACGGTATACGACCCTCATGCGCTCATGCATCCACTCGGTCTAAACGTTGGAGCAACCTCTGAAACCAAGAGGGTTCAGGGACTTTCGCCCAAGGATATCAATAGCACCCCATGTAGAACAGATTTTCGATGTTCCATCTAGTCATCCATGAAATACCTGTGGAGGCTACGGCCCTGATGTTGCTAGGGCATATAGTGGTTATGTCACACAAATACGAGATGCATGAGTCACACAGTCCAATCATGCATCAATCTTGCGCATACCGTGTGCTCATGTAGGGCAACTCCTCCTATCAGGGAGTCCCATGAACAACCCGCCCTATGGCATATGTAATGGTCATTCACATCTTATAACAAAAATGCAGATGATACGTATGGGCATGTATTATGATGCTATGCTATCACATACTCATAATCGGTATCAATAACCGGCTTCGATAATCATCATTGATAATCGGCCTCGACAATGTGGACATTTAACCAACATTACCTCCCCCCCCCCCAATGGGTGGCCCACATAGAGCCTAACATATAGTGGACCCATGGCCTCGTAAAGGGCCTGATATATAACACCATGGGCCTCACTCAAGAGCTTAATATATATCACGATGGGCCTTTCACATAGGCCTAACATACATCACGATAGGCTCCATCGCCTAGCCTTCAAATACATCACGATGGGTTCCATCGCCTGGCCTTCAAATGCATCACAATGGGCCTCATCTCATAGGCCTCATATACATAAATTGGGCCTTAAACACGGGCTGAATACACATCACAATGGGCCTCAAATACGGGTCGCATATACATCACACAGGTCGAAAACACATCACAATGGGCCTCAACTACAGGTCGCATATACATCACATAGGTCTCAACAATCGGCCTCGGCAATCGAAATTGGCCTCGACAATCGAAATCGGCCTCGACAATCGAAATTAACAGTCGAAATCGGCCTCGATAATTGGAATCGACCTCGATACTCAGCCTCGATAATCGGAATCGGCCTATATAATCGACCTTGACAATCGGAATTGGCCTCAATACTCGGCCTCAACAATCAGAATCGACCTATACAATTAACCTCGACAAATCAGAATCGTCCTCGATACTCGGCCTCAACAATCAGAATTGGCCTCGATACTCGGCCTCAACAATCGGAATCGGCCTATACAATCGGCCTCAATACTCGGCCTCAACAATCGGAATCGGCCTATAAGTTTTATCTCGGGATAATTCATTTTTCTTTGCAAAAAGTCATCTTCTTTCATTTCCTATTTCATACCTACACCCAACCTTCGAGGGTTGGAAAGACTCTTAAGTTGCTTAACATTATTGAATCGTAACTTCAGGTTATATTCTCAATTTATGTTAGGAAATACATTTTAGATTGACCATAACATGATTTACTATTAGAGTTATTTATCATTAAACATTATATTTACTATATGCATCATGTGCTTGGAAGTTTATTATTGATTTACATTGAAATTACTTAATGAATGAATAATGGAATTAGAAATCTAGATTTATTTTTTTTTGTGGGCGACGAATTTTTGGGCATGTGATGATTACCCATTTGTATGATATTAGGATTGCCACAACGCATGCCGGTTAGGTGAGCATATAAGGATGATAAAAGGTTCCAAACATTAGTGATGTGTAACATCCGAGCACTAAATTCATGGCCATGTCAGGATTGCCCATTTGTGTCTTGTTAGGATTGCCACAACGCATGCCGATTAAGGGAGCATGTAAGGATTTTAAAATGTTTCTAATGTCAGTGTCGTGCAGGATCGATATATGAGTATGCGAGGATTACTCACTTGCATGCATATCAGGATTGCCAACAACACTGGATCAATTAAGTGAGTATGTCATGATTATAAAAGATTCATAATTTCAATGTCGGTGAGAACTTGAATATAAGTATATTCCTTACTAGACCGGTTAAAATCATGAAAGGATTGCGAAACATTCCTAAAGTTAGTGTCATATGAGTCGTAGAAAACTGCTCTACTTAATTAATTAAGATGACATTAATTTACTTGTACATCATACATTCATAACATTGACATTATATTCACACATTGTATCTTAGGGTAAACTTAGAGATGTCTCTATCATATTAAAACTCTTATTAGTTTTCGCTTTTATATACTGAATTTACCTTACTTAGAATTTAATTGGGATGAATATTATCTTACTAGGCTTCCAGCTTACCCAAATCAAACAACAGTTGTAGGTTTTTAGGAAGAAGAAGACGCGAGAGAAGCCGAGTATCTTTACGGATATTTCTACCAAAGCATTGTCCGTAAATTAGGTCGATTTATTTAAATTATATGTACTAAAACATTAGTGAGATTTTCTTTCAATAAAAAGAAGTGGATCAGTTAGCTTGAATTATTAATTTTCAATTTTAATTGAGTTAAATACAAGTTAATGAAATTCTATTTGAGTTTAGCATTAAATATATGAGGTGTTAAGTGAAATCGTAAGAATGTATGCTCGAATTTCATTCACACCCTAAAACTCGAGATTTGGGTTATGGTACTCAGGTTTCAAATTTCGGGGCATGACATGTGGACTTACCAAAGCTCTCCTCTGCAAACCTTTGGAGAATCAACATATTCTGTGACATACCCCATAATTCGGAATCCAAGTATGATGGCCTTGATCTTGAGTTATAAGGTATGAACTAAATTATACATAGTTTTTTTTTAACACGCACACACACTCACACCATAGTGGGCTTTCACCACCTCTGGATACTCGAACCCTTGACCTGGTGTTGAAACTCCCAAGAGTCTACCACCCGAGCAAGAGCAAGGATCCACTAAATTGTACATAATTATATATCATATTCACATTCAATTCAACATATGCCCAATCCAAACAGTTATTTAAACAGTAATATTTATAATTTAAAATTAAAATAAAATAAATGAATTCAAATCCTACTCAACTACCATCATCATTTCTCAATCATAAGTCTATATTTTATTTTATTATAATTTCTCAACTAAGATAAACTAAAGGTGAGACTCAAAAAAAGTAATTGTCTAAGTACTCTTCCTCTTCTCCCTATTTTCTCAACTTAAAAAGTTATAATTTTGGGTTAGCTAGAAGCCACCTATTGATATTATACACCAAAAGTTGAATTCCAAGAAGTACACAATATAAAACAACTTAAGTAAAAAACTGAAATTAAACAAGATCTCAATATAATAATGCCACGAAAAGATCTTAATGTAATAATGCCATGAATGTAGTGATATATGCAATTAAGTGTTCTACCACAGTCAAATTCAATTTAATCAATTTTTCAATATCTTGAATGGTTTAGATAATAAGAATGTTTTGTAGTATTTATATACTCACCTATCTAGTACAACAAGGCAAGAAATCCTTATATGCTCGTCGATAAACAATCCTTACATACTCACCGATCCAATTTAATGAAACGAGCAATCCTTATGTGTCCGTGAATGAGCAAGTCTTACATGCTCATCGAACCAATTTTTAATTAAATCCAATTTCAATTATTCACGATTTCAAGTTCCAATTAAGTAATGATATAGATGTAACTAACCAAATCAAATTTCAAGTATTTCATGTTGATGATGCAACCAAACAACTAATTTCCAAACATGTTGTGATCACAATATAAATAAAGTCAACTGAGTTCTAAACACTCCATGCTTATGGTGCATGTTGATCGTATGAATAAATAACTTTGAAAAACTATCAATACTCGATCATAATTTCAAAAGAGGAACTAGCACACAAGAGAATAATTTACATGTAAGATTACATCCATAGTTCAAATAAACATAAGAGGGTCATGATTTCAAAGATAATTTTAAGAAAACACTGCCAAAAGATTAAAATTCATGATAACTAAACAAAATGATTAACATCAAGGAAAATGATATTCATAAAAATAAATGTAAATCTTGGAAATCGAGAGTTGTATGTGTTAGAGGAGTAAAGAGAAGTCTCTAATTTAAAAGGAAAAGAAAATGTTATTCACAAAGTAAAAAAGCTAACTAAATATACGTATATAAAAAAGTCAACTCAGAATTGAGACATAAGAGATCCCTTATAAAGAATTTAGATTTTTTAAATTAAATAAGTAGAAAAATAGGAAGATAGAAGTAGAATTTTAAAAAACAACTTGAAAATGGTATAATGAAACATATAAGAAGCCTTAGGTATGAGACCGAAAATTTCGTCTCTCTCTCTCTCTCTCTCTCTCTCTCTCTCTCTCTTCCCCACATTAATACCTTTAACCATAAGGTTGAAATCTCCAAAATGTCCACATGATAACCCAATAGTGGGAATACTCACACGTCCTTTTTATATCAAAGGGGTCCCACTACACTTAGCCTATATGCGTGCAAGCAGACATGTGGAGAGACCACTGTACGCACATCTTCTTAGACCTTTGACGATCCTACCCTTAAAATTTTTAAAATTCTAACATTCTAACCCTTCATCTCTCAACGTGATTATCCTAACCACCTCCTAAGGGACGTCACCTCAAGAGAGGGTTACACTTCTTACACTCTCTACTCACTAAGGATAGGCGTATTGTCCTCAGACGGGTGGAGCACCACACTTTCTTAAAAAGAAAAAAATATTAAAATTAAGTTCAACAAATAACATTGTTGCCTACAATACTTCTTTTTATCTAAACTCACACCACCACCTGTATTAAAAAATATTTACAATACACAACAATCCACACATTACTAATCTCTCTCTCCCACAATCCATCTTTCAAAAAAAAAAACTCACTTATGCTGCTTCATGACGTTATGCATCATTGACCCAAGCCATGCTCACATGTGTGACGTTTAACGAGTTTGGATTAATGAACTTCATGGGTGGATAAACAGCGAAAGGATGTTGGTGATGAACGACTCTAGTCATGCATGGGTTGATCTCATCGATCACTGTGAATAGACGATTGATCTTACTGGCATGATGAACAATTTATGGTGTTTAGTTGTAGAAGAGTTGGGTTGTACCCTATTCATGATTTTGATGTATGACCAAAATTTTATATATATATATATATATATATATATATATATATATATATATATATATATATATATAGATGACTAAATTTGAAGTTAATGATTTTTTACAATTGGACTCACATTTGGCTTAGATTGATGAATGGGTTGAACTAGGGCCCACTTTATGTACGGCTGGATACTGGTGTCTCACATGTACGTGTTTTTGTTTGTTTTTTATATGTATTTTTATGCAATACACATTTCCTTTTTAAAAAAGTTATTTGGACAGGAAGGTTATGCCTCATTCCTTTTATCTCTCATTTTCACCTTCGCGATTAAAGACACTTGTGGGCTTCATTTACACCATATGCTAAGGATGAGATTTAACTACTACCTTTCATTTGATGATCATTTCTTATTAGCCTAATATTGATATATTATTTTGTACTATAGCCAAGAACAGTTTCAATGACTTCCACCTATTCCACATTTCATGTAACGTGTCTTATATGAAAACTAAGTTTAAAGTATACCATATGAGCTTTGTAATGAACAGTTTACTTTAGTATTTAAGTAGCCTAGTTAATAGATATGAATGTGATACATGGTTAGATGATAGAATTTAAGTAAAGTAATAAGATAGTTAGGCGCCTAATCAATTATATAGGTTAGTATACGGTCACTTTCATGAATACATATATAGAAAGTGGGGTTTTAAAGCGGTTCATAAGTAATAGCATGATGAACAATAGACATTTATAGGGCCGTTAAGTTGTAAATTCAATGGTGGTTATGGTTCATGTATGGCCAACAAATTAAGTGATTTGTATAGATTGTTAGATAGATACGTAAATAGCTTAGTAATAAATGATTCAATCATCATATAAACAAGTGTATGCACACTTGTGTACTTACTCATTTATGAAAATTTTCTCGTCCTTACATTCTAGGAGGTCATGTGTAGGAGTGTGCCATTTATCGATGTGACATCCAACCTGCTGTCTAGAAATTCACCCTACTACAAAGAATGAATGCTTATAAATCAGGCCCACTTGACCATCTTGTAGGCCACTGTGTGATTGTGGTGGTCTTTAGGTGGTTTTTCAATTGTTGTTTATGATGTGGCCCACATATTGATAGAATGGGCTTGATTTTTTAACATCCCAACATCATGGCGATGTTGTTTGATAAGTGTGGCTTGGATGTAGTACATAACATAGTGTGCCTTTTCTTATTTATTTATAATTTATATAATTACCAGATTATTTAATTAGGAAGAATATAGTTTATTCATTTTCTTATTTATTTATAATTTATATAATTACCAAAATATTTAATTAGGAAGAATATAGTTTATCCCATTCACCACATTAACTCAGTTAAGTAAAGTTTTGTGGGCTAATTAGTCGAATTTGTGTTTAAGTTTATCCACTTTGCTTTAAAACTAAGTCATTTAGTCATTTAAAAAAAAAAAACTAAGAACTCAATAAAGTATGGTCAATTTTATAGCTTCATTAGGTAACACCTATTTTATTGACTCGGTGTTGCATAAAAATAGGGATGCAAATTGCATGCAGTAGGATGTTGCCACACCCGGTCTAACGACCTTATTTACACCAATTTTGGGCACCCTGATGTGTATTAATATAAAGCCGCCACGAGTTGACACTACGAGTTTGGTACTCACGAAATCTTAGTTGTACTTGAAGATATATTCAACGGATCTTCCTTTGGCGATACACATTCTGTTATTAATATGATGGCATGGACCCTTATGCATGCCTTTTAGGTGAGAGAACCAATGCATACCAAGTAGTCATAATTAGTGAGTCAATTAACGTGGTAGCATGCTTGACATGTCTATAAAGACCCACCAAGAGATAACGAATCTTATCACGGATCTAGTTACGATATACTCAGTAAAGTCATCTCTCTCAGTTATTCTAAAATGAGAAATTTTTCGTGAGACATTTAGAAAGGTTGCGAAGGTCGTGAAGACTCCAAATATTTTAAGATTGAACCAATATCTAAGTAAACCCAGTTATGGTTCATACCTAAATCAAGTGAAAATGAACATTAGGTAAATCAAGTCCCAATCTGTACAATAATTGAAATTAAGAGAATATGAGAGCTTGATGAAAGATCTGATCCCACCGGTTCGATAACATATCAGGATTAAGTGGATACAGTCCATCAACCCCTCTAAAGATTGCGATCATTAGGGAGAGAGCTCAAGATAAATGTAAGAGGTAGTTTGATTAGGTCATACAAATGCATGATCATGAGCGATTTCAGGTTTGGGATTAATGGTAGAGATTCCCTTGATTGATTCCAAATATATATATATATATATATGTAGTTGTTTCCTAAAAAGAATCAACTACAGTAAGAAGATATGAAAAGTCAGAAATTTTGGATCTATCCGAAGACCTTCCTATTCATAATATAGATGTAAACGCGGAGAATTTAGGATGAACAAGAAAACCCAACGAATGTCTAGCCGTATCGATAATTTATAAAAGGAGCAAGCGAAGAAGAGCACGAGGCCTCATGTCAAACACAAATATATCTTATTTACATTACATTACCTTTATTTTTTCGCTTATCCTATCATAACATGGCATAACCTAGTTTTAGCATAAATCGCTATTGTCCAGCATCAACCGCTATAGTACCGTAGGATTAGATTAAATGTCCTTAACCATAAGTTTTTGGATTCCGATCAACTGAGTTCTTACTTGGGCGATCACACATCTTTGGTCAAATCCTACTGACCATTCATCTCATTCATCTGCTTTTACAGTTGGACATGTATTTATCTCTTGTTTGTTTATTTCTTCAAGTTATTTTGATACTGTCGATTGTAATAAATCAAATATTCAAATATAAATAAAATCGGCATTGTTTACCATTCTTTTTGTTTATTTGTTCATCTTCATTTCTTTGAAAAGTACTATTGAAAACAATTACTAGTGAAAGAACAATTCCTTAGATACAATGTAAAAAGAATCCATCAGGAAGACCAACTCCTATACTTTTGTAAATCGTCTGATCGTTGATCACAACTAATGATGGAGAGGATGGCTGAATCCTGCATCCATTCTCTAATTAGTTTAACTCAATGTAGGGGCACTAGCGTTCAATCAAACACTAATTCAAGTATGACTCGGCACGCCCATACATCATAATCACAAACGAAATCTAAATACAAGCCCTCAATCACACATGTGGCATTGTGTTTGATTAAATTCAATTAACACACGTCACCACATATGTAAGCATTACAAGTCAAGATGTTGTCATCTCTAGACAAGTATGTCAACATCATACCACATGCAAGCCACATTCCTATTTTTATCCAACATCGAGAAATAAAAGTTATCCGATCAAGCTGTAAAATTGACCATACTCTAATGAGTGCTTAATTTTTTTCGTGGCTCAATCAGTAGCCAAGTTTAAAGCAAGGTTGGTAGACCTGGAGTTGTACTCAACTTGTCAGCCCACAAAAACTTGACTCGGGTGAGTTGATGCGGTCACTCCGATGACCGGGTGAATTTATGCTTGACATGTGCATATTTTATTTTTTCATTATAAGGGGGTGAGCTACATTCTACGTCTAAAAAAGTAGATCAAATGAGTGACTCGCATCATAAGGACTGACAGGTTGTTACTATGCTTGTCTTACAAATATTTCCCGTGCTCTCTCACCAAAGCTTGGAAAAACATGCATTACTTCAACTAAATGATAGATAGGCTGTTTATGTGACTAAAGTCCTTGCATGTTTATGAAATCCAAACCGTTTATCTACCTCAAATCAAAGTTGTCGAGTAATCCTAGACAATAAAAAAAAAAAAAAAAAAAAAAAAAAAAAAAAAAACTATAACAATTACAATTGGACAGCTAGTAATCCTAGACAATGATCAATTACAACTGGATAACTATGGAAAGGTACAACAAACAGTCAATATTCAAGGGTGCCAGGATGGAAGCTTTAAAAAATGGGGAAACTCCACTCGAGAAAAGGTATGAGTCAAAAGAAAAGAAAAGAAAAGAAAAAACAAAAAAAAAAAACGACAGACAATAAACTTAAAAAGTAAAAAAGAAAACTTGATGGAACTTGACATGATTCGATGCAGCCATGGTTCCAAAGCTCGGTAACTAGACTTGAAACTCATCCGAGTCAACTCTACTCAGTTGAATAAACTCAATTCCACAACCTGGTTCCAAAGTGCACAACATGAGACCAGGCCACAAAGTGCTTCAGTTCTATTAAATATGGTTATAACTCAGTTAAGTATTTGAGTCAACCTAACACATCGAGTTTTAGGTTTTGGAACTATGGATGCTTCTCTGCCTTACTCATACATTATTTATATTTTAAATATTACCTATTTGCGAAGTAACTCGGGAAAAGCTCACAAGACTTGGAACGAGTTTTCGAGAAACTCGTCCAAGCTTTCGAGTCAAGCCGAATTTATGTGTTTTTAAACTAGGGAATTCATTTGCATGCCACAGTTAAGATATGTTAAGTGGGCATGGATTAGGTCTTAACGGGCAACAACTTAGGGTGTGTTACCCTTACCGTGCGGCCTACTTTGATGATATGTTGTATATCCACTATCCACTCCGTCCATCTGTTTTTCCATCCCATTTTATGACTTAATACCAAAAACTAAGTATATTCAAATCTTAGGTGGACCACACCACAAGAAACAATGATGATTGAATGCTCACCATTAAAATTTTCCCTATGTCCTTCGTAAGCATATATGTAATGTTTATTTGTCATCCAACCCGTTTATAAGGTCAAACAGAACTGGATGAAGGTAAAATGTAAAGATTAGCTTGATCCAAAACATTCGTATCTTACAAAAAGATTTTAATGGTTTTTCATCACTTTTTCCAGTAGTGTGGTCCACTAGAGATTTGGATCTACTTAAGTTCTGGGATAACGTCCTTAAATGAGCTGAAAAAATGGATGAGAGGCGTGGATATGAAATAGATTCATTAAGATGGGCCCTACATGGTAATGATAACACCCAGTGAGCTGTTGTCAGGGTAACAGCTAATCCGCTCCCATATTAAGTACATAATAACAAAAAGGACTAACACATCTTGACAATTAGATCCCTTGGTCCTTCATCATGTGGGCCCCACAGTAAATGTCATCAGGCTGCTTCCCCATTGATCAAACAAACTGGTAGAAGAAATAACCAACGGTCCGCATTGAACATGCATGTGTTGCCTACTTGATAGGTGAGGCAGCCAGATAATTGAGCAATAAGCAAGATTCTCGATGGGCTTCTAATGAACAATCATGATCTTGCACACGCATGTAACGTTGACATGTGTGGAGCATAAAGGTACAATGCTTGCAGAATGCACCTCTACACACAGTCCTGGTGCATGTGCAGGACATCTGAACCATGTCTACGGTGGGACGCATCCTGTGGACTATCTGATCAGAGGATGAGATCATTCAACCATGTGGTACTCCCACAAAATAACAAAGAGCGCCAGTTTTCTACACCGTCCATTGTTTTCCTATGTTCATGTTCGGCCTGATAGTTTGGTCTGATCATCTCCGCTGTGGGTTCCGCTTTTTGCACAGCTTGGATCTACCACACACGTCACATGTCAACACGTGCAGTTGCATGTAGAAACCTCAAATGCCAAAGAGACTCTTGGTTGGTACTCGCGAAGTCAGACATGTACGGCCAGTCGGACTTAGCGGATTTGGTGCGGCCCCGTCTTCACCCAACAAGGTGCTGCCCTGACTGTTGGGGCCCCTTCATCTATGCATTGTATATCCACACCATCCATCCATTTTTTATTATTTTTTTTAAATCTGGTTTTATGATATGATCCCAGAAAAGAAGAAGATCCAAATTTCATCTAGACCACATTATAGGAAACAATGGTGATTAAATGCCTGCCATTAAAAACTTCCTAGAGCCAACCATGTAACAACTCGAAATTTTAGGTGCGAGTTTACCTATACATAAGGATGTGTGATTATACGCGTTCAACTCTACACTTGTAAATCCATTAATATTTATGTAGTTTAACTTGAACCTAACCATAAAAAGCATTTTTCAACGGTTGATTAATAGGACAAACCCCTGAATACCTTAGTATTCTCACCCGTTCATCAAACCGACCGTTAAATAAACTATTTACCACTAGATGAGGATATCTAACCAACCACTTTAAATTTAGACCACTTGATCAAAGTAAAGTAACTACTAGATCTTCATATCCACTCGTACACACGTCAAGTTAACATTCTAATCCGTTCATCTTATTTGTCAATTATGAATATGCTTAATTTATCGTCGAAATCATGATCTACGCATTTTACACCTGTGAACCAATAAATTGAATCTAACAGTATACATTTCTAACATAGATTGCATCCAAAAACTACTTTATACGTATCTATTTACAAAAATGACCGTACAATAACCCATAAATATGATTAACATTTTAACCATCTATTTATTTAAATTTTAGACCATCAATTGATCATCCATCAAAGTTAGATCTACCAACTAGGCTATCCAAATGTATAAATGAACCATTCATTAAGTAGATCATAGGATATACATCAAAACTACCGGTTAATTTTTACATAGGATGTCGGTAAACGTTGTTTTGAATTATAAATAAGCGCAAGCCATTAAATAGGCATTTTGGTCATCCTTGAGAGATCAAGGCCCAATCTTAGTCTATTTATAGAGCACGTAAAATGGTGATCTTTGGTAAAGTTTCGCTCTAAATCGACGGTCTGAATAGAAAATATTTAAGTTTGAAAATTTTTAGTAAAAACGTGAGATAAGACTCATCCGTCTTCACCACACAGATATTATAAAATAAAATTTAAAAATTAAAAGAGAGAGAGAGTAGTATACGGTTGCTGGGGTAACCAAACAACCCACGTTTCTAACTTACTTCACCCATGAGAGTTATGCAAGATAACGGGACCCGCCAACCAAACACAATCTACTCACGGAGCTAGATCCCATATTTCGTTAATCTGGTCCGTACATGATTCTAAACCCACAAACCTAACCATCCATTTTGAAATAATCCAACAAACTACATTTATATTGTTGAAATTAATAACCACTTAAAGGTAACTCAAGATCAAACCACCGAGGTTGTCCAAACATCTCGACCCTTGCCCCACTATCCAATCATCAACCCTATATTATAACCATCCAGCCATAAAAAAACACTTCAAAAGTCAAGCCATTTCATTCACTTATACAAAACGTAAAGTTAACGTGAGGAGGAGGTTCAGCTGTAGGTATTTCCCTACAACTTTTCATATTATGTAGCCCACGTAGATTTTTGATCCACTTCATTTTTATGTTCGCGTCCAATCATGAATGGGCAAAATAAATGATTGGGGTGGAATTCTCATAAACATCAAGGTGAACCCCACCTGATTTTATGGTTACAGGAAGACCCTGCGAAATATTTTCTTTGACAAGCATACCACTCACCAGCCTCCCGTTTCCTTCTCCATTTTCTCCTCCTACTTCTTCTCTAACTCTTAGCCAATTAGATAACCGCTGTCATGATTTTAGTTTCAAATGGTTATACAGCGGGGATTCCTAATCCACTACAAATCTAAACCGTAGATTGAGATTAATCATCAACTCTTCCATTCTATCCAAATCCCAACCATCTTACAATCCAATCAATCCCTCAATGGTCTAACTAATTATCAAATCCCAAATGTCATGGCACCCATAAAACCATGCGTCCATCTAACCATACAACCACCAAATCAAAACAAAAGATCTTCCTCCACTTAAGCGTGCGTGACTCATTCACATTGTATAACGGAGCGTCTATACGATACTACCTTTCACACATGGGTTCTTTAAATTCTATATAATACTTCTATCCAGAGATAGACGTTCCAGTATCAAAACTAGATCGAAGGAAGAGAAAGTTTAAAGAGAGAGAGAGAGAGAGAGAGAGAGAGAGACGAAGAATGAAAGGATTGGGATACGGAGAAATTGTTGTGCCTTGAAAGTGACCTACTGAGTTGCAGTTCAAGTCCATAATCAAGCTGAGTCCAACATTCTCATATATTGCGTAGCTATTGAGTCAAATATGTAAGTCTAGATCCGAGTTAAATTCCACGATCTTCAGAGGTAAGTTGGCTCATTAGATATCATTTGGTGATCTTTTATAAAAGTTAAGTTTTCACTTAATCATCCACTTTCAAACATTTATTTAACTTTAGTTTCTGAAAAGTATGTAGATTGTAGCCAAGTCAAGCTGAGTCGACTTAGTAAGGAGTATTGCTGAAATTCATATTTTACCGAGCTAAGAATAGTCATTGAACATAGAAACACCAATTCAGAATTATCTCCACCAGAAACAGGTGAGTAATCCCAATATATTTTCTCTCCATATGATTAAAATAATTTGTTGTTATGAATGAATTATTGAATTGATTGGTGCTGAGATATTCTTGGATTATGAACATGTGAAATGCCCCTCATAAGGAGAGATGTATGTGACTGCTGATATGATTATTGTTGCATCAAACATTCATGCTTGTCATCATTAACACTCTTGTGCGATTATCTAGAGGACAGCCCATTGTACCCATTAGAAGCCCACTATATGTGGAAGCCTGCCCAATGGGGGGATGTGGGCCTTGCCCATGCCTACCAACGGTAGAAGTCTGCCAAGTGCAAATGCGGGTTGTCGATATCCAACTCAAGCAAGTGGACGGTTTCTATTTATACCACTTGATGCATCATCAATATCATTCATATCATTCCCTTTAATTACGCTATTTACATTGTATTTCTGATTTTTATGCTTTACTTGTATGTATTATTTTAATTGTATCGTGCACGAACCATGATGGGTTCACTCACTGGGCCTGGCTAGCTGACGGTTTATTGATAGAAAAACTGTACAGATGGAATTAAAGCAGGTACAACGACTCAAGAGTAATAACATGAAGCCAAACCAATGGATGGTCCATAGGATCAGTGGCCGTATTTAACCGCAGACGAGCTTGATTCGTTGGATCAGTAGAATAATTAGATGGGACATATGTTTCCTATTATTATTTTATTTCTATTTTGAAACGACTTCAAATTTACATTTTATTTATAATTTTTGAATAACTTGATGATTCTAATAATTTATTAAAAGTCTCAATTTAGTTCTCTTGATATATATATATATATATATATATATATATATATTTTATTGTTTATTTTTTTTGGGATGTGTGGCGGTGATTGATTGTGAATGGATTAAGTTGATATGAATATATTAGGCTAATGAGAACATAGAATTCGGATTATGTTGTGCCTCTATTAAATAATGTGAACACTGATTTAAGTACACTAAGTGTACCAGTCGTGGACCGTAATTCGGGTCCGAGGGTGCACAATCTGTACTCGAATTTCGGTGCGTGACAAACCATAATGTTTATTTGCCATCCGCCCTGTTGATAAGGTTGCACAAACTTGGATGAAGGTAAAAAAGAAATATCGCTTGATTCAGAACTTTTGTCGCCCACGTTAAGTTTTTAATGGTCAATCACCACTGCTTCATGTGGTGTGGTCTACTTGAGATTTGGATCTTTTTCGTTTTATGGATGATTCTCTGAAATGAACTGGAAAAACGGATGGATGGAATGGATATACAATACATGTATCAAAGTGGGCCCCAAGTCAGAGTTGCACCGTGTTGGGTAAGGCCCGAGCCGCACCTAATCCACTCTAGGCCAACCTACGTGAACTCGAACCAAACTGTCCAACTCTTTAAATATTCATCAATCGGATACTAGGTTGGTTGAGCAATAGTGACTTTTTTTTTTTTTTTTTAGTACACGCGCACACTCACCCACTCTCATCACAGTGGAATTACATCACAAAGGATAATCTAACCCATGACCTTGTGTTGATGAGTAAGGACCCAGTAATGGTAACCTATAATTAGTTATGGATCATTGTTTATTTTTCATTTAGACTTGAATATGTACCAATTATTGTAGCCGCTTTCAGCACTACGTATGTGCGGGCGTGCTAGAATTGAGATTGTAGCTTCAATTCAAACAAAATCACGAGGACCCCAAGCACCAAGATGGGTAGACAAGGAGTGCATAATTGAGATATGATAAGATCGGTTACCTATTTGGCCATTTACTCAATGTGTAAAATCGGATCAGATGATATTCATACGGTGGGTTTGTCCTCTGATGATGGATTGCACCTTTGCCTTTAATACGAAATGACTTTTCGATAGAGATAAAATGAAATGGGAAAGATATTCTTATAGTCGATCATGGAGAACAGTTGTGGAACAGCTTTCCGATTAGGGAATTGAATCCAACATGCAAACGTAGACTCAAATTACAATAAAAGATTATTGGCTACTTGATTAATGCTACGGATTACACTACAAAATGTAAACAACGAGTTGAGAGTAAATGAATTATACTAGGAAATGTAAATTGCTATACATGAAAAGTAAAGAGTTACGTTATGAAATGTAAATTGACCAGTAATTGAAAGGATAGTTAAAAAATAATGTTTGGTTTATTTGGATTGGTATGAGACGATCATTCTCACTAAATTCCTTTGCTATTTATGACCTTGATATGCCAATTTAGATTCTTCCCACATTTTGACGATTACCATAACCGCTCGCCACTACTTAAACTCATTAGTTTCTCCTCTTGTCATCTGTCCTATAATCGGTTTCACATGATTGCTTCTTCATCGATCGCTCAAACGATACATAATACCATTTGATACGCTTTAACTACTATTATCAAGAAATTAATTTTCTCCGTACATATTTGCTAATCTTCGAATACACCATACAAATTCATATAGATTACATGTAATTTTCTTTCATTGGTTATAGAAGGGAATGAAGAACACCAATCAACTACTTAGATAATCATATGATTCATATAAATCATGATTCACAGTTTGGACGGTTTAAATTAAGTCGACTATATGCGGGGGCAAATTTTCAGCTGCCAGAGTATGAACCAACCTACTCCGCTAAAGTATCAAGGCTCAGTAGCTGTCTCTTATTTTTGTCCTTTGTATGAGCCTGACGCACCCGGAGAAAATATTCAGATAAAAGGGATGCAGATTGCGTCCTACCCTCTGTGGGGCCCACCGTGATGTAATTAGCCGTCATTACTTTTATTAGATCATTTTAAGTTATGATTATAAAAAATGAAGCAGGTCCACAACTCCAGCACCACACCAAAGGAAGCTGCAGTGATAATGACATCCACCGTTGAAACCCTTCCAGGGGCTACCGTGATGTTTTTCTTACCATCCAACCCATTCATAAGGTCATGCAGACGTGGATGAAGTGAAAAAAACAAAAATCAGCTTGATCCGAAACTTCTCCAGCTCCCAAGAAGTTTTTAATGGTCAACATTCAATCCCCACTTTGTGGTCCACTTAAGCCTTTTACCTTCCTCATTTTCTGGTTCATATTTTAAAATGATCTGAGAAAAATGATGAGCGGCGTGGATACATGACGGTGGGCCCCACAGAGCTCTGCCTGGACGGATTACCGTCCGGGCGGGGGTAGGATGCAATTCGCGTCCAGCTAAAAGGGCGTTTTGTGACATTTGAGCCCATCTATTTTCTCTGTTCGCCCCACAAAAACCAGCCCAGCTGAAGCAGGTAGACTCTAGGGTTTGCTCTCTCTCTCTCTCTCTCTCTCTCTCTCTCTCTCTCTCTCCGATTCTCAAAATAACGAACAGAAATCAAACGATTCTCCTCTCTTCCCTTTCTAATCCGATTCTGCGATGTAACATCCGAGTTTCCGGTCGTGACTCAGCCGAGTTTGAGTTCGATCGGCCGGAGCGATCATCTCTGGAAGTTCTGAAACCTTCAAAAGTCCCAGTTTTAGGAAATCAGTCGTCTTTGTCTTTTTCTCTAATTCATCGAATCGAGTTTCCAATTTGGATTTGTTTTTTCTGTTTTTGTTCTATTAATCTCCGGTTTTGATTATTTCATTTGGGCTGCGTTTGGATGGGCAAGTGAATTGAATTGCAAACTTTCACGAAATGGCAAAATTTCATAATCAGGAAGTAGCTTTTCAAATTTCAGTTGCGCATGTTCTGAATCCAACTTGAAACTAATGTGATCACAATTTGGAGTACTGGCCGTCTTATGAATGTTAAGGGAGGCAATTGCGATCTGGTTATTTCTACTATATCTGTCTCACTGCAATTCGATTAGATACTGCATCCAAACGTGCCCTTGGTGTTTGACGGGTGCGGTTTTCAGAATTCAGTGTGAACTACAGAGTCGTGATCTTTTAGGAGGTAGCGTTGATTCTATTATGAAGTGGGTTTTTATTTTTCCAGATTGTATCATATATTTTTGACCCGTAATACCGAAAACGTGGTAGATTGGTTGTATACTTCTATTGCTTTTAGTGGATAATCATGTGTATACAATGTGAGATTTATGCTATACATGGTGTTTATTATTTGATTCTATGAGCTCACAGCTAAGATCACACACATTGGTCACATCTGCCAGGTTGGCATTTGTGTGGGACATCAGAGACGTACATCTGCTGGGAAGCACTGTGTAGATCATCGGGCCCAAGAACCAGGCTGGTCAATTCATCAGCTGTGCCCCACACATCTGTGAAAGCAACAGCTGTCTGTTCATCACATCCAACACACCTGTAGCCCACCTGATTATTAGACTGGCCCTTTTGTTTTGGGCATCGACACAGTTGGGCCCATCTGCTGAGTGGCTTGGACGTTTGTCATACGCCTGTAGATGGCATGTGGAAGAGTTCCCATGGGCTTAGTAAATCTCCGATTTCTATTTCCAATACTTTGTTTGTAGGACTGATAATTTTATCAAAATTTGGATTTTCTTATCCATAAAGAGGGTTCCCAAATTGTTCGATATGTATTGGTTTTGGAGTTGCTAGTACATGCTCCACCTCCAAGGCCAATGTCTTAATCGTAGCTTAAATATTTGTCTTGTTGATAGAGAAAAAGAACTTGGTCGTAAAACTACCAATCATTATTCTCATGCTATTAGTTACTCCTGTGGAGAAGCCTCTTTCTTTACAGCTATGAATTTTCTTTCCTGGCTTTGAAAGCTATGGATCTCACCATCATTGAGTGTTGAATGACCACTTGATCTGAGTTCAACCAGCTGCTATGTTACCAGAGCATATTGTGCACATAAACTTCCTTAATGACCATCATTATACAATAGTAACCATTCATGTATTGTAGTTGCAACCAATCATGTGATGTGATTCTTCGTATGCCTATATGGACTTGGAGTGTGGTTTATGAGCTCAGAAAGTTGCTTCTTTGAGCACATGCTGATCATTTGGTGTCCAATTGCTATAGGTGTAGATGGTGCTGTTCAGTTGGTTGATGTCATTCATTCAAGAGAGGAGTATTTTGGGGAATTTTTAATTAAATTATGCTAGCAATCCACGAGAATAGAGAGCAATCAACAGGCATTATACCCAATGAATATAAAAGGGTGTCTCAACCTCATTCTCGTAGATTACTTTCCCCCCACATGGGCAGCTTTAGTTACTGGCGCCTTGGTAGTTATCACTCTTTCACTGTCACTCTACCTTCTATTTGAGCACCTTTCAGCCTACAAGAATCCTGAGGTTCTCCTTTGTCCCTCATGGTCATTATATTTCTTTCTAGTTGGGTTTTGGGACTTCATTGTTTTAGAATTTAAAGCTTTGTTTTGGGTTTGTATTGCAGGAGCAAAAGTTTCTCATCGGTGTTATTTTAATGGTCCCATGCTATTCCGTTGAGTCGGTGAGCTTTTTTATTGCATTTGCGGGTTCTTTTACTTAAGTTCTTCATGAAATGAGGACTTCCTATTTTTTCATTCTTTTTTATTTTTTATTTGAAGCTTCATCTTGGAAATTCATGGGCGGCTTAACTAATTTACGTATTTGGCAGAAGACTTTATTATGTTACTTAACAATATTATTAATTTGGTTTCACCATCACTGTAGTTTGTGTCATTGGTGAACCCATCCATCAGTGTTGATTGTGAGATCTTACGGGATGGCTACGAGGCCTTTGCTATGTATTGCTTTGGGAGATACCTTATTGCTTGCTTGGGTATGTCTCTTTGGAAACTTCTACATTTTTTTTGTCCAAGATTTTGTTGTGCGATTATGATCAATTAATTAACCTTAATGTTTTATTTCCTTGAGAGCATATCTTCATTGTCTTTTACTATTATTAATTGCTGAAAGATCCATGATTTGTCTTTCCATTTGTTATTCCATTGGATGCTGCAAAAAATTCTATTTGGAGGCAATGCTTGTTAAGCCAAGTTTGCTCTACAGTTGGGTGGTGATGTGCAATATACTGCCTCCAGAAGGCTTCTTATGGAGGAGTGTTATTCTTTAATGGTGATAAGATTGTTGCTTCACTAATGGAAGCTGGTAGCGCTAACATCTATTATTGGTTTTCTGGATTGTATCCCCATGTTTGTCAAAAGTAGGGAACATGTTACTATGCCCCCAGAAATGCTAATTTCTAAAACGGAATCATTCCTTTCACTTTAAACTTAGCAAGATCCATTCTCTTGACATCAAAGCAGAGGGGAGACTGTCAAAGGATGACATCAATCTTCGTGTGAATTTGGGGCAAGAATATGCAAAGCGTCTTAAGGAGGAAGAGGATCGTGGCCAAATTGGCTTAAGGAGGAAAATAAAAACACTTGGTTTTTCCACAGTATTGTGGTGGGGAACGAAAGAGTGGAAGAAAAGGATAAGATATGTGAGACGATAGTTCGCTTCTATCAACATTTATTGCATGCAGATCTGTGGGATAGACCAAAGTTGGACAACTTGCACTTTCAGAGCCTCTCTGGCGAGGAGCGAGGAGGCTGATTTGTTAGAGGGGGAATTCTCGGAAGCTGAAGTAAAAGAAGCATTTTTTTCCTTGGGAAGGGACAGCGCGATGGCTTCCCCATAGCTTTTTTCCAAGTCTTTTGGGAAATCATGGAAGGGGATGTCACGAACTTCGTTTGCTAATTTCATAGGAGGGGGAGACGTTTTAGAGATATTGGGGCTTCCTTCATTGCATTGATCCTTAAGATTTCGGAAGTGGAAAACTAGAAAGATTATAGGCCCATTAGTCTCATCAGAAGTATTTATAAAATCCTTGCAAAGGTCCTAGCAACTAGATTCAGAGTGAAGCTAGGAAGTGTTATTTCCAAGTTCCAAGGAGCGTTTGTGGTGGGTTGGCAAATCCGGGATAGCACTTTGATAGCAGACAAGGAGGTGATGTGGAAGGACAGAACAAAATGGAGATATCTGAGAGATCCGACAGATCTAGAAGATTGAAATAGCTAATTCCAGTAGAAGAGGATGGAGAGCCGTGGAAGGAGGTGATGCAGAAGGACAGAGGAAAGAGAAATCTTTTCCAAAATCGGAAAGCAGCAACATCATACCCAACTTTGTTCGTGCGGAACTTCCCAGAAGGATGGGCTCCGGTAAATTTCGAAAGGGTCTTTGGGAGGGCGGGATCGGTTATGGATGTGGTTCTACCGATAAACAAATCCTCAGGGACGTCAAGGGGTTTTGCACTAGTAAGGATGAAGACGGAAGAAGAGCTATGGAGGGCGGTCAAGTTGCTGGATGGAGAAGGCTTCAGAGGTATCAAGTTACAAGTTCAAAAAGCTAAATATGGTCCTGAATTTATCCAACCCAAGAGAGGTGGTTTATTGTAGACGCATAAGAAATTAAAACGTATTCTCTCAGAGGGACGAGGGCATCAGAGCTCTACTTACTCCACTGGCCGTTCAACCTTCAAGGAAGCCTTGCAAAGTTCAAAAGGTCCCACTTCGATACCTTGACTCCAAGAGGAAAAAGAAGTTGCAGGACCCCTATCTAGCGGGAGGCAGGATAAGGTAGGAGAGGTTAAAGGGGAAGACGAGTAGTATTATTTCGAAAGAACTGCTGCGTCGCTCCAAACTTGCTTTAAAGGAATCGGTAGTGGCGACTGTCAAACAACCATTTACTCCAAAAGCTCAAGCTGTCAGAGTGTGGTGTATCAATGTATATCAAGGGACTTAATTACTTCAACACCCCCTGCACGTGCGGGATGGGAACTCCGCACGAGAACATACTAACGAGGGTGGAGGGACACTCACACCATAAATAGGCCGGGCTTGATTACCTAGTCCCGGAACCGGACCTGATTTTCCTGGTCCCCCATGGGAGAATAATATTTTAGAGGCATATTTTTGCTGCTCTTGAGATTCGAACATAGGATCTTCCGCTTTGATACCATGTCAAACAACCATTTACTCCAAAAGCTCAAGCTGTCAGAGTGTGGTGTATCAATGTATATCAAGGGACTTGATTACTTCAATAGCAACCACCATTCCAGGAGCATTTATCCCCCAAGTAAGATCTTGGCTGGATGCATGCTGTAGATATCCTCCGGAAACTTACAATATTAAACCCATAGGTTATAACGACTTATGGATTGAACTTTCTCCTGGGTCGAATCCAGGTGCTCTGATCATGGCAACGGCCCTTCATCGGGGTGGTCCGATATCTTCGATTAAGAAATGAGAGTTCTCCCTTTTCGAGATGGAAGAAGTGTGGATTATGATATGGTCGGTCTCGCTAGAACTCTGGAATGAAGATTTCTTCCAAGCTCTAACCTCTCGAGTGGGTCGGTTGATTGAAATAGATTTGAAAACAAAGACAGGGGAGGAAGTGGGAGTTATCAGAGCCATGGTGAGAAGGCATTAGGACAACGTTATGCCATAACATATTCAGGTTCGGGTAGAAGACAAACAAATTTTCCTGCCGGTCCTAAGGGAATCCAAAAACAACCCCATTCGTCGATGGGGAGACCTTTGAAGGGCAAAGAATCTTCCTTCTCTGGCATCGGCAGAGCCAGTCAGGGAGAAGACTGGGGAACTTCATCGGCGTTCTCCTTTGGAGTACCATATCACCATACAGAGATGTGTCAAACAGTAACGGGAGAGGAAAGCGGGAGCACCAGAAGATTCTCAAATCACGAAACACGTGTTAATCTTCTGAATCGCTCGACCGAGATCAAATCGTCAAGCGACTTTTCGAACCCTCGACCTGTCACTTCACCGTCGGCTCAGGGCGAGGGAGTCGAGGTTATTTTCATAGCTGGCAGTGTTGGTAGGCTCGGAGAATGCTTTAGTGAGGGTCGGGAGGAGGTGCGAGGTTCGGATACTCCTATCCTAGATATTGAGGAGGATATGGAGCATCTGAACTTTCCAACTCATCTTAAAGGAGTCGTATCGACTCCCGCTCCTGCAAATAAGGCTCCTAACCTATCTCATTAGGTCCCCGAAGCAACATTTGATATCATTGCGCTGGACTCAGATAATCCCACATGCTCGCCAGGTAGGTCCCCACGTTCGAAAGTCTTTCAAAATCAAAATCATCTAGACCTTTCCTTTCCTCTTATGGATACAGGTTACTCTCCGCTAAGGTTAGAGAGCGAATATGGCTTTGATGATGCTACCGATTCTCGATCTTGGCTATTTGACTCTGCTATCTCGCCTATATCCCTGTCCCCTCGGTCAGCGTCACTTGCAGATTCAGAACCGGATCATATGCTAGCAGTTATATTCCAGGAAGACATGGATAAAGGAGTTATCGATGCAGAACCTCTCCAAATCAGGGTGGGGTCGTCATCAGCAGAAGAGGGAGCCGATATTAGAAGGCAATTAAAGGGCCCAAATCACAGGGCAAAGCTGATTGAAACAATTCAAAAGAAGAAATGGATTAGAGATGCTATGGGCCATGTAGGGAGAGCAATCGGAGTGTCCTTCGGCGACCATCCAGAAGATTTCTTAGTTCTGTTTCATTGTGTCGAAGATCGTGGAAGATCGTTGTTGTGGAACAATTCGCCAAGGAAACGCCCTTTGAGATCCAATAGCAACAAAGAACTCCATAGCCTCATCTAAAGCCCCTCCATTGCTCGAGCCGAATTCACAGGCAGGACAAAAGTCCTATGGGGAGGCTCAGTTCCTTAATGATAGTCTTCAACTGGAATATTAGGGGTGCAGGTTCAAAGCATAAGCGTAGAATGATCAAGGATATCAGTGGTAGAAGTAAAGCAGATGTGATATGCCTGTAGGAAACGAAGGTGCAAAATTTTAATGATAAGTTAATGGGTACTCTATGAAGTGCAAAAGATGCGAAGTGGGTGGCTCTAGATGCAATTGGCAGATTTGGTGGCATCTTAGTGGCCTGGAAATCGTCTCGATGGGTCCTCACAGACAGTTGGACAGGCCCTTTCTTTGTTTCGGTTATTCTAAAAGACTCTTCTAATGATTTCTCTTTCCTCATCACGTCTGTATATGGGCCTAATTAGGATGCTATTAGACCCCAGTTCTGGGAGGATCTGAATGCGTCAGGCAGAGATTCAATGGCCCGTGGTGTGTGGGAGGAGATTTTAATATTACGTGCTATGGGGTAGAAAAATCTCTGGGTGGTGGGGATTCAACTGCTCTGCGTTGTTTTTCTTAGTGGATTGAAGACCAATTGCTGGTGGATCTTCCTTTGTCTGGCGACAGATTCACTTGGTCTAACGGTAGGAAAAATCCTATAATGTCGAGATTGGACAGATTCCTTGTTTTGTCAGATTGGTTGGACAGTTTTCCTCGAGTTGTGCAGTCTGCCCTTCCCAACCCGGTGTCAGATCATAGTCCTATCCTCCTTGCAGTGGATGAGCGGAATTGGGGCCCTAAACCTTTTAGATTCGAAATTTCATGGCTGCGAATTCAAGGTTTCAAGCAGAAGATTACAGAATGGTGGGCAGAATTTGATGTGGAAGGTTTTGTAGGTTACAGACTAAGCTGTAAACTGAGAAAGCTGAAAGAGAAGATTAAGAATTGGAAATCTCACGAGCTTTGGAAAAGAGACGAGGAAATGAATTTCATTCTTCAAGAAATCCAATCTCTAGATCGTGAGTTGTAGGTTTGTAGATTCTTCTTCAAAGAGAATAGATCTAATTTGTAATTATTCAGCTAGAATATTGGAAGATGAAGTTCCATGGAGATAGAGATCCTGATTCAAGTGGCTCAAAGAAGGCGATAAGAATTCCAAATTCTTCCACTCTATTGCTAGTGCCAGAGTGAGAGTAAATAAGATCAACAGTATCGTCGTTGACGGAGTTCGCTTAGAAGATCAAGACGCAATTTCAGCAGTGATTATTCATCATTTCAGAAATCAATTTCGCGGCGAAAAATGGGCGAGGCCAACGCTGGACCAGCTGGTTGTGGAGTCCATTTTTGAAGAAGAAGCAGGCGCGTTAGAAGCCCTGTTTACTCTGGACGAGGTGAAAGGGGCGTTGATGGCTTCGGGAGGAGATAAGGCCCCTAGCCCAGATGGTTTCCCGATCCTCTTCTTTCAATCCTTTCGGGATATGTTAAAAGGGGATTTGATGGCTTATGTCAATGAATTTCATGAAAGAAGTCGTATTTCTAAAGACATTAGGGCTTCCTTCATCACGCTCATCCCCAAGATTCCAGGAGCAAATCAGTTAAAGGATTTCAAACCGATCAGTCTTCTAGGTGGTCCCTGTAAAATCTTGGCAAAGATCTTGGCTTCTTGGTTAAAAGGAGTTATTGGATCTCTCATTTTAGATAACCAAAGTGCGTTCATCCCGGGGAGACAGATTGTGGACAACGCTCTCATTGCTATAGAATGTTTGGATTCCACCCATAGATCTAAATCCAAAGGCATTATCTATAAGTTGGACATTGAGAAGGCATATGATCATGTAGATTGGGGTTTCCTGCAGTATATGATAAAGGGAATGGGGTTTGGTGATAGATGGAGAAAATGGATAGGTGAATGCGTGAGATCGGCTTTTTTCTCGGTTCTTATCAATGGTTCCCCAAAAGGATTTTTCAATAGCTCTAGGGGTCTTCGTCAAGGAGATCCCCCTCCCCCTTTCTGTTCCTCATCGCAGGAGAAGCCCTCTCAAGAATGCTGCAAAAGGGCCAATCGGAAGGTGTGTTCAGTGGTTTGAGAGTGGAAGGAATGTCAGTCCGGATTTCTCATGTTCAATTTGCAGATGACACACTCTTATTTTGTGAAGCTAACCAATCCAAAGCGAGCAACTTGAGAATGATCATTGGATGCTTCGAGCTTGTGTCAGGCTTGAAAGTGAATACGGCTAAATCGAAGCTGTTTGGAGTTAATATGGAGATAGCAGAAACATCTCACCTCGCTGAATTTTTCCGTTGCTCGGTTGGCTCCCTCCCTTCCTCGTTTGTCGGTCTTCCCTTATGCGTTGGAAATCCCCCAAAGTTTTTATGGGACAAGGTCATTAACAGATTTGAGTCATATCTTTCAAGATGGAATGCAAATATCTCTCTCTAGGTGGGCGGATGACACTCATAAAGGCAACTTTATCGAATCTTCCCCTTTGCTTTATGTCCCTATTCAAATGTCCTCTATCGGTTTGGGGTACTCTAGAAAGGCTGAGAAGGGATTTCTTGTGGTATGGTAAGGAAGATAAAAAGAAATTTCATTTGGTTAAGTGGAAGGAGGCTTGTAGCCACATTGAGCAAGGAGGGGCAGGCATCAAAGAGCTTAAAACCATGAATAGGGCGCTTTTAGGAAAATGGATATGGCGTCTCGGTTTTGAAAGCGATTCTCTATGGAACAAAATTGTTAAAAGCAAGTATGGTCTATCGGCAGGGGGTTGGTGGACCAAGGACTCCTCAAAGCATAAAGCCTCGGCCCTTTGGAAAGGCATTCTTTCTATGAAAGAAGAGGTTCTTAAAGAAGTTCGCTTTGTTATCGGCAAAGGAAATCGTATCAGGTTTTGGGATGATATTTAGGTAGGAGAAGTCGCTCTGAGAGATGTCTTTCCAAGAATTCACAGTATAGCCTCCAATAAGAACATCATGGTGGAGGACTACTATTCAGTCTTAGGGGGGAATGTGGTGTGGAATCCAAGTGTAGACGGAACCTTCTTGATTGGGAGATTGAAGAATTCGTAGCTCTTTTATTCTGCATTCAAAACAACAATCTGGATACCAATTCATCGGATGGTCTTTTCTGGCGCTCCAACAAAGATGGTCTGTTTTCAGTTAAATCCCTATACAATATCCTCTCTACTCAGCCCTTGTCAGTGCATAAAGAAAGCTTCCCTCTAATCTGGAAAATTCACGTTCCCCCAAGATTGCGGCGTTCGGATGGTTGGTGGGAAAAAACAAGGTTCTCACGATGGACAATTTAAAAAAAAGAGGCATGTGTATTACAAATATTTGCGTCTGTTGTATGGCGGCAGCTGAAACGGTGGATCATCTCTTCATCCACTGTCCTTTGTCTATCAGATCTGGACCTTCATTCTGTCTCACTTCCATTGCTCTTGGGTGTTCCCGGCTGATACTCACAGCCTTTTTCAAGCTTGGACTGGTTCTTGGTGTGGAAAGCGTCGATCTAAAATATGGAGATTTTCTATTCTAGCAGTTTGGTGGTCTATGTGGGAAGAAAGAAATGAAAGATGTTTCAACGGTATCTCAAAATCGGTTGAGAGTGTGGTCCAAAGGGTGATCTATTTTATAGTGTATTGGTCTGCTTCTGTGGAGAAGCTTCAATCTTGTAATCTTTCTTTTTTGGCCTCTTAGCTGATCCGCCTCCTCGGCGGATCATCGGCCTTTTCTTTGTTTCTGCTCCTTTTTCTTTAATGAAATCTCCTTACTTCTCAAAAAAAAAAGCGTGTTAACTCTAGACATAAAACTAAATTAAGCCGCGTTGTTTGCAAACTGGACATTGAAAAAGCGTATGATTATGTCGATTAGGCCTTCTTGGACTATATGTTGGGCATAATTGGTTATGGTCTGAAATGGAGAATTTGGATGAGTTTGGCTACATTTTTGGTGTCGGTTAACCATTCGTCTAAAGGTTTTTTCCAAAGCTCGAGGGGTTTGCACGAAGGGGGGCTATTACTCTAATTAAAGTGACTCTCTCAAATTTGCCACTCTATTTCATGTCCCTATTCCGGTGTCCTAATTCTGTGCTAGCTAAGCTAGATAGGTTGCAGCGCAACTTCCTTTGGCAAGAGGTGGAAGGTGGTTCCAAATTCCATTTGTTAAAATGGGAAGAAGTCTATAAATCTTATGAAGAGGGCAGTGTCGGTATCAAGAATCTTGAGGTGATGAATACAACTTTATTGGGTAAATAGTTGTGGAGGTTCGGGTCAGAAGAGAACTCGTTATGAAGAGTTACGATTGCTTTTAAATATGGTTGCGAGGTTGGGGGTTGGGGCACCAAGAACTCTTCCATGTATAGAGCTTCAGTGATGTGGAGAGGTATCTCAACTGTGAAATCAAGCTTTCAAACTGGGGTTGGGTTTTATCTCGGGAATGGGAGAGGATTTGCTTTTGGGAAGATATTTGAGTGGGCGATGTGCCATTGAAAAACTTGTTCCCTAACTTAGCCCGCTTATCACTGGATCATAATATTCTCGTGGCGCATTGTGCTTCCACTTGTGGTTCTTTGGTCGTTTGGGTTCCTCCTATCTGCTTTTTTACTTTCAGGCGAAGAAACTATGGAATTAACCTCCCTTCTTGCTCTCATTTAGTTATGTTGCCCGATTAGTGGGGAAGGTGATAGTATGGTGTGGAAAAAGGAGCCGCCAAGGAAATTTTCAGTTAGATCTTTCCATGCTCTGCTTGCTAAGTCTGATGCAGACCGGAAAGCCAAGAACACCAAGTTTGTTTGGTCCTATGCGGCCTTTCCCAAACTTGCAGCTTTTTGTTGGCTTGCGGGGAGAGGAAGAGTCTTAATTGTGGATAATCTTAAAAAAAGAGGGCCGTGTCTTCCTAACGTGTGTTTGTTTTGCACTTCCAACTCTAAACCGGTCAATCACTTATTTATCCATTGTTCATTTGCACATAAATTGTGGGTCGACAGTCGACACTTGCTTTAGATTCAAGGTCCAGTGGGTTATCTGCGATCTTTAAGAGATATGCTAATGTCTTGGCCTAGCGTTTTCATGGAAAAGGAGTTAATAGGTTCGTGGCGGCTGTGTTTGGTGGTTGGTCTTTTGGTGATTTAGGACGAGAGAAACAGAAGATGTTTCTGTAATATTATTCATAGTGTTGATTGGGTTGTAGGGTGATCGTGGGGCTTTGTTTGGGAGCGGGGTTAATGTTTTGTGGGCTTTAGGGGCTTTTTGTTACTCAGTTTTCCAGGTTTGATGGGTTGCTTTTGTTTATTGTATTCTTTGTTGCCCTTTGGCACCTTTTCAATAAAATTTCCATTACTTCTCAATAAAATAAAGAATAAAGAATAAAATTGGTCGCTTCTTGCAGCTGCGACCTAAAACACAGAAACATGCATATGATCGGGTGCATCTTCTTGAAAGATTGATTTGCATCATCTTAAAAGTTCAAAGCTTCTCAAATCTATGGATCTAAACCTTTTGGAAAAGCTTCTTTCATTCTACCTTTTTTCACACATTGTAGAACTAGGGTTTACTTGTTTTAGAAGATCATGTTGAATTCACCATCACATCAGGTTACTGTTGCCATAAAACCTTGGACCCATTGAGCAATCATATTTCAATTCTTCCAAAACGAAAACATGGAAATGGCCAAAATGCCAAAACATTTTGTTCTAGTGAGCAAATCAAAGCTTCAACTAAAACAATCTCTGGAACTGTGTCTAATGTGTTTAAATGGTGCCATAACAAGGATGTTACTTGTCATCAATTATAATCAACCATTCACAGATTGTTATCAATAATGATTTGAATAGTATGTTTGAATTGAAGCTTTATGTGGGTAATGTTATGATTCATGACTCAAAACCTTACAATTTGTTATAATCTAACTCACATCTTATGGTTCAAGTGAAGAAAGAAGGATTGCGGTGGGCTGAATTGTTTCATACACAATTGCTGGTTGTTTTCCTTTGTTTACGTTTCTAAAGTTATTTGGAGCCTTTTATGGCCAAAAAACATATGTTGCACTTGTGAAATGGTCATTTGAGTTGTGTATTTTTCCAAATATACCATACAACAACTCTAATGATGATGGTTATTGGAAATTTGACATAGATTATGGCTTGAGTATTTCCCTTTTGTTTTTTAAAGGCTTTTGATGTTGGAACTTGGAAGTCCAAACTTACTCATTTTTTGTAAACAACAACAAATAATGTGTTGTGGTGTCATGTTGTTGTTTTGTGTGATCTTGATGTGGTATGATAGAACCAAGGAGATTCAATCATATCTCACTTCTTTAAATCTTGCATAAGAGTTCTCTCTCTCTCTCTCTCTCTCTCTATATATATATATATATATATATATTAGAATGTCATAAAAAGCTTATGGTCATCCTTCAATAAAAATAAAAAGCTTATGGGCTAATGATTTATGATCAACAACTTATAATCTCCTCGATAAAAACCTTGCTTTCATGTGTTACTTCATTGCTAAGGGCTTATTTGCATAAAATGGGAAGCTTTTTTTTTTTTATTTATTTAAAAAAAAAAAAAAAAAACAAAGAAGTTGGGGGTTTGGAGGGGCACCTGTAGAAGGTCACTGAACTGAGGGTGGAAGTGAAACCTAAGAAATATATGTGTTTTGTTCTCTCTACATGAATGGTGCATAAAAAAATTGAAAAAAAAAAACTTAAGAAAGCTTAACTTAAATTCTCCATTTTTGTGTTTCTTGGAGCCTTCTTTCTTGAAACTGCCATAGCAGTTGAGAATGCTTGTGGTTCTTACACTTTCTTTCTTTGAAGAGTAATTGAAAATTTTATTAAAAAGCAATGGCAAAAGAGAAAGAAAGGGGATGATGAGAGATCATCCATGTAATACAAGTGGGAGGATTCCCCCCAGATCCCTCAGAATGCCTCTGAAGTGTAATCCGCAAAAGCTTTATCAGCTCTAGCCCATTCCATCACTGACCATTGAGCTTTATGAAGCACCTGATCTAGAGATGAAGCTTCATTGTTGAAGGTCTTAGAATTGTGTTCTAACCAAACCGACCATATGATGGATGAGAGAACTAATTGTTATACCGTCCTTTTCTTCTTTCCGCTTCTAGGACCGGCCACATAGGTATTAAGTCCCCAAACTCGTGAGGCATGATCGATGGAGCCTCCAGCAATGTTCGGAACCTTTCCCACACTTTTCTGGAGAATGGGCAATGCATTAAAAGGTGATCCACATTTTCCTCATCTTGGATATGCAATACACCCGTTGGGAATTATCATATGCCTTTTCCTTGGATTATCTAGTGTAAGAATCTTGTTTTTCTTTTCTAGCCATCTAAATGCCACCACTTGACTAGGTCCTGGGTACCTCCATATGTGACTAATTGGATCCTTGTCCTGCTACAATTGAGGTTCTTTGAAGCACCGACTAGGACTTAACCATGAAAGCTCCAATTTTGCTTGATTTCCAAATCCCCTTGGTCGAGGAGGATGTCCATGACATTCAAGTCCCAATTAATGATATTTTTTATTCACAATATCAATAACAAGAGATATATGCTTTCCCTAACTCACACATTTCGTGGATATATCATTGAGTTGGAAGAATAATAGACAAAGTGACTAGATGTTTGTATTGGGAAAAAAAATGAAACTTTTGGGTCGAGGCTCAGTCCTTTTTGTCAAAGCATTGTTTACTCCCTCCATAATGTTTCTCTATGGTTGCAAATGGATTACAAGAAACATGTTTCTAGGATACATTCTTAGACTCATGTTTTCATTCTTTCTTTTGCAACGCGAATGTCCAAACTAGAGTGCGCGTTTTTATGTGGTTGTACATAACACAACCACTGAAGAGAGAGCATGAATGTGAGCTGAATGTAATTGCGTAACTTGGGCGGTCCACAAATGCATGATAAAAGGGAAGGATGGAGTTGAAAGCTAGACCTTCAAGCTCTTGAACAATTTCTCTACCAATGGAGCAAATGATTCATGTATGAGCCATAAACTAGAAATGTTTATAAACCAGAATGACATTGATGTCTTGGATGTCCTCTGTATGGGACACCTACCTTGGATGAAGATTGCAGTTGGGGATACTTATTGGCAATGACCATGGGGCACAATATGGGCAAGGCCATCTTGACATCAACAATTATTCAAGGGGCTTTCAGAACAGTTCTCAATACTGTCAATGCCTTGGATATCCACCATGGCATAAGGAGTAACTGTACACCCTTTGGGGCCACCTAATGGTCATTGTGCATTGCCAAATCATCCTAAGCATGTGTAAGAGTATCCATGGTGGATATGTGGCACCATAGTGTAATCGATTGTCAATTAGGACCATCCAATTGCATCTGTGACTCTGTGGGGCCCACCATCAATAGAGGCGTGAAGATTGGAGGAAGAAGATGAAAGGAATGGAAGAGAGAAGATTTGAAGAAGGAGAGAGAGAGGTTTGGGGAAGACGTGCATTGTATGTTAGGGCTACCACCCCACACACAACCTTTTTATTATACTACTAAAGTTACAATAAAGTACTTCGCAGGAGTTCCAAACATTGAACATGCACAAACAAAAAAAGGACACAAATACATCATTCCTGATTTTCTCTATACTCCCTTTCAAGTTGGAGCATAGATATTGATCATGCCCAACTTGCCGGTGATACGAAGACGAGCATCCCTACTAAGAGATTTGGTAAGAACATCGACCAACTGGCCCTCGGAATGAAGGAAAGGAGTAGAGATTTCCTTTGTAGCAACTCTCCCGAATGAAATGACAATCAATCTCAATGTGTTTCGTGCACTCATGGAACACCGGATTGCTAGCAATGTGAATGGCAGCCTGGTTGCCACAATGCAAAGGAATATGAGTCGAAGGAGGATAACCAAGTTCGTATAGGAGGGTTTAGAGCCAAATAAGCTCACATGCTATGTTATCAAAATCGTACGATTCATGATATGAATCGTACGATTCATATCGTATCGTATGGTTGTACGATTTGAATTGTACACCTAAATCGCGAATCCTAAATAATCATATGATTATCATACGAATCATAAGATAATTGTGGACTGCCTAAATGGGCCCAATAAACTTTAAAATCAAAATTTTATTATTATTTATTCATTTTTTTTTTTCTTTTTCTTTGTACCATTTTGGTCATAAAATATGAAAAGGCTCTCCCCTATTAAAAAATATCCTCATTTTTTTTTTTTCCTTTTGAGAGAGAGAGAGAGAGAGAGAGAGAGGAGATTTGGGGATTTTGATATTAAAAAAACCCAATGCAAATAAATCAAGATTTTTTTTATTCACAATGGAATTGAATGCCATTTCTTTTGACATGATTTTACATAAGAAGGTACAAAAGAATAAAATTTTTAAAGGACTCTTGTATGTCTTTTAAGGCAATTTTTTTTTTTTTTGAAAGACAACGAAAGAAAATAAAGGAAAAAGACAAGAATCCTTTACTATCATGATGTATATACCATATAAAATTTCTCAATTGATAATATCATGATATGTGTTCCTTTTTTGGTACATGTTGATGGTAAATGGATGATTGATGAGTTTTTGATCTTTTCTAATTTACTTATATATATATATATATATATATATATATATATATATATATATATATATAGAGGCATGCTCACCTACGCACGTGCGCACCTTTGCACAAGTGTCATGGGTGTCGAATCCGAACGGTCCATAAGATGCGGAATCCCATGAAACTTGAGGGGGTGAATTTTCACCTTGATCTAAGATTCTGGTGGGCTATAGGAAAGAGTAATTCAAATCAAGGGAAGAAACTGTTTGCATTTTTCATGGCCCACCGAGGTTTTGGATCAAAGTAAAATTTCGTACCAAGGGGTTTCATGAGGTTCTGCTTCATATGGACTGTTCAGATTTTCGAAACTCATCAGATATGATGAGTTCTTGTAGTAAGTACGAACAGGTTCGCAGGTGAGTGTTTCCGTATATATATATATATATATATATATATATATATATATATATATATATCGTAAATGAGAAGAAATCTTATGATTTACAATACGATTTGCAATTCGATACAATTCAACCCCTATTACAATTTATGATACGATAACAATTTTGACAACATTGCTCACATGTCGCATGAGCCATTGCCCGATACTTAGCCTCAATAAAAGATCTCGCCACGACGGATTGTTTCTTGCTCTTACAAGTGATAAGGTTGCCACCCATGAACATACCCAGACGTAGAACGTTGATCATGTGAGCTTCCAGCACCGTTGGCATCAGAGTAATCAGATAGATGGAGATGGCCATGCGGTTGAAAAAGTAAACCTTTGCCTGGGGAGGACTTAAGATACCAAAGAATACGATATACTGCATTCCGATGTGTGTCCGAGGACAATGCATGAATTGACTTACAACCCCCACAACATACGAAAGATTTGGTCGAGTAATAGTGAGATAGATGAGTTTGTCAACCAACCGTCTATAGAGAATCAAGAATGATGTATTTATGTGTCATTTTTTCTTTATGCATGTTCAGTGTTTGGTACTCTCGCAGATTATTTTATTGTGACTTTAGTAGTAAAATAAAAAGGTTATGTGTGGGGTAGTAGCCCTAACATACCACGCATGTCTTCCCCAAACCTCTTTTCTCTCTCTCTCTCTCTCTCTCTCTCTCTCTCTCTCTCCCCTTCATCTCTTCTCTCTCTTCCATTCCTCTCATCTTCTTCCTCAAATCTTCACACCTCTACATAGTATTAGAGCAAAAAGTCAAGTGTTCGAATCCTGGGAGCATCATGGCTCCGTAATATATTCCCCCACGGGAGGCAGGAAATCAAGTCCAGGGACCGGGAAATCAAGCCCAACCTATCTATGGTGTGAGTGTCCCTCTGACCTTTGCTAAATATGTTCCTGTGCGAAGTTCCACCTCGCACGTGTGAGGGAGTGTTAAAGTCCCTTGATATACATTGATACTCCATCCTCTAACAGCTCGAGCTTTTAGAGCAAGTGGTTGTTTGACACCATCGACTGTTGATCTGGTCCAAAACACCCATCCGGACTGTCAATACAATTCTGATCATCCACCAGTTCATTTGGGTCCTTAATGTGATCTAGATCTTTGATATGGATGATTGGATGGGCTCAATTTTCAATTCTGACCTTTGAATGGGCCAGATCTTCGAGCGTCCAGCATTGCCGTCCAATTTGTGATCATATGGCTTGGAGGCATTAAAGGCCTTGTAAGGGAATGTCAATCAGAATGTCCAAGGAAATGGAGTTGAAGCCATCATATATAATCATCAAATGATGATCACCCAACCTTGCATTTGTTCCCCTAATGACGAGGACATCCGAGCACTAGTCAGGGTATACTAGAGGAGGAGAGCTATCGTTTCTTTATTTTTAGGTGATGTATACATGGGGCCCTATGGACCTAATTCGAGTGCCTAGCTCGATGAAGACCCCACATGCATGGTTATGCATCTTTGAAGGCCCCACGTTGGGAAGATGCATGTGGGTGACTTAGTTGGACTATTTCGACCGCTGGATCATCGTCATTGGACATCTTGATCGTGGGCCACGAAATAATTTAGTTTATTTAGTTGTTTATATGTTTGTTATTTTTTAGTTTAGCTTATTTTTTGCTGAGTTTAGGGAGTTAGAAACAAATTTTATTTTATTGAGCGTCTTTTTGTAAAAAGTCTTTCCTGAGATTATATAAGGGTTGGACATCCCCACCCTAGCCATTATTGCATATGAAATAAAAAAATTCTCCCTCTTTGCTTTGTGATGAAGTTAAACTTCATGTGATTGGAGCAATTTCATGTGATGCATGGAGTGATTCCTAGTTATCATTCTCTTTCATTCTCTTCCCTTCAAAAGATATTTCTTCTCTTTTCTTTCTCTCTCTCTTTTATTTATTTATTTATTATTATTATTTTCTTAAAAATCTCCTCTTCTTTCCCCATCAACAAGCAATCTCCACATCTATCCTTGTTCTTCTTTCTCCCAACCCATACACCCGCAACCTAACCCATCCCGAACTCCCATCCAACCCACCTCACCTGACCGTACAATCGTATGGCCATACCAGGCCATACCCACATGTCCGTACAACCGTACAGACAACTTATAGGGTTGTCCGTACAGTCAACCTCCCCCTTCCTTTCATCCTTTGCTTACTTTATTCAAACCCTAATCACTAGTTTCCTAAAAGCCCTAAATCCCTAAAACTTTAACCATAAATCCCTAAAACCTCAAGCCCTAATTCTCAAATCCCAGATCTCCAAATTCCCAGACGTTATATTCCCGAAATCTGAAAATCTGAATCTGTTTTCCAATTCCTTAAACCTTTAAATCAGCCTTAGCCTATCAACCCTAACAAAGACAAGTACTTCCTTTGAATGATGATTGGTACCTATGCTAGATGGAAGTCCAACCTTCCATAGGTCCTATCTAATCATGTTTTATAAGATCTAATTGATAGGTTGTGATTTAGTCTTGAATCTGAGCATAGTTAAATACTTGAATTCATTAAGCTTGTGATTGATTAACATTATTTTGTGCTTTAAATTGTTCTAGTTAATCCATTGATGATTTCATTACATCATTCTAAGCTAGGCCATCTGTCCTGCATCACCAAGTTTTTGTTTAATAGGGGAGATGAATCAAATTCAGTGATTAAAAATTTCACCGTAAAAACCGAGAAGGTTCTTCTATAATCTCAACCAATAAGGTAACTAGTGCAGCATTCTTGGGATGATGGAGGGAGTGATGACTCTTAATTTCACAGAAAATTTGTTTGTTTGTTATAGTTATTATGATGCCTCTGATTAAGCGACCTATTTAAATGTGGCACTGAGGCCAGTTCCATAAAGATAAAGGACTGTCATCAAGACACCAATGAAATCGAGATATGCTAAGGGCTGTATTTGGAATATTTGGATCCTGTGCAATTCACAAATGCTGATTGACAGCTGCCTGGTATGCAAATAAATTCAATGGGTTTCCTCAATAATGAACTCATTCATGAACCGTTTCAGAAACTTAGTTTAGGATCCTTCGAACTAGGTGCCGCGCCAATTTGTGTATTGGTGGGCGGCTGGAAAGAGCCACGAACTTTTAACTGATTCGTGGTTTAAAAGTTTGGCTGTTAGTGCCATTAAAAAAAGTTTACTGTTATCCTGGTAATTCTTTAGAAAGTAAAATCCATTTCCCATCCATTTGTGACATTTTGAGCATTCTACGTTAAAAAGGGTAACATTTCTTACCTATTTGTATCTTCTATGCTATCGTCATTGTCCTCATAATTCATCATTATCATCATTGTTGTTTGTTGTGATATGCAGTGCCATATTTTGTTGGGTTTTTAGTTTAATTTTCTTATATTTTTCTTGCTCTTGTTTAGGTGGGGAAAAGAGCGCAATCGATTTTATGAAGAGGCAGGGTCACTCAAGTTCTGCGACACCCCTATTGCAACATAGCACTGAACAGGGAATAGTAAAGCATCCTTTCCCAATGAATTATATCTTAAAACCATGGAAACTTGGTGAATGGTTTTACCAAGTAGTGAAGATTGGAATCGTTCAATATGTATGTCTGCTTTCAGTTGGTGAAGTATTACCTTTCTAAGTTTCTCTTCCTAAGAAATATTCCACTGTGTTCCTTTTGCCATCTTTCCATTTTGAAAAGCAAATTACTAATGCTCCCTTTTATTTTTACAGATGATAATAAAGAGTTTTACTGCTCTTTTAGCAGTGGTTCTACAAGCCTTTGGTGTATACTGTGAAGGAGAATTTAAGTTGGGGTGTGGGTACGATAATGCTCAAATTTTATGTTACACCAGACTTTTTTATGTAGCATTTTCTGGTCTGTTCTTTTACCAAGATGTCATTAACTTTTAGTTTTATTTAAATGGGTCTACTTTCTAGATTTGTGGTTCTTCAAAGTGGCTCTTATTTGAGAGAGAGGGGGGATGTTAGTCTAATGTGACTAACCCTCATATTATTAATAATAAAGGAGTGTGACTTCGCATAACTACAAGAGCAGATGCCCGCACACATACACATGCATCTCTTTACACCTGTTCAAGTTGGAGCATGTTACATGCTTTGTGAAGCTGATGACGACTGATGCCCTTGGTAAAAAAATTGACAAGCTGATTTTTAGATTTTTTGTAGGACATGAAAACCACCTAAGAAGTCACCTTTTTATGGAGAAAGTGGCAATCAACTTCAATATGCTTGGTATGCTCATGGTAGACAAGATTGGAAAAGATATGAATAATAGTCAAATTATCTCAAAGAAATGCCATTAGAAGAAACACAGGAATGCTCATCTCAGTTAATGATGTCTTCAACCAAAGGATTGCACACACCTCATGAGCCATTGCCCCGATACTGAGCCATGACTCTAGAATGAGCTACACCGGCTGTTTTTACTCTTACAAGTAACCAGATTTCCACCCACCAAAGCATGCTAACCCGTAGTTGATCATCTATCTGTAAGAGATCCTGCCAGTCAACATCTATATATGCCTCAACTCGAATATAATCATGCCTAGAAAAGAGAATTCCTCTACCAAGAGACCCTTTTAGAAACTTCAAGATATGATAAACAACATCCAAGTGACACTTGTGGGGTGCATGCATAAACTGGATTAATATGCTGACAACATAGGCGATATCAAGATGAGTAATTGTCAAGTATATGAACTTGCAAACCAACTGCTGATACAATCTAGCATTGAGCAATAATTCACCACTATTCAAGTTGAAGATGATATTTTGTTCCATTGGAGGATCTATGGGTTGAGCTTCCAAATGACCAGTCTTGTAGAAGATCAAGAGTGTACTTCTGTTAATAAAGAACTATACCTAGTTACGATATAGCTACTTCAATGCCCAAGAAGTATATGAGAGACTCAAGGTTTTTTATATGAAACTCCTTACTAAGTAATGTATTCAGTAACCGAATTTCCTCCATATCATTGCCTGTAATAATAATGTCGTTAACATAAATAATAAATATAGTGATATTGAAACCTCTCTAGAAAATAGAGTACGATTTGCACTACTTTGTTAGTACCCACTGAGGTGTTATTGAATCATTCAAACCAAGCCTATGGCGATTGCTTGAGGCTGCGGAGCCTGCAGATAGTATCCTTTCTAGTAGATGAAAAAAAAAAACCATGAGTATGTGTCATGTAGATTTCTTGATCTCATGGAGAAAGTCATTTTTTACATCCATGGTTCAAAGTATTCAACAATGGGGGATGCTGACAAACACTTCATGACCACTTAACTTTCAAGTGTTCGGATGCTAACCCGAGGATGAGTTCTCTCCAACAAGAAAGGTCTGATGGGGGCATGTGTCCCATCATTTACTTAGTCAGCTTGGATTGCACTACTTGTGATTGGGCCCCATGAGGCACTTGTGGGACAAATGAGGTCAAGTGGCATATTTTCGTATACTTCTGTAATTTCCTTCCTGTGTTGGTTACTTGTTAGTTAGGGAGTTAGAAAGTTTGTTAGAATTAGTTTTGGTTTGTTGGTGTTAGTTGTGATTAGCAACTAATCACCATGATTAGTTAGTGTTAAGCAATAGTTAGTCAGGTGTTGTCGGGGTTAGTTGTGATTAGCAACTAATCACCATAATAGTTAGTGTTAAGCATAGTTAGGTGATCAGTTGGGAAAGTTGTAGTTAGTTAGGAGTTTGTTGTAGGAGGTTTATAAAGACACGGGAATAGGGCATTGTAAAGGAGCGCTTTGGCTTTTATAATAGAAATTCAGAGAGATTGAGAATAGAGGGCTTGTTTTTCTAGGTTTGAGCGTGTTTGGATGCCAAATTTCATTACATTTACGTTAGATCTTCCGTTCTTTCTTCTTCCTTTCTAGCTACAAAGCAAGGCTCCTTTGAAACCCGCCGAGGCAAGCGACCAGGATTACGTGACAAATACGCTTGACTGGGTTAGATTGAGAGAAACACAATGTTTGTAGCTAAATGTATTCATCATGTGAATTGCTTGTAATAGGAGTGTCTTAGTTGAGGACAATTATTGTCCAAGTTACAATCACATCTTGGATTGAGCAGCCAACTTGATGCAAATGCAATGTAAATGCTCCATCTCTATACTGATGCAATCTAAATGCTCCATGGCATCTCAACCTGATGCAATGTAAATGCTTCATGGCATTAGTGGTGGTTTCGTAAAGAACTTGATATTGAAATTTGGCAAGGGATAAATATCAGTTTTGAGGCACACAATGATGAACTCCCAAAATCATTATGTATGATGTATCATGATGAATTGGATGGAAGAGGTGTTTAAGACCACATATTATGTAATTTCTCTAGATGTGTGTTGAATTTGAGCATTTGGTGCTATCTAATTTGTGGAACAGTATTTTCAAACCTTGATTGGAGCAGACAGTTGGCATGGATTCCTGGGTTATAATAGGCTGGGTCACATCGAAACCTGTTTAGGAGGCAAAACTGTTTGGACTGCATCTCAATCGGTCCATTTGACAGATTTGCCTCGTCAAACGGTCATAGATGGACAGGATGGATCTGTCACTTTAGCTGTAAAGTTGGAAAAGGGAGGACACCATAGGCAAACACTTCATCAGTTACCAAAATTCTGGCTAAGTTTGTAAAAACACGCCATTTATCTTCCTTTTCTACCATGGAAACTCAGCCTAGTAGCAATGATCCAGCCAGCCCCGAACCCTGATAAAGGAGGGTGTGCCAAGTGGGTAGTCGTTCTTAAACTTTTGCCTAGCAACCATGAAATTCCTGTTTCTAATTTGATGATTGGCAGAACAAGATTCATGGGGCCAACCTTGAGGAGCTTAAACAAGGCTATGATGGTGATGGTGAGTGTTAAAGTAGATTAGGGCAAATGTAATTAGGGTAGATTATTTCCTTATTAGTACAATATCTGTTTAAGATCTCTTCCAAGATCTTTCAGATCCTCTTTCCTCTATAAATACTCTAGCTACAATCAATAAAATACAACAACACATCCTATACAATGTAGCCCCTTGGGAATTTCTACATGGCATCAGAGCTCCCAATCTGGGGCCTTTGATCCACTCACACCCTGCAACGCCACCTCCTGCTCTTCTTCCCCTTTGTTGTTTTAGCGTCACCGTGATAGGGGGACATCGTCGTCAAAACACCGCTGGGATTTTCCTATGCAAACATGTTTCCAACAACCCCATTTTCATCTGCTCCTACCAATTTGTGCATGCAATCCACACTATCGTCATCCTTATAACCCGATGAAAAAACCCAATTCATCACTCAACCCCGTCTCTGCCATCACCATCTCTGGTGCAATCTAGCATTGCAATCTCGTTGACCAACCAGATCAAACCATCTTCATTATTTCTGATGCCACTACCATCTTCGTCTTCTTCGAAATCATGAAGGAAACCATCTCTGAAACTAGATAAGAACCTGCCCGATGCCACAACCGCCGTTGTCTCTGCACCTGCTATTGTTGGATTCTATCCCCACTACTACCATTAATCGCATCCATCTACCGTTAATCCAAATCAACCACCATCGGAATCTGCTGTTGTCTACAACACCTGCATCTGCACTAGATCCGGCAAGCGAATCCATCATCGCAGCTTGGCACTACTAGATTTGCAGCATTGCCATCCCCAGATCTGGTCAACCCTTGTCGTTGGAAACCATTGCCATATCCACCTGTCTTCGTCGTTGCAGATGTTGCGCACCACCACTACCATTCACCAAATCTGGTTATGCTTTAATCTCTATCAACTCATCAGCAACATCTTTCAGTTGTTGATCTTGCTTCCGATCTACTCTTAGCCAGCGGCCCTAGATCCGGCGTCCTTATCACTGCCATTGTCAACTGAAAACATAGACACAGATCTGTTGCCCTCTTGTGCTGATCACATCCTTCCTCTCCGTGATCTGTGCCATGTTGCTACAATCATATATGCATCATCACGTGTTGTGGTGCTCACTTTGCTGGTCTAGAACAGGGTCCTCTTGTGCTGTGAGATCTGAGCCCACTTTTTTTTTTTTTTTACTGCGTGTCTGTCATCACCGCTACTCATGTTTGATCTCTAAACGCTAATCCCTGTCCTGATTGCTCTGCTCTCTGATCGTGATTAATCTGCCCACATTGCTTGTAAGCCCAAGCTGTTGCTATTTGATCTCTAACTGTTACCGTGTTTTCTTTTCTTTTCTTTTCTTTGCTTTTTTTTTTTTTTTTTTTTTTTTTTCAATTTTTTACTAGGGCCCACCCTAGATTTGCCACGGTGAAGGGCTTTTCCCAGGGTGGTTGCATCACCAGGAGCATGAAGGACTTTTCCGTACGAGAACTCCTAGGGTGGTCGTATCACTGAGAGCATGAAGGACTTTTTCTGATGGATCCAGTCGTTTGAATTGATTGATCTGCCCATGTCAGGGGCCAAGTTTATCTGGTCCAATGGCCTATCCTCCCCTCTTATGTTGCGTTTAGATAGATTTCTCGTTAGCCTGAGCTGGGTAGATATGTTTCCGTTGGTGGAGGTAAAGGGGCTCTTGAGACTCACGTCGAACCATTGCCCGATTCTTCTGCAAACTCAATCTGAGAGCTGGGGTCTGAAACCCTTGAGACTCGAGCTGATGTGGTTGGAAGCGGAGGGCTTTGCGAGCCTTGTGGAGAAGTGGTGGTGTTCATGCCGGGCTGTAGGGTCAGTTGGCTTTAGGCTTCATAAGAAAATGAAATTTTTGAAAGAAAAGTTAAAGATCTGGAATAATGAAGTTTTCGGGCAAGGAGAAGGAGATGGATGTCATCTTGGAGGAAATCCATAATATCAAGTTGAGAGAAAAAAGGGGTGATTCATTGTCAGAAGACAAGGACAAAAGGTGGTCTCTTTCGCAAGTCTACTCAGAATATCTCAAGGAGGGGGAAATTAAGTGGAGACAAAGGTCAAGGGCAATTTGGTTGAAAGAGGGGTATACGAACTCTCACTTTTTTCACAATGTAGCTTTAGCAAGAGCCTACTTGAACAAAATCAGCTCTCTTTTGGTGGATGGTTTTAGAATTGAGAACAAAGACCAGGTTTGCCAAGCTATAGTGGGGTTTTATCAGAATCTCTTATATAGAGGATTGGATTCCCCGCAAGCTAGACTTTCTCTACTTTGATAGCATCTTAGAATATCTAGCTATTTGGTTGGAGAGGGCTTTTTTCGAGATCAAAGTCAAACAAGCGATTGACAGTTTGGGTAGAGACAAAGTGTCTGGCCTCGACAGCTTTCCTCTTGCATTTTTTCAAAATTTCTGGAATGTGGTGAAGGTTGATTTGATGAGTTTCATGAAGGAATTTTTCGAGAAAGGTTGGTTATCTCGAGAGTTGGGAGCCTCTTTCATTGCTTTAATTCCTAAGACAAAGGGAGTGGAGGGGTTGAAGGATTTCAAGCCTACAAGTCTTATTGAGGGGCCGTGCAAAATTCTGGCTAAGATGCTCACTTCCAGATTCAAAGAGGTGCTACATAATGTTATTTCTCTAAATGAAGGTGTGTTTATAGGAGGAAGTCGAATTCTTGATAGCTTTCTTATAGCCAACGAATGCATCAACTCCAAGGTTAGGGAGAAAAAAGTAGGAGTTGTTTGCAAACCTGACGACGAGAAAGCTTATGATCACGTTGACTGGGAATTTTTAGATTATACATTGGGTAGACTGGGCTATAAGGATAAATGGAGGATGTGGATTTAGGGTTGCATCAAATCCCCATCTTTCTCGGTACTTGTTGATGGATCCCCAAAAGGTTACTTCAAACCTTCCAGGGGGATAAGGCAAGGGGACCCGCTCTATTCATACATTTTCCTTGTTGTGGGGAAGCTTTTAGCCGTATGCTCATTGGAGGCCAAGAATCTGATCTCTCTCTCTCTCTCTCTCTCTCTCTCTCTCTCTATAAATTTCGGGTTGCGAATTTTGGAGATCAGATATATCACCTTCAATTTGTGGACGATACGATCATTTTTTGTGAGGCCGATCCTCAAATGGTTGAAGATTTGAGGAAGATAGTTATATGCTTTGAAGTTGTATCTGGTTTGAAGATCAATGTGACCAAAAGTGAAATGTTGGGTATCAATCTCGACAGTGAAGGAGTTGCTCTTTTAGCTTCAATCTTCGGGTGCAAAGTGGGCTTCTTTCCTTCAACCTATCTAGGGCTCCCATTATGTATTGACAAGCTACCCAAGCATGTATGGGACAAGGTTATTAAGAGAGCTGAAAGGAAATTATCTAGGTGGAAGGGTATATATCTTTTTATTGGAGGCCGTATTACACTCATCAAATTGGTCCTTTCCAAATGCCGGTACATTTCATGTCCCTATTTAAATGCCCCCATTCGGTGCTAGTATTTTTGGACAAGTTAAGAAGGAATTTTCTTTGGCGAGGTTCTGAGGAAGGTGCCAAATTTCACCTGCTCAAATGGGAAAGAGGTTTGCAAACCCGTGCATCAGGATGGGGTGGGAATGTGGATATTGGATAATATGAACGTACCTCTCCTTTTTAATAAAATTCATCACCCTTCAAAAAAGAAAAAGAAAATTGTTTTTCCGTCGCTATCCATCTTCCGTTTACCATTGTCCCATTAAACACTACTCTTCATCGCAGCCGACGATCCTAGATCGACACAAGTTTTGGGAGAATCTCTTTTTCTTTTTTATATGTCTTGGGATTTGGTTGCAATGTCTATGGATGGTGGGGTTTCGAACACTAGGGCTAGCGAGTCTACGGGGCCGTCCCTTTGTGGTCCTGTAGAGTTCTCCGATTGGATGGTTGGGATTGTGTGATTGGTGTTGCTATTCGCACAATGGCCCACTCTTCATGGGGTTTTAGAGTGGCATTTTGGTTGTGGTCACTGCTTCGGGTTTTTTGGATTTCTGGGTGTTGACTAGATTTGATCCTCAGATTTGAGTGCAACTGCAGACTTCGTTCGTGGCCTCCGAGCACATTCGGTGAAGTGATTTCTCCATATCAGGCCTTTTTTGATAAGATGTGTTATTCGTCAGATCGGACTTGTTATTGTTCTGGGAAGTTGGTCCAGGCTTGTTTGTGCTGGGCGGTTGGCCTTGACTTGTTTGTACCCAGACAGTTGGTCCGGTGGTTCACATCCCGTCGTTGTCAAATGGGCCTGCTCACCTAAGGTTACTCGTCGTTTTATGACCATTCGTCATCTCATCGCTTCTGCTACTCATCTCCTTACTCAGCACTTTGCTTACTACTCGTCATTGCTCAGCCAGTTCATCGCCATGGAAATTTTTTCTTTTCCTTTATTCTGAATAAATATGCATGCCTTTCAAACTCGAGTTGTTCTCTCAAACCAACTTGAGTTTGAGTGGGGATGTTAAAGTTGATTAGGACAAATCTAATTAGGGTTTAGATTATTTTCTTATTAGTAGGATGTATATGTGTTAAAGATTTCCTATAAGATCTTTCAGATCCTCTCTCCTCTGCGTATATTCATGCTACAATCAATAAAATACAACAACACATTTTCTACAGTGCAGCCCCTTGGGAATTTCTACATTGATGAATTGATGGAGGTCGCATGGTGCTGGTGTTGTTATTGTTGTTGTTGGCGTGAAACAGGCCTTGTGGAGATTTAGTTGCCAATGATGTAAAGTTATACTAGCACATTCTTTTTTATCAGTTTTTTTTTGGTAAAATGGGTCTTTTGAAGTCTTCGATATTATGAATATAGTCACTGTGTATGTCAAAATATTATGTGCTTGAGGCTTGGGCCCATTGCTCTATTGCTTAGCTACAGAAGAAGTGTCTAATCATGTAGATTTCATAATTTTGAGCTTTCAGTTCCAGCATTTGTATTTGTATTCCTACAATAATCTTGTCCTGTTTATCATGCTGCAATTTCTATTGCGAATGCCTTTAGCTAAGAGATGAGCAATTGGTCATGAAATTCTAGTTCTTTAAGGGGCATTTGCAGACTTTGGTTTCTTCTTTAGTGTATTTATGATTGGTTGAACATTTGTTCTTTTTTGCTTTTATTTTGTAGGTATCCTTACATGGCAGTGGTTCTCAACTTCAGTCAAATGTGGGCTTTGTACTGTCTCGTTCAATTCTATACTGCTACAAAGGATAAATTGGTGCATATAAAACCATTGGCCAAATTCCTGGTATTTAAATCGATCGTCTTCTTGACTTGGTGGCAGGGTGTGGCTATTGCAATCCTGTATGCTTTAGGTTTATTCAAAAGTCCTATAGCTCAAGGCTTGCAGTTCAAATCAAGTGTTCAGGACTTCATCATTTGTATAGAGGTATTTCATGTTAGTCGTTCTCTTAATTTGATGCACTTGAAATGCAATTCTGCAGATGTTCCTGATTCCCTTTTATCATTAATCGTTTGAAAGTTCTCCTTGCATACTGCTTTCCTAGGTCCCAGGTTCCAATGACATCCTAAAAAATTCATTGGCTTGTAATCTGTTGTACCAAAATTATAGTTTCAATTTTATTTTTATTTTTTTCAGTAGATAACAAGTTAATTAAATAAGAACCTAATCTCCAAAGCACACGGATGGGCGATTAGAGCCTTCTAATGCCAAAGTTACAGCTACATTGTAGCTTCTTTACATACGATATTAAACACAATGTTTGACTTGGATTGGATCTAAAAAAATCTGATCTTGTTTAGGATATACTGCAGTGACCATGGTTCCTCCTCATCTCTAATCCAACAGATCAAAGAGAGGACCTGACTTTCAATCACCATAGGGCGGATATTACTGGATTCATGGATCTGAAGGGCTTCCTTTAATGCTGATGCATCCACAACGTTCTGTCTGCTGGGCTGTTGGGGTCTGAAAACGACAAGATAGAAACACCATTTTCATCTGAAAACGCCAAGATAGAATCTCCATTTTCATCTCTAAGAATACCACCAACACTAACAAGAAAAAGATTACCTCTCAAGCATCAACTTCTATTCATTTTCACCCAACCGGGGGGGGGGGGGGTGTTCGACGGAAATGCGTGGCACTAGCATGTGCCAGACTTTCAGTCTCTAGCAACATCCCTTGGACTCTGCCCTTTAAACTTAGATGATAGAGGAGTCCATTCAATGAGAAATAAGATTAATGTAAAGAACCAGAGTGAAAGAAAAAAACTTTGAAAAGAGGGCATTGATCTAGAGACTGAACTCCCAATTCAAGGAGAGCTCGTCCAAGAAACTTGAGAGGAGATCAATCGATAAGAAGGTCCACAAACCTTCTAGGGGGGTGATCTCAGACAAGTGTGGTGTGGGAGAAGATCTTCATCTGCGACAAGGGAAGAAGTGAGATTCTAAAGCAGACAGAAGAATCGAAACCTTAGTTAGGCGCTAGGGGTTGTAGAAGCCATTCCAGGATTAAAGGGAGACCCGGAGGTGCAAACAATGGAAGAGAGGGACTGGGATCAGGGGTAAGTAGGAGGGAGGGGGACAATGATGGGGATTGACGTAGGGATGATGTCAAAGGGAAAGGAAAGTTGATAGGTGAAGAGGAATTGAGAGGGGTTAACCATGGGAAAGAGGAGAGGAATCAAGGTGGAGAGGCAAGGATTCGAATTGGGGACAATGTGAAAGGGAGGGAAATGGTAGTCAGGAGCATAAGGGGAATTTGAGAAGGGGAGGTGCAACAAGGTAAAGCCAAAGGAAGGCCGGGTAGAAAATCTCCCCTCTAACTCTCATACCCCTTCATTGATGACTTTTCGATAAGGTGGACGGAGTTTTAACTTTAAAAGGGCTTTAAGAGACTTTTGCTTAGTGAAGGAGGTGATCGTCCTCGGGCAAAAGGGATCTTGGAAGTATAGGAGTTTTGCTTTCGTTTGGCTTGAGAGCTTGGAAGAAGTCAGGAGGATGGCAACAGACATGAATAGGAAGATGTTTGAAGGTCGGAAGATATTGGTGTAGAAAGCAATATATGGGCTCGAAGCCATCAATAATACGTCAAACAAGAAAGTGGAGGAAGCTACAGAAGGGAAGAAACGGGGGATGGGGGCAACAACAGGGATGGAAGATAGAGATGAGAGGATGGAAGGAAAGAAGAGAATGGGAGTAGTTTACAAGGATGTGTTGTCCAATGGGGTTGCCGGGATTAAGCAAGAAGGGGAAGAAGAGGTAGGAAAGGGAATCAAACACAGGAAGGCATCAAAAGATGCATGTGGAGGGAGGATAATGTCGATGGCCCGATGATTAGGGTCCACCCCACAATGGTGGAAAACGCTTGAATTCCAACCATTAAAAACTTCTGATGGCCCTTTGTAATGTTTACTTGCCATCCAACCTATTGATAAAGTCATGTAGACCTAGATGAAGGGAAAACACAAATAGCAGCTTGATCCAAAACTTTTGTGGCCCTAGGAAGTTCTTAATGGTGGGAATTTAATCCCTACTATGTGGTCCAACTGAGATTTGGATCTGCCTCATTTTGTAGACTATGCCCTAAAATGAGCTAGCAAAACAGATGGACAACATGGATATACAATTGAGGTTGGTTGATCTTAGGAGAGAGAGAGAGAGAGAGAGAGAGAGAGAGAGAGAGGTGTCTTGTGTGTTAGGTCCAAAAACCCTAACACACTCGTCTATTATAATGTTATGGTACAACTACATACTCCTCAAGATAACTAATCATTGTGCACAAGCGCACACCCAAAAACCCATTCAAAAAAATACATGCAAAATACCTACTAACTCTGTATACTCTCCCTCAAGTTGGAGCATAGATGTTAATCATGCCCAACTTGCCAGTGATACGATGAAGAGCATCCCGACTGAGAAATTTAGTGAGAACATCTAATTGCTAACCAGAGCGAACAAAATGGGTTACGATTTCCTTGTTAGCGACTTTCTCCTGAATAAAATTACAATAAACCTCAATGTGCTTTGTGTGCTCATGAAACACTAGATTGCTGGCGATGTGAATGGCAGCTTGATTGTCACAATGCAATGGAATGGGACCTGAATGAGTTCACATGTTGTATGGGCCATTGCCCTATACTTTAGCTTCAGCAGAAGATCGTGCTACAACGGATTGCTTCTTGCTCTTCCAGGTGACAAGATTTCCACCAAGAAATGTACAATACCTTGATGTAGATTGCTTATCATGCAAACTGTCAACACAATCAACATCGGAATAATTGGAAAGATGGAGAGAACTTCTCAAAGTAATCAATGCCATAGGTTTGAGTATAACCCTAAGCGACCGTGTTTTATAACGGTCAACTGAACCATTTGGGAGATACTTGATGTTATAGACCCAACAACATCCAACAATCTGCTTACGCTCAAGTGGAGGAACTAACTCCTAGGTATTCTTCTTCTCAAGAGCTTGCATTTCTTCTATCATAGCCTTGAGTCTAGTCAGGGCTGCTCATGGCTTCCTTCAAGGTACGAGGAACAACCAATGAGGATATGGAAGCTGCAAAAGACTAGAAGGAGAGTGAGAGACGTTGATAGGAAACAAAACTACCAATGGGATGTTTCGTACAGGAGCGAGAAAATTTTCGCAAGGCATTGGGAAGATCATCATGAGATGGAGGGTGAGAGATAGTACCTGAGCCACCAGGCGAAATGGATGGAATGATAGGTGGCTGAACAGTGGATGATTTAGTATGCCAATGATATATACCAGAATGGGCTTTAGAGGAGACAGGTGATGTGGTAAGATCATCAAGACAAGAGATAGGTAAATGGGTATTGAGTTAAGCTCCCCATGACGAATAAGAGGCTTATGAAGCGATCGCTCTTCATCGGGAAAAAAAAAATCTCTTCAAAGAAGGTCACATCCACTGAGACATGTCTCTTACATGTTAGAGGATTATATCATTTATACCCCTTTTGAGATTGAGAGTACCTTAAGAAGACACAATTAATTGCTCGAGGACTTAATTTGTCATTGCTCCCGTTAAGGACTTTAGCAAAGCACACACACCCAAAGACTTTCGGAGGTAAGGGAAATTGTTTATCATGTGGGTGCAACATTTCAAATGAGGATTTATGTGACAATATTCGGGATGGTATGTGATTAATAAGAAAGGTAACAATAAGCAAAATATTGTCCCAAAACTGTTTAGGAAGATTCATACAAAGTAAGAGGGCACGTGTTACTTTAAGAAGAAGATGGTCTTTCACTTAGCCATACCATTCTGTTGAGGGGTTTGTAAACATGAAGTGTGAGATAATATACCATGAACATGATCATGGAAAAAGGACAATAAAACATTCGACATATACTCACGCCATTGTCAAAATGTTGAATTTTAATAAGACATTAAAACCAAGTACATTGTAAATTTTTTTGAATACATCAAACACCTCATGTTTAGATTTGAGAAGATAAAACCCAAGTCATTCAAGAGCAATCATCAATGAAGGTAACAAAATACTTATATCCAAAACGAGATAACAAGCGTAAGGCCCCAAACATCATCAGGAACAAGTTCAAATGGTTTGGATTTCCTCTCAAGACGTAGGAGGAAATATGGCTCAGTTAGTTTTGGAGAACTCACAAGCCTCACAACGTAGGGGTTTAGTTACAAGCATTGAAGGAAACAAAATTTTTAATCTAGACAGAGATGGATGCCCTAAGTGACAATGCCATCCGGACATAGACTTTTGTTCTAAAGACAGAGCACTGGATGCTAATATAGGTGCATCTTTAAGGAATTAGACCCCTCCACGTTCATGGCTCCCACCAATCATCTGCCTCGTCTGGAGGTCCTAAAACACAGTGAGAAGGAAAGAAAGTTACTGAACAATTTAAGGACTTTGCAAGAGAACTAACAGATAAGAGATTGAGAGGAAGGCTGGGAACATAAAAGGACTGATGATAGTTGCATGGTGTTAGAGAGATGGATGGAACTGGTTCCAGATATTGTAGTTTGGTTTCCATTTGCAGCAGTGACAAAATAAGGTTGACTCAAAGGAAGATAAGAATTAAACAAGCGGGACGTACCAGTCATATGCGATGTGGCTCAAGAGTCAATGACCCAGGAAGAAGGGGAAGACACATGGAGGACAATACTTGACTGGGCTACAACAACTCTAGAAATATCAAGAGCATCACTGACATGCAATCTCATTAAGGCCTCATAGGCCTCACGCGACAAGAGAACAAAGTTACTCGAAGAAGGCTTTTCAAGAGCAGTCATCTGTGGATACTTCTCAAAAACACTCAAGGCACTAATATTCAAGTATACACTAGCCCAAGAAGGACACCCAATGAGGTTCCAACATCGATCGACTATCCGATTTGTCCCCCACAATGGGTACAAGTGCAAGGTACGTCTTGACCATAGCCTCGTCCACTACGACCACAATTGCCGCGGCCACCACGCTCACTTTCACGACCCCCACCTTGATTACTAAGCTCGGGATCACGACCACATCCCTGTGTACCCCATGTCGGAGCTCTAAGTCCATGGCTAAAAGGGGACGGTCCCCAACTGCATATGCAGATCAATCAGGAGGGACAAGTGTAGAGGTGGATGAGATAGTGACCCTTTAACACATGTCATAGATTGCGGTTAGAGGAGGAAGAGAATCCCTAACTATAATATGTTCCCGAACGCCGTGAATCTGTGATACTCATAGAGTTAAGGCCAAAGAGAAGTTGCATGCTTTGAGTGTCTTCACATTGCTTCATGCAAGATCATAATCTCTTGGACACTAGGAGGGAAGGGGCTAATAGAGATCCAGTTCATCCCACACACTCCGAAAAGCCGAAAAATACTCCTTCAGGGATCTTGAATCTTGTCGAAACTTGTCAATATCAGAGATCAACTTAAACACTCTGGATATATTTTGTGCTTCTAAATGCATGTCATGGAGGGTGTCCCAGATTCTTTTGGTTGAGGTCAGGAGCATGACAAAGTTGCTCATAGCGGAGTCCATACTGTTAAGGAGCCAAGTCATGACTTGTGTAGTTCTTCTTGGTCTATATCTTGAAATTCCCATTTGACAGATTTGAAGGTTCATCCAATATGTAGGTAGTCTATCTCTACCCCCTAAAAACAATTTCACGAATTGGGCCCATTATAAATAATTGTCACCATTCAACTTGACTATAGTAATCAACAAGGCGTTTGATTTTGAAGATCCCACAATGGATCCAGATGAGATTTTGTCATCCATAAGGGTCCATGAAGAAGAAACTCAAGCAACAAACAACTCAAATGAGGCACACGTTGTATAAGATTCACAAATCCACACAAATCTAAGTTACAGATGAGGATCTGGGGTCCAACAACGGCCTTAGAACTGAAAAAACTATGCCAAGAATAAAAGTAGACTTGAATCAGGTGTGAAAACATCTCACACACCAGAAAACCCACCTAGACATACACTGGAAGTTCCAGCGTATGTCCATAATTTCTAGGGCCCCAAAAACGGCCCAATCGAACCACCATAGACTTCACAACTCACCCAAATAACCCCCTTAATGAAAACCAACACCTTGGACAGCCAAATAAGGTAAAACCGACCACCCTCATGTACAGAAAATTCCAAGATATCTCCACCGATTTGAGTAAAATCACATAAAAATGAATATTGGGGTTTTTTTCTATCAGATGAGAAAAGTGGCTCAATCATACCTCGAATGAGCTTCAAAAATTCCACAAAATACCATAAATCTTCTAAAATCGAGACGCTTCAAACCATATTCTCCCTGATTGAAAACAGTTTGTATGGATTGTACATTGTTAACGCTATCCATACGGTTGTTGACGTCAACAAGTTCCTATAGCTCCGATCAACTCAAAAGTGTCTCTAATACCAAGTTGAGGTTGGATGGTCTTAGGAGATTGAAGAAATGCGTCTTGAGTGTTAGGTCCAAAAACCCTAACACACTCTTTTATTATAATGTTATAGCACAACTACATACTCCATAAGATAACTGAGCATTGTGCACATGCACACACACCCAAAAACCCATACACAATAATACATACAAAACACCTACTAACTCTCTCTATATACAACAAATGCATCAAGGTGAGCCTCACGTCCCGGGCCTCACCCAATACTGTTACCGTGCCTCACCTAATCTGCACCCTAAAAAAATTGTACACGACTCATGTATTAACTCAAAATTAACCATTAAATTATGAGACCTGGTGTTGCTAAATCACAATCCCAAAATCAGATTGTTTAAATGATCCTAACTGCTGATTTGTCGACACTTATTTTTTGAAATAGGACCATTGGAGATTTTTCACTCCTCACCATCCAATAAATGTCCATCGATTTGGGGCTAGTTGCATTAGTAGGATGAGTGCCAATAGATTGCATGAATTTGAGGCTGATTTGGGGAATCGAGTGATCCCAATTTTATTTTTTTCTAAAAATTTATTGGGGGAAATTGTGTATAGGGTTAAGGACATGCATTAGTGGGATGGGTATCATAGGTTGCCCGAATTTGGACCGATTTGAGGGCATTTGAGTGGTCCCCCAAATTTGCAAAATTATTCATCCATTTTTTAAAAAAAATTACTTAGGGGAAGTGATGTCAAATGCTTAGGGATTTGCATTAGTGGATGAATGCTATACAATACATGAATTTCAGGACTATTTAGGAGCATTCGAACGGCCCCCTAAATCAGTGACATTATTCATACGCATTTAATTAATTTATTTTTTTTCTTAAAATTTTTCAATGTGAGATATTTTGATATTACATTCATTCTAACATATTTAGCATTGATATTAAATAGTTAGAAAATTAACTATAAGAGTTTTGCTGAAAATTCCAAGTTGTCAGGTCCATAAATTCATCAAATAGCCTGATACAACATTCTCACCAAAGAGTAGACAATAACATTACCATAAACATGTTCAAAACGAAAAAAAAAATGAATGCATACTTGGAGTATTTATATTTTTTGGATATTTTTGAGGAACTTTTCGAGCAAAAAAAACAACAACCAGTTATGCCCCCATAGATACAACATATTGGTAACGGTGGTGATCGTTACAACCATCGTTACCAATATGGAACACCTTGAGTAATGCTAACTCAGGGAAACATTAAAGAAACTAAAATATGCATTTGCATATTTAAGAATCAAATAATAGCGAAAAAGACTAATATTTGCATATTTAGGAATCAAATAATTAGTTTCCCTTTGATTAGGGGTGTACATCAAGTTGAACCGAGTCGAAAGCCTCGGCCTCATTTCGACTTTCAACTCGGTCCTCAAGCCGATCAAGCTAGCTAGCTCGGCTCGGTTCGGTACCAACTTGAAGCCGAGTTTGAGCTAAAATTGAGCCGAGTTCATCATTGAGACATTTCCACAAACACCAAAACTGCAACTTCACAATCCCACAGGGGGCAATGGTTTTACAGGTGTCTATCAAACACCTTCTAAGTAATATAAAAACCAAAAAAAAAAAAAAAAAAAATGAAGAGAAAAAATGTATTTGTTTAATGTACATACCTTGCTTGCCACCGGCCAAACCTTCCTTGCCACTAGCCAAACCTTCCTTGACCCAGCCACATTTGGTTGAGTCATTTTATCAAACAGTTCGTGAGCAACATCAATGGCAAAGTAATCGAATCACCAAACTAGTTCGATCCGAGTTCGATTTGAGCTGGATTCGATCCGAGTCGAGTCGAGCTGGGGCCTGCTCGAACTCATTTTCGAGCTCAAAAAATCAGCTCGACTCGGCTCGAACCGAGTCGAATCGAGCTTTTTCGAGTTGAGTCGAGCGAGCTAATCGAGCTAGCTCGGTTCGTGTACACTCCTACCTTTGATGGGGCCTAAAAGCATGAATTGTTGACTCGGGGAAACATGGGGAAATTAGTGGATTCATCCATCCAACCAGCCATCCATGCATGCACATACATCATACAAACACATGTATGATCCATCCATTCGTCCATGCATGCGTGCATACCCACAAACACACACACATGATAAGTTTCCCTTTGATGGGGCCTAAAAGCATGTATTGTTGATTTAGGGAAACATGGGGAAAATGGTGGATCCATCCATCCATCCATGCATGCACATACATACATGCAAACACACATGCACGATCCGTCCGTCCATTCATGCATGCATCCATCCATCCATGCATGCATAGATATACACAAACATGCATCACACAACCATGCACCCATAAAAAAAATTTGAAATGGATTTTTTTTAATAAATGGAATTTTAGTGATATCGATACATTGGTGATATTATCGAAATTTCGCCAACACATTGGTGATACAAGAGACACCTAAAATTTACACAATCGAAGATATTGGCGATTTGGCTATACTAAGCGATATATCGCCGATACTTGGAATTTCTGATACTGCCAATGTTATTGGTATTGCTGAGCTAGAGATACGAATAATATTGGGGATATTATCGATAGCATCAGGGATACTCCGAACAATGGGCGTCATCTCAGCGCTTGCCTTATAAAATCATCTTTGCCTTTAAAGAAATAGCCCATTTGATGATCAAAGCTTGGATCTTCTCAACGATTGACTCCACGGGCAGAGATACATCGTTGAAAATATGGTTATTCCTCTTTATTGATAATTCCCGGCAGATGGTGAGGGATGAGCTCCCAAAAAACTATGCCCCAATTTAACCACTTCCTCAGTTAGCGAATGGTTCTTGACCCAATATGTCTGAATTCAGCATGGAAAGAATTCCAGATAGCTGCCAAAAAGGGCAATGAAGGAAAATGCGCAAACAGCTTTCTTCTTGAGCTTTACAAAGCACGCACCTGTTAGAAATGGCGAGGCCCCATCTCTTTAGATTGTCCACTGTCAGTGTTTCATCTTTAACGGTTATCTATAAGAACACTGAGACTCTTGTAGGGACTGGTGAATTCCATAGTGGAGTCCCAAACTAGTCCTCAGCTTTGTTAGAACGTGAATGAAAATAGAGATATAACTGAGAATTTTCCTGAAGATGCCTTCTTCCAAATTCTCTCATCATGCATAGAAAGAAATATACAGGCTCCTTCCAAGATGTTGAGCAGGCTCTGGAAATTGTTGAGTTCCTCATCCTTGAGATTGTGCCGTAGAATGATGTTCCACATCAATCTATCCCCTAATTGATCAGAAACAGCCTTGATCGACATGTTCCTTTCATCAATGAGCCTATATAGTCTGGGGAATTTAGCAGTGAAAGAGACATTGTCGATCCATTCCTCTTCTCAAACTTGCACTGCTTCACCATTGTTCAATAAGTACCTGAAACCTTCTGACAGACTGGGAGTCCTTTGAGTGAGGCTCGGTTCGCACCCTCTGTTTCCATCATCATGTTTCTTGACAATCACAATTCTACATAACTCTTCCTTCTCTTTTTTCCTTATCTCCACCACCATTTTCTGAGAAGAATCCTGTTTCTCTCTCTAATTTTACCTATTCCCAGGCGCCTGCCTCTTTGGCCTTTTGCACCTCTTCCCATTTAACCAAGTGGTACTTCGTCCTCCCTGTTATCCCTCTGAATTTTTTTCAACCTTCGTTCCTACAACTGCTGGAATCTTGAATAAAGATAAATACTATATTGGAAGCTTTGCGTGATCAATTCAATGGGCAAGATTTTACTTCCGACACATAGGTAGCCTCTTTTCCAAGATGCCTACCTTTTTTCCATGCTTTCTATGACTGGATCCCAAATGGACAAGGGTAAAGCGTTGGCCCCCAAGGGAAGGCAAAGGTAGGACATCAAAAAAGTTTTTGTTTTGCATCCTAACCGCTCCGCAAGATGTTCTAAGCAATCATTACTAATTTTGATTCCAGAAATCGAGCTCTTGCTAAGATTTCCCCTGGATTTGACACGGCTTCAAAATGCCGTAGCACCAGTTTAAGATTAGATACATTTTTGGAAGAAGCTTTGCAAAAGACCACTGTGTCATCCGCAACCTGTAAATGTGAGAAACATGGATTGCCTATTAGAAAACTGCCAACCAAACCAAAGCCTTCTGCTCTAGTAAAGAGCCTACTTAGACCCTCTCCCACTATGAGAAACAGAAAGGGAGATGGATGGTCTCCTTGTCTCAAATCCCTTGAACCCCCAAAATAGCCATGCAGAGAGCGGCTAATCAGAATAGAAAAACTGGCTGTTGGTATGTATTCCATTACCCAGCCTTTCCATTTTTATTTTTTTTGTTAAAAACCATTCTGCTTAACACATACTCAGGGAAGCCTGATCCACCCTGTTGTATGCCTTTGCCATATCAATTTCGCATACAATACCAGCCGCCTCTGCCAATTTCTTTCAGTGGATTCGTTTGTTTGTTTGTAATCAGGACGCCATCCAAAATCTGACAATTTTCTACAAAGCGCCTTGAAAAGGAGAGATTATGAACGTTTCAAAAAGAAAAGAAGGGAGATCATAAGATGCATCACCTTCTTTAAATGATTTTCCAGGGTCTTTGGATAATCTTGTACAAGCTACTGACCAAATCAATTGGCCTGAAATACTTTAGATCCGATGCTGCCAACTTCTTAGGAATGAGGCATATAGTTTCAGATTTTCAGTGCACCATTGTAACACCAGTTGCATTTATATATTTCTGAAGGGCACTCCTGTTGCATTTATGCTATTAGCCAGCCTCCTCAATATACATACTAATTATTGTCATAATGAGGGATACTTGCCTTGAGGTGCCAGCCACCTTTTTTCAGGCCATCCAGGCGATACTTGCCTTGTTTTCCTGATGTAGATTAGCAGCAACTTTTGTTCCGCCTCTTTGTATATCATTGCTCACTCTACTGAAAATTTTCCACATACCATGTATGCACAGACTAAAGCCATACTGTGGAACTTTGGGAGAGATTGATTGAGCAAATACTAAGGCATAAGATATGCATAAAAAAAATTGGTTTGGTTTCATGCCCGGGAGGTCTACCACTGAAGCTATTTTTCTATATGGACAGTCGATGAAGAAATATAGGGAGAGGAAGGTTCTCCACATGGTCTTTATTTACTTAGAGAGTATACGATAGGGTCTCTAGCGAGTTAATTTTGTGGGTGCTGGTAAAGAAAGGAGTTTCAAGAGCAGAAAAAGGAGACAATATTGTAATTTGTAAGCAAGCTCAATGTGATCGACATGAAGGAAGAAATGAATACTTTATTAGAGGAAGAGCGGAATAGAAGGTTGACATTATCGGCGGAATTTTCAAAGGATCTAAAGGAAGAAGAAAACAAATGGAGGCAGAGATTGAGAGTTGTATGGCTTAAAGAAGGGAACAAGAACACAACATTCTTTCACGGTATTGCAAGCACTCGAGCAAGAACCAATCACATTAGTAGGATCTTAGTGGAGGGTCAAAGAACTGAAAATAACAGGAAATATGCAAGAGGATTGTGGATTTCTACTCTAATTTACTTTCCTTAGGTGGTGGAATACGCTAATTTACACTTTTCATGAATATTGGAGGAGGAAAGGAGCTTTACTTGAAAGGTTGGTGGTGGCGGAAGAGATCAATGCGCTATTAATTCTTTAGGGAGGAATAAGGCGCCGAGGCTTGACGGATTCCCCATGGCATTGTACCAAGTATTTTGGGAAACGATCAAGAAGGAAGTGGTGCCCTTTATCTAAGAATTCTTCACAAAGGCAGATTGCTCAAACTGATGGGGGCCACCTTTATAGCCCTAATTCCAAAAAAGAAAAATAAAAAAAGAGCAGAGTCACTAACATATTTTCGGTTCATTAGTCTCATTGGCAGCCCATACAAAATCCTTGCGAAAGTGTTGGCAAATAGACTCAAATCGGTGCTGATATCAATTATTTCAAAGAATCAAGGAACATTTGTGGCTGACAGGCATATTCTAGACATAGCATTACTAGCTCATGAGTGCATTGATTCAAAACATAAAGAAGGAAGCAAAGGGGTTAATGCGGAGGCACACACCAAGCTCGAGTGGGGTGGCCTGTGGGATGCAGGGGCACACTCGGGGTGGGTGTCCCGCATAACCCATGGATTTGGGGCCTGTGTGAGGTGGGTGGCTCGTGTAGGGCGGAACCCATGGATTTGGGGCTCACAAGGAGGGTTCGGCCGAGGACCTAACCCATGGACTCGGGGCCCGGGCTATGAGATAAAGGGCTAATTTGCCATGCTTTAACAGTTCAAGCTTTTAGAGCAAGTGGTTAATTGTCCTGCATCAGGGGTGGTATGCAAGTTAGACATTGAAAAGGCATATGACCATGTTGAATGGAGTTTCCTCCAATATATGCTAAGAAAAATGGGATTTGGTGAAAAATGGATCTTGTGGATGATGGAATGTTTTGGCTTCTTCTCAATGTTGGTGAATGGTTCCCCCAAGGGGTTTTTCAATGCTCCGCAGGGCTTAAGGCAAGGGGATCCCCTATCTCCATATTTGCCCATAGTGGTGGCCAAGGCTCTCAATTACATGCTTTCTAGAGGTCAAGCAAAATGTCTCATCTCAAGTTTTTGAGGGACTTCGAACGGAGTTAGATTATCACACCTTTAGTTTGCCGATTATACTCTATTATTTTGTGATGCGGACGAAGACAAGATAACTTAAGGAAGATCGTGGGATGTTTTGAAATAGTGTCAAGCTTAAAAATCAATATTACGAAGAGTACAATGCCTGGCATAGGCCTCTCCTCTGAAGAACTCTCTTCTTTGGCCAAGATTTTTGGATATGGAACGCCTTTCCATCCACCTATTTGGGATTACCTCTGTATTGGTAGACCTCCAAAGCATCTATGGAACAAAGTTATTGAAAGATTCTAATGGAAGTTATCCAAATGGAAAAGCAGGCATCTATCATTGGCAGGTCGAATTACTCTTATAAAGGCAACATTATCAAATCTTCCAATATACAAATGCCTGAAGTCAATACTAGATAAGCTTGAAAATTTACGAAGAAAGAAATTCAAATTCCACCTACTCAAATGGGAAGATGTATGTAAACCTCTAACCAAGGGAGGAGCAAGGATTAGGGAATTACAAGCCATGAACACGGCTCTCCTAAGGAAATGGCTATGGAGGTTTGGAATTGAAGAGGGGAGGCTTTGGAGGGAAATCATCTCCTCAAAGTACGGCCTAGAAGGGGGGTTGGGAGGTCAAGAAATCATCAGTATATAGAGCTTCCAACATATGGAAAGCAATATGCTATGTCGCTAATAAGGTGAAGTCAGGTTTGAGGTTCTCCCTTGGCAACGACACGAGAATTCGATTTTGGGAAGATAGATGGTTTGGTGAGAACCCTCTGGAGGCGGATTTTCCGTTGCTGGCCCGCCTTTCTCTATCTAGACATATTCCAATGGCATCATGTTATTTTGTTGTCGGCGGTGTAGGGGCATGGTGCCCACCTTGCAGAAGGGCCCTATCCGATGAAGAGACAATGAAATTTATAGGACTCTTGGAGTGGCTAAAACTTTTTCATCCTTCCCCACATATGTCTAACTCTTTGATTTGGGATGCTAGTCCTTCTGGCATCTTCTCCGTTAAGTCATTATATACCATGATTCAGACAGAGACATTCTCAGGCGATTGTGATTTCTTTCATGTGTTTTGAACGTATGGTGTCCCCGTAAAAGTAGCCTCTTTTGCGTGGTTAGTAGGAAGGCAGTGTATCCTCACTCTCGACAATCTGCAAAGGTGCGCCTTAATTCTTCCCAATATATGCTCTCGTTGTATGGATGATGCAGAAACGATAGACCATTTATTCCATATGCCCATAAGATACGGACGTATATTTTAAAGGCTTTTGGAGTAAGTTGGGTAATGCCACACTCAATAAAGTCATTATATTGGTCATGGCACGATGTTCGGCTATCAAAAGGAATCTGTTCAATGTGGCGTCAATCTTTACTAGCTCTATTGTGGAACATTTGGGGCAAGCGTAATTGACAATGTTTCCACAACAAATCAGAACCATGGGAGGAGGTTGCTTGGAAAATCAAAAGGGATGTATTGGAATGGTCAACATGGGTTAATGGTGTAAAGTCCTTTCCCTCCCAAGACTGACTTTTATTCTCTTTTCGGCTTCTCTTTTATTCTTTGCTGCTTCCAGCATTTGTTGGGCAGTCTTTTCAATAAAATTAATTTGTCCTTTAAAAAAAGGAGGATATATCGATTTGATTACGGATATGTATGAGGGAGTAGTAACAAATGTGAGGACCAATAGTGGGGAGATAAGTTCACAATTAATATAGGCTTGCGCTAGTGGTTGGCATTGAGCCTGCACCTTTTTGCATGGGTTGTGGATGAGTTAACGAGGCATTTACAGGAAGAGATCCCATGGTATATGTTGTTTGCAGATAACATGGTTTTGATTGAAAAGACAAGAGAGGGTGTAAACACAGAGCTAGATTATTTTAGGGATGCTTTAGAATCTAAGGGTTGGTATGGCACGCGTCATAGCGCCATTGGTGTAAAAAATATCGGTATTAGGGATAAAAAATGTAAATAGTGAGTTAGTTCAATCCTTTTTGGGCTTGTAATTTTGGGTTGTATTCTTTTCCGCTCCATGCAGCGCCTATTTAATAAAATTACTAGTTATCCCTTAAAAAACGGTATCAGGATAGTTTATCATGTTTGCTGCAAAAAGACGCTATGCACATAGCATTGTTAGCATAATAATCTTATTTTGCGCATTTTTCTTTTTCTCTTGTTAATTCCCACATTATTGGCATGGCTGGGTTCCAAGAAAAAACTCAGAATATGACTCTTTAGATATGAGAAAAAAAAAGGCCGGTTCTTCCATAAAATTTGTTAAATGAGCTTCTCATACAACGTGGTGTGTGAGGCCCACCTTGATGAATCTACCACATCCAATCCATCCACAAGGTGCACCTTTTTAACTACACCCCATATACCAAAAATCAGCCCAATCCAAAATAGTGTTTGGTCACACCACAGGGGACATTTGAGATGGGTTCATCCACCATTAAAACATTTTGAATTTTGTGGGGCCCACCATGTTTTCATGTATGCCATCTTGTTCATTCAGAATAAGGGCACCACCAAATGTACAAACACCCCAAAAATTAGGCCATTCCAAAACTTAGGTGGATGAAACCATTTTTTTTTTAAGTTTAGGGATGATTTTACATCACGTGGCCTATCTAAGTTTTGGATGGGCCCAAATTTTGGCATCCAAGGAGAAAATATGGTGGTGCATGTGATGGACAGATAGGATGTCAAGCATGCCACGGTGGGCCCCACACCCTACCTTGTAGAATAAGCTTTTTCTGCACGCGGTAGATAAACCAATATAAGATTTTTTTTAATTTTTTATTTTTTAAAAACATGGTGAGGTCTCCCCCCACCAAAAAAAGAGGTGAAGACCAACTGGAATCCTCTACAACACCTGTTTATGTTTTGCGTAAAACACAGAATTTGTGGGACCCACCATGTCTATCAGGTCTTATCCTTGTAAGCCAAAAATCAGCTACATCCACAGCTCAGATGGGCCACACCACATGGAACAATGGGGATGCAATGCCAACCATAGACATGTGACTAGGGCCACCATGATGTGTATCTTTCATCAAAACCGTTACTCAAGTCTAAATCACCAAGATGAAGAGAAAATAACAAAAATCAGGCAGGTCCTATGTGTAAGTGGTTTTGGGAGTAATGTTACTTTGTTCCATTGGTTTTGTCCATGTAAGTTTTGAAGAGAGCTTATCTTCTCTATATAGGGTCCAAATAGTGGTTCTCACCAAATGGATAGAGTGGATAATATATATAACATGGTGGACCCCACAGAGCACTAGTATTTTGCACAGCATAAAACAAGTGTTGTAGACTCCTGGAGGAACCAATCTCAGAGAAACAAGGATTGGAACCCCTCTACAACACCTTTATGCAGTGGCATAAAAGACCCATGCTTTGTGGGGCACACCACTTGTATGTGTAAAATCCACTCCTTTCTAGGTCCTGGGAATAAAAATCATCCAGATCCACAATTCAGGTGGGCCACACCGAGGGGAACAATGGGGATAAGATGCCAAATATAGGTTTGTGTGGGGTCACCATGGTGTGTATCTTTCATCTAACCTGTCAATCAGGTTCAAATCACCGGGATGAAGCAAAGATGTAAGCACCTACCCCATCCAAAACTCAGGCAGGCCACACCACGTTAACTTGGTTATAGGAGCAATTTACATTGTTAAAATTGGTGTGGCCCATAGGAGTCTTTTATCAGGCTGATCATTTTTTTTGCAGTTAAAAAATTAAGTGTTTCCATTTGATGGACAGAGTGTATTTACATATACAACATGGTGGCCCCCACCATGGTCAGGTGTTGTAGACGATTTTGGTCTGAGAAACAAAAGGGAAAGATTTGATTTTCCTTTGTCTCATACATCTCATATTCCAGCCTGTTGCAACCACTGAGACTAAGGTGATTTTTTTTTTTTTTTTAATGATTAGGACTGTCCATGTTGTGTATGTCATCAATGTCCACCAGGGTCATCCCACCATTAATGTTGTACGCCCAAAAGATCAGGCTAATCCAACCATCATGTTGGATGACACATACAATCTGGTGGGCCCTACACAGGCGATATTGCAAAAGAAAGTGAACAAGCAGATAAATTCATAGGTGAATAATTTTACATGGAGGTAAATTACATTTTGCATGCAAATGAATGACCCCTACAGGAACTGGTCTCTTTGAGCAAAATTTCTGCATTTGTTGCGGCTTTTGGCTAATTTGACCAGATTGTGACAATTCATGTATAACATATACAGAAAGCTAGGGTCCTATGGCATCTTGGAAGCGGGGAACTCAGTTATCCTCGATGTATAGAGCTTCCCATGTTTGGAAGGCAGTTATGAAAATCAGGGAGGATTTCTTTTGAGGTATCTCCTTTGTAGTGGGAGACGGGTCCAGAATCAAGTTTTGGGAAGACGTGTGGTGCGGGGAGTCTCCTTTACATCAAGACTTCCCGAATTTAGCAAGAGTGGATTTGGGGGTGGGTGTTCGGGTGTTGGATTGCTACTCCTAGGTGGGATCCCAGGTTTGTTGGACCCCAAGATGTAGAAGGAACTTGTCAGATGTTGAGATGGATGAGCTTATTGGCCTTCTTGGTAGGTTGCAGTCGATCCACCCATCTTTTGAGGAAGATTCTTGGGTTTGGAAGGTGCACCCAGTGTTTTAAATAGCGCATAGTGTATAGCGTAGCATTTGGCCCTTATAACGTGTAGCATAAACTACATAGCGTATAGCGTAGCATTTGGCCCTTTATAGCATGTAGCGTAAGCTACGCGATACCTAATATTTTTTAATTAAAATAATAGAAAATATGATAAAATTTACAAAATGCATATTTCCTACGAGTGTTTGATTGCGAATCTAGATCATCAACCGCATATTTCCATGCAAAATCTGTCTTTTTGCCTTCAGACATCTCTAAGTATGACCTTTTTTTTTAAAAATTTATTGAAACATTACAAGTTCACAATATGGACCAAAATTTGGATGGTCTAGATGGATCCAAGTGCTCTATCCTCGATATAGAGCACAATTTAGGTGGTCCAAATTGATCTATTGTAGTGGCACGTGTGTGGAGATGAGTCACCACCATTTTAAAATAGGTGTGAACTAGCATAGAAGAAAAAAAAAAAAAAAAGGAGATTTCAAGTAGCATATGCTACTTGCGCTACACTGTACGCTACGCTACATGCCCTGTAGCTTACGCTACCAGGGAGCTATGCTACATGCATATACTACATAGCATAGCTATGCTACACGTAACTCTACAAGTGCTACGGAAAACATTGGTTGTACCCCTCGGGCAAGTTCTCAGCTAGCCCTTTGTATGGGTTGCTTTACTCCGCTCAGGATTCCCCATCTATGGAAGGCTATGCGTATCACTTATGGCATCATGGAATTCCATCAAAAGTTGCTGCCTTTACATGTTTGGTGGGAAGGAAAAAGGTGTTAACGATAGAAAACCTTAAGAAGAGAGCAATGGTTGTCCCAAACATGTGATGTTTGTGTTGCAATGATGAGGAAACGATTGACCATCTCTTCATTTTTTGCCCTTTCACCTGTAGGGTGTGGGATCTTGTGCTAACCGATTCAGAAATGCAATGGATGATGCCCGACTCGGTCCATGATCTCCTTTGGGCTTGGTATGGAGGATATAGCAAAAAGTGCGGGAGAGAGAGATGGTTAATGGTTGTGCTGGCCAGTGTTTAAATTATCGGCGACAATATCGAATTGTCGCCGATAATATCGGTATCGCTGGCTCAGCGATACCAAAAACCCATTTATTCGAATCGCTCCCAGATATTGTCGATAATGTCGCCAATATTTTCGAAAGGTGAGAACTGTAGCCAACAAGAGATGTTTTTGGCGAAAATATCATTGAAATCGAAAACAAAAAACGCAAGAAAATACCTGTTTTTCACCTAGATCTGGTTGAAGGCATGAATTTCAAGAGATTCACGGTTGTTGAGTGTAAATCGACAACTTTTCGGTAAGATTCAACCCCAAAAAATCGATTTTTCCATCAAAAAATCCTCTGGCAGCTTCTCAAGAAAAAATCGCCTTGTGGGCTATGAATATCTCTAGATTTTGTTGGAAAATAGTGGGGTTTTTTTTTTTAATTTTTGGGACGAGGGAGAAGGATTTTCGGGTTGAAAATCCGGAGATTTTGGTGGGAAGGAGAGGATTTTCGGCGTTTTTACGGAAATTGGAGATGGGATTTCATTTTAAACGGGGGTTTGGCATTTGACGGCGCATATCGTGCTTCGTGGGCCCCACCATGATGCGTTTGTTGTATCCATGCTATCAATTAATTTTTAAATATCATTTTAGAGCTTGATCCAAAAAAATAGGTAGATCTAAAACTTAGATGGACCACACCACAGGAAAATAGTAGTCATTAAATGTCCACCATTTAAAACCTCCTGGGGCCCACTGTAATGTTTATTTGATATCCAAGCTGTTGATTAGGTCTTGAATACCTGGGTGAAGGGAAAAAAGAAATATCAGCTTGATCCAAAACTTTCGTAGCCCGCAAGAAGTTTTTAATGGTAGACCATATACGTTCAATCAACATTGTGTGGTCCACTTGAGATTTTGATCCATCTCATTTTTGGACTTTTATCATAAAATGATCTAGAAAAATGGACTGACGGAATAGATTAAACATATGCATCATGGTGGGACCACAGAGCATGGACCAGTGGCGAGGCTTTAAATCGGATTGCGTACTGAGCTACTCGGTACGCTTTTATGGTAGTGAGTCAACTCATTTGGGCCCACTGTTAATGTATGTGATTTATCCACACCTATCCATTTTTTCTGCTAATTTTAGTGGTTGATCCCAAAATTTAAGTAAATCCAAAGCTCAAATGGACCATAACATGGGAAACAGTGTGGAATAATGATTTCCACCGTTGAAACCTTGTTAGGGCCTACAATTATGTTTATTTGTCATCCAACCTGTTCATAAGGTTGAACGGATCTTGATGAAGCGAAAAAACGAATATCAGTTTGAGGAAAAGCTTCTGTGGCCTCCACGAATTTTTCAATGGTAGAGGTTCAATCACATTGTTTCCTGTGGTGTGATCCACTTGAGCTTTTTATATTCTTCAGTTTTGTGGTAAGGCCATAAAATTATGTGTTAAAGTGGACGAACAGAGTGGATGAAATAAATAAATAACGGTGGACCCCACAGTGTTTACTCAGTACACTAAGGGTACTGAATAACTCAGTACGCAATCCGCTTCCTACCAGAATCGGATTGGCTGGTGTACCTCACACCAGCTATATATCTGGTGTATTGACGTCAGCAAGTTCTGTGGGTCTGATCATGAGGTATGTGTTATATCCAAACCGTCCATTCATTTGGCGTGCTCGTCTTAAGGCTTGAGACGAAAAATAAGATAGATCTAACTATCAAGTAGACTACACTGGGAAAATAAAAAAAAAAGAAGCAATGGGAGATTAAACGTCTACCATTGAAATCCTTTTTGCGGTCACGGAAGATTTCGATCAATATGAAATTTGTTTTTCCTCTTCATTCTGGCCTTTGTGACCTTATGGACAGATTGGATGGAAAATAAACGTTAGGGCAGGCCCTACGAATTGTTTAACGGTGAAAATCATTATCTCTACTGCTATTTGTGGTGTGGTCCACATGATCTTTGGATATGATTCATTTTTTGAATAATGATATAAAATCATCTATAAAAATAGATGAACGGTATACATCACTGTAGGCCCATGTAACTTTGATCTACTTTGAACCGTCCGTACAAGAGGAGCATTGGTGCTCGTCTTCGCACGACACGTACCTACAGCAGCTATATAGCTGGTGTGTGGTACGCCAGCCAATCCGCTTCCGCTTTGCGCACCTCCGTACACAACTTTTACTGAATTGCTGAAACTGTGGGACCCACGAGTTAGATCATGTCCTAAAACTAGATTGATTGGAAGATTCCTGTGGGACCCACAGAAGACACTCCCCACCATGATGCATTGTTGTATCCATACCATGCATCCATTTGGAGAGATCGTTTTATGGCATGAGAAAAATAATGAGATAGATATAAAGCTTAAGTGGACCCCACCATAGAAAACAGTGGAGACAATGACATCCACCGTTCAAAACTTCTTAGGGGCCACAGAGATCAAGTTTATATTTTTGTTTTCACTTCATCTATCTCTATGTTAACTTGTGAATAGGTTGGATCTAAAAAATACATCATGGTGGGCCCTATAAATGTTTCAACGATGGGTGTGATTGATCCCACGGTTTTCTGTGGTGGGTCCACCTGAACTTTAGATTTATCTCATTATTCTTGTAAGCTTACATTTGTATTATATAAACTTATTTTGATTACTATTTGAGTGATTTCTTACGACGACGCATGCCTTTTGGCCCCCATTAAATGGAAACTTATTATTTAATGCATTTTTTTTTGCAATTTTTTCATTTCTGAATATGTAAATATGTGTATTTAGGCATGTCCTAAAGTTTCACTGAAAAATTCCACCATTTTCTCCATGTTTCCCCCTTTTTCCCTGCATTTCCGGTTATCGGCGATAACGATATTATATCTTTATCTCCGGCCAGCGAAACTTGTAGCGATACCGACAACTCGAACACTGGTGCTGGCCACGTGGTAGGCCTTATTGAATGAAAGGAACAAGAGGCTATTCCGGAATGCTTCGAGATCTCTTGAGGCAGTTGCTGACCAAGTTTTCTTGTCTATTTCGGAATGGTCCGCATTTTGCCTCAACCATTGATGGCTGGGATTGTGCAGGTCTTCTTTCTTCCTTCTTTTTCCCTCTTTGTATTCTTTTCTTGCGGTGCTTTTGGGCCGTAGGTCTTTAATAAAAATTCCCGTTAATCTTCAAAAAAAAAAAGCAGTGGCAGGAATGTACGATACCTTGGTATGGATATGGATAGAGAAATGCTGGTGCCACCCAAGCAATTTTCAGAAAACTTGGATGTGATACTTCCAATATATTGGAATGGTATTATTATACATGCTATTAAGATGTGAGACCATTAGAAATTTATGAGCTAAAAATCATCGAAATATAGATGCGTAATGTTCATTCCTTTATTATTTCTTATTGTATTCATATATGTTTGTAATATGAAATTTTGTTTTTTATATGGATTTTTTTCTTCTTCTTTTTGCTGTGTATAGCATCTTTCTAAATAGAATTGTGCTGTTTCCAAGCAAGAGCTTTGCTGAGCCCACGTGTGTACAAGTCAACTAATGCACACAACACCTCATATGCCAATATGACAGACAGGTGCAATATCCAATCCATCCCATTAGAAGGATGGCGATGTTTAGATTCCCTATCCTGAGAATCAGGTTGGTCACTAGTTAGATTGCCACAATTAACTATGCTAATATATGGTTGTGACAAAATCTGCTGAAGTTCTGATAAATGGTATCATGGCACACCTACTACTGAATGGACAACCTTTATCTTTGAGCAGTAACATCTACAGGGTGAGGTTCACCTGATGGATGGCTGGATATTTCACCTGTTTGCCTTGTTAGCGTGTGGTGGCGTACCTTTCAAAAAAAAGAAGCATGTGGTGGCGTGTGCATTAGCTGACTTGTACCTGCGTGTAGGCTTAGCAAAGTTCTTTATTTTGATATATCTTTGCAATACATTTAAAGTACAGCACATGATTTTTCACACACACACACACACACACACACACACACACATATATAGGCATGCTCACCTACGCACGTGCGCACCTTTGCACACGTGTCATTGGTGTCGAATCCGAACGGTCCATAAGATGCGGAAGGGTGAATTTTCACCCTGATCTAAGATTCTGGTGGACCATAGCAAGGAAAAAATCAAATCAAGGGAAGAAACTGTTTGCATTTTTCATGGCCCACTGAAGTTTTGGTTCAAAGTAAAAATTTGTACCAAGGGGTTTCAAGAGGTTCTGCTTCATGTGGACCATTCAGATTTTTGACTCATCGGATATGATCAAAAAAGTCCGTATGTAGTCCGTGTGTATATATATATATATATATATATATATATATATATATATATATATATATATATATGGGAAAAGGTACTATGCGCTCGAGCTGATGGGAACGTCCCATGAGGTCGAGCTATGTGGGCCCCACCGTGATGCGTTTCGAACATCTACCCCATCAGTCAGATGCACCATTCCATCGTGGGCCTGGGATTCAAAAATCAAGTCAATACGTTGCTTGTGTGGGCCACACCATATACAAAAGTTGAGAGGGGCCGTACACCATTAAAACATTCATAATCATTTTTTGGGCCCACCGAGATGTGGTTTGCAAATCTAGCCCATCCATTATGTGTGTCCCACTTGGATGAGGGTTCAGATCAAGTTTCAGACGCATGCAAATTTCAGGTGGGCCCCACCAAGTGCTTTTATATGTTTTATGAGAAAAGGTACTATGCGCTCGACCTCACGATAAGCTCCCATGAGGTCGAGCTGTGTGGGCGCCACCGTGATGCATGTCGACCATCAACACCGTGCATTTGATGAGTCCCCTTTAAATTATAGGATATCCCAAAAATCAGCCGTATACGGAACTCAGGTGGGCCATACCATCTAAAATCATGTGAAGACATGCTAAAAACATATAAAAGCACTTGGTGGGGCCCACCTGAAATTTGCATGCGTCTGAAACTTGGTCTGAACCCTCATCCAAGTGGGACACACATAATGGATGGGCTGGATTTGCAAACCACATCTTGGTGGGCCTAAAAAATGATTATGAATGTTTTAATGGTGCACGGTCCCTTTCAACTTCTGTATGTGGTGTGGCCGACACAAGTCACGGATTGACTTGATTTTTGAGACCTAAGCCCACGATGGAATGGTGCATCTGACTGATGGGGTAGGATGTTTGAAACGCATCACGGTGGGGCCCACACAGCTCGACCTCATGGGACGTTCCCATCAGCTCGAGCGCATAGTACCTTTTCCCTATATATATATATATATATATATATATATATATATATATATATATATATATAGTCATGCGCACCTTTGCACAGGTGTCATGGGCCCAACGGTCCAAGTGATACAACACCCCATGAAACCCCTAGGGCCCAACTTTCACCATGATCCATAACTGTGGTGGGCCGTAGCAAAGAGAGGGAGGAAACTGTTTCCTTTTGTCATGGCCCACCAAAGTTTTGGATTAGGGTAAAAGTTGGGCCCTTGAGGTTTCATGGGGTGCTACATCATGTGGACCATTCAGATTTTGGGCTCATATCAAACTTTGGTGGGCCATGGCAAAAGGAAACGGTTTCCTCCCTTGATTTGCCTCTCTTTGCTATAGCCCTCCAAAGTTTTGGATCAGGGTGAAAGTTGGGCCCTAGGGGTTTCATGGGTTGCTGCATCACATGGACCGTTCAGATTTTGGGTTCATATCATGTGAGATGAGTTCTCAAAAAGTTCTTGTGAGAACTAGTGCACAGGTGAGCATGTGTGTGTGTATGGAGAGAGAGAGAGAGAGAGAGAGAGAGAGAGAGAGAGATGCTCACCTTTCCGCATGATGCGGCACCCCATGAAACCCACATGGCCCAAATTTTAGCATGATCCAAAACTCTGGTGGGGCATAGCAAAGGGAAACAATTTCCTCCCTTGATTTGCTTCTTCCTTTGCTATGGCCCATCAAAATTTTGGATTAGGCTAAAACTTGGTCCCTGGGGGTTTCATGGGGTGCCACATCACGTGGATCATTCAGATTTTGTGCCTATGACATGTGTGCAAAGGTGCATAGGTGAGCATCTCTCTCTCTCTCTCTCTCTCTCTCTCTCTCTCTCTCTCTCTGTGTGTGTGTGTGTGTGTGTGTGTGTGTGTGTGTGTGTATATATATATATATATATATATATATGGAAAAAGGTACTATGCGCTCTAGCTGATGGGAACGTCCCATGAGGTTGAGCTGTGTAGGCCCCACCGTGATGCGTTTTGAACATCTACCCCATCAGTCAGATGCACCATTCCATCGTGGGCCTAGGTCTCAAAAATCAAGACAATCCGTGACTTGTGTGGGCCACACCACATACAGAAGTGGAGAGGGGCCGTGCACCATTAAAACATTCATGGGACGTTTTTTGGGCCCACCGAGATGTGGTTTGCATATCCAGCCCATCCATTATGTGTGTCCCACTTGGATGAGGGTTCAGGCCAAGTTTCAGTAGCATTCAAAACTCAGGTGGGCCCCACCAAGTGCTTTTATATGTTTTTGGAATGTCTTCACATGATTTTAGATGGTATGGCCCACCCGAGTTCCGTATACAGCTGATTTTTGGGATATCCCATAATTTAAAGGGGACCCATCAAATGCACGGTGTTGATGGTCGACACGCATCACGGTGGGGCCCACACAGCTCGACCTCACGGGAGCTTATCGTGAGCTCGAGCGCATAGTACCTAAACCCTATATATATATATATATATATATATATATATATATATATATATATATATATATATATATACACACTGCAAACAATATACTAAATGGTTGCCAAAACAATAGGTGTTCCCTCTCAATTTGTTCCATGTGCTGTGGCCCACCTGAGTTTTGGATTGGGCTGATTGTTTGGGATCAGGGGTTTTATGGGGCGATGCATCTTATGGACAGGTTGGATTCCAAGAACACATGACCAGGCCCCACATCTGCCAGGTACCACTGAACACATCACTGGGCCCCACATCTGTCATGTACCACCATAAGCTTATGGTGGTACCAGTACCACTGGAGTGTGCCACATAAGCAGTCATGTGTGCCTGTTTTTAAAAGCCTGCAGAAAAACATAAAAAGTTGCTTCAACAAAAACAATGCTACAAACAGCCAACGCCGAGATTAGTAATTGTTCTTTGTTGTGGCTTTTAGTTAAATCTTTAATCATGCACAGTGGCACTTGAACCCATGTCCTTGGTCAGTTCTTGTGAATAATGAAGTTTGGAATTCTTTCAAAGTATTCACATGATTGCATTTGAAAATTTGATGCATAATGCACTCCCTACACATTTAAGATTGCGGTCTAATGGGCATGTATGTTCTTCCAGCACAGATGGGTGTTGCTTCTATCGTTCATCTTTATGTTTTCCCTGCAAAGCCATACGCACTAATGGGTGACCGCTGTACTGGAAGTGTTTCAGTTCTTGGAGACTATGCATCTGTTGACTGCCCTCTTGATCCTGATGAGGTCAGGGACAGTGAGCGCCCCACCAAGCTAAGACTTCCTCAGCCAGATGTCGATGTAAAAAGTGGAATGACCATCAGAGAAAGTGTCCGTGATGTTGTCTTTGGTGGTGGCGGATATGTAAGCTTTTGTTGTTCCTACATTTTTGCAGCTTTTTTAAGATTGAGGAATTATAGGGTCCTGCACATCTACAGATTTACCAGGATCCAATGTATGCGTGATCCATCATTCATTGATTGAAAAGTTGATCTGGATGAGCATCACCATGTCCCTTGATATCTTCCAGATTGGAAGATCCTTACCCTTTGATCAATCACCTGCTAATAGACAGTTAAGGAGGCACCACACCAACAATCTGCATCAAGTGGAGAATTGTCCAAAGGTTTAAGGTTTGGGATCTTCCAGTATGGGATGTGGGCATTCTATCCACATCAATCAATGTCTGGATCATAGAACCGTGGACTCCACTTCTACTGAATCTTGAAATGCAGCTAACTGTGAATTTGATGATGTGTGATGTATGGCTGTAATTCTATGAAGGAACATCTAGCCTGTAATATTCTTAGCCATGAATCACAAATCCGATCATAGGCATCACAAGTCTTGCTGCTTGTTCTTACGACATGTTCGATTAGTTTGTATTATTTATTTTCCATCCAGAGCTGAGGGTTTAATATGGTTTTTGCAGATTGTGGATGACGTCAAGTTCACGGTAACCCAAGCAGTGGAACCCATGGAGAAGGGCTTGACACGTTTCAATGAGAAACTTCACAAGATCAGAAAGAAGCATGAGAAGGAGAAGAAAACATCTTCATCTCCAACTAGGAGAGTCATCCGTGGAATCGACGACCCCCTCTTGAATGGGAGCTTTAGTGATAGTGGGGTTCTTAGGGGTAGAAAACACAATCGCTGGAGATCGGGGTATACAAGTGCAGAGAGTGGCGGAGAAAGTAGTGATCAGAGCCAAGGTCGATATGAAATCCGCGGACAAAGATGGATTACTAAGGATTAGTTGAGAGGGGAGATGCCAAAGCCCATATATGATCAAGCACATGTGGTACATGGCCCGCAATCAAGAATGGATGATTTCTGGGCTCATTATTGAGCTTTTTGGGGCCCATCAGGTAGAGGGTGAAGCTGGCCCCTAAAGCTGTGGCATTAGTTAGTGACCTTCTTCCATAGAGCCAATTGTGTGGTTGATGGAGCTGTCATTATTTCCCCGATTGTAAGGTTGTGTGGATTCTTGATGTCCACCCCAGTGATGATATAGTCTCCTCTCATGTAAAAATTTGCAGCTGTGTGTTCAACAATTAAGGACGCGTTTGGATGCACAATTGAATTGAATTGTGAGCAGCGTTCAGTTTAGCTAACAGGAAATTACATCTCCTAATACCCCGACGATGATGTGGCCTAAGTGTAGCCCATTTTGAGTCCAGACCTTCTATATGAATGCAGAGGAAGGAAATTACAATTTGATTATTTCCAATTTTATTAAATTGATGATTTATTTCCAATTTTATTAAATTGATGATGATGATATGTACCCGTATTCAGGTCCCAAGGGTTTCTTGTTTTCCAGTTGTCTCCCTTATTCCCAAAGAAGAGATTATATTGGAGCTGCCAGTACTACTTAAGTTGGGTAGCTTTTTTTCGCATGCCATTTATCTTCTCAATCTTCAATTTGGGTCGTCCTATTTTTGGAGGGCATTCTGCTTTTTTGAAGTATGCCAAACCTAAATAGCCGTTGGATCTAGGGGTTATCTTCTAAAGATTCTAACCATTTGTATGATGGGCCTCATATTTGATGGGTGATGTAGAAAGAAAAGGGAAAATTATTGTATTTTGAATATTTAACCCTTAAGATCACTCTTTGACTTTTTTCTTACTGTGGAATCATGGACAGTAAGCTCTACCTTAGAACTGTGAAAAGGGTTGAAGAAATATTTCAATCTAAGAGTTCTTTTGGTCATGATGTGTTCTAGCATACTTAATTCTGGTTTTCTAACCAAAACTAAGCTAATTCACATTTTGTGCTGCATTCCCAAAGGAAATCAGATTAGAATGGGATTCTGATACATGATATTTTTCACCAGTCTCTTTGGGTTAAAGTCCCCCACGCATTCTGTTAGTGGTGGTCCAAGAAGTGAAACAGATGTTTGTTTGGGGGGAGCATGGAATTTGTATGAGAAAGCCAAAGAAGCAAAAGATAGTACAATGTTGTTCTTGGTTTTGGTGGGGAAATGGTAATCCTAAAAGGAATAGACATAGTTGTGAGCTATGAAGGCACCCCTGGCTCAAAAACCAGGTCATCCTACTCATAGGATGGGTCCATGCCTGGAATAAGAGTTAAAACATCAGTGATATTCCAAATTCAATGTACATGCAGTCAGCTGAGGACAAGGTACATAACTGCTAGGGCCCATCAGATGGAACTGTTATCATGGGTGGCAAGGAGCCAGATGGCTTTGTCCAGCCCAGGTGGCCCAGCTCCATAGGGCCATGGCTAGTAAACTTGGCCCAGGGACTGAGCCTAGACTTGAAATCCAAGACTGCCTTTTCCCAGCCCCAGCACCAATGGCATGCACCATGTTGCACACAAGTGTGAGATCCAATCTGTCCATCTAAAGGGCCCTGCTATGTAAGTGAGGCTTGCCCACTCAAAAATTGGGCCTCTCATGTTAGAATCAAATGGACAACTTTTTCTTTGGGGTCCACTTATTTTGTAAAGCACAGCCCACCTAATGGGTGAATCAGCTTTATTTTCACACTAGGCATCTACAATATGGGACCCAACTGAGGGCAGCTAAGGTCGTGGCCAATATGGGATCACACCTTTTTATTCTTTTTATGGCCCAGCCCCATTTCATCCCAGTTACAGTAAGACCAAGCTAGGGCAACTCAAATCTGAGCAATTGCCACTCGTAACTGTTTGATCTTTGACGTGCACCAGCATTCACACATGCATGAGTAATCAGTGTAAATACAGGGTGTCCCATTCACCGTAGCATTGCATCTTCGAATCAACGAGTATGATATTATGGTGGGCCCAAATCTGTCAAAAGGACAGTTGAGAAAGGCATATCCAGCAAGTGGCTCTGGTCACTGAGGCAGAGGTGAACCGTGACAAACCGGGTCAGGCTTCTCTATCTCAGCAACCCACATGAATTACGTCCAGCCCATGTCTTTTAAGTTTGAATTGTTATTGCGATGTATCATAACACACCAACCAGTTTCCCTGAATAATCCACCTACAATACAAATGAGCTTTTGTATGCCGTTGGGTGCTCAGATGTAGTGGCTGATCTAGTCCTTGACACATGAATATGCAACCTGAGCATCCTTTCAGTGGTCACTTTCATGACCGTGGTTTTAACCCTGTGTGACTCATCCGAGACTCGGACTCAGAACTCAAACTGATTGAGTCACCCCGAGTCGCCACTCGAATCGAGACTGGACAAGTTGGTCTGAGTTGCCAAGTCTTAAACGCATGGTCATGACCAGTCCGACACCAGATGCAGCACAGATTGCACTAAAAGGACTACCGCATTTCAGAAAATAAAACAACAAAGGTTGAAACAGTGTGGATACCATTCAAGATCAAATGAGTACACATCACGGATCCCATCTGTCAGTTGATTTGTGCTCATCATGGTATAGTTGAAATCAATAAAAATTCACTTCAAAATCAATGCCCGATTCTCTGTTCAAATAGTGTAGATGATGAAACTGTGCAACTAGCTGAGTGGAGCCCACCATGGTGTGGGGGTCATCCAACCCGTCCATCAGGATGGCCTGCCCCACCATGAAAATGGGATGCCCCAACAATCAAGCAGATCCTTTTTTCTTTTTTCTTTTTGTGTGTGTAGCCCACCCAATGATTGGATCGGATATGATATGTTTTTTTGGGCATTTATTTTACATTGCTGGACGGGTTGGATGCCGTAAACACACCATGGTGTGTCCCACACACAACTAGCTGCGAGTGAGACGGAGCACATCACAAATGCTTGGCAACGTGGTTTCAACCTTCTCATGTGCAAAACATTGCATGTTGAAGCGTGCACACTCTCAGGTCCATTAAATGGGTGACAGGTACCGGAAAGATGATGGTTTTTTTTTTTTTTTGTGTGTGTGTGTGTGTGTTCTTTAGGGTAACAAAACTTTTATTGAAAAGCGACTGCCGGAGAAAATTTCAGCCGGAAACAACAACTATAGCCTAAACTTATAAATCAAATTACAGTTGGACGTGGACCCCATGTGGTGGGCCCATTGAAGCGCCTGTTGGAGGCCTTGCACAAAACCTTAGGATCTAGCCCTCCAGAACAAACCAGAATTATGGATAATAAAGTAATGAAAATAATCAATGCATCAATCACACACTACACAAGAGATTTTTACGTGGAAAACCCTCAAAGAGGTAAAAACCACGGGACCTCGTCCAGATCAATAATCCACTATGAAGTAGAACGTTAAAAACTTCTTCACTCACGCAAGAGTAGATAAACAATGAGAGAAACAAAGAAAAAACGGAGAGATCTCACAAATTACGAGGACATAGAAGCGCTAAGATACAGATTGCACAGTAGATAACCTCCACGAGCATAATCTCCCTTTTATAAGCTTCCTCTCTCTCTTTTCCTCTCTCTCTCTCTCTCACCTTTGATAGCCCTAAACCCTTTAGCAAATCCCTTGTAAAGCTTTAGGAAACCCTCTTGTTGTACATAGAAAAACCCTAGGCACCTCCTTTTATAGTTTTGGAAAACTCTTTTCCGCATCCCAGTTGCGAAAGGACTTGCGACATGAAATCTATACAAAATTGCGGAACGAATCTGTGTAACTACGATGGTCATAACGAACCTACGACCGGTCAAGCGCCACCCATGACCGGTCGAGTACCCCGAAGAAAAATAGCCCAAAGTCGCTGGACTTTGAGTCGTGCCATTGCTCGACTCTTACGACTGGTTGAGACCAACCTTCGGCCGGTCGAGCAGGGCTCACGACCGGTCGACGACGGGTCAAAAAACCCATCAAATCTCTCCCTTTTTAACCCAGGAAAGATCCACCTTCTTCAAGCCAGCCAGGTTTCTACACACCTCAAACTTGCCCTTGAGCAAAGCCTTGGTCTCATGTCTAACCCATTATCGTCCGCGTGAACCTTCTCAAGCTGTAACACCTTCTGTTCCAAAGTATCCCTGATCCAGTGATACCGAATCTTTATGTGCTTAAACTTGGAATGCTGACTTGGATCTTGCTCAAGTGTATAGCACTCTGACTATCACAATAGACCACGTGCCCTTCCTGCTTCAGGCTAAGTTCCTTTAGAAACATTTTCATCCAAAGCATCTCTTTACATGCTTCTATGACTGCAATGTACTCGACCTCTGTCGTTGACAACGCTACAACCTTCTATAGCTTGCTCTACCAAGAAACCGCTCCCCCTGCAAACATGAACATGAACCTCGAGGTAGACTTCCTAGAGTCTATGTCGCCTACCATATTTGCATTTGTGTAGCCTTCTAACACAGGTTTACCGTCACCATAGCATAAGCTCAACCTGGATGAGCCTCTTAGATACCACAGTATCCATTTCACCGCTGCCCAATGCTCTTTGCCAGGATTGACAAGATACCGGCTGACAACACCAACCGCATATGCTATGTCTGGGCGTGTACACACCATAGCATACATCAAACTTCCTACCGCTGACGCGTAGGGTATCTTCTGCATCTCTTTCACCTCTGCCTTCGTCTTGGGACACTGCCTATCGCTCGATCTGAAGTGACCATCTAGCGGAGTACTGACCGGCTTTGCTGCATTCATATTGAACCGCTCTAGGACTTTTTCAATATACTGCTCTTGTGACAGCTAAAGCTTCCTGCTGCTTCTGTCACGGGTTATCTCCATTCATAGGATCTATTTAGTCGGGACCAAGTCTTTCATCTAAAAGACTTGCCCAACTCCTATTTCAGCCTGTCGATCTTCTTGATGTCTTTTCTCATGATGAGCATGTCATCAACGTATAAGAGAAGAACTAAGAACTCACCATTTGAGAACTTACGCATGAACACACAGTGGTCCGGCTCCGTTCTGTCATACACATGCTGTAACATGAACGAATCGAACTTCTTGTACCATTGTCGTGGAGCTTGTTTCAGCCCGTACAAGCTCTTCCTCAGCCTACACACCATATACTCTTTGCCCTTGACTTCGAACCCCTCTGGTTGGTGCATGTAAATCTCTTCTTCCAGGTCACCATGGAGGAAGGCAGTTTTAACATATAACTGCTTTATCTCCAGATCCATGCTAGCCGCCAACCCAAGCAACACCTGTATAGATGTTATCTTTACCACTGGTGAGAATATCTCCTCGAAGTCTATACCTTTCCTCTGACCAAAACCTTTCACCACGAGTCTGACCTTGAACCTTGTTTGTGAATTCTTTTGCTCAATCTTCTTTCTGAAAATCCACTTGTTGCTCAAAGCTTTCTTGCCCTTAAGCAATTTCACCATATTATAGGTGTGGTTCTTATGCAAGGATTTCATCTCCTCTTGCATAGCTTTCAACCACTTCTCCTTATGCTCGTCGGCTAGGGCCGTAGAATAATCTTCTGGCTCCCCCCATCAGTCAACATAATGTACTCATATGGCGAGTACCTCTTAGACGGCTGTCTGTCCCTAGATGACCTCCTCACCTGTGGCTCAACAGGTGGATCAAGTGGGGGCTGCTCCCCTGGTCCATCTTCTGAAGGAACTCCCTCGTCCTCTGCACCTTGTTGTACTCCCTTGTTATCAGGTACCACGGGAGGAATAACCGGATCCATGTCCTCTAGCTCACCTGAACTAGGCTGGTTCTTCTCTGGCTTACTGATATCTTCTATACACTGATCTTAAAAAAAAACCACATCTCTGCTCCTGACGAGCTTCCTCTCGGTCGGATCCCACAATCTGTAATTGAACTTTTCATCACCGTACCCCAAGAACACACACTGCCTGATCTTCATATCGAGCTTGGACCTCTCATCTTTTGGTACATGAACAGATGCCCTACATCCAAACACCCTGAGATGACTGTACGATGGATCCTGTCCAGTCCACACCTTCTTAGGTACTTCTCCATTCAATGGGGCTTACGGAGACCTGTTTATCAATTACACCGCCGTGTGCATTGCTTCTCCCCAGAACGTCTTGGGCAATTTCACATGGGATAACATGCATCTGATTCTCTCAACAATGGTGCAATTCATTCGCTCAGCTACACCATTATGCTGGGTAGTCTTGGGAACCATCTGTTCATGTCGTATACCTAGGGACTTGTAGTATTCATGAAAGTCACCAATGTATTCACCACCATTATCAGTGAGGATGCACTTCAATGGTCTACCTGTCTCTCTCTCAACCATAGCATCAAACAATTTAAACACACCAAAGACCTCGTCCTTGGATTTCAAAGCATAAACCCAAATCCTCCTAGATGCATCATCTATAAAAGTAATAAAATACAATGCCCCGCCCAAGGTTTTTGTCCTCATAGGACCACAAACATCAGAATAAACCAAATCTAATGTATGCACTTTATTAACATGAGAAGCAGATTTACTAAATGAAACTCTATGCTGTTTCCCTAATAACAATCAAGACAAGTTTTGAGAGGTGTATCTATCACGTCTGAAAGGAGCTGCTTCTTTGCTAGTACCTGAAGCCCTTTTCTACTCATGTGGCCTAAACGCCTGTGTCACATGTCAATAGTTAAATCTTCCGCTGCGTTCAACCCACCCTTGCATATACTGACACTTGTCTTGTAAATGGTGCAACACTTCTTTCCTCTAGCTGTGATCAACAAACCCTTGATGAGCTTCCAGCGCCCACCAGCAAACCGGCTTTCATAGCCATCATCATCCAACCTTCCCGTCGACATCAAGTTGAGGCAAAGGTCTGGGATATGCCTCACATCCCTGAGAACCAATGTGCAGCTCACATCGGTCTTCACATAAATATCACTGACTCCCGCGATCTTCGATACGCCAGAATTTTTCATCTTCACAGTTCCATAGTCACCAGACCTGTATCTTGTGAAGAAGTCCCTACATGGAGTCGCATGAAACGAAGCTCCCGAGTCAATCACTCAGTCGGTATCCTAACTCGTAGCTGCGAGACATACATCATGATCTGCTGAAAGAATAACTACAACGTCGCCATTTGAGGCGACCGCAGTGGAATCTGATTCATCTTCCTTCCTTTTTCCTTTCTTCTCGTTATTTTTACCTCGACATTCATGCTTGTAGTGGCCCTTCTTGCCACAATTCCAGCAATCAATATCCTTTCTGTTACTTGACTTGTCTCTTGATTTATCTCAGGCCTTCTCGCCCTTCCTGTTCTTTTCTCTCCCCTGTTCCTGTTCACAAGAGCTTCTTGCTGAGTAGACCCCTGAGACTTCCTCCTTGTCTCTTTATTGAAGAGAGCTAGTTACATGTTCCATAAATATCTTTTTGTCTGGCGCAGAGTTACTTAGAGACACCACTAATGTCTCCCAACTGTCAGGCAATGAACTAAGCAATAGTAAAGTCTACAATTCATCATCCAGAACCATCTTCATAAAGGAGAGTTGGTTCACTATATTACTGACCTTATTCATGTGCTCAGCCACAGAACCACCATCTTTAAACTTGAGATTCACAAGTCGTCTTATCAGAAAAATCTTATTACTGGTTGTCTTCCTCTCATATAGCCCTTATAATTTCAGCCATAGGCTAGCGACTGAGTTTTGCAATAATCGGACTTGATTTTCTGGACATAGTCAGGACTTGATTTTCGCGATGGTTGTCAAGCCGAGCAAAGCGGTCATAATCGTTTAGTTTTGCAGTAATCGGATTTTCGACGTGCGGTCCAGGTTTGATACGGAGTTTCGTGATACTCCCGAGAGCAAATGGGTAATGATACTGATCCTAGATTATAAGATAATGTAGCGTCGATGACTCTGCAAGTTTTGGGTCTTGCAGTTCATATTTAAAGTGATTAGGGCCTATTGTACAGAGAATCTAGTTTAACGCTAAATTAATTCTCGTTTCGTTTCCAAAGGATTTGGTCTTATTTGATTTCTGCTTGAGGTGGTACCTGGGCTTTTGTAGTTTGTATAAAAAGTGATCCAAGCTATTAATACTTAACTAAATTATGCCCTAATTACAACAGAATAAGGTCCTAGGACAGTTCTACGTCCAAGGACGTCCATTGCCAAGTTGGGAAAAAATCCGGGATGTTACAAGTAATTGAAGATGAAATTTGTTCTATGGAGAAGAACTGAGTTTGGGAGCTCGTTGACCTTCCTCATGGTCGTAAGACTGTCGAGAACAAATGAGTCTCGAAGGTCAAACATAAGGTCGATGGAAGCATGGATAGGCACAAAGCTCGCCTTGTGGCGAAAGGGTTTACCTAAATAGAAGGTATGGACTATGAGAAGACATTTTCACATATTTTAAGTTTTGCCTCTATTCACCTAAGTCTAACAATTGCCGTGTATTTAGATCTATAACTACATCGTATGAATGTTTTTCTTTCATTTTTTAAAATTTTCGTTGTGCAAGTTTTAGGCTAGTTATCATACATCTTCATTTATATCTTTGACTTTCTCTTAACAGTTTTTTATGTGTACATACATTTTCTTTATTCAATAGGATCTTGACAGATTTGTGCCGGCCATCAAAATTGTTCCTATCAAAATTTTCTCATTTCAAGAGTTTGACCACAACTAATTTGGATGCCATTTCTTGTCACTACATCAAGTGAGAGACGATCTTATATTAGTCAATTGAGAAATACATCCGAGACATTTAATTTTAATAATATTCATGCACAATCATCATTAATGGTCTAAGAAGTCCAAGATAACAAACCAATTGACACAAGGGAAATACAATTATTATTACTCCATCCCAAAAGTTTCACTCATCAAATTGGGCATAGCAAAAACAATCACAGTAAAATAGGACAATAAAAGAATTCCTCCATGGCAATAGCCATGCAACACTTATAATAAACATGCCACATATAACAATCTTGATACCTTTGCAACATATTAATATAATGCCACTATAGGCTTGTGTGTTGTAATGACACTTGTATGCTGCAAATTACAAATACAACATCCATTGAATATTACTTATGCACGGGATGGTGAAGAGGTGTGTCAGCAACTCATTTCATCGTTTTCTCTCGTTAGAAGCAGTGTGTCAATCATTGCTCCAATACTATTGTTGGGTGTAGTTGGACAATGTATCATTATATAATATTTTTTATTGTCATGATTTTATTATAATGGACTGAACAATGTGATTATATGACTGAGTAGGGAGCCAAACACACAAAACCCAATAACCCGCTCAAATTGACCACATGGTGGAAAACAAACTATTTTACTTCCCTGATCCAATAATAAAAGTGATATGTTGATAACATGATCCTAGTAAAATGCTAATGGAATATGCAGGGGCGGCTCTAAGGGGTAGGCAGGTGAGGCAATCGCCTAAGGCCCCCTAATTATGAAGGCCCTATATTATAGCAAAATTAAAATTTCTTAATTATGAAGGTCCTATATTATAGCAAAATTAAAATTAAGAAGAAGAAAAAAAGCCTAAATTTTTTGAAATAAAGCTTATTAAAAGGCCTACAAAATAGGAACATCTAAAAAATTAGTTTACAAATTTGAAATTGAAAATAAAAAACAAATCCTAGAAACTAGCACTATCAATAATAACAGTCTAACTCCATCCTCTCTTTTCAAAATAATAACATCATTCCCAATAAATTCTTCTCCTAAAACCTAGGACCAGAACTACCTACTTTATTGTTAATTAAGTTCTCAAAAAATTAAATTCTAACATCAATTTTCTAAATTAAATTCTAACTTCATTTTTCTAACGGTACAGTAGTACACCCATGTCTAATTAGATTATTAGTAGTGGATTGTTCTTTTTGTTAATGGTTTGGATTTATTTTCGGAATTAAAAGTTTTAAAAGAAGTTGTAAAAACATAAATTAATACTCCAATTGAAATACTTAATCTAATAAAAGAACTAGATTGTTTTCCAAATTGTTTTATTGCATATATAATACTACTTACCATACTTGCTATAGTTGCATTTGCCGAAAGAAGTTTTTTAGAACCAAAGATTATAAAAAATTATTTACAGACAATTATGTCTAAAGATAGATTAAACGGTTTAGCAATTTTATCTAACGAAACTGATTTATTGGGTAAACTTAAATACAAAAGTTTAATTAGTAATTTTACATTTAAAAAGGTAAGAAGCAAATTTATGGTTTAATTTTGAATTTATTAAATTTTTTTTAAAAAAATTTTAAACTAAAAAGGCCTCATTTTTATGACTTACCTAAGGCCCCCAAAAATGTTGAGCCGCCCTTGGGAATATGATCCCATGTTATATGTTCCATCTCTTCTTTCTCTCTCACTTGAAATAGGTAATGAGGTGTGAGTAGGCATGAATGCACAATCTATTATAAATGTGTGAGTGTGCAGTCCTTTAGACAGTGCGGAAGTCTGGAGGCAGAGCATGCATGCATTGCGCGGTATGATGTAAGGGTATTGGGTTTGAGGTGGAGGCTTGTGGAATCTCCACGTGATAGATAGTGAATTTCAATGCTGAAGTCGTAGATTTAAGTGCCCATGTGGTGTGCATAGGAGCATGAGTATGTGAAAAAAAAGAGAGTGAGAGATGATAGAGAAGGAGAGCCCTTTTGGCTATCACATGATGGGTGGAACCCGTTAAGAGTTGCCACCTATCCTAACACATTTTATTTTTCTTGAATATCTTTTATCCTCACCAACGTGTCTTGCCGACGAGGATTGCATCTTTTTTCTTTTGTTTTTGTTGTTCTTCTTCTTTTTTTTTCTTTTTTTTTTTTAAAATATGCACATACACTCCTACACTCACGCGGTTGTGGAATTTCACCATATATGGGTACCCGATCCCTTGACTAGGTGTGATTTATCTATTCATCCACCCCCAGTCTCCAGCAACGAACATGCAGTTCTGTGGGCAGGCTCACTGTGATTTATATAAGGTATGTGCACAAAAATAAGGCAGATCTACTCGAATGAGCCACACCAGATAATAAGCTTGGCTGCATTAAATGCATAAAACCATCAAATGCAAGTTAGATTAAATGCAAGAGTCATTTGGGTGCGGTCCACTTGAGCGTTGTATATGTCTGATTTTTGTGTACAAACTTTAAAATGATATCTGAATATTTTTGTGTACATACCTTAAAATGATATAAGAGAAGGAATGTACAACATAGATAATAAGACAAATCACTAGTCCCACTCACAGAACTCCCTGTTCGTGGCTAGAGACTGGCGGGGGTAGGACAAAATCGAAGTCCGTGTCTTGGATAAACCTTATCCTTCATATTCAACAAAATCCAACAGAGCACTTGTAAGAAAAGATACGGTTCAGTGGTGTATCAAATCACTTAGCAACAGCGCGGTCCTACCGTTGAAAATCATGATGCCTTTAGTTAATTAATTGTCCCGAAGGGCCCCAGCTGAAATGTTTTGTTCCCCTTCACCCTTCTTTCCCATGATCCCAGTGAAGTAAAACTATTACAGTGTCTCGCGGACTACTAAACATTACCCTATCATTTCCAACATGCTTTGCTTGTGTCCAGCGAAAGAGACTGGGAAGAATAGCACAAAAAAGACGACAAAACGGAAATGACTCGTGAAAGAGACGGTGAATGCAATCAAGCGAGTGCACGTCCAGGCACTTTGCCTTTCACACGTGACAACTTTTCCAGACACGTGCAAGAGGAAGCATCATGATGATCACCAGGTGGGCCACGCTATGCAGTCTCAAAAGGATGATGGTCGCCAGCTGGGCCACAGTAACACGTACCATCATACATATAATTCGTGGAAATAATTACAGCTATAGATGAGTCTGTGTGGAGCCTTTTTTATTTTTTGTGTTGGAAACTTATTTTGTAAAAAACGGTATTTTAGGGTTCGGACACTGATATTTTGACCAAAATACTCCTGCCGGTTAGGGTAAGGACTCGAGAAAACCAGAGGTATTTTGGTCTTTTTGGGTTTATCCATAGTACATAAGGTCTACTTTCACAATTAAGGTTTCTTTTGGGTGAATGAAATTGGTGGGTGATACCGGACTTCTATACGCCTCAAGAACCCATAATTCCTGAGAAATACATTTATACTCTGGCCAAGTGTGATGGATGATATACATGCACTTACACATCACTTAGAATTTACATGTGGCTTATGCAAACAGTTAATTCAAATTAAATGTTAGAAATTATATGTCCTAGTTTATATGTATATATAGAGGCATGCTCATTTGTGCACTTATGCATGTGGGCACCTTTGCACATGTGTCATGGGCTTCTAATCCGAACGGTCTATGTCATGCGGCATCTCATGAAATTTCAAAGATTAATTTTCACCCTGATCTAAAACTCTAGTAAACCATTACAAAGAGAGATGCAAATTACTTTCCTTTTCCATGCCCTATCAAAATTTTGGATCAAAGTAACAGTTTGTGTGCAGCTCAGCATTCGGATATATATATATATATATATATATATATATATATATATATATATATATATATATATATATGGGAAAAGGTACTATACGCTCGACCGTACCTTACCTTCCATAAGGTCGAGTGGTGGCATTATGCTATTTGTTGGATGGTGAAGAAATTTTACAGGAATTGAATAAACAAAACCGCAATAAATTTTACATGCGAAGCCTTTTGTTGTTGGAAGATTATGTGCTAAAATTCTGTGTGGGGCCCACTATGATGTTTGTGATAAATCAAACCCGTCCATCCATTTTTCAAAATCATCTTAGGATATGCGACCAAAAATGAGGAGGATCCAGAAATTAAATGGGACACATGAGAGGAAACAATGGGGATTTAGTGACCACCGTTGAAACATTCATATGGCTACAAAAATTTTGTATTGGTTTATGTTTCACGGTATTTTCATTTCATATCAGTGAAAATGACCTTATAAACGGTTTGGATGGAATATAAACACTAAGGTGGAGCCTAGGAAGGTTTCAACAGTAAGCATTCCTTTCTGCCGTGTTCATCTCATATGGCGTACTTGAATTTTGGATCCTCCTCATTTTCGGAATAATGTCCTAAAATGATATCTAAAAATGAATGGACAGGTTAGATTTCACACAAAGATCACAATGGCCCCAGAATAAAATACTTTCGCGAATCTTTAGGGAAAGACTTTATTAGGAAATCTGCTTCCCTGGGTGGCGTCTTGGCTACTCCCCTGCCAACACCAATGGCGGGTGGTCAGTCCTATATGGGCCCCGCTATGCTGTATGTGTTTCATCTATGTTGTTTATATGTTTTTCTAGATTATTTTATGGTAGTGAGACCAAAAATGGGGTATATCCCAATCTTAAGTGGACCACATTACAGGAAACAGTATTGAATGATTTTTGGGTGACTATAGAAGTTTTGGATCACGTTGATCTTTGTTTTTTTTCCTTCACATGGGTCCGCATGACTTAAAAATAGTTTAGATGTCAAATAAATAGTACAGTGGGCCTTAAGATTATTTTAAACATGAGCATCACTCTCCACACTTTTTGCTGTGGTGGGGTTCATTAGAGCTTTTGATCTGCCTCATTTTTTGGATAATGCCATAATATGATCTCTCAAAGTGGATGAACGGTGTGGATATAATACATACATCATGCTGGGACCCACAAAACTTGTGATGTGACTTTAGCTACTCAACCTCCCATGGTGGACCAATTATTGTATCAAGCATACTTTTGGTCTCAAGTCCTAGAATGAGCTCAAAAAACAGGATGAATAGGGTAGATTTTTCATAAACATTATGGTAGGGCCCACCTTAGTTTTCAACGCGCTAACTTCCTACAAAAACTCACCGCAGATTGCGTCTCAAGCGTGTTACAGTGGGTTTTCTGCGGACGCGAATTAGCTGCTGACGAGTTGAGTAGCCAAACTCGCCACAGTAGTCACGTCACCGAATTTTGTAGGCCCACCACAATATATGTATTGTATCCACATCGTCCATCCATTTGGAGAGATCATTTTAAGGCATGATCCAAAGAATGAGGAAGATCCAAAGCTCGAGTGGACCCACCATAGAAAACCGTGGGGATAGTGATGACCACCGTTGAAACCTTCCTAAGGTCCATCATGATGTTTATTTGAGATCCAATCTGTTCATGTGTTAACGCAAAAATGAAATATAGAAAGTTCAAATATTAGCATGATCTAAAACTTTTGGAACACTTAGAAGTTTTTAAGGGTGGGCATCACTCTCTCCACTATTATCTGTGGTGGTCCACTTAAGCTTTTGATCTGACTCATTCTCTAGATCATACCATAATATGATCTCTCCAAATGGATGGATGACGTGGATATATAATATACATCAGGATGATGCCCACAAAACTTAGTTACATAACTTCAGTAGCAAGTCCTGTGACAGTATCTAATCTGCGTGGGTTTCCTACCAAATTTCTCCTGGCATTGTTTATTTAGTTTTCTTGTAAAATCTCCTCACCATCCGATGAATAGCATGATGCCACCACTCGACCTTACGGAAGGTAAGGTACGGTCGAGCGTATAGTACCTTTTCCCTATATATATATATATATATATATATACACACACACACACGGAAATGCTCACTATATATATATATATATATATATATATATATATATATATATATATATATATATATATATATATATATATATACACACACACACACACGCACGGAAATGCTCACCTGTGAACTAGTTGGTACTACGTACGTACGAACTTTTTTGAGAACCCATCATACGCGATGTGGATCCAAAATCTGAACCGTTCATGTGAAGCAGCACCTCGTTAAACCTCCCAGGCCCAAGTTTACTTTGATCTAAAACTTTTATGGGCTATGAAAAATTGAAAACAATTTCCTCCCTTGATTTGCATTTCTCTTTGCTATGGCCCACCAGAATTTTAGATCGGGGTGAAAATTTGTCACTTAAGGTTTCATGGGATTCCGCATCACATGGACCGTTCAGATTAGACACCCATGACACGTGTGCAAAGGTGCGCACGTGCATAGGTGCGCAGGGGAGCATGACTCTATATATATATATATATATATATATATATATATATATATATATATATATATATATAGACACACACATACGACGGAACAACAAGTAGCTTATTTGATCACCTCCCTATCGGATTAGCGGACTTCTGTTGTACGGTTAAATATGGAAAATATCCAACGATCCTATTTCAACGGATAAGTATCCAGCAATCGGCTGTTAGAATTCTTCAATGAATCTGATTACGGGACTGACTAAGAAAAAGTCTTTTCACAGTTTAGTCGGTTTAGTTTGAGTTAGTATGTGATATGTTTATAAGTTTTGAGTGCCTGCGTATCAAGAGTCATAATCTGTAGGGTATCAAATAAATCCCAAATTCATGCATCCATAATTTGACGGAGGACGTGGAGTTATATGATACTCAGGTTGCGTATGACGCTTGATACACAGGTACTCATAATTTCTACACGTGGAATGTATTACCTCAAATAAAACCGCCGGCTAGATTGTGCATCCACTGTCTCCAACGTACAATTCCAGGATCAGATTGGAAGAATAATCCTAACCTCCGATTCTTGGACACTTTTTTATAGATGACCGTTGGAATTTTTCACTTTCAACCGTCCAATAAATGTCCACCAATCCGATAATTAGAATTTTTGGTTCATGTTACATCTAAACCGGGTTCCATAATTTTTTCTGCTTAATTTGACCACTTGTATGCCACGTGTGCAATTTTAAAGTAATTTATAATGGCTGCGTATCATCCATGAACTCCGCCAGAGTAAAAAGTTTTCCCCCATTCATAACGATCCAGAGAAGAGAGTAAAAAGAAGACGAAAAAAAAAGAAATGAAAGAAAGAGACAGTGTGAAAAGTATGGAGCGATCTAAGACGAGCGATGAAGAGCTGTGAAAATTCGTATCTGCTCAGTCTCGAAGCAGCTTCTGGTTCCGCATTAGAAATCCCATTGCAATAGAGAAAAAACATGCACTCTCACTCTCTCACCTCCCGAGCTTTTGTTCTTAGCTCTTCTCCTTCTTCCCGCGTTTCCTCTACAAAGGTATGATCAGCTGCTGGTCTTGTTTTCCTCCCCTTCTTATTCCATTCTTTCTTCTCTCTGATAGTTGTGTTTGGATATGAATCGTATGTTATATATTTGTGTGGTTGGATTGTCGTGATTTTTGCAAATGGGTATTGTTTTTCTGCTCAGTTGGATTCATGGGGTGCGCTTTGATTGTTGTGATTTCTGCAAATGGGTCTTGATTTTCTGCTCAGTTGGATCGAAGTGTGGTGATTGGATTTGTTCTGTTTTCTTCCAATGGGTCTTAATTTTTGCTCATTTTGGATTCATGGGTGGCACTTTGATTGTTGTGATTTCTGCAAATGGGTCTTGATTTTCTGCCCAGTTGGATTCATGGGGTGGCACTTGGATCATAGTGATTTCTGCAAACAGGTCTTGATTTTCTGCTCAGTTGGATTCATGGGTGGTGATTGGATTTGTTGTGATTTCTGCAAATGGATCTTGTTTTTGCTCAGTTGGATACATTGGTGGTGCTTTGATTGTTGTGGCTTTGGATTCATGGGCAGCGTGGGTTCATCGTGCATGGGTCTTGATTTTCTGCTCAGTTGGATTCATTGTTGGTGCTTGGATCATTTTGATTTCTGCAAATGGGTCTTTGATTTTATGCTCAGTTGGATTCATGGGTGGTGCTTGGATTGTTGTGATTTTTGCAAAGTAGTCTTCATTTTCTGCTCAGTTGTATTCATGGTTGGCGCTTGGATTGTTTTGATTTCTGCAAATGAGTCTTGATTTTCTACTCAGTTGGATTCATTGATGGCGCTTGAATCATTTTGATTTCTGCAAATGGGTCTTGATTTTCTGCTCAATTGGATGATAACCTTAATTTGCGCAAGCATGTATCACCCTTTGCAACAAACATGGAGATCTATGGAACTATTCACATACCATAATGGTAGTAGTTTCTTTGGATGAGGACGGAGATTAATCTCAATCACATACCTGAATAGGATGCCATTCCCTTTGACTGTTGATGAGGATGGACTTGATTTTCTGCAACTTCCACCCATTTAATCCATTGCAACTCCACATATCTCCACAATTAAAGAATCCATGTCCATATGAAGTTACCTGCATATGTAGGAATAGGGAAAGCACCACCACTCGTACGTATCTGAATCAATCACAACTTATATGGGGCCCACCGGTGTGCTTAAATCCAAATAGTCAAACAATTATTGTGTTTGATAAATTTAATCCGTTGATAATTTAAGGCCCACCTAATAGAAATCTTACATTCTCACCCTTGGGCTACATTGATCAATGTCAAACTTTAGGAAAAGATTTTTTTTAATACTATTTATAAAACATATTTCTTTGAAACCTTCTAATGGGTACCCACAAAATTTTAAATCACTACCATTGGATGATATGAGCAAGGTTTTTTAGATCTCATCCATTCAGACCACCAATATTGGATCATGATAGTCACTAGTCATCACAACATTAATCTTTACGAAGTGAGACCAATAATGGTCACGAGTGCTAGTAATCCTAACGATATAGATCTATGACATGGAAGTGTGGTATGGAGATTTTATGCCTAATGTGATCACACATGCCTATCTCCAAGCGGTCCAAGTCCAACTGCCTCTGTTAAGAGTGGTATGCTCCAATGAGACTAAATTTTTTTGCTTACTCATAATGCATGTGCATACTAAAAGTGAAGCAGGAAATAAACTGTATAACAGAATCATCAATAATAAATTATTGAGATCTCTAAATGTTTGTACATTATTCAAATCAAACTAAACTTTCACTACTGTACATTATTCAAATCAAACTAAACTTTCACTACTCAAATATATCTTTGGGATCGACTATTCCCATAGAAGTTACATGTTCCTTAAATAGCGTGATAGAAAAGCTTTTAGTGAGTGGATTCGTATCATCTATTTCGTGCCAATGAGTTGTACAGATGATGGGGACATCATGCACACTGTTCACAACCCCAAGTGTAGGGTCGCGTTGTAGTAATAACTTGGTAAGACCGAGGTCGAATCCACAGGGACTAAACTTGTATGTATTCTGAAAATAACTAGAACTAGAAAAAGGTCTAAATTGAAATATGAATAATTAAGAGTAATGGTGAATAATGTTGATTAAAACTTATGAATTTAAAGGTGGGAACTGGGGTGACAAGTATCCACTTGTAGCTATCAAAATGCTACCTTGTTTGATTCAATAAACACAATTGGAATTGGAGTCCTATCTTATCCAATTGGAAGATAAAGTAATTTAAATTAAATCTAAACTTTTCATTAACCTAATTCTCAATGGAGGAGAATTGTGAAGATTGGAAGGGATTCCATCACCCTACCATGCCCAGGAGATGATGGTGAACAATAGGATTTACCAATCTCACTATTTCAAAACAGGAAAAGAAGATATCCAAAGCTATCACAACATCTATTGTAATTTGAGTCACAATAAATCATAGAAAACTGAAAATATTCCCTTAATATCAAACTAGAAATCAATGAAGTTCAATAAGAACAATAATCAAAGCAAAATAAACATCCCAACACACTACGAGCTTCACCTCTTATCCCTAGCTAAGAGGTTTAGCCAACTATAGACATGATTGAAACCAAATCTCTTAAACAAAGCATGAAAAATAAACTAGGGAAGAAGAAAAACTCTTTGATGGCTGCTCTACCCTTATGCTATGCTCCTTGAGACCTTTCCAAACCCTAGAAGATGCTTTGGAGCATCCTAGGGAGTCCTATTTATAGTTGTGGAACTCTAACTTTTACACCAAGTTGAAAAAATTTAGAAACCGCCTCAAATTTATGCACTCTGTGCAGTTTTCCAAAATAGACTTGGAGTTTCAGAATCCTTTTCAGGACAATTTCAGGAATATGTTTGTTTTTAAGATAATTTGAGGAATATGCTTGTTTTTAGGACAATTTCAGGATTCCTTTTCTTCACTTTAAATCTTTGATTCTCTTCATTCCTCACTTGGTTTTTTTGGATCTTTGGCATGTGAATTCTTCATTAATGACCTCCAAATCTCCAAATCTTCATTCAGTAATCTTTTGAGCATAAATCTTCTTTTTGGCATCAATTTCACCTTTAAGCTCTCGAAATCATCTCGCACATAAAAACATGCATAATTAAATTGATTAAGCACTATCATGTTTATAAAACCAATGTATAAATAGGGAGAAATATGCAATATTTCACACTCAACACACACGCCCCCCTCTACGCATGTATTCGAGGTGGCGGGCCGCACTTTCGATTTGGATCCACGACGACATCTTTTGGGGGCCTCATAATTAGAGGCTGCGCTATGGATTATTAGAGTGGACCTGATCATCACATAGATTCTACCATCAGATCTCATGACCGCGGCCCACTACTTTAGATGATATAGGATTTTGAGTTTTGACTATTTTTGTTATTAGAAACTTCATGAACGGCTTTGATTGCTTAGATTAGTATTTATTTACTTTAGCTTTTGTATTAGCGCGCGCACATGGTGCAAGGATAATCTTGTCTTTTTTGGGTTTACGGTTTTCTTATAAATATAGCAATCCCATATAGGTATTGCAATGATGTTTTATGAATAAAAGTTCATATGTTTCTTCCTCTCTCTTTGGGTTGAAGAATCGAATTGGGTGCGAAACCCTCCCTTCCTCGAAGGGCTAACTACTGTGGTGGGAAGCCACATCTGCTCCAAATCATCTCTACATTCTTACGCACCACATCCATCACCCTCTACACCCCTTTCACCTTCAGATTCACCCACTTTTGTATACAAGTTTTCTCCTACAGCAATGCACAAACAAAATTTCAGATTCTGGCCCATCTAAGGGGCTGAAAATTCGGTGGAGTACTACGCACACACCTTGCGACGGATCGATGTGAAACTTGGTATGGAGGCAGCCCATCCCTGGCCGATCCCAGACTAGAAGTCGGTTTCCGACTTTATGGGCCCCACACACGTGTGGATGACCTGTCACGCATGTGCGTCCAGGCACATCTGCGGTGTAGCGCCCTTGGCTCATTCCAAGTTCTCCTTTTCCTTTATTTTCTTCTCTTTTGACTAAAAAAACCCCTTAATCCAAATCCCTAACCCTAAAGAGTCCTAAATCCCCTAGATTTTCCCCCAAATTGTAACTTAGTGAATCTCTTGAGTTGGGAACAATCTTTTGCAAGAATGGATGATTCTTATACTCCTTTGGGCTTGTTTGGCTTATAATTTTATTCGATCTGACCCTAAAGTTGTGTAGGCTTGGACCCTCATAGATTCACCTTTTTGAATGTTTGATAGCATGTAGGATGTGGAATTTTGTGATTGTTTAAAATTGGTATAATCTCAAGCTTGATCTCTTGCATTCCATATTTATTTTCATGTCCTGCATCATCAGACACTTGACGATTCTGTACCCTCTCCTTCACAACAAGATATTTTATGTCAATGTGCTTTGAGTTGGACGAGTGCTTGTTGTTATTGGAGAAGTTAATTGCAGTTGAATTGTCATATAGATTTCTGAATGGTTTCGGGATTATCTTTGTGACCCCCTTAAACTAGGGAAAAAACTTTTAAGTTTTGCTTGATTCGTGGCTTTGTGACAGGCTACGTATTCTTCTTTAACGATAAATGAGGTCGTAATAGATTGTTTCATGCTTTTCCATGACGTAGCTCTATCAACCATCATGAAAGTGTAGCAAGCTTACTGTCGAGGCAGCCAACAAAATCTGTCTGTGTATATTCAAACAATTCTAGATGATCGGATCTTCAATATGTGAGTGCAAAGTCCCTTGTCTGTTGTAAGTAGCACAATATTTTCTTTGTGGCTATCTAATAGTGCATCCCTAGATTGCAAAGACACCCTACTCAACATTCTAGGGCTAACTTATCACCCTTCATGATAGGTACTTTGCCAAGAGCACAATCTTGCATGCCAGACCTTCTGAGAATCCTATCGATATAGGTTCTCTATGACAATCTAATCAGTCCACATGATTTGTCATGGCGTATCTCAATGTCGATGACAAAAGTGGTGTAAAAAAAATCTTTCCTCTAAAAAATTTGATATTAAAATTTCTTAGTTTTGTGCAACATTCCAATGTCACTACTAGCTAATAAAATGTCATCAATATATAAGATCAAGATCATGAATTTGCTCTTACTGGTTTTTAGATAAATATACTCATCAAACACTGTTTACTATAAAACCAAATAGGAAATTGCTTCATGAAATTTCAGGTATCACTACTGTGATGCTTGTTTCAACCTATAAATGATTTCTTAAGTTTGCTGACCAGATGTTTTGAGCCATTGGTTGCAAAACATTTCGGTTGTTTCATATATATGTTTTCATTTTGATCTCCATTGAGAAATATAATTATAACATCCATTTGCTGTAGCTCCAAATCCATATGAGTAACAAGGACCATTATAATCCTAAAAGAGTCTTCTTTAATAATGGAGAGATTGTTTCTTTAAAATCAATTCCTTTGCGCTGATTAAAACCTTTAACAACTAATCTAGCTTTGCATTCTTTGATATTACCATTAAAGTCTTGGTTGGTTTTGAATAGCCATTTACAACTAATCGGCTCAAACCCCTTTGGGCAATCCAACAGTGTCCTAGGCTTTGTTGTCCTTCATAGATTTTAATTAGTCTTTCATGGCGTCAAACCATTGGGAAGAGTTGGGACTCTATTTGGCTCATGAAAAAGATATGGGATCCTTTTCCACCGCTATGTCAAACTCGTGATCTTGCAAAGGGGATTGTAGATCTTTTCTCTCTTTGTGATTTTCTTAATGGCTCATTATTCTGAATTGAGTTTTGTATTTCCTCTTTAGTGGGTTGTATTTGAGGTTCTACATGGTGATATGTAGCGATTTCAGGCTCAAATACAAGATGAGTAGCCACGTTACTAGGAACAACTATGGCGAGAATCACAGTTCGCTCTTCTTTAAATACAATATTCCATTGATAAATTTGTACTCCCATTATTTTCATTGTCCTCAATAAACCTAACATTCCCATTCTCCACAATCCTAATGGTGTAGGAAGGACAATAGAATCTAAAGCCTTTTGACCTTTTTGGGTATTCAATAAAGAAGCAACTAATTGTCCTGGTTCAAATTTTCTTTCTTGCAAATTATAGGGTTTGGCTTCTGTAGAATAATCCCATGCATGAAAATATCGCAAACTAGGTTTTCTCCCTCTGTCCAAACGAGATTTTCGGTACAACCTCACTTAGGACTTGATTAAGGATATGCACTGTGGTTTTGATCGTGTCACCCACAGAGAATCTGACAACATAATATTACTAATTATGTTTTGCACCATGTTGTTTAGGGTGCGATTGCGCCTTTCAGCTACTCCATTTTGCATGGGGTCCTAGGTATGGTGTATTGGGCGACGATGCTTTAATCCTATAGGTATTTGGTGAAGGGCCCTGGATTGTGACTTGATTCGTCACACCTTCCATATTATTCACTACTACTATAAGATTTGAAGACTCTGATTTTTTTTTTTTTTTTTCCCTTTTCGAGTGAATTCGTAACTTCAACTTTATAAATTTTAAATGCGTCTAGGGCATTTGATTTCTTATTTATAAGGTACAAGTATTCATAGTGAGAATAGTTGTTGATGAAAGTAATAAAATACTTATGCCCATTCCAAGATGCAATAGGGAATGATCTGCAGATGTCTATATGTATTACTTTTAAGAGTCCTATGCTCAGAATGGCACTACTCTTCCTGGTTCTGGTTTGCTTGCTCTTTATACGGTCAATACAAACGTTAAAGTCTGTAAAGTCTATAGAGTGAAGAATTCTTTCTTGCACGAGCCTTTCCATCCTCTCACGAGAGATATGACCTAATCACTTGTGCCATAAAATGGAGGAATTTTCACAATTTAATATTTGCTTAGTGCCTCTCTTATTTCCCTATAAAGTATTGAGCCAAAGACATACGAGACTTTCAAATCCAATAAACTGATCTTTCCATTTTCACATTTAAACACATACTAAGCTATCCATTTTCAAATTTAAATACAATCACATTTATCTAAACAAGAAATAAAAATTAAATTACGCCTTATGGAAGACATATGGACAATATCTACTAGATCCAAAATGTAACCTAACACTAAACTAAGCCTTTGGACTTCAATGGTCTCCACCTTTGCCCTTATGTCATTGCCCTCATAAATTAATCTTTCTGCATCAGTTGTGGCCAGCTTTGTAGCATGCGTTGCATGAAATTGCATGTGTGAATAGACGCACCAGAATCTATTCAAGAATCCATTGACACATTAGCTAGATTAGATTTAAAACTGACGAGAACAAAGTTCTTACCCTTTTTTGTGAGCTATTCTTTAAATTTAGTGCATTCATTCTTTTGAAGGCCTAGCTTCTTATAGAAGAAACAAACATCATTAGCCTACTTTTTCTTTGATTGAGTTTCAGGTTGAGGCTAGTTGCCAGCTGTAATACCTAAGGGTCATTTCTTAGTATTTTTTTTGTTGGTTCCATTATGTCCTTGTCTAGAGGTTACAAGATGAGCATTATGTGCCTTTCCAACCTGCCGAGTCTCTCTTACCTTAAACACACTGTGAAATCAATTCATTCAATGTCCACTTCTCTCTTATCTTAGCTTGCTTTTTCTTTGATTGATTTCCAGGTTGAGGCCGACTGCCAGCTGTAGTACCTAAAGGTCATTTCTCAGCATTTTGTTTCATTTTCTTGTTTTATTATGTCCGTGTCTAGAGGTTACAAGATGATCACCATGTGCCTTTCCCAACCTTATGAGTCTCTCTTACTTTAAATGCACCGTGAAATCAATTTATTCAATATCCACTTCTCTTTGAGTATTGTAATTGATTTGAAATGGACCAAATTGAGGAGGGAACGAGAAGGGGGAGGTTAACATCCATTTAACATTTGTTGGGTAGTGCCTAATTTGGCGGAAGCTCTTTTTGAATTTGGCATCCAGAAGGGGGAGGCTCTTTCGGAAGGAAAAATTGAAGAATTGCTCTGATCAATCCTTGATCTATGTTGCTGCGGATGGCATGGCACTAGCCACTGATACTGGAGAGTGTTTGGACACAATTGGAGTTTTGGAGGAAGTCTCCAGAGTTGTCATCGTGACCACCATAGCCTCTTCCTATTTCGCCATTCATCCCTATTTAAGCCCTATCTTTGGTAAATGAACAAGGAAGACTCCAGAGTCTAGAGGTTTAGAAATAGTGGAACTAAGAAAGATGAATAAATGGAATGCAACTTCAGTGGGAACAGTTATAAAAGTATGGTTTTAACCATGTCAATATCCAAGAGATTCCTCAGAGCAACACAATTCTTTACCTTGGCTTTATAATTTAAAATGATGGAGAGATTGTTGAAGATTTTTGTGGCAAAATTAGAGTTGGGCGAATGACGAGGAAGTCTGCCTCGAGAGCTATGTTTGTGAAAAGTTGACTCGACTCGATCAAATTTCAAGACTTGAAAAAAAAAAGCTCATTTTAATCATGACTCGGTTGACTCGATTATCGACAACATTTGAAAAAAATGTGATAAATCCCTACTCGACTTGCCAAGACCTGACAATATTTATAAAATCTAAATCTTAAATATTATTGAGTCTTAGTGTTCAAGACTAGAAAAAACTTGATTCGAAATCTTTCTAGTTGACTTCTCGAGTTTCAAAATTTTTCTCTGAAGTGCTGTATGGTTGCCGCATGCTGATGGAACTCAAAGAAAGATTGTAATAGACTGCTATTCAATAGCCACGCTATATGGAGTAGAGTGTGGGGCAATTAGGAGGCGGTGTAAAGGAAGGATGAGTGTTGCAGAGATGAGGATATGGAGACTTATGTTGGAAGATTATGATAGAGTTGAGAATGAGGTCATCTGAAGCATCCTAGGAGCAGTCCCAATAGGAAATAAGATGATGGAGAGCATATTGAGATGGTTTAGCCATATGTTGTGAAAGTTGAAGCCAGCCTCGGCAAGGACAAAAACGTTGGGTGTAGCTGAAGGGCTTGAACTTGGGATGAGGGGAAGACCTAAAGGGTTTGGATCGAGATGGCGGTAAGGGATGTGAAGTCTTGTTCACTTACCAAGCATACAACCTTAGGAGTGATTGGTGAAACAAGATTCATACATCAACTCCAAACTGCTGGGACAAGGGTATTATGATGATGACGACAACGACAACGACAGCGAAAACGACATTATTGACAATGGTACAATATCTATGTTCTAGAAAGTCCTTTAGGTATGCAATCAGTGCATTTTGACTTCTGATGCATTGGTTTGCTTTGGACTCATTCCTTAATCCTATATTAATCTTGAATTTACTAATGGTTGTGGAGGCCACTCTTGGATGCTATGGAGTTCGATGCTAATCCCTAAGTAGCTGCCTTCCTTGTCTGTCTGAATGATAAGAATCTCTGTTGGGTTGGCTTTGCAAGTTGGATGGGACTAGTCCTCGATGTGATGGACAGAGCGACTCTCCTCCTGCTTTGATGATTTGCTCAACAAATCTAGGCACATGAGATGGCTTTAGATTGTAATCTTTCCCTGTGGTCCCATGGATAAATAGAGGGCATGGAAGGTTTGTGATAGGAATGAGGGTGTGAAACTTCATTGATTGCTTCCTTCTGCTCAATGAATGTAGACACAATTTTTTTTTTTTTTTTTTTTGGGGGGGGGGGGGGGGGGAGGGAATTTTCTTGTTCTTTTTTTCCTTTTTTTTTCCTTTTGGGGATCGGTGGAGGAGATGGAAGGTCAATGAAAAGATTGGCCCTAAGCAGTTAGGAGGGCATATGTGAGGTTGGTTCAGCTGTCATGTATCATATGCGGGAATAAAGAATTAGAATATTTTCCAGGGCAGTTGAGCGTGATATAGATGAAAGTTAAGTTGATATGCAGAAGAAAGCATTTTCATTGGTTTGCTTTGTCCATATATCTAGCTTGCTGATAGCAGACTGCATGTAATTATGGAAAGTTTGGGCAACCATGTGAAGTTCCTGATCAGCTCGTGCTCTCTCTTTGGGCATTAATGGAATCTCTATTTAGGACTTCGGCAACATAGGGACTCTTGTTACTGGAGGATTGGAATTTTATTCGAAAACACAAGCTTCAATGCCATCAGATTGTTGCTTGGTTTCTTGGCAATTTGAATAGAAAGTCACTTGAGTGTTTGTGGAATGCCGCATGAGCAGGGACTGCTTTGTGATTGGAATATAAAATACTTTTTTGGTGTAACATGCTTACAGATATTTTTGATGATGTAAACAAAGGGGTGCACTCCAGTGGTACCGGTACCACCGTAAGCTATGGTGGTACAGGCCAGATGTGTGGCCCACGTGATGCATGCATAAAATCCAACCCATCCATTATATGTGTAAACACTTGTTACCCCCAAGGTCCTACAATCAGGCTGATAACTGAATCAGGTGGGCCATGCTACAGGGAACAAGTTGGGGAGGCCCTCGATTTTCGTGGAGAGCCCACTGTGTCGTGTATATAAAATCCATGCCATTCAGACCATTCTTATGGTGAAGGGTTCAAACAAAAATCAGGCTGTTTTGAAATTCAGGTGGGTCCCTTTGTTAGTAAAGGGTGGGCGTCCCCCATCACATTGTTCCCTGTGTTCACCTTGGAGTAATATGAGGTGATGCATCTGATGGACGGCTTTGATGGCCTTCATAAATCTTACGAGCCCCACATCTGCTAGGTACAACTTGAATGCACCCCATAAACAAATACTTTGACATCCACGCACTGAATGTAACTATAAGCAGACTGTATGCTTAGACAGATGAATTAACAAACATGATTACTCTATTTGCGTTATTTTGAAAAAGGTGTTTAACTAATGTGCTTGCATATCTGTTTAAAGTTTTTTTTTTTTTTTTTTTTTTTTTTTTTTTTTAAGAGGTAAAAGTTCATTTCTTTTCCAACAGGTCTCAAGAGAACACCTATCTCTTGCCAAACTACAACCAAATTTTGGATCCAATAGGTCTAGGAGATTGGTTGGGAACTCTCAATTTCTGTTGCCACAGAGACTATCAATATATCGGAAGGTATACTTATCATCTACCGCTTGTGAGAATACTAAGGAATGATGAAATATTCTAATAACAAGAAAAAAATGACTGATGACTGTTCCCTGTATATTAGTACTGAGCTTCTTCGGTAAGAATATTTTGGTCTCTTCCATCATACTGTTTTCTTACTGTTTCTGATTCATGACTTTGGTTACAAGGCTGAGCATGGTTCTCCAATCGCAACCAGTTTGAAAGACAATAGTTCAGTAATGACAACCATCGAAGAAGATACTGAAAATATTGGCATCTTTGGGTTGGATCCAGCCTTAGAACAATGTAAAGATCACCTGAAATATAGATCAAAGAGATACGTAGAGCAGAAAAAGCTGATTGAAAAGCATGAAGGAAGTCTCGAGGAATTTGCACAAGGTCAAGTTTTAAAACAGCTTGCATGGTTTGCTTCTCTTGTAATACGAGATTTTTTAGGCACTGGCAGTAACTCCGAAACTTCTGACTGGTTACATGGTACTACTCTTCATAGGTTATTTGAAGTTTGGATTTAATAGAGAACAAGATGGTATTGTCTACCGTGAGTGGGCACCTGCAGCAGAGTGAGTTACCTAACCATGTGATTTCAATAGTCTTTTTATGTGTGAATCTGAGATCTTTTTCCGTGTTAGCTTGGCCCTTTGTACATCTGTTTTGTTGTCATAAAAGACAACTGCTTTACATAGAAACATGCAGCTATAGAAGAATTCTTGAATTTGAGAGAGACTGGCCATGCACATGACGCCTTCATATGGTCTTCTTATGCATTGCCTTAATGTTGTTCTTTTCTTGTTATATTTTTATAAACTTGTTTCTTAAAATTGCTGCTGTTGATGAAAGATGAACTTTTCCACACATAGTACTATGTTGCCATTGGAAAGAACCATTTTACATGTTAATGCCATTCATTTGTGCTGATCACTCCATCTCTTAGTTTCGTCTAAAGCATGTGGCACATTTCTGATATCCTTTTTCAGGGGGTGGGGGGTATTTTGCATCTTTATAATGCACCTTCAAATTCCTCTCATTTCAAGATAGTAATGGTTGAATAATGTTGATGTTACTATTAGAACTTTGCATGCAATTTGGCTGTCCTTTATTGTGGACAAGGATTTAATTATTCGTATATGGTAACTTTGAGGACTTTTCTTTCTTTCTTTCTTTTTTCCTTCTAAATACAGCCCTAAGAAAAAGACCAAGTTCATGTTCTCTTGTAATCAAGCAGTTAGAAATAGTAACATGGATTAGCGGCATATCGAATCTATGTAACATCATTATCCTTTTCTTTTGTGCTGTGTATTTAGCATCATTATCCTAGGCATATAGATCCTGAATAGCTGGAGGTGTGATGAGGCTATGATGATAATGATGATAGATATATACTTCTTTTTCCGTGATGCTATTCTAAGAGTCTCTCTCTCTCTCTCTCTAAATTATATTCTTTATTGATTTTTTCTTGAAAGGTGAAAATTTATTTATTTAACAAAAATAAAGAGAAAAACTACAAAGCTGAGCAGAAATCTGGGAAGGAGAAACTATGGTCTACAATATTTGCGACAACAGCCCACCCCCGAACATACAACTTCACCCTATTGAAGCAATCAGAAACCTGACCTCTAGGTTTCTAAAACAACACTTGCTTCTTTCCTCGCAAAGGGACCAATTCCCGGCAGCAAAGCCAGCCTCCAGATGGATCTTCCTCTTTTGCCTATCTCCCTGCTGTGCCAAGTTAGGAAAGCTCCCCATTGAATTGGGCACCCACGATAGACCAAAAAGAGCAAAGAAGCTGGCCCACATATCTTTAGCAAAAGTGCAGTGAAAAAAAAGATGGTCCATTGTCTTCTCATCTTTCATAGACATGATGCATAAGTTTGGAAGTGGCAGGTTTCTTTGGTGCAGATTATTGATTGTTGACAGCGTATTGTTCCCAACCAACCAAGCCAAAGCGGCGAACTTGGGTGGAGCTTATTGTTCCCAACCAACCAAGCCAAAGTGGTGAACTTGGGTGGAGCCCCATAGTTCCAAAACATAGGCCGTAAGGTGAGGCTGGCTTTCTGAGTGGGAGCTGTTGAATAGTTTGTGTAAGGATTTTGCGGAGCATCAACAAGACTTCTGGCATCGTTAACCCCTATTGCTGGCTTCACTTGATGTAACATCATTAAAAGATTGGTGAAATCTTCCATATCTTCATCAGAGAGATTCCTGCAACATGGTGGGGGCCAACTATTCGTCTCCTATTAGCGAACAACATTGATCAACTGGAATATCTTTGGAAGTGGAGATTTGCGCCAGCCTTGGAAAGGCATCCTGCAATGCTTTCAGCCAACCAAATGTGCTCCCAAAAACAAATCTTTTCATCATTTCTGAATGAGAAGGTCACCCCCTCCGAGAATTTGCCTTTTGGCCGTGCTATAGATTTCCACAAGTATGAAACTCTAAATAACGATGAAGCCTGGTTCCACCGTCCCCTTACTTGCACCCTGTATTTTCTCCCAATGACATCTTTCCACAAACCGCGTTCCTCTGATCTGAACCTCCATAGCCATTTTTCTGAAAAGAGTATAGTTTTTGTTTCTAAAGACCTTGGGCTGACTCCTCCATCATGTGGTTTGTATACTTCTCCCCGTTTCATCATATGGAATTGTGTTTTTCATATTTTCCTTGCCATAGGAAATCCCTCAGCCTTTCCAAATTGTCTAACACCGATTTTGGAAAAGAGATGTAAACCAGCAAGTCAGACATCGTACCTTGATTAACGCCAGTCTCCCTCCAATGGAAAGGTGCCTACTTTTCCATCTTGAGAGCTTCCTCTCGAATCTCTCTATTACTGTCCCCTAAATGTTTCACTGGTTTGCCGATGCATAATGGAAGACCGAGGTATTCTTTATTTATTCAAAATGAATATTCAGAAAGAAAATGAAACAACTAAATGATACAAAACTGCAGCGCATGCTAGATTGGATTTGATCTCCCTGTATAAACAAGTGTTTATCAATCTTTTAGTCAAGTTTCCCTCCAACTCCTTGGTGTTGGCTTACCTGTTTACATCATCATCATCATAACCTTGTCCAGTTATTTGGATTCAATTTCATCTGCCAATCTCCAAGGACACTTCTCACCTTTACCCATCCATCTGGTTACACTAAAGGCATTGTCTTCCAGAATAACAAGCCCAGAGAGATTGAATGCAAAAAGTTTTATCCCTTAAACAAGCAAAAGAATCTCCACTTTGTTGGATTTCTCACCCTCCACCTTTCATGCAAAGGTTCACAAAACCCCTTAGTGCAAAGAGGGGTGGCTTTCTCTCTTGGAAATGGGAGGCAAGACTGGCTCGCATTACTTCAGACTAATTCGTTTCGGTCGCAGATTGTGTCTTCATTTGTGGGGGTTCCTTTGTTTGGAATGCTGCAGGAATTTGATAGACGCGGAAACAAAAGAACTGGTTGGTTTGTTAAAGTGTCTAAAAAATATTTCGCCTTCTCCGCAAGACTTGGATGCCATGGTTTGGAAGCTTGACCGATCGGGCAAGTTTTCTGTTTCATTGCTTTACAATTTAAGTGCCTCAACTGCCTCTCATGGGACCCGCCTCATCCTTTCCACCACTGGTTTTATGGTGCCCCTCGTGTTGCGGTTTTGTTTGGCTAGTAGTGAGAAGAAGGATTATTACAATCGGCAACCTTAAAAAAAGATCCCCCGTCTTGCCAAATATATGTTTGATGTGTATGCAAGATGTGGAATCAATCAATCATCTCTTCATTCATTGTCCGTATATGAAGAAGATCTGGGACTTGATTTTTGGTTTGTTTCACACTTTGTGGGTGATGCCGAGTTCAATAGCGGATCTCCTTTGTTGGGCTTGGCATGGGGGAGAAAATGGGAAATCTGAAAAAGTGAGTTGGAGGCTCCATATGATCAAAGGCCTTTCCTCTGAGATTCTTTTCCTTGTATTCTTTGTCGTGTTTCGGCGCCCTTTCAATAAAAGTTACTCTTACTTCTCCCAAAAAAACAAAGAAAAAGAAAAAGAAACAAAAACCTCCCTAGAACTATTGCCAATAATCCCAGCCACCTAGCAGTCTATCTTGCACAAGAAGGTTGATAAAACCTCGCCGGCCCCCAAAGCTATTGTAATTTGTAAGAAATCCCCAGTCCTGTTGGATCCAGATTCCCCAACGAGCTACCATCAAAAATTGAGCTTGGAAAACCCATCATCAAAGGAACCCACTTCCAATTTTCCATGGTCTACTACTTTTTTCCTGCATATTCGAATAGCTTCTGTTATTCCAAGTTTCTTTTAGTGCTCGAACAGCAATAGTGATTAGCAGCTGCATCGATTTTTTTTTTATCTTATTCTGTTTTATTATTTTCATTTTATGAGTTTTTTCATTAAATTGTTTAATGTCTTACGATTTGTTTGAGAGGTTGAACCAACCATACAGTTCCTTTACTTCCATATAATATTCAGCTGCTTACAATCCAATCTCAAGTTTCTTGACCATCATGAATATATGTTGACTACTTAAATGAAGGGCCTGTTTGGGTACCATCCCATAAGTAACTTTAAAAAAAAAAAAAAAATACTTGTGTTAGTAAAAAAGTTGTTATTATTATTATTTTAAGTTAAGTTAGTATGGTAAACACCCATCCAAAAGTAACTTAACACCTTAAATTTACTTGTAGCCATCAACAAAAAATCTTACCTTGTTATTTTTTTACTCTTTCTTATTCGCTCATCTCTCCACATAATGGACAGTCCATATCAAAGGTGGCTCCACATGATGGACGACTCACATCAAAGGTGGGGCCCACACAATGGACGATCCACATCAAAGGTAGGCTCCATGTGATGGGGAATGGACATTGAAGGTGGGCCCCACGTGATGGACAATTAACATTGATGGTGGGTCCACATTATGGATGACCCACATCAAGGTGGGCCCTACATAATGGGTAGCCCACGTTAAAGGTCAACCCTAATGATGAATGACCCACATCCAAGGCAAGCCCTACATGATGATCCCACACAATGGATGGTCCACATCAAAGGTGGGCTCCACAAGATGGGCAGTGGACATTGAAGGTGGGCCCCACATAATGGAATCAAAGGTTGGCCCCTAATGATGTGGCCCACATCCAAAGTAGGGCTGCATGATGGACAACCCACATTGAAGTTGGGGGCCCACACGATGGCAAGGTGTCCCAAAACGGTTACGTATTGGCCGTAACGGCCGATAAGTAAAGGTAACGGTGGTACCCGTTACGCGTTTCGGGGTCGTATCGGCCGAGTCCATATTCTGTACATGTAACGGCCGTTACGGGCGTAACGGCCGTTACTGACCCATAACGGCTATTACGGGCCTTTTAAAAAAAAAAATAAAAAAAAATACCTCTTTTCCTTTATTTTCTTATTCTTCTTCTTCTTCTTCCTCTTCTTCTTTTTCTTCTTCTGCGGCTGAGGCTGAGGCTGAGGCTACGGCCTTCTTCCTCCTCCTCCTCCTCCTCTTCTTCTTCTCTCTCTCTCTCTCTCTCTCTCTCTCTCTCTCTCTTCTTTCCCTCTTTTCTTTTCGGTTTCCCTCTCTGTTTTTTTTTTTCCAGGCGTACCGCGCACCAGCTAGGGGTACGTGTCACGCTAAGACGAGCGCTGACACTCCTCGAGCTCCGAGTTGTATGAACGGTTCAAAGGAGATCAAAGTTATATGGGCTCCTCAGTGATGTATTTATTACATCTACACCGTTCATCTATTTTCAGAGATCATTTTAGAGCACTACCCAAAAAATGAATTATATCCAAAGATCATCTGGACCGCACCAAAAATAGCAGCGGAGATAATATTTTCACCGTTAAACAATTCGTAGGGCCCACGGTAACGTTTATTTTCCATCCAATCTGATTTGATCAGACCCGAGTGGGCCCCACCATGATTTATATATTTTATCCATGTCGTCCATCCATTTTGCCACGTCATTTTACGTCAGGATCTAAAAAATTAATAATATCCAAATCTCATGTGGACCACACCATAGGAAACAGTGGTTATAGAATGCTCACCATTAAAAATTTCTTAAGGTCCATTGTAATGTTTATTTTCAATCTAAGCTATTGATTGGGTCACACTGACGTGGATGAAGAGAAAACACACATGTCAACTTGATCTAAAACTTTTGTAGCCCCCAATAAATTTTTAATGGTGAACGTTTAATTAGTGTTGTTTCTTATGGTGCAGTCCACCTGAGCTTTGGATGTGCCTCATTTTTGGGCTCATGTCCTAAAATTATTTGGCAAAATGGATGGACGGTGTGGATATAACACATTCATCACGGGTGGGGCCCAAAAAACTTTGACATGTGTGCTACACTTCACAATTCGAGTCTTGCCTAATTCGGGCCTTAAAAAATTGTACACGAGACATATATTAACTTAAAATTTAGCAATTAAATTATGGACTGCAATTGCTAACTCAGAATGCCAAAATCAAATTGTTTGGATATTTTAATTGTTAATTTGTGGACTATTTTTTAAAATAGGGTCTTTTGATTTTTTTCATGATTCACTATCCAATAACTGTCCACCAATTATTGTCCACCAATTCATAAGTAGGATAATGGCAATAAATTGTATGAATTTGAGGCTGATTTGGAGCATAGATTGGTCCTTCAAGTTAGCCCCAAATTGGCAACGCCATCTACCTGAATTTAATTTCGTTTTTTTAAAGAACTATTGGGAGAAATGATATCAAGTTGTTAAGTATAAAAATTAGATATTTAGAAAATTAAATATATAAATTTTGTAGTCAAATTCAGGTTACCTGGTTCAAAAATTAATCAGACAGTCCGATACAACTTCTCACCAAAGAGTGGATCGTTACACCACCATAAACATGTTCCAATTTATAAACGAATGCATATTTGGAATGCTTAAAATATTCCGGATTTAATCCATATTTTTTCATATTTTTTTAGCAAAAAAAAATAATTTTGTGCCGTTACGCCCTCGTATCCATATCGGTTTCGAAGGGCACCGTTACGCCAACCGATACCGATACGGGACACCTTGGTTTCATATGTTCTATGGGTTTTGCGCGGTGCCTAAATTATTGAAGGTGACTTTTATATATATATATATATAAATTATTATATAAGGTGATATATTTATATATATATATATTGGGTTCTCACTGATGTGAGTGATGTCAAGTAAAAACTATTTCGATGGCTACCTTAAAAAAATAGAAAGAAATAAAAAAGAATGAAAGGAAAGAGAGAAAGGAAAATAAATAAATAAAGAAAGAAAAATAACTATTGTATGATGAATTTATGATTTCTAAACTACTATGTTATGATTCATGTTCAATTTTGGATAGGGATTTTTACCAAAATGGCCCCAACCTATGGTCTTTCCACGATCTTGGCTTTCCTTTACAAAAGATTTTTTAAGCCTTCTAACCACTTCTTGGAAAATTAGTGGACCAAAATATTCCTTCTTGGAGCCCAATGCCCGTACAGACCTTTTGAGTGCGGGAGAAGCTTTGTAGCTTCGATCCCGAGGCATGTTGTGGGCATCACTTGGTGATTGGGCCCTACGTTCGAGTTGTCGGTATTGCTACAAGTTTTGCTAGCCAGAGATAACGATACAATATCGTTATCGCCGATAATATTGTCAATAATTGGAAATGCGGGGAAAACAGGGTGAATGTGTGGAATTTTTCAGTGAAACTTCAGGAGATGCCTAAATACACGTGTTTGCATATTTAGGAATTTAAAAAATGCAAGAAGAATGCATACATAATAAGTTTCATCCATCCGTCCATTCATCCAACCATCCCATCCCATCCCATCCCATCTATTTATCCATCCAAGATCCAACCATCCTATCATCCATTCATCTCATCCCATCCATCCATCTATCCAATCATCCCATCCATCCATCTAACCATCCAACCCATCCATCCATCCAACCATCCCACTCATCCATCCATCAAAAACTTTTGTGCTTCAAAGAAGTTTTTAATGGTGGGCATTCAATGACCACTATTTCTTGTGATGTGGTCCACTTGAGCCATCAAATCTGTGGGCATTCATATACTTGTCATACGTGACATGAATAGCCTCTCATTTGACATAAGGCATCTACATAATGGGTCCAATCTAGTGAGTGGCTGGGATCTCACAAGCATTCCAAGATTCCATCCATAAAGGACCAATGCCATAACACAAAAGAAAAAAAGAAGAAAAAGAAATAAGAAAGAAAGAAAGAAAGAAAGAAAGAAAGAAAAGAAATAAGAAGTGTATATGGTCCAATTAAAGACCAATAATAAACACTCCACGGGAAGCAGTGGGGGATTGAACTCTTACCATTAAATACATCCCATGTCCACAGTGATGTTTATTTGCCGTCCAACCTGTTCATAAGGTCACAGACTTGGATGAAGGGAAAACATAAATATTAGCTTGATCCAAGTTTTCAAAGGTAGGCTTTCAATCCCCACTTTTCCTGCGGTATGGTCCACTTGAGCCTTAGATTTGCCTCCTTTTTAAGGTCATGCCTTCAAATAATATGTCAAAATGGATGGATGGAGTGGATCAAACATGTACACCATTGTGGGCTCCGCAGATCCTCGGATAGGACCGTCCATCTCTAGCTAGGTCCTAGTGGAGGTACTACCCTATCCACGACTTGGCTGCCGTATGGAACTAGCCATGAGGTTGGACCCTCACCATAGAGGCCACCTTGATATTGCATTGTATATCCTCGCCATCCATATGTTTTGCTAGCTTGTTTTAAGGCATGGTCCCAAAATTGAAGTAGATACAAATTTTAGGTGGACCACACGACAGGTAACAATGGTTATTGACCCTTAAAAACCTTTTGTGGCCACAAAAGTTTTCGATCAAGCTGATGTTTGTTTGTTTTTTTTTTTTTTTTTTCATCTAGGTCTGTGTGACCTTATTAACAAGTTGGATGGTCAAAAAACATTATAGTGGACCCTAGGAAGTTTTTAATGGTGGGCGTTCAATGACAATTGTTTCCTGTGGTGTGGTCCACTTGAAATTTGTATTTGCTTCATTTTTGGGACCATGCCCTATAATAAGCTGGAAAAACAAATGGACGATGTGGATGTAAAACGAATACATTGAGGTGCGCCCTATGATCAGGGTCCCACCCCACATATATGGTTCCAGGGTTGTAGCGAAGTGGCACACCAACTTAGTGTCTCACCCGATCCAGCATGGTGGCTGGGTCCCTGATCATAGGGCCCACCTCGATGCATGCATTGTATATCTAGGTCATTTATCCATTTTGGCAGATCGATTTAGGGCATGAGCTAAAAAATGAGGCAGATCCAAATCTCAGGTGGACCACACCATAAGAAACAATGGTCATTGAATGGCCACCATTAAAAACTTTTTTAGGCCATAAAAGTTTTCAATCAAGATGAGATTTGTGTTTTCCATTCATCCAAGTGTGTTTGACCTAATCAAGAGGTTGTATGGCAAATAAACATTACAGTGGGCCCTAATAAGTTTTATTGGTAAGCATTCAATCATCGTTGTTTCCTTTGGTGTGGTCAATAATCTCACAAAATAGATGGACGGCATAGATAAAACACATTACATCATGGTGGAGCCTACAGAGCACGAAGGTGGATCACTCCCTAGTGGCGACTAACGTACAAGGCTTTTGGCATCTTCTCGAAAGGGTTCGGAAGGTATTTAGGGAAGGAAGTTTCCGAACCCATGATTTGAAAACCCCCCATCCCGATCCAAAATCCACAAAATTTCCTAGAAGATATGCGGAAATCCCTCTTCCTTATGAAATCTATCATCTAATTGAAGAAAAAAAGAGAAAATTGGAGGTTTTTTCATACCTATGGAAGACTGGCCCACGGCTGTCGATCGATCTGCAATTGGCCCACCAAATTCTGTTTCAGATCAACCAATCGTCTTGTTTAGGTACCAAAAATCACTCTCTTAAATATCTTTTAAAAAATCGAAATGAAAGTTTTTTGTCCTTTATTTATTTTATTTTTTACATATTTATGTTGTTGGCATGTTACGGAAATTCATCCAACAACGATTTTGTCGCTGAAAACCTATTTTACTGTGGAAAACGAAAAAATCGTCGAACTTTCGACGACATTTGGAAGATAAACGATATTAGTGCGTTTCAGTGTCACTGATGTGGCGACACCGAAATTATCGGTGATGATATCAATTTTTCATCGACAATTGAATCACTGATTGGGCCCACTGGAAGGTAGATCCAATCCATTCATCCTCTTTGTGGCCCACCATTTCTTTGGGAAAGCGGTAACCTTATGTTGATACGAGCTCTTTGTCGCCCACAAAACCTGACAACCAACAATGGCGGTCGTTCATTGCCAACTGTTTCCTTGTGATGTGGTCCACATGATTGACAAATGTAGGTCATTCTTCAGATCATGGCCTTCCACGAAATTCCAGTGAGAATGGATGGAGTGGATTGAACACATACCCCATGGTGGGCCCCATAGACAGTGTCCAAAGCCATACGAGGATCCCATTCTAACCGTTTACACGTTCTTGGAGAGTTCTTCTTCCTTGGAAACTTCCTTTGTAGGACCCATTACCACTTTCCCTTCGGCGTTGGTCTCCGACGTAGGTTTCCAGTGTTTGATTCTTTGACATCCAATTCTCAAGCTATGACGAATTTATGGAGTCGTTCAGTCCGATGACTCATCTTCCTTGAATCTTCCTCCACCACTCTCCAGCTTCCTCCATCAGTTCCACCACCACTCTCCCTCTAGTGTTGGTCTTCAGCATAGGTTTCCGGCATTTGTTCTTCGGCATCCAAGTCTCATGCTTGGCAACTTGGACCCTTAACACATGGCAACCTAAATCCTTAACACATGACAACCTGGACCCCTAATACATGACAACTTGGACCCTTAATACATGTATTAAGGGTCCTGGTTGTCATGTGTTAAGGGTCGAGGTTGTCATGCGTTAAGGGTCGAGGTTGTCGTGTGTTAAGGGTTCAGGTTGCCACAACATGCGACTTGAATGTCGGAAACCAATGCTTGAGACCAACATCGAAGGGAGAGTGGTGGAGGAACCTGGAGTGGTGGTGGAACCCGTGGAGGAAGCTTCAAAGAAGATGAGTTATCGGACTGAACGACTCCATAAATCTGTCACTACTTGAGACTTGGATGTCGGAGAATCGAACGCCGGGGGAAGAGTGTTGGTGGGTCCTCCAAAGGAAGTTTCAGAGGAAGAAGAACTCTCCAAGAACATGTAAAAGGTTAGAATGAGATTCTTGTATGGCTTTGGACACTGTTTATGGGGTCCACCATGGGGTATGTGTTAAATCCACTTTGTCCATTCTCGTCGGAATTTCATGGAAGGCCATGGTTCAAAGAATGACCCACATATGCTGATCATGTGGACCACACTATAAGGAAACAGTTGGCAACATTGTTGTCAAATAGTATAAGCGATTATATGCGACCTAAGGGGCCTGTGCGCATATGCAATTGCATAATTGCACAGCCTTCCAAATAATTTTCATTTTTCCATTGCATAAGTGATCACATAAATTATCGCATTTACCATGGCATAATCGCCTATTTCCCAAATCGAATATGCAATTATGCGATCGCATATGACAACATTGGTTGGCAATGAATGACCATTGTTATCGATTATTGGGTTTTGTGGGCCATAAAGAGTTGGTATCAACATAAGGTTACTGCCTTCCCAAAGAAATGGTGGGCCACAAAGAAGATGAATTGATGCAGGACGAGATGATCTTACCTAATATGATGCATTGAAACTAGATAGCGGGTTAACTAGATCAATTAAAAGACAAAATAACGCAAAACTACCATAAGTTAAAGAAACTTAGATTTGTAACATGTTATTGTTCAAAACACCTAACAGCCCCGCAATGTGATTCTTATAAAGTATCAAGTAATTAGGATCATGTAGAAGGTGGGACTCTGATGGGGACATCAAGTGCACACGCGCACTCACGCCGCCCCCCTATGCACGTACGTCAGAAGGAGGGCCCCACCGTCCATCTGGATCGATGATGACGTCCAGGGAGGGCCTCCTAGCTAGAAGACGAAGTTTTGATTCAAAAGAGTGGGCCCGTTAGTCAAGAAAAGCCCATCATGGGATCTCATGATCGTGACCCATTAGTCAGATTAATTTCATTTTTTAGGTTTTGCTTATTAATGTTATTTAGAACATCATGGACGCTTTAGATTTCTTTGATTAGTTTTTATTTTGGTTTACTTCATCGCTAAGTAATAGGTTGCGCACATGGCGCGAATTTTGGGTATAGGGTTTTCTTATAAATAGGCACCCCTTGTAGCTTTTTCCATTGATTGAAGATTAATAAAAATTTTGCGTTTTCCTACTCTCTGAGTTGTGAAGCCTAATTGGGTGCGAAGCCCTTCTTTCATTGAATGGTTAACTACCGTGGTGCGAAGCCACATCTATCCCGATTCGCCCCCATCCATCGCCATCTCTACTACCCATCTTCTACCATCCCTTCTTCTCATCTCACCCTATCATCTACACTTCGAATCAATCATCTATTGCACCAATTCTCCTCCCCACTGCAGAATTTCAGAATTTGGCCCTACAGAAGGGCTGAAACTTCGGCGAAGCACCACGCACAAACCGTACATCGGATCGAGCTTTAGATTTGGGGGTTTTGGAGTCCATCCCTGACTGACCAGGGCCAAAGTAGCCTTTTTCTGAATAGTGGGCCCTACACACGTGCGGCCGAGATCACACGCATGTGCGTCTGGGCCATTGTTGTTGTCCACGCGTGCGGTACTTCTCTAGTTCGTCTCTCTCCTCTCTTTCACTCTGCTTTCACCCAAAATCCCTAAACCTAACCCTAAATTACTCAAATTTCTAATTTTATGCCCCTTTTCTTACCCTAGGGTTCCTTGATTTGAAATTGGTGAATCTCTTGGATTAGGGATTGATTACTTTGCATGGGTGGATGATTATTTCTTATCTTTGAGTATCGTTTGGTTCATAATTTTTATTGATCCAGCCCTATCATGTGTAGGCCTGGACCCGCATAGATTCCCCTTAATTGAATGTTTGGACTTTCATGTGGGATATGGAATTTGTGTAATCGTTTCTGAACTAAGGTGATTTTAAGCCTGAAATCTCACACATCATGTTTAATTTCATGTCCTGCATCAGACTCCCACTTAGCATAGGTATTAAATCTAAACATTCATGGAATCACTTGAATTCTAAGGGTTTTGCATGTTGAGGACTGTTTTAAGGGTTAGAGAATGTAGGGAATTAAGTTTAGAATATTTAGCAAACTAGGAATTTAGGGTTTTGATATAGGGATTTGAGGAATTAGGATTTTAGGGACAGAGATTTGAGGGTATAGGGTTAATAGTTAGGGAAAATTGGGGAAATTAGGTTTAGGGTTAATAGAATTTTGGGGGAATTCGGATTAAGGTTCAGATTTGGGGATTCGGGTTTGGAAAGATTGGGGATTTTGGGATTTGGGAATCTTAGGGTTAGGGTTTGGGATTTATGTTTAAGGGTTTTGTAAAGGGGATCAAAGGGAGGAGGGAAGTCGAAGATTTGAAGCAAGTGGGCCACGGATGTATGGACATTGGTTCCGTGGTACTATTCATGGCAAGAACTTGGGTTCAGTTGGGTGTATGTTAGGTCGTGTTCAAAGTATCGGTATTGCTACAAGTTTTGTTGGCCAGGGATACGGAAACAATATCAATATTGCCGATAATATCGCTGATAACCGGAAATGCGGAAAAACATGAGAAAATGGTAAAATTTTCAGTGAAACTTCAGGAGATGCTAAAATACGCATATTTGCATATTTAGAAATAAAAAAAATTGCAAAAAGAATGTATACACAATTGGTTCCCATTTAATGGGGGCTTAAAAGCATGTGTTATCATAAGAAACAGTCTAACCATCCCATTGATCCCATCTAACCATCCAATCATCTATTCAAACATCCTTCGATATTGCATAATATCAACAAATCACGATATTTAGCCAAGAAATCATCAACAACCGGAAAGGAAACAAAGGACTGTGGTCTTGATATCGAGCATGTTGCAATAATGATAATATTGAGATATTATCAATATTAGCAATGACAAATTGAAAACTGCATACATTATCAATAATTTGCTCATAAAAAAATTAAATTGATTTTTTTTAATAAACAATCTTTCTGTGATATTATTGAAATATCGCCGATACACTTGTGATGTAAACGTTACCTAGAATTTACACAGTCGAAAATATTGACGATACATTGGCGATATCGATAAAATGGCAATACAAGCGACACCTGGAAAATATTGGTGATATTGATACGTAGGCGATACTTAGCGATACATTGTTGATACCCAGAATTTCTAATACTACCGGTGTTATGGGTATCGCTACTAGTGTTATCGGTATCGACAAGCTAGAGATAACGATAATATCGGAGATATTTTGATAATATTGGACATAAGTCTAGGTTGGTTTAGAATCATTAAAAAAAAGAAGAAGAAAGAGAAGAAGAAGATGAAGAAAGAGAGATAAGAAGAGAAGTACCTTGAGAGAGGAAGAAAATAAGAGGAGAATTAGGGGAATCACTTCCTAAATGGCTTCACACCATCAATCCTATCGCAGGATGAGTTGCTAAATCACATATCAAAGAAGAGGAAACTCTTTTCATTCATGGTCCATAATAATCAAACCCTAAAGGGGCTCCAAACCTTTTATAGTCTTAGAAAAAGACTTTTACAAAAAACTTCTCTCAGGAAAGAATTCTCATAAAAAAAAGCCTCTATCTCAAGTAAAACATAAAATGGTCCAAAAATAATAAAATAAATGACAAAACCTACTCAAAACAAATAAATCTTAACTATCGTAAATTATTCGTGGCCAATGGGGTGGTCTACGATCAAGGGTGGGCCAAAGATCCATCATGCGCGATCCAACGGGCCGATCGATGTGCCCACGCAATCCAACGGTCCAAACGCTCTAAACAAGCAACCCATGTGCATCTGCCCCAGTGTGGGGTCTTCAACGATGGCTAGGAATGTGACTTGGGCCTCGTGGGCCTCATGTGATAATTGTCTAGCCATAAGCGCTCGGATGTCCTCATCATGAATGGATTGGTTCTACCTTCTAGTGAGTCCAATCATCAATCGGTGGTCACAACATGCCTCGGGATCGAAGCTACAAAGCTTCTCCCGCACTCAAAAGGTCCGTACAAACACTAGGCTCCAAGTAGGGGTATCTTGGTCCATTGATTTTTCAAAAAGTGGTGAGAAGGCTTTTTTTTTTTGTTTGTTTGTTTGTAAAGGGAGGCCAAAAACATGGAAATGCCATAAGTTGGGGCCATTTTGGTAAAAGTCCCTTTTGGATATTTCATTTTGTCCATTCAACATGTAGCCAATACTCTTGCCAAGAGGGAGCCTTTTGAAATGCTTTGGTTATTGAAGATATTATTCTCTAGGGGCCTATTTTGCATAAGGATTTGCAAAATCCATGAAATCAAAATATGCACCAAGGGGATTCATCGGATCTGTGGATTTCCAAATCCCCACCACCATAAGTCCACAGGTGTTACCGATACTCAAATCCCCCATTACAATTAAAGGCTTGGAAAATCCACAATTTTGAGATTTTTGAGGATTTGTAGTAGTTTGATCATGGGAAACTACGAAGGCTCTAGTCAGAGGAGAAGAATAAGTTTGATTGTTCGTCGGCCATCAATCTCGTTCACCGATGTCATTGAAGAAGAGCAGAAAATTTGTTGCTCTTTTTCAGATCTGTACACAACTCTCTCTCTCTCTCTCTCTCTCTCTCTCTCTCTCTCTCTCTCTCTCTCTCCCTCCCTCCCTCTCCCTTCGTGGTGCTGGAGCAGTGGAGGAGTCGGAGGTGGAGCAGGTGAGGTGGTGGTTGTGGTTGGGAGGCGGAGGTAGGTGGTGTTGGGGGTGATGGCACTGGAGTTGGCAGGGGGTTTGGTGGTTGAGGTGGATTCAGTGATGGAGGTTGGGTGACAGTGACAATGAGGTAGACTATGGGTTTGGGTTGGTGGTACTGGTGTTGGTGTACGTGGTTGTAGTGGTGGATTTGGTGGTGCTATCTTGGTGTGGTTTGCTGCAGTCAGATATGTATAGGGTATCAATGCCGTCACGGAATGACAATGTTAGATCCTGATTATTCATCTAGTGGGCCCCACCATGTATAAGCCATGGCTAAGTAGTCAGATTGGTGGCATTGTCAACTGGGACCCACTGTCTGCAAAATGATGCATAGTTAGAAAGAATTGACCGATGGTTGACATTCAACTACACTGATCTACTGTTGATTCAGCCAGCATGATGATGATCAACACCTAGGGGCAAGCAGGCACAAAAAATTTAACTCCATTGAGTAGCCTTCGCTCTGGAGTACCCATGCGTAGTTTAGCCCATTAATCATGTTGGGCACACTTTACATGTGCCCAGTTAAAAAACTAGGCTCATTGAGTGGGGCATACCTACACTAAGAAAACATTTGACTCATCAGCAGTCCATGTTAACGTATACCGTATCTTAATTCCTAGATTTTACTTGGATTAAAATCAAACTGATGGGTTGATGTGGTTACTTCTATGATGGGCTACAACAAAATGATCACAGGTGGGCCACCGCCAATGGAGCACTCAACTGGTCAAAGTGGGATGTTGCACATGTTCATTTGGGGGATTTGCTGTCATAGCATTCCTCATGATTGGGATGGCTTGGATGGACTTTTACACAATGATGGACGGGTAAGGCACACACGTGATTGACCATATCAATCATCCAATTTTATTTTTATTTTCACAAAATTCCAAATCCATGGATTTGTTATCCAAAACAGAAGATATGGCATTGAAAAATCAGATCCCTGGAGTCATATCTTGATTAACAAACAGCAGACTGGGTTTTGCCAAATCTGAATCCAAGCAAATCCATGAATTTGATTAGTTCACGGATTTGACTGACAAATCCATAGTCTCATGTCCCTGATCCCAAACAGTGCCTATGTAATGCAGGTTGAACCTTTGTCTGTTCTTCTTTGATGTATTTTCCTTTTTCTTCTAATGACATTTAGCATCAAATATATATGTATCGTGTAAGTACAAGTAGGTTCAACAACCTTGGAGCAGTTCAGCCTATCTTTTTCCTGATTCCCATGTTGATCCTAAGATATGAAAATTGTTGCACGCAACATAGGGCCTGCTTGTGTTAAAAGAAACTGATTTGGATTTTGACAGAACATGACAACATGAGGCCCTCACCTTATTGGGTTCAAAGTTTTTCTTGCAGGAAAGAGCCCAACAATTCTGATGTCTTTTGTTCGGCTTGAAGATGAAATGAAAGACATCGCGATTAGCTCTCTCTTTCCTGTTGAAAGACAGGGATGCGGATGACATGGAGCAATGTTCCCCATGTTGTTATGTCCTGTCAAAAATGCAAAATCAGTTTAGATCCTTTATCATAAACAGGCCCTAAAGAAAACTACATTACACTTGGTAGGAAGCCTTTTGATGCCTACAATAGTTATGACATGTTACTTGACTGCATTCATTAGCTATCTGTTAATTGTTAACATGAATTAGTATTCATTGATCGACGTATTGTCTTCACTCATTTGCACATGGCCGCTTGGAAGTTTTACATTCTGTCTATGCAGGGAAGCACAGCTTATTGGAGACTTCAATGGCTGGGATGGGTCCAACCATAGAATGGAGAAAAATCAGTTTGGTGTTTGGTCAGTCAAAATCCCTGATTCTGATGGAAAACCAGCCATTCCCCACGATTCGAGAGTCAAATTTCGCTTTAAGCATGGCGATGGAATATGGGTTGATCGAATTCCAGCATGGATCAAATACGCGACAGTTGATCCGACGAGATTTGCAGCGCCATATGATGGCGTGTATTGGGAACCACCACCTTTGGAAAGGTGCTGACCTTTCTGTTGCTTTGTGCTTTCTCTAGGAAATGGTTATCAATCTTAGAAATGATATGAAAGAGCTCTCTCTATCATAATATGATAGAGCACCCCTTGCACTGTACTCCTGAACCTCCTGGTGGAGGAACAAAAGATCAGATCTGTCCAATCCGTGGGCTCTGTCCATGCATGGGCCATGGTTCAAAACCACATTAATATGACAATACTAGCCTTTATTCTCCATTACTTTCCCCAGCTCAATGCTAGCCTTTATATATATATATATATATATATATATATATATATATATATATTTATATTTACACACACACACACACACACACACACACACACACCCCAATTTGCATCATGTTTGAACCATAGGCCCAATAGGTGGATGTTCCTGACCACTATGCTCCCTGCCACGTGTATGACAGAAGAGGGTTATATAGAGAAATGCTCCAGTGCTGTTAGTGTTAGAGCACTATGAGTTAAAGTGCTCCTAGTTGCATCGGTTGACTTGGACAGTCCAATCGATTGATCTGAACTGTCCATTAAGTTGGGTACACATTTCATGGGCTAACATGCAAAAATCACACTAATAAGATGATCCAATCCATCATTGTTTTGGCTTTTATTTTCTATATACTTTTTCTTTTTCCAAAGCCATGGATGGGATGGTTATGATTACCTAACAAACGTGATTATGCAGAATTATAAGCAATCCATGATGACCCCTAACACAGATGGATCAGTTTGTGTCAATGATCTTCATCGTCCATATTTAAGGCCACGGATCAGATGGTTAATGTTTGTCAGATCAGCATGGTGTTTTGGTGGTAGCCATGAAATTTGCGTTGGACCTAATGAACAGTCTAGATAAATGGATTGAACTAAGTTTCCCGATGCAACTAGGAGCACTATAACTTATAGTTCTCTGAGAGCACTGGAGCATTCATCTATTATATATTTGATTAAATGCTATGATAGAGACAGTCATCAAGCTAATGGTACATCACCTTCCAGACTATGTTTAATGACAGAAGCTCAACAGGAAGTAACTTCAGGAGACATGGTTGATGGTCTCATTTGATCATGCAGGTATCAGTTTAAGCATGCTCGTCCCCCAAAGCCTGACGCACCGCGCATATACGAGGCTCATGTAGGAATGAGTAGCTCGGAACCACGCATTAACTCATATCGAGAATTCGCTGATGATATTCTGCCCCACATAAAGTCAAACAACTATAACACCGTTCAGTTGATGGCTATCATGGAACATTCCTACTATGGATCCTTTGGCTATCACGTTACGAACTTCTTTGCTGTCAGCAGTAGATCAGGAACTCCAGAAGACCTCAAGTATCTGATAGACAAAGCTCACAGCTTAGGCTTGCGAGTTCTGGTGGATGTTGTCCACAGCCATGCAAGTAATAACATAACCGATGGTCTCAATGGCTTTGATGTGGGCCAGAGCACCCAGGATTCCTACTTTCACTCCGGGCCGCGAGGCTACCATGAGCTATGGGATAGTCGATTATTTAACTACGCCAACTGGGAAGTTCTACGGTTTCTTCTGTCTAACTTGAGGTGGTGGTTAGAGGAGTACATGTTCGATGGTTTTCGGTTCGATGGGATAACTTCAATGTTGTATCATCATCACGGAATCAACATGGCATTTACTGGGAATTACACTGAGTATTTCAGCGAGGCAACTGATGTGGATGCTGTTGTCTATCTGATGCTGGCTAATCATCTGACCCATAAACTCTTGCCTGGTGCGACTGTTGTTGCTGAAGATGTTTCGGGTATGCCAGCTCTGGGTCGGCCTGTCTCGGAAGGAGGAGTGGGTTTTGATTATCGCTTGGCCATGGCCATCCCTGACAGGTGGATTGATTATGTGAAGAACAAGAAAGATGATGACTGGTCCATGAAAGAAATTGTCTCGAGCTTGACAAACAGGAGATACACTGAAAAGTGTATATCATATGCTGAGAGTCATGATCAGGTTTGTCAATGTGTATGCATTTCTTGGAAATATTACAAATTATTATTTTGACGGACGTAGATGATAAGTAATAAATTCAAGAAGTGGTTGGAAACTTAAAGAACATTGCTTTTCTTTTCTTGTGTGAAACATCCATTCCTTTCGTCTTCATGAGGAATGGAAACTTGAGAAAATTCTCTGCCTTGTGGATTTACATAGGATGGAATTATAAGATCCTGATGCAAGCGGTCTGTACAATGTGGGGCCTATGGTTTGCTGATTCTGATTGACCCTATAGGATCTGAAGATGCTATGTCTTTATCCTTTTGGACTGTCTGTGTTTCTTTTTCTCTCAACTGTCTATTTGTAGGCCCTGATCAAAGGGCTTGGATAATTCCTATCTGAAGGATATTTAGATCAGACCCCTTCCATGGTGGCGCCTATTAGGTCGATGGTCTCGATCACTGAACCATGGGACCCACTTGTACGACCTGGCACATCAGCACACATCATGGCCTGAGTGCTTCATGACCCAATGATTCCTCTTAAACTAAAAATTTCTTTCTCTGGTACATTGCTTGCAACTCAACATTTTGTTTAGCCATGCGAGTAGAGAGCTGAGGCAAACGATTTTGGGCTGACGTTTTGACCAAAGGAAGTCTCCTTCATTCTTCTTTATGTATCAGGAGCTCCTGCTTCCTCCTTAGCAGTGTGGCAATTGCCCCCTTAGATTTTGGAAATCTTGCGAGAATATCATGAAAAATACACTAAAAAATATTATTGTGAGATTTTCAAAATATCATCTGATTTTAAAATATTGCGTTTTTATTGCGATAATATATATATATATATATGTGTGTGTGTGTGTGTGTGTGTGTGTGTGTGTGTGTGTGGGAAAAAGGTACTATATGCTCGACCTCACGAGTCCGTCCCATGAGGTCGAGCTGTGTGGGCCCCACCGTGATGCGTTTTGAACATCTACCCCATCAGTTAGATGCGCCATTCCATCGTGGGCCTAGGTCTCAAAAATCAAGTCAATCCGTGACTTGTGTGGGCCACACCACATACAGAAGTGGAGAGGGGCCTTGCACCATTAAAACATTCATAACCATTTTTGAGGGCCCACCGAGATGTGGTTTGCAAATCCAGCCCATCCATTATGTGTGTCCCACTTAATGACGGTTCAGACCAAGTTTCAGGCGCATGCAAAACTCAGGGGGGCCCCACCAAGTGCTTTTATATGTTTTAACGGTGTCTTCACATAATTTTAGATGGTATGGCCCACCTGAGTTCCGTATACGGCTGATTTTTGGGATATCCCATAATTTAAAGGGGACCCATCAAATGCACGGTGTTGATGGTCGACATGCATCACGGTGGGGCCCACACAGCTTGACCTCACGGGAGCTTATCGTCAGCTCGAGCGCATTGTACCTTTTCCATATATATATATGAAGGGTAATGATAAATTTTATTAAGAAGCCCGCTGCAAAGGCAAAGCGCCAAAGCGGGGAAAGAATACAAGAGGAAAAACCTCAAATTACATATCCAAAAACAAGAGGGGAGAGCACAATCAGTGTAATCTTTCAAAATAGAAGCCCATTCTATCACTAGCAGCTTGACCTTGCAAATCACCGACTCCTCCGACCCTTATCGGGAAAATAGTAAAAACCTAAAGGATTTTGTTATATAAATATATATTTAAAATTTAAAATTATTTATTAACTTACAATAAATATTTCTAAATATCTTTATTTTTGGTGAGATTTTCCCAATAATATCTCAAGATTTGAAAATCTACTGAGAAATTTCTGGGCTGAGAAATTTTCGAGGACGTGATTTGTCACTGTGTTCCCTGGTGTATCTTGTTCTCCTTCAATGAAATTTTGTTAGTTTTCCAAAACTGAACGGAACTTTGCAGTAATGATGACTCGTGTTGTTTCCATGGCCTTCCATTTCGTCTTTGGCTTGCAAATAAGCAGTGTGCTTTTCATTAGCTATCTTCATTGGGATTATAAACAGGAGCATTAAGGAATTCATATTCAATCACTTGGCTAGTTCTTTGACACAGTGGTTTCTCGTACTTCTGCACAGGCCATTGTGGGTGATAAGACAGTTGCATTTCTCCTGATGGACGAGGAAATGTACTCTGGCATGTCTACTCTGACGACAGCTTCACCTATTGTTGAGCGAGGAATTGCACTTCACAAGGTTTCTCTCTCTCTCTCTCTCTAGAATTTGTGGTAGTTATAATTAAGCAAGTGTACAGATATGATATCTCATTAGTTTCTTGTTTTTATAAAATTGATTTGAAAGGCTCATTGCATAGATTATGGTTTTATATGCTGTTCTGATATTGGTCAAAATAAAACATGTATTTACTTCTATTATTATCTATTATTGCAGATGATTCACTTCCTAACAATGGCATTAGGAGGAGATGGCTACCTTAATTTCATGGGAAATGAGGTGGTAAACTGAGCCCTTTCTTTTCAAATTCAAATTGGCACCATTATTTTCAAGAAGTAAATTGTAGTTTGCGTCAGTATTACTGCGTTAGGGGTGAACAGTCACTCGGTTTTATTGTTGTTTCTTGTGAAGGATCTTTAGAAGTCCTAAAACAGAATGAGATTGCTCTTTGAAAATGATGTATTAATTTATCCATATGTTTTTAGGATCTTTGCTAAGGGCACACGCATCTGCAATAAAGCTCATGTACATGCCACACGTGCCAGCAAGGCACATATGTGAAAGATCTAATCCATCCATCAGGTTGGTCTGACCTTGTACCTGTTTTCCCAAAAATTAAATGTGGTCCAGTCAACATGTGGGCCCTGATATTGGAAATGATGGATGGGATAGAAAACTTCAGCCAAGTTTTTACAGAGCTGTACATTTGTTTTGCAAACTTTTTCTCACCTGACCGGCGAATCTATCTTATTCTTGGGAATCAACATATGGTGAGTTTTGATAGATGGATTGGATCTTGGGCCTGTCATGCCATGCCAGCACATGTATGGTATGTACATGAGCTTTATCGCGTGCGGGCTTAGCAAAGCTCATTATTGACTTGCTTTTCATGGGTTATATCCCTAAGCTGCAGCTTCTTAGAAATAAATCTTGGTGGCTTCGCAAAGCTCATCATTGACTTACTTTTCACTGGTCCTTTTCTCCTGTACTTCCTTAGCCTTAAAATTTTCCGAGTTTGTAGATTCTCTCTGCATCATTGTGAACTGACTGTTATTTCCTTTGTGATGCATACTTTTTGTAGTTTGGCCATCCAGAATGGATCGACTTTCCAAGAGAAGGCAATGACTGGAGTTATGATAAATGTAGACGTCAGTGGAACCTCATGGATACGGATCACTTACGATACAAGGTCGAAGAAATCCTCAGAAAGCCATTTTTATAGCATGCTGCCTCAGTTTCATTGCTCTTTGATTTACTTATTTGGTTTCGTGGTATTTTTAATATGGTATTATACAGTAATTTCCTTCATCCCTTTGCCTCACTAGATGCAAAAAAGGTAAATCCATGTTTTTTTTTTGTTTTTTTTATTTAAAAATTTCTTTCCTTGATGAATTATTTGATTTTTGACCAAGGATATGCATAGGATCACCGTGTTTTCAGTTGGTACAAACTGTGGACCCATCAGAACAATGGTCTGGGTCAACCAACCATGGATCTCTTTAGTACAAACCATAGAGACAAATCTTGTTCTCAGCAAATTTTTGGCCCGGAAATTTCTCGATAGATTTTCAAATTTTGATGTTTTTCTTGGGATATTCTTGGAAAATCTCGCTGAAAGTAAAAATATTTTAAAATATTTATTATAAATTTACTAAATAAATATAAAATTTAAAATAAACTTGTACAACAAATTCCTTATTTTGTTCTTCACTATTTTTTGAGTTAATACTGTGATAAAAGTGCGATATTTTAAAATATGTGAGAATTTGAAAATCTCATGATTATATCATTAACACATTTATCATGATATTTTAAAATCTGGGGAATATTTTTCATACTAGTACAAACTAGATACCCGAGTATCAAGAATCATATAATTGCTCTTCTTCAAGATAGTGAAACATTCTCCCAAAAGTTTCAGTTGTCCCTGACTCCTTCCAAACCTTATCTTTTCTTTTCTTTTTTTCCTCAGTTTTTTCACCTGAACAGTGTGTCACTGTGATGACTTATAACCAGCTAGTGTCTTATTGTTAGCTTCATTCTAACGGGTGTCTTCCTTGTACTTGGAACAAACCCAGTTCATGAATGCCTTCGACCGAGCTATGAATGCACTCGATGAGTCCTTTTCATTCATTGCATCACTGAAGCAGATTGTGAGCAGTGCAAGTGAAGAAGACAAGGTATGAATGCTGCCTTTTTTTTGTGCATATTTCATTTTCATCTATGCAGTATTTATTTCTCAGCATTTTTATGTAGCATTTGCACGTAAGGTTTTGTGAACTCTTACATCCGAAGTTTTGAGGTTTTAGCCCCTTTAACAAAATGCCTAATAGTCTTTCCCAAGACATACGGAATAGGATGTAAAGATGCAGGGAAAAAGTAACTTCTTACTGCAAGGCCTTCCCATCAGGCTTATGGAACTAGCCATCCATGCATCAGGCCCACACCTCATTTTATATACCAATGGATGGGCCTGGGCATGATCTGGCCCAATAGATAAATGGTCTGTGCTTGGATAGCAGGGAGCCCAGTCATACATGTTTAGCAAACACCACTCACATGCCGACATAACCATAGCCAACGCTGCACTTTAGGAATTTGCAAATGTTAATGGTCTCTAGCATGCATTGTTAGACAAGCGTGCCAGGCAAAAGATTATTTATACATTGCTTCTCAGAAAAAAAAAAAAAAAACACTGATATGAGCAGCTCCAAAAAAGGAAAAAAAAGAAGAGAAGAAACGCTGCAGTTCTATTACTGTTTATCAAGATTCTTGTAAGGGCCCAAAGTTTGTAACAAAGGCTTTTGCTTTTTGTGCAATTGACATCTAAATCCGTAGATAAGCTAACATACCTGAAGATCTACATCTGATCTACATTGTCGGACCCAAAGTATCATTGATAGCCATGCTAAGGAATGGGTGAGGAGACCTTCCCTTTGAATTGGAGAGTCCTATTGATTGTCTTAAGGATCCTTGTATTTTGTCGCTCTTGAGGCAGTTCTTAATAATTTCTTTTTGTTGTTGTAGAAAGAAAGGGGAATAAATCAGGTTTTATGGATTACCAACCTAAATAAAATTTGAAATGGGCTATTTTCTAGAGATAAATTGGAGTAAGCCATGAAGGCCCTGCTTGCTATTCTACTATCTGAACCAATGCTGGTGTATCCACCTCCTAATTTCACGTTTTTGCCATTATTTACATTCCTCTCATAAGTTTGCATTTTATATTACCCGATTAGCTAGTTAACAGTAATACATGTCATGCAATGAGTTTATTTTGCAAGAATCTTCAGGTGAAAATGTGAAGTCATCACATTCTAGATGTACATGACAGGACAATAAGTAGGTTATTCTCCAGCTTCTAACTTGATGGCCTGGTCAGAGTTTTTCCAAGCCCACATTAAGCATTCAAGTTGTGTCTTTCCATGGGATGACCTGGCCAAAAAATCACATTGGTCCACTCATCAGGCAAGCTACATATCATACATACATGTACATAAAATGTGGATTGTTGGCAACTTCTCTTTCACCATCCATAGTCTATGTACACGTGCAGGCCAACTAATGCAGGGGCATTTTCACACCGGGCTCGAGTGGGGTTGCCTGTGGGATGCAGGGGCACACTCGGGGTGGGCGGCCGGTGTGAGGTGGGCCCCACCCATGTGAGGCGGTACCCATGTGGTTTGGGGCCCACGAGAGGGGCTCGGCCGAGGTCCTAACCCATGAGATGTGGGGCCTGTGCTATGAGATAGAGGATTGATTGACCATGCTCTAATAGTTCGAGCTTTTAGAGCAATTGTCCTGCGTCAAATTGGTATCAAAGCAGGAGGTCTCGTGTTCGAGACTCCTCACTAGGGGTGATTAATGCAGGGGCATTTTCAGACCGGGCTTGAGTGGGGTTGCCTGTGGAATGCAGGGGCACACTCGGGGTGGGCTGCCCGTGTGAGGTGGGCCCCACCCGTGTGAGGCGGGTGGCTCGTGTGAGGTGGTACCCATGTGATTTGGGGCCCACATCAGCTTTAGAGCAAGTGGTTAATTGTCCTGTATCACCAACTTGATGAGTTGACTGCTCTAATTTTGGATCAAGTCATCTACAAGGTGGGGCCCACCTGATGCACAACTTGAGTGTCCATTATATCTGTAAGTAAAATGTTGGATCATTGGCAACTTCTCTTTCACTATTCATACTACATGTATGGGCCAACCTAATGAGTCATGTGGTCTGATTTTGGGTAAGGTCATTGACAAGGTGGGGCCCACCTGATACACAGCTTGGGTGACCGACACACGTTCCTTGTCATGTGTAGCTTCGTTTGGGCTTGCAAAACCTGGGCCAATCATAAGTTACTGACCTTCATTTTGTTTTGTCACAGGAACAAAATCCTGTAAACATAAGTTGTCGAAGTTTCCGACATCCTTTTAACTTTGGTCATGATTTTGCCTCCGTATATTGATTGTCTGGTTTCATTTTCAGGTTATTGTGTTTGAACGTGGAGATTTGGTTTTTGTTTTCAATTTCCATCCAGAAAATACATATCAAGGGTAAATTCATCTTTTAACAAGGCATGCCAGAAATAGATTACTCAGTATTTAATTATTTGACCCTTGTTTGACATATCCAGGTACAAAGTCGGGTGTGACTTACCGGGAAAATATAGAGTTGCGTTGGATAGTGATGCTTGGGAATTTGGTGGATCTGGAAGAGTAAGTATTCTTCTTTTCTTCTTCAGATCATCACTTGCTTTTCAACAATTTCATGAATGATTGATATTTTCTGTTCTTCTTCTTCTTCTTCTTCTTCTTTTAAAGAAAGATCAGAAACTTCTATTAAAAACAATGAAATTGAAAATCAGGGAAGAGGGAATGAATGAGTTCCATCGCATAAGAAAGGTTGATTGACGCCTCTAAGACAACCAATCTGCCATATCATTCGACTCTCTACCAACACTAATAAACAAATTTTTTAAAAATTTTTTAAATTTTATTTTTTTAAAAATTTAAATTTAAATTTTTATAATCCTAGAGGCAAACAGGCAAACTCATGAAGAAAAAGGAACTTCAATGGCTCATCCCAGTCTCTTCTGAGCTCCAATAAACATCTGGGCTGCCTGAGATGACTCTAAATAATTTTGTGCCATTTAGTTTTAGTATGGTAATTGTAAGACTTGAGCTGTCCATTTGTCTAAATGAAATCTTAGTATGTTTATTATCTCCCATTTAGAAAATAATAAAAACCACTTTAGTTTAGGGATGATAAATAGTATTATCAGAGGGCCCTAGAGGAAAATCCAGTGCTTGTCGAGGGGGCGGAAGTTAGATTTGCCACCAATAAGTTGTCCAGAGGATGGATCTAATGGTGGTTGGAGGTCCAAGTGGTCTAGTGATGCAGGACAAATGGCCTAGACTAATATGCAATAGCAAGATAATAAAACAGTTCAATTCAAGTAACTAAAATACAAAATTCATGCTTTTCTATCACAAATTAAAATTTTCAGATTTACACTAAGGCATAAATTCAAACCACAAACATCCCACAATGCATGTAGCTATAAAATATTGTTAAGAAAGGCCCTATGGGAAGTAAAACTCCCCATTTAGCATAGGATTCACCCACATTCATATAAAAAAGATGCACCAAGTTGAGAGATTTAAAGGTATAAAGCTGTCCGGTAATTGTAGGATGGTTTTGAATGGATGGGGTTCGGATTGGAGGGAATTAGAGTGTGGATGGCTAGGTTTAGGGAGGATAGAATTGGGGAATTAGGCTTTTAGGGTTAGGGTTGTAAATTGGGATTGAGAAATTTAGGGGTGTTGATGTAGGATGGTGGAATTAGGGTTTTGGATGGCTAAGGGCGATGAATTTGAAAGATGAGAAATTAAGGATTTGGGGACTTTGGGAATTTGTGATTGGGACAAATTGGATTTTTAGGTTTAGGGACTTTGGGAATTTGACAGATTGGGACAAATTGGATTTTTAGGTTTAGGGACTTTATGGGTTTAATGTGTGAGGTTTGGAGAAGGGAACGAGGAAAGAAACAAGGGAAAAGGGGGCTCACTCGTGGCTGACCGTACAGACGCATGTGCGTGCAAACGTGGGGAAAGAGAGAAGGATGGGTTGGGTTTGGTTGTTGATGGAAGAAGAAGGAAGGAAAAGAAAAGAAAGAAGTTGATGAGGAGAGAAGGGATGAGAGAGAGAGAGAGAGAGAGAGAGAGAGAGAGAGAGAGAGAGAGAGAAGATATATCTACCTTGAATCGAAGAAAACAAAAGAAAGATACTTATGGAATCACTCCATGTGTGTAACATCCCGAAAATCGGGGGTCAAGCATAAACTCAACTCCCGAGTTCCAGAACATCACTTATGCAACAAAATGAATGATGATTGAATGTTGATGTATTCGTGCATTGAACATGAGTGAGATTAAGCCAAAACAACATATCATACTCCAGAGACAGTTGAATTTGCAAGCGGAAGACTGTGATAGACATATAAAATATAAAAACTGTGGTGAGTCTCCAGAGTGTGATAAAGTTACCAGGTTAAATAATTACAAGTACAATTCTAGAATTTACCAAATGTGAGGAAGTGTAATATCTTCTATCCCAAGTACCATAGCCCCGTCAATACATTACCAGGTCTTCATAGACCTGTCAGAGAGTTATATGTAGGAGAACTCCTCCTCAACATCATAGTAGAAGTCCGGCTCTGCTTCATAAGCATCGCCATCACCTGAAACTCAACAAATCTGGTTGGTGTGTACAACACCGTCCCGTAACGTGGGAGTGAGTAGCTAACTCAGTGGAACAATAAAGCATAGGTTAACATGTTATCAATACAGTCAAGCAGTAATGATAAAGCAGTAAAATCAAACACTCCTAACTACTCTTATTAACGCAAGTATGGATGCAGGTATGATGGATGCCCCCACCACACCCTCCCTCGTGCGACACCATCTCACGTTCGCGGCATGCTTTCATCCCTCAGTGCTCCACATCTTCCAGGCACATGCAATGCATGATGAGCATGATTACCGAGTTTTTAATTAGTCCATTTCAAAACAGCAGGATTGGGAAACTAAGGTACCTCCCTTGTATCATTCCTAAACATGATCCATTCTAGGGTCGTCAGTCCTAGTTAATAACAGACGATGGTGTGTTTTCTAGGTCATTGCAAAGGCTGCCAGGGCTGTTACGCACAAAGGTTACACCACTCCCCCATCACCTCTTGAACGATTCATCACTATACAGAAACAAGCCTAGTTCATACTCTATATACCGCGGCAAACTCTAAGGCTCACCGCGATTTCAGAGTATGCTCGAGGTCACTACAGAGGGCTGCCAGGGCTGTTGCTCGCATTCGTTGCACTACTCCCTCATCACCTTATCAATGTAGGCCGACAGCACGAATATAGTGTCCCATACCACCATAATCGGCTCACGAGTCTGGTTGCTCACTGGTCACTACGGGGAGGCACGCGGCCCCAGCGTAGGCCGACAGCTTGACCACGATGTCCCATACCACCATGCCCAGCTTATGAGTTTTAGCGGATCGAGGTACCATGGTTAAAAGGGATTTCACTGGTAAGTTTGGTACCCTAGGTTCAAGTAGTAGCGGCCAAACATGGTGAACATACATTAGACATATCGGGTTACATGACGAGCCTGACTAGCGCGAGCGCACAATCAATTAGACGACATGAAGCGCATAAGCACTTCGCGTGGCCAACCACTATCGCCAACCGAAGTACGACTCAAGTTCGTCGAACACATCTCATGTGGCAAATGAATCACAGCCATGGATTCAATTCTGGTACCGATTGTCTGGACTATAGTCATAGCCCCAAACACAATCAATTGCAGATAGATAAAGCAGTAGTGGATCAAGATTCAACTCATACAATCAAGGTCTGATATTATCCGTTTAGGGCTGCCAGGGCTGTTACACGCATTCGTTATACCACTCCCCCATCACCCATGACGGATCATACAACATAAACATGAATTTAAACATACGCCTTACTTAAATAAAAGCATACAATCAGTTGAGCATGTTAACAAGCATATCATAAAGCATATTATAAAGCATGTTATAAAGCATGTTATGAAGCACTATATAAACAGGAATACAAACACATATATTTCATAAGTGGTTAAAGTGAACAACCACATGGAGGAAATCATACATGTCTCTAAGGTAGTTGAGAATCTCATCTCAACACCCTCCTAAGGCATCAACATCCAAACACTTGCTCACACAAGCATTTTCACAAACACTTAACATACACTATTTCAACATACATAGTGTATGTTAACAAACATGTATTAGGGTGAATCCTTTCGCCAAGCAAGTATTTTACGCATACATAATATATTTATGCAACAATTAATCATGGCAAACACATCTCTAAAATATACATGTATACGGTACTTTTTACAATACAGTATCTCTACATACATAGTGTATATTAGTAAAACATGTATTTGGGCGAATCCTTTCGCCAAATAAGTATTTTATCCATATATCGTATATCCATACAACAAATAATCATGTCAAACATATTTCTAAAAAATATACGTATACGGTATTTTCTACGAATACCTAGAATATGTAAAATTCCATATTCTACAACTTTAATCGAAACAGAAAACGGAAAGCACTTTGTACATGTGCAATTGCATGCAGATCATGAATCTATCATTATCTGACATTGAAAGCGTTGAAAACCATAACCTATACACCTAAAGTCTGCACCTTTTATCGTAGAATCGAAACGGAGTCGATAGAATTGCTAAGTTCCCGTATTCGGCAGTTTGGCAACCTAGAGAACGAAATAGGTTAGCTATTTCATAACCTACAACCTATACAACCCCAAAACAGATTAGGGTTAGGGTTTCTTACCTAGAAACGGAGCTGGAATCGCCGGAAAAGCGATTAGAACGGAGCGGTGGAGCTCGTGGAGCGGCAGGGAAGCACGGTAGGAAGAAGCTCCCACTTCTCTCTCACTTTCTCTCTCTTTTCCCTCTCTCAAACTCAAATTCGGATGGCTGAAATGAGAGAGGGTTTAAGGTCCTTATATAACCTAAAACTTCACCGAAATAGACTTGGGAAGAAGGTATACTTGAGTTTTGTCCAAAGGGCTTCTGTTTTAGCTCAACGGAGGACTTCTGGCGGGCCTCCTTGAGCCAAAGGTCAGACTTAAGCTCACTAACAGCGGATCTACGTTCCATTAAGTTTTCGTTCCAGTAGGGTTTTCAGATCATGCGTGGCGGACCAGTTTCAGTTCAACGGTCAGCGAATCTCGATCGGAGATTCCGAGTACATGTAAATGTTTATGAAATTTTTCCTGATCCGAGGGTGTAATTTGGCTTGATTTTGACGGTCTGGTTGCTTAAAACTGATCCGCAAACGAGAGGTGCCAGATTACTATTCAAGATATTTATTTTGTAAAGAAACAAGTGTTTTCACACTCTCTCGCTCCGGACTCAAGCGAACAGCCGTGGAACACTGTTTGGATTTGATTTCCGAGATGGTTGTCAAGCCCAGCGAGGCGGTCCTAATTCCTTAACTTCGAGTTATTCGGACTTCCGACGTGCGGTCCAGATCTGATACGAAGTTTCAACGTGCTCCCGAGAGCAGACGGGTAATGAGATTGATCCTAGATTTTAGGGTAACCTAGCGTCAATGATTCTACAAGTTTTGGGTCTTGCAGATCATATTTAAAGTGGATCAAACGGATTTCGTAGCTAATCTAGTTTAGCACTTAGTTACTTTGTCTCATTTCTAAAGGATTTAGTCCTATAAGATTTCTGTCTGAGGTGGTACCTAGTCCTTTGTAGTTTGTATATAAAGTGATCCAAGTTATACTACTTAGCCAGTTTAAGATAGTGTCTAGGGTGAAAGTACTTAGAAAAATTGAAAGAACAAGGTGGTGAAGGGTGGGATTTGTGAAGGAAATGGGTTCAAAGGCGGCTTTAGACTTTGGGTTTGAGTTCTGACAGGTTAATAAGGTGTTAGGATCGACCCATTGCCTAAGGATGTCTTATTCCAGGTTGGGAAAAATCCGGGCTGTTACAACGTGGGTCTCACACCCTCTCCAATCTCTGAAGATGCAAGGAGGCTTTCTCAGAAAGCCATGAAAGAGTTCCTCTCTTTTTTCCTTTTCTCCAAAACTAGGGTAGAAGGCTTGGACGCCCCCCCTCCCTAGCTTTTATATTCTCAGATTCAAAAATTATAAAAATGCCACTCTAGTTCAAATACAGTGGTCCAATCAATATTAAGCAATCTGAAATGCTAATAACCAATCTAAAACGTTCAACATGTCCAAAATAAATAATAAACTAGAGAAATAAAAAAACGGAACCCATAGTCCAAAATCTGGTGGTCCAAAAGACCCAATGGCCCACTCACCATGATTTGATGATCCGATGAGCCAACGAATGAAATCAAATGGTCAAAATCTCCAATAAAAGCAACCCACATGCATCTTCCCAGTATGGGGACTTCCAAATCCATGAATCATGCATGTGGGGTCTTCAATGCTGCCTGTTGGCCCCCACTTAGCAATCATCTAGCCATAATGAAACGAAGGCCTCAGTTAGGGTCTTCCTCCTCCGCTGGTAGACACGATAGGATGATGCTTTGATGCCCTCATCAATTCTCCCTGGCTGAAAAGAATTCGCCACTGGCGAAATACAGCTATGGAAGCGCTTGAGGAGGTCTAGGTCCAAACGATGAAACTCTGATTTTGTGATCCACGTACTATCCAATGCTGGCCTGTTCTTCCACTTCACGAGGTACCTTTGGTATCTTCCATTTTGGGTGGAAACCACATCACGATCTAAAATATCCTCTATCTCTTCTCTTCGTTTAGGTATGGATGGTGGAGAAGGTAAAGGGTGGGAAGAAGGGTCAGGCACGGGCCAGGGTCTTCGAGAAGGGTCAGGGTCATCACCATCTGGAACAAGGTAAGGGTTTGTAGGAGGGCTAGTGGATGAAGTTGTAGGTCCATATGACAAGATACAAGGTCTTCCACATTGAATGTGGAGCTAATGCCCATGTTAGATGGAAGATCCACCACATAAACATTAAAGTCCATTCTTTTCAATATTTTATAAGGACCTGCACTGTGGGCATGTAATTTTTTTTATAGTTCCTTGCGGAAACCGTTTAGGCCTTATGCAAACCATGACATAGTCACCCACCTGAAATTGTTTAAATCCGCGGTGAGAGTCAACAATGATCTTATATTTCTCATTACTTGCATTAATCTGTTTTCTAATCTCGCGATGCAAATCATGAATGTGTTGTGCAAATGCATTTGCGGACTCCGATGGCCTATGAGAGATAGGCATGGGTATGAGATCTATAGGCTTCCTAGATTTATAACCATTGATGACCTCAAATGGACTAATGCCTATGGACCTATTAACATAACTGTTATTTGCAAACTTAGCTACGAGTAACACCGCATCCCAGGTTTTAATATGGTCTCCCACAAGACAACGTAACAGATTACCAAGACTTCTATTCACTACCTTCGTTTGACCATCACTCTGAGGATGGTATGCCGACGAGAACTGAAGCTTCGTTCCCATCATGTGCCACAGTGTCTTCCAAAAATAGCTCATGAAACACACATTTCTGTCAAACACGATGGGCTTCAACAGGCCATGTAAACAAACCACGTCCCTAAAGAAAATTTTTGCAATGTTGGAAGCATCCGTTGTTTTAGAACACGGGAGAAGTGGGTCATTTTAGAAAAATGGTCCACGATCACAAAGATGGAATTGTGTTTCCTGATAGTCTTTGGTAAGCATAACACGAAATCCATGCTGATGTCTTGCCACGGAGCATGTGACACTGGCAAGGGCGTATACAATCCCGTATTTTGCTTCTTTTGCTTTGCCAATTGACTAGTCTTACACTACCCAAGAAATTTGGCTACATCTCTCTTGAGATTTGGCCAATAAAACCTATCATCAACAAGGGCGATAGTCTTGTCTCTACTAAAATGACCAACTATCCCTCCAGCATGAAGCCCTAGACTAGGAAATCATAAAGGGAAGTGTGGGGAATGCAGAGTCTGTCACCTTTAAATAGAAAGTTGTCGATGATGATAAACCCGTGACCAGTGTATCAAATAGCGTTCGTAGCGTACGCTACGTAGCGTAGCGTAGCGATTTCGCTACGTAGCGTCAGAAATAGCGTTTTTCCCCTGTAGCGCAAGTGTACGCTACGGGTATGTAGCGTGTAGCACAAGTAGCGTACGCTACCTGTTTTGTAAATTTTTTTTTTTTTGTTTTTCCAGTGCAGGAAACAGTGTTGAACTCACACCACAAGTAAACTTAAGTTAAAAAACCAAAAACCTAATTCTAAAGGGCTTCCACCCCCAAACCGCAGCAGCCGACGCAGCTGCTTTCCCCACCCTTGCATTTGGAAACCCAGAATCTTCTCACAGAGCAGATCCGACGCTGATTCTCTCCCCACCCTTCAATGCTGTGGTCGAAAGTCAGTTGCCAGGCCCAAACCGACACTGCTGACGTTGCTCTTCTCCCCACTTTTCAATTGTGAGTTGGAAAAACTACTTCCAGAGGCAAACTGATCGCTGTGGAGCTTCAATATTTACAGTTTTCAGCGATTCAATCTCATCTTGAGACAAAAATAGGTACGCTCCTTCCTTTTTCTCTTTTTTTTTTTTTTTTCCTTCTTCTCCTCCTCTTCCTTCTTCTCCTTCTTCCTCTTCTTCTTCTTCTTCTCGGATCGTCTGCGGTTGCTGGATCGCATTTATGATTCTTCTTCTTCTTCTTCCTCTCTCTCTCTCTCTTGTTTCTCTCTTTTCTTTTGGTTTCCCCCTCTTCTTTTTCATTTCCGGCATCGAAAATGGAATAGATTGCGTGGCTGTGAAACAGCCATGCACTTATTATTATTATTATTATTACTTTTTGTGTTCTGCGGTGCACGTTGAACAGTGCACTTGCACTATTTTGTTACACGGTTCGCTGTAATGTTTATTTTCCATCTAACCTGTTAATTAGGTCACACTGACATGGATGAAGGGAAAACACACATGTCAGCTTGATCTAATACTTTTGTAGCCCCCAATAAATTTTTAATGGTAGACATTTAATTATTGTTGTTTCTTATGGTGCGGTCCACCCGAGCTTTGGATTTGCCTCATTTTTGGGCTCATGCCCTAAAATTATTTGGCAAAATGGATGGACGGTGTGGATATAACACATTTATCATGGTGGGGCCCAAAAAACTTTGACACTTGTTTGCTACACTTCACAATCCAAGTCCCGCCTAATTCGGGCCCTTAAAAAATTGTACACGAGACATGTATTAACTTAAAAATAATAAGACCCTATCCATCAACTTCTTACTATTTAATATTTATCATATATATATTTTAAAATTAAAAAATAGAAGTATTGTGTAGCTTACGCTACACGCTACGCTATTTCGCTACACGCTACGGAGGGTTGAACGCTACACAACACGCTACCGCTATTTAAAACACTGCCCGCGACTGTCGCTTGACGAAACATCTCTTGTGACACGTACAACTCATCAAAGTTTGGGCATGTAAGATATTCTCCTCTTAGCTGCTCAAACCCAATCACTTCTATACTCATACTCTGGAGTAGCGCCACACGACGACTAAAGGCATCAACAAGTTTGTTCTCGACCTCGGCCTTGTGTTTGAGAACGAAAGAATGTTCCTAAAGAAATTGAACCCATTTAGCATGCCTAAAGTTTAGTTTTTTCTGGGAATTGAGTTAACATAAGGCCTCATGATGAGAAAACAAGACAAATTCTTGTGGTAATAAATAATGACACCAATGACGCAAGGATTGAACGACCGCATAAAACTCCTTGTCATAGGTAGAGTACCGTTGCTTTGCCTCATTTAACTTCTCGCTAAAGTAAGCAACGGGGTGTCCTTTTTGAAGAAGTACTCCACCTATACCTACACTAGATGTGTCACACGCAACTCCAAAGATTTTAGAAAAGTTTGGAAGGCGCATGACGGGAGCTTCGATCATCTTGCCCTTGATTTCCTTGAATGCCCTAGAGGCAAGGTATCCCGTATCAGTATCGGTTGGCGTAACGGTGCCCTCCGAAACCGATACGGATACGGGGGTGTAACAGCGATACGGGGGCGTAACGGCCCGTAACAGTGCAAATTTTATTTTTTTTGCCAAAAAAATATGAAAAATATGGATTAAATCCGGAATATTCTAAGCATTCCAAATATGCATTCATTTATAAATTGGAACATGTTTATGATGGTGTAACGGTCCACTCTTTGGTGAGAAGTTGTATCGGACTGTCTGATTAATTTTTGAACCAGGTAACCTTGAATTTGACTACAAAATTCATATATTTAATTTTCTAAATATGTAATTTATATACTTAACAATTTGATATCATTTCTCCCAATAGTTCTTTAAAAAAATGAAATTAAATTCAGGTAGATGGCATTACCAATTTGGGGCTGACTTGGAGGACCAATCTATGCCCCAAATTAGCCTCAAATTCATGCAATTTATTGCCATTATCCCACTTATGAATTAGTGGACATTTATTGGATAGTGAATCATGAAAAAAATCAAAAGGCCCTATTTTAAAAAATAAAAGTCCACAAATTAACAATTAAAACTATTCAAACAATTTGATTTTGGCATTGTGAGTTAGCAATTGCAGTCCATAATTTAATTGGTAAATTTTAAGTTAATATATGTCTCATGTACAATTTTTTAAGGGCCCGAATTAGGCAGGACTCGGATGGTGAAGTATAGCACACGTGTCAAAGTTTTTTGGGCCCCACCTGTGATGAATGTGTCATATCCACACCGTCCATCCACTTTGCCAAATAATTTTAGGGCATGAGCCCAAAAAATGAGGCACATCCAAAGCTCAGGTGGACTGCACCATAAGAAACAACAATAATTAAAAGTTCACCATTAAAAATTTATTGAGGGCTACAAAAGTTTTAGATCAAGCTGACATGTGTTATAGCTAAACCGTCCATTCATTTGACGAGCTCGTCTTAAGGCTTAAACAGATTGGATGGAAAATAAACGTTACGGTGGGCCCTACAAATTGTTTAACGGTGAAAATCATTATCTTCGCTGCTATTTTTGATGTGGTCCAGACAATCTTTGGATATAATTCATTTTTTTGGTGGTGCTCTAAAATGATCTCTGAAAATAGATGAACGGTGTAGATATAATAAATACATCATTGTGGAGACCACGTAACTTTGATCTCCTTTGAACCGTTCGTACAACTCGGAGCTCGAGGACTGTCAGCGCTCGTCTTAGCATGACACGTACCTCCAGCTGGTGCGCAGTACACCTTCGAAAAAAAAAAAGAAGGGAGAGGGAAACCGAAAAGAAAAAAGAGGAAAAAAAGAGAAGAAAAAGGAGGAGAGAGAGAGAGAGAGAGAGAGAGAGAGAGAGAGAGAGAGAGAGAGAGAGAGAAAGTCAAGCTTGTGCCATGCCGCATGCAGCCATGCAGTAGCGCATGGCGCATGGGCATGGCCACCGCAGCCTTTGACTACGAGAAGAAGAAGAAGAAGTAGGAAAAAAGAAAGAAAAAAAAGTAAGTATTTTTTTATTTTATTTTTTCTATTTTTTAAGGCCTATAACAGCCGTTATGGGTCAGTAACGGCCGTTTCGCCTGTAACGGCCATTACAGTAGCAAAATCGGGGCATCGCCCGTTACGCCCCCGTATCGCGTAAAGGACCCCACCGTTACCATTACGTATCGGCTGTTACGGCCGATACGTAACCGATATGGGACACCTTGCCTAGAGGTTGCATTAGTCCATGCGAACTCCCATTTCTTTATGCAATCGGTAATGGGAGCCATGATGGAACTAAACGATCGAATGAACTGCCTATAGAAAGTTGCTAAGCCATGAAAGCTCCGCACCTCGTGAATATTGCGCGGTTCAGGCTACTCAACTATGGCCCTAACCTTCTCCGGGTCTACTCTCATGCCCTCAGATAATAACATAAACCCTAAGAAAATAACATTCTTGGACCAAAATGTGCACTTCTTAAGGTTGGCATAAAGCTTCTCAGTTCTGAGGACCCCACAAACTTGCTACCTGTTGCCTCAAATGGTGGAGATGTTCCTTTGATGTGCTATAGATAAGAATGTCTTCAAAAAACTCAACAAAGAACTAACCCATAAAGGGTCTCAACACCTGGGTCATCACTCTTATAAATATGCTCAAGGCATTAGTCAGGACAAAGGGCATGATTAGCCACTCGTACAGCCCGTCCTCCGTCTTGAAAGCTATCTTCCATTCATCTCATAGACATACACGTATCTGGTAATACTCACTCTTGTGGTCAATCTTAGAAAAAATGGTGGCACCCTCCATCATGTCTAGCATATCATTAAGACACGGTATGGAAAACCGGTACTTGACCGTGATCTTATTAATGGCTTTACTGTCCACACGCATACGCTACGTGCCGTCTTTCTTGGGTGTAAGAAGTGCTAGCATAACACACAAACTCAAACTCTCTTGAATGAAACTCTTCCTAAGGAGCTCATCTACCTGCTTCTTCAACCCTGCATGCTTTGTAGGGTTCATTCGATAATGAGGAAGGTTTGGTAGAGTTGCCCTAGGGACAAGATCAGTGGCATGCTGGATGTCCCTTATGGGTGGAAGCTCATTCAACAAGTCCTCTGGGAATACATTATGAAACTCATTCAGAATCGGAATCACACTAACCTCGGGTGTAACTTCTCTAGCCACTAAGGTGTACACCATTGAATCCACCTTATTCTCTCTTAAACTCTTTAGCGTTTATAACATGGAGAGACTTAGGTTGGGATTTCCTCGTATCTCTTGGGTTACTTAACTTCCCCTCAACTTTCTTCTATACATTGCCTTTCGGTGAGAGGAGCTAAAGTGGTCTTCTTGCCCTGATGCATGAATGAACACACATTTGAGCGGCCATATATCGTCACATCGCGGTCAAATAACCAAGGCTGCCCCAAAATGATGTGTCCGACATCCATGGGCAAAACGTCACACCACAACGAGTCTGAATTAGGGTGTCCCGTATTCATTACGATACGGCCGTATCGACCGATACGTAACGGTAACGGCCGACACCGTTACGCGATATGAGGTCGAAACGGGCATCCCCCTCGATTCTATGACCGTAACGGCTATTACGGGCCTATAAAGAAAATAGGAGAAAAAAAAAACTTACCTTTTTTTTTTTTTTTTCTTTTTTCTCCTCCTCCTTCCTCTTCTTCTTCTTCTTCTCGAACTGCTACTGCTGTGGCTGCGGCCCTGCTGCAGCTGCGGATTCTTCTTCTTCTTCTTCTTCTTCTTCTCTCTCTCTCTCTCTCTCTCTCTCTCTCTCTCTCTCTCTCTCTTCTTTCCCTCTTTTCCTTTTGGTTTCCCTCTCTCTCTCTCTTCCTTTTCATTTCGGTATCGAAAACGGAATGGACAGCCACACACTTATTATTATTATTTTTTTTTTGTTGTTGTGTTCTGCGGTGCACGCTGAACAGGGCACTTGCACTGTTATGTTACATGGGTCCGCTATAATGTTTATTTTCCATCTAACCTGTTAATTGGGTCACACTGACGTGGATGAAGGGAGAACACACATGTCAGCTTGATCTAAAACTTTTGTAGCCTCGAATAAATTTTTAATGGTGGACGTTTAATTATTGTTGTTTCTTATGGTGCGGTCCACCTGAGCTTTGGATCTGCCTCATTTTTGGGCTCATGCCCTAAAATTATTTGGCAAAATGGATGGACGGTGTGGATATAACACATTCATCACGGTAGGGCCCAAAAAACTTTGTGCTACACTTCACAATTCGAGTCCCGCCTAATTCGGGCCCTTAAAAATTGTACACGAGACATGTATTGACTTCAAATTTACCAATTAAATTATGAACTATAGTTGCTAACTCACATTGCCAAAATCAAATTGTTTGATTAGTTTTAATCGTTAATTTGTGGACGCTTATTTTTTTAAATAGGGCCTTTTGATTTTTTTCATGATTCACAATCCAATAAATGTCCACCAATTCATAAGTGGGATAATGCCAATAAATTGCATGGATTTAGGATGATTTGGGGCATGGATTGGTCCTCCAAGTCGGCCCCAAATTGGCAACACCATCTACCTGAATTTAATTTCATTTTTTTAAAGAACTATTGGGAGAAATGTTATCAAATTGTTAAGTATATAAATTATATATTTAGAAAATTAAATATATGAATTTTGTAGTCAAATTCAGGTTATCTGGTTCATAAATTCATTAGACAGTCCGATACAACTTCTCACCAAAGAGTAGACCGTTACACCACCATAAACAGGTTCCAATTTATAAATGAATGTATATTTGGAATGCTTAGAATATTCCGGATTTAATCCATATTTTTTTGGCAAAAAAAAAAAAAAAGAAGTAAAATTGCACTGTTACGGGCCGTTACGCCCTCGTATTGCCGTTACACCCCCGTATCCGTATCGGTATCAGAGGGCACCGTTACGCCAACCGATATTGATATGGGATACCTTGGTTTGAATATGATCCAAAATGAACAGGCACAAGACATTGCTGGGTGACGGGCATGGAAGATGCGTTAACCTACGAAACTCTAAAAGGTTGAGGGTGAGGTTCGAGCTTTAAACCCAAACGGGATAAAGTGCTAGTGGAGACCACATTTGTACAGTTACCACTATCGATGATCACCTTGCAATTCTTCTCCCCACATTTTGCATAGATGTAAAAAATCGTAGTCTGATACCAGTCATCAGTCTCCTTAGCAATGGTCAAGGCACACCTGACTACAGCAAGTGGTGTGGTCTCATCTTTCTCTACCATCTCATCACTAGCACTAGTGACATTGGGCTGATGACATCTTCTTCATAGTCGCCCTATTCATCTCCCTCATTCTCACCTTCTTCAATCACTAGGGCCTTGTTCCTCTCTTTCGAGGGACATTGATGTGCAAAATGACCCAACCCATGGCAATTGAACACCCCGTTGGCTCACCTCCCCTAGAGCTAGCACTTGCTATCCTCTTTCCTTTAACATCTATAGGGTTGGATTGGGAACCAACTTGTGGCTTGGATTGATTCCCCACGTTAGACTTAGTCCCATGAGTAATAGTCTTACACCTCCCAATTGGTGCTTTGATATAGTACTCGATGTCTTGCACCACTTGGTACATGTGCTCTAATGTGTCAATGTCATGAGAGAAGTTTTTGTTGGATCTCAAATCGGAGACCTGTCCTGAATCTGAACAACGTAATCATTGGGTCCTCAACGTTACATCGCATCATGTATTCCTCGAACTTGGTGATGTAATCTGACACATTCATGGATCCCTGGTGCAGAGCCTACCACTGGTTTAAGAGCCTTTGGATGTAAGAGAGGAAGATACTTTTCTTTAAGTACTTCTTTCATCTCAACTCAGTGCGCAACTAGGGGTTCTGATGTAGAGCGGGTCACAGACACTTTCATGTCCAAGATGGATCAGAGAAGGCCCGATCAGAGGTAGAAGTCATCAAGACCGTCAGAACCTTAAAACAGGCATTTCTTGCAAACAAGAATGAGTTACTTGACGTACCATATATGATTTTGGGGTAGGATGAGCTATTTTAGCCAACCAACCCGGCTATGTGGGGTTGCCCACACCGAATTTGCGATATTCCATCATATCGACAACCAAATTCCATGTTTAATTCTGTTTTTACTATTTACAGTAAGTTTTAGTTTGATTCTAACTCTTCATCCGTTGGGCTTTAGGAGTTGTGTCCAACATGAAAAGTGCTTAGAATAATTAGGAGAATAACGTGGTTATGCCACATAGGAAACTTACTATAAAAGTAAGTTACGAATTTTAGGGAGTTTTAGTTATAGTTTGCTTCTGATTTCTCTCCCATTGCTTGGTTTCCCTATTTAAAGGGTTGTGAACTCGTTTATTTCATTCAGTTATCAATTATTCAAGAAGTTTCTTTCATATATCTTAAAATTATTTATATTTCTTTTCCTCATGGATTCAAGAAGTCTCTGTGACGAGTCCAGAGAAGCTCCCTGGATTCGGAGTAGCTATCCTTAAGGAAGACAGTGATCGACCTCATCGCGTTCATCCCTACATCAATTAGTCTTAAAGCGAGGATTCCCCTCAGGCCGATGGCAAACAATGAAGGTATGAGCCAAAATCCCGTGGACGATGATCCAGGGATTCATTATCTTGCAGAAAGAATGAAAGCTTTCCACTGGGAGAGTTAGTTGACCATGCAAGGGCTGCAGGCAACCCTCGATCGTCTTGCGAATGCGCTACTTCCGCCCCAAGCCTTAGGCAGTGCTCCACCGCTCGTGGTTGCGGTACAGCACAACCCCGATTTCTGTAGAGCACTACCAGTGGCAAACCATAGGGCTACACCAGATGATTCAAGTTCTAGCGACAATGACCTTAATGAAGGCTTTGCCCGACAACTAATCCATAGAGCCGATCATCTAGATCATGCCAAAAGAGACTATCGAGGTAAGGCTGAACTTCCTAGTTTTAATGGTTTATTACGCATAGAAGATTTCCTCGATTGGCTAGCCGAAGTAGAGAGATATTTTGATTACATGGACGTGCCAGATCATAAAAAGGTAAAATTGGTAGCGTTTAAATTAAAATCTGGTGCTTCTACATGGTGGGAGCAATTACAACTCTCACGTGCCTGTCAGAACAAGGCGCCCATCTCATCATGGCCATGGATGAGATGCCTTCTTCGATCACAATTCCTCCCCAATGATTACGAGCAAATATTATTCCAGCAATACCAGAATTGCTGACAAGAAAATTGAACTGTCACAAATTACACTGAAGAATTCCAATGATTGGCAACACGAAACGATCTGTCAAAATCTGAGTTACAGAAGGTGGCACAATTTATAGGAGGGTTACGATCGACAATTTAGGATTGAGTTGGGATTGTGGATGAAGCGGTTCAGTTGGTAGGTAGGGCAGAAACGCAGCTTGCAAGAGTCTTGAATCGGCCTTATCCTTCAACTCGACCTCCCATAACGGGTCCCGCGCAGGATCCAGTGCTGGCACGAGGAAAAGAACCAGTAGAAGAACGTCCTCAATCTCTTGCTACTGCAAACCGTGATATAGGAAGTAGCTCATCTAGGCCTCAACGTGTAGTACCCACAACAGCGGGCCTGAGTAGGATTTCAAATCCTTACGTTCGGCCAAGGTCGAACAATTGTTACCGCTGTGGCCAACCGGGCCACTTATCAAACATGTCCTCAACGTTCCGTAATACACTTGGCCATAAACGAAGAGGGCACTAAAGGTGAGGCTACAGAAGAAGACCCTGGCTTTGATGAACGCGCAAGCCACTGAGGAAGGAGCACATGGCGAAGGATGGATGGGCGAGGATTGTGGCGAATCTCTAGTCATGAGGCAATTAATGTACACCCCACAGAAAGAATTACATCCACAATGACATAATATATTCCGCACGCGGTGCACTGTCAACGACAAAGTCTGTGATGTGATTTAGACAGTGGTAGTAGCGAGAACATCGTCTCGCAAGTGATGGTGGACAAGTTGCAGCTACGTATGACAAAATGTCCTTCCCCTTACTCAATTGGCTGGATTAAAAGGGTGAACGAGACCAAGGTAACTGAACAATGCACTGTCTCGTTTTCAATTTGTAAAACTTATAAAGATCAGATACTTTGTGACGGTGTAGACATGGAAGCATGCCATATGTTACTCAGTCGACCATGGCAGTCAGACCGTGATGCAACCCACCAAGGACGAGACAATGTTTACGTCTTTGTTAAGGACGTCGAAAGATAATCCTTGCCCCTATGGCACGAGAGAAATACCCCGAAGCTTCTAAAGTGGAGGGGAGCTCCCTCTTGACCATTCGAGGTTTCGTGGAGGAATCTAAGGAAGCCGACGAGGTATACACCGTAGTGTTAAAAGGCGAGGAATTGAAGCTCTTAGGCATTCCTCCAAGTTTAAGGCCTTTCCTGAACAAATTTAAAGAAGTCTGGCATGAAGATTTACTCGATGGATTGCCCCCCATGAGGGACATCCAACATCACATATGCCTTGTCCCTGGGGGCTAGCTTGCCCAACCGCCCTCACTATTAGGTAAGAAAGAATGTCAGATCTTGAAGGCAGGAGTGAAGGAACTGATCCATACTAGCCAAGTCAAGGAGAGCATGAGTACATGTATTGTGTCAACTCAATAGCCTAATGCTAAGTACAAGAAAATGGTGAATAAACATCGGCATCAAAAGTTATCTCAAAATCACGAACCATGTCCCTTGAGTAACTTGAGGACGAGTTTTTTCCAAGGGAAGGGGTCTGATGTAGAACGTGTCACTGGTACATTCCTAGCATGGCTGGGCCAAAAGAAGGTGGACCGTAAATTGATCATAACTTTTGATCCAGGTATCGTTACGATGCACCAAATCTTGTATCATGAACCAAACTAGCACGAGAACTCAAGGATGAGTTCTTTTGAAGTGGAGCGGACTGATGTAGAGCGGGTCGCAAACACTTTCATGTCCAAGATGGATCAGAGAATGCCCGATTAGAGGCAGAAGTCATCAAGACCGTCAGAACCTTACAGGCATATCTTGTAAACCGGAATGAGTTACTCGACGTACCATATGTGATTTTGGGGTAGGAAGAGCTACTTTAGCCAACCAACCTGGCTATGCCAGGTTGCCCACGCCAAATTTGCGAGATTCCATCATATCGACGGCCGAATTCCATGTTTAATTCTGTTTTTACTATTTATAGTAAGTTTTAGTTTGATTATAACTCTTCATCTGTTGGGCTTTAGGAGTTGTCCAACATGAAAAGTGCGTAGAATAATTAGGAGAATAACGTGGTTAAGCCACATAGGACACTTGCTATAAAAGTAAATTTACTATAGTGAGTTACGAATTTTAGGGAATTTTAGTTATAGTTTGCTTCTAATTTCTCTCTCATTGCTTGGTATCCCTATTTAAAGGGTTGTGAACTCATTTCATTCAGCTATCAATCATTCAAGAAGTTTCTTTCATATATCTTAAAATTATTTCTATTTTTTTTCCTCGTGGATTCGAGAAGTCTATGTGAGGAGTCCAGAGAAGCTCCTCGGATTCGGAGTAGTTATGCTTGAGGAAGAAAGTGATCAACCTCATCACGTTCATCCTTGCGTCAGGTTCTCCACTTCTCTCAATTTTACCCTCCATGTTGGTCCAAAGAAGTTTGGCCATCTTGGCAAATCTCACTCGATAGGCATCAGGCATATCATACCACTCAAAATAGTGGTTCATGTCTACCACCCAATCAAGGAATGCCTTGTGATCAAAGGGACCATCAAAGATAGGGTGATCGACCTTCACTCCTTTTATTACTCTCTCATCAGGATCAGTAGACTTGGAACTCTTTGCGGGGTGGCTGGGCACACACCCCTCTACGACCTACTCTTTGACCTTGGTACCTCACACGTTCTCTAACGGGTTCTTCCCTAACTTGGTCATGGTGTCTCTCACACTCCCAAACGTGGCCCTCCCTAACTTGCCCACCTTCAACTGGTTCCTCAGCTTGAGAATTGTGATCTTCCCCAGTGTTGGGGTTAGCCTGAAGGGAACCTTCCAACTGGGCTAAGCGTTGGTTAGTTGCGGTTAGTTGGGTGGCAGTGGTCCAATTGTGACTCTCAATATTTATGAGGCAACAATTGATGTTTTCAATAGCCTCAACAACTTGTTCCATATTTATTGTGGGGGATAGACCAAAATCGCAACCTATACGGGTGTTCATACACAAACTCTAATGGGGAATGAACCTACGAGCTAACCATGCAAGGGTGTGATGACAAATTTGAACTGCTAACCTTTAGACTCACAACGTAATGAACCTAGATCCTATAAGCAATGAAAAACCCTAAATTAAGTGTATGTGAGGCTAAACCTATGATAGACCTAAGCTCTGATACCAAAATTGATGCAAGACGAATGACCTAGACTAATATGCAATGGCAAGATCATAAAACAGTTCAATTCAAGTAACTAAAATACAAAATTCATGCTTTTCTATCGCAAATTAAAATTTTCAAATTTACATTAAGGCACAATGAACGTAGCTATAATATATTGTTAAGAAATGCCCTATGGGAAGTAAAACTCCCCATCTAGCATAGGATTCATCCACATTCATATATATATATATATATATATATATATATATATATATATAGAGAGAGAGAGAGAGAGAGAGAGAGAGAGAGAGAGAGAGAGAGAGAAGCGCTCACTGCATAACAAGCTTCAGACGTACTACGTACGAACTTTTTTCAGAACCCATTATACGTGATGTTGATCCAAAATCTGAACCGTTCATGTGAAGTAGCACCTAGTGAAACCCCCCAGGACCAAGTTTTACTTTTATCTAAAACTTTTATCCATACCGTCCATAGCAAAGAGAAATTCAAATCAAGGAAAGAAGTTGTTTACATTTTTCACGGTCCACCAAAGATTCGGATCAAAGTAAAAATTCATTCTATGGGGTTTCATGAGGTTCTGCTTCATGTGAACCGTTCAGATTTGCGAGATTCATCGCGTATGATGGGTCATCAAAAAAGTTCGTACGTACTACGTACGAACTGGTTCGCAGGTGAGCGTTTTCCTATATATATATATATATATATATATATATATATATATATAAAACACCAAGTTAAGAGATTTAAAGGTATAGGGTTGTCTGATTATTGTAGGGTGGTTTTAAATGGATGGGGTTCGGATTGGAGGTAATTAGAGTGTGGATGGATAGGTTTAGGGAGGATATAATTGGGGAATTAGGCTTTTAGGGTTAGGGTTTGAAATTGGGATTGAGAAATTTAGGGGTGTTGATGTAGGATGGAGGAATTCGGATTTTGGATGGCTAAGGATGATGTATTTGAAAGATGAGAAATTAGGGATTTGGGGACTTGACAGATTGGGGCAAATGGAATTCTAGGTTTAGTGGTTTTAAAGAAGGGGCTTTATGGGTTTAATGTGTGAGGTTAGGAGAAGGGAATGGGGAAAGAAACAAGGGAAAATGGGGCCTACGTGTGGTTGATCATACGGACGCACGTGCGTGGGAAAGAGGGATGGGTTGGGTTTGGTTATTGATGGAAGAAGAAGGATAAGAAAAGAAAGAAGATGAGGACAGAAGAAGAGATAAGAGAGAAGATATCTACCTTGAATCGAAGAAAACGAAAGAAAGATACTTGTGGAATCACTCCACATGGGTCTCACACCCTCTCCAATCTCTGGAGACGCAAGGAGGCTTTCTCACGAAGCCATGAAAGAGTTCTTCTCTTTTTTCTTTTTCTTTTTTCTTTGCTCCAAAACTAGGGTAGAACGTCCCAATGGCCCAATCACCATGATTTGATGGTCCAATGGGCCAACGAACGAAGTCCAACAGTCAAAATCTCCAATAAAAGCAACCCACATGCATCTTCTCCGTATGAGGACTTCCAGATGCACGAACCATGCATATGACATCTCCAATGCAGCCCACTAGGCCCCACATAGCAATCATCTAGCCATAGGGAAACGAAGGCTTCAGTTGGGGTCTTCCTCATCCGTTGGTAGACACGATAGGATGATAGGATGATGCTCTGATGTCTTCATCATCTAGGAGGCAGATTGAGTGTATATCGAAGGGTTATACTTCAGATTCAATGCAAACAAGTGGTCCATATGACAGTTCTGGCGAGGTTGGGTGATCGTGGCGGCTCGAACTTTAGATCTAACAGCTATGGGAGGCCCATGAGGCAATTTTGGTGACATGAGGGGCTTCGGCCTGGATTTCGGCAATGTCAGTGGCTTCTGGGTTGATTTTGGCAACATCAGAGACTTCCGACTGTGCAAGGGACTGTGGACAAGATTTTGGCGATGTCAGTGGCTTCTGAGTTGATTCTAGCAATGTCAGAGACTTTCGACAATGTTAGAGGTAGCTGGGCTCAGATCCGTTGACGGGAAGATGAAGATGGATTGAGGACAAAAATCCAGCAATGACAGGGACTCTTAGGCTCAGATATGGTGCTGGTGATGAATCCAACGACTATAGGAACTTTCGGTAATAGGTTTGGTGCCTGAAAAAGGGTTGGAACTCGATTCTGGTGCTGAAAAGGGGAAAACGACGCTCCTCTAGCGCGATTCCTTCATTTAGAGATTGTAGCCTATGGTGAAATCACTTTTGAAAGCTTGACTATGCATTATAAGTGCATCTGAAGGGTGGCGGTGGAGATAGATTATCCCTCTTTCACTATTAAACAAATTGAAAAGAAAAGAAATAGATTGCTAGACTCTCAACTCGATTTTCTTAGAGATTCCGAAGTGCTTTAGGATTATAAGGAAGATGAGAGGAAACGCAATGTTGAATCAGTATCAGTAAGGCTCTAATACCATGAAAAGTAAGAAGCAGACGGGAGAAGGGAGAGGTGAAGAAGAAAGAGTAGGGATTTAAATTGGAGTACTAAAAGATAAAAATGAATTAGAAAGACTAATCCTAATCTAGGTCTAACCCTAATCCCAATCCTAATATCATAAGGTACGCCACAAGTGTTTTTAAGCCCGTGTATACACTAACAATATTCAATAGCGGTAACGGTGGCCATAGCGTCCAGTTTTATGGCCGTTACGGCCCCATAATGGTCAAAACTTTTTTGAAAGATAAAATAATGTACCAGGCCCATATCGGCCCTATAATGGTCAAATTTCTTTTTAAGGGAAAAAAAAATGTGTTGGACCTTGCATTCCATACCGACCTACTACAGTCGTTACAAGTCCATTATGGACCTTTTAAAAAAGGGCGTTATGGGCCTATGTAATGCAGGAGCATTTTCACACCGGGCTCGAGTGGGGTGGCTTGTGTGATGCAGGGGCACACTTGGGGTGGGCAACCTGCGTGAGACGAGTTGCTCGTGTGAAGCGGAACCCATGTGAAGTGAGGCCCACGAGGAGGGTTCATCCGATGTCCTAACCCATTTGATGTGGGGCTCGGGCTATGAGATAAATGGATTGATTTGCCATGCTCTAGTTGTTCAAGCTTTTAAAGCAAGTGGTTAATTGTCTTGCATCAAAAGTGGTATTAGAGCGGGAGGTCTCGTGTTCGAGACTCCTCACCGGGGGTGATTAATGTAGGAGCATTTTCACACCGTGCTCGAGTGGGGTGGCCCATGTGATGTAGGGGCACACTTGGGGTGGGCGACCAGTGTGAGGCTGGTGGCTCGTGTGAAGCGAAACCCATGTGAAGTGGGGCCCACGAGGGGGGTTCGGCCTAGGTCCTAACCCTCACAATGTGGGGCCTGGGCTATGAGTTAAAGGGATTGATTCACCATGCTCTATCAGTTCGAGCTTTTAGAGCAAGTGGTTAATTGTCCTACATCATCGTGTCACGTAACAAGCACCACCATTACCATACATAACTACCGATATGGCTGTAACATAATTGTTTTTAATACCATGATGGTCAAGAGGTGAGTGGTAGATAGAAGCGGTCAGTAAGAAGCTCCAATTTCTAAAGGGCATGTGGGTCCTGTGGATCCACATTTATTTAGAATGCAGTGTAAGATAAGCGATGATCCCCATGGCCATGAATGAGAAGCGTATGAGAGAGAGGGTGGCCAAATTGTGTTGAAGCCATTCCACTCTAGTCAAATTCCTCCAAATTGTCTACCCTCCAAGGCAAATTGTATTATTAACCCATGAAAGATGCTATAATTACATCCTTAAAAAAATGTCGTAGTTATTGCAGCGTAGGAATTAAGGGTCCTACACTGTATGAAATTGCTAACAATTGATGAGTTGAATATTTGCGTAGCTCATCATTGTCTAATCCTTATCCCAATTAATTGGGGTCAACTATATGAATCTTGTTCCGCCATTCCACTCTATCAAGGGCCATAACTTTAGTTAGGCCATAGGTCATCAAATCTTTTCTTTTCTTTTCTTTTTTTTTTTTTTTTTTTTTTTTTTTTTTTTTTTTTTTTACCTAGACGACATAGTGTGTTACCGCCCCATTTTTTAGGTGAGACTATTCCCCGTGGATGCACGCAATCACCCGTAACCATGTGCATCGAGTAATGTCGGGGAGGGGAATAGAACGCACGTTTGTGAGGAGCAAACCCATGACACAGGCCGTTCGCCCAAGCCTCACCTCATCAAGTCTTTTCTTACTACCTGAATATGTAATAACTACTTATCGGTATATTGGGAATAGAACAATGTGATGAAGATGTGTGATGGGTGGATCGGGCCTATGAAGAATTCCATCATTAATTATGGTGTATTTGCCACAAGGAACAACTTTTTAACACAATTGATACATGGACATATTAAAGATGCCAATTATATATTTGTTCTCATTGATCAGGTTGTGGAGATAAGGGAACATCTAGTGGTGTGGGTTATTATAGACAACGAGACAAGTTACGAGGAAGCCGGCGCAAAGTTGATGGTAAAGAGGAAACACCTCTTTTGGAGCGACAATTGCGGAGGAGATTGGAAAAATGAGTGTGGTCAAAACAATAGTTGAGATAGCAAAGATGACCTTAATGATAGAATATAGATGATCTTAAACAATAGTTGCAATATGTGGATGACACGTCGTTGTTTTGTGAAGCTAATGTGGAGATGGTGGAAAATTTGCGGATGATAGTTGTTTGTTTTGAAGTGGTGTCCGATCTAAAGATAAATAGCGACAGAAGTGAGTTATTGAGCATTGGTATCTCGAGGGCCGAGGTGTCTTCATTTGCAAGGTTATTTGGGTGCAAGGAAGGATCATTCCCAACCACGTATCTCGGGTTACCTTTGTGTATGGGTAAACCTCCCAAATGGGTCTAGGACAAAGTCATTGAAAGATTTGAAAATAAACTATCGTAGTGGAGAAGCAAGTATTTGTCTCTTGTGGGAAGGAAAACTATGATTAAGGCGATTATATCCAACCTTCCGATTTACTATCCATTTTTTAAATGCCCAAAGTCGGTATCAGATAAATTGGAAAAAATTAGGAGGGTCTTCTTTTGAAAAGGTACAGAAGAAAAGAAAAAGTTCCATCTCATGAAATGGGAAGACGTATGCAAGCCAATGAGCCAAGGGGGTGTGGGGTTGAGAAGTTTGGAGGTGGTTAATCAAGCCTTGCTAGGTAAATGGGTATATAGATATGGAGTGGAGGAGGGGAGTTTATGGAGGGTGATAGTTGGGATCGGTGGACATGGTCTTCGTCTCTCTATAGATCTTCTTACCTATGGATTAACTTGATATATATATATATATATATATAAACAAGGTATGGGAAGGGGTGGGTTTCTCATTGGGAAATGGGCAAAAGATTAGGTTTGGGATGATATATGGGTGGGGGAGCATAAATTGGGGGTTTTATTTCCGAGGTTAGCAAGTCTATCAAGAGAAGAGGGGATGCTAGTGGCTAGTTGTTATTCCTTGCAAGGAGATGAAGCTATTTGGGCCCCCACCGTGTAGAAGGAATTTAAATGATGACGAATTTGAGGAATTGGTGAATTTGTTGAACCTTTTATCTAAGGTAAAGCCAGTATCTTCAAAGCAAGACTCAATGGTGTGGTTAAAAGAGAGGTCAAGAAAATTCTCAATTAGGTCACTCTTTAAAATGCTTAGTGGGGGTCAACAGATTAATGAGATTTCTCTTACAACTCCAGTGTGGCATTATGCAGCTCCAATGAAGGTGGCAACGTTAGCTTGGTTAGTGGGAGGTAACAAGGTGCTCACGGTGGATAACCTTTGTAAAATAAATAAATAAATAAAAAAACGATTCTCCTGAATGTTTGTATCTTGTGCCTTAAAGATGAGGAATCGATGGATCATTTATTTATCCATTGCGAGTTTGCTCATCAAATGTGGATAAAAAAATTTCATCTCTTTCAAATATTCTATGTATGGCCAAAATTAATTGGGAATTTCTTCATGATGTGGCACGGGGGAGTGAGTCAAGCAGAGTACGTTCGAAAGTTTGGCGATTATGACTTTTGGTGGCTATTTGGTCTATATGGTTGGAGAGGAATAGTTGTTGTTGTAGGAATTGTGAGGGGCAAGTTGATGAAATTTTCGGTAAAGCAAAGGCACGAGTGGTGGAATGGCTTAAAGCATCGAAGGTAGATATCCATTTGCCCGATTTGTAGCTTCCTATGCTTTTTGTTTTTTTTTTGTATATTTGTAATTACGGCTGCAGCCAGTTTTGTTTATTGAAATACAGTGTTTCAAAAAAAAAAAAAAAAGATGACCCTAGAATACATACATACATATGGAGAAATTTGAGAAGATGGGCTTTAGTTTCTACTTGCACTCTTAGGAGTACAATGATACATGTCCTACTTATCGAAGGGAAGTCTGTTGTTAGCCTTTCACAAATAAATTAATATGAACGATGACATCCAAATTAGTACAAAGGCACCACACTATGTAGTGATGGTAATATTAAAGTTGTTGACTTTTATTGTACAGTAAGGTCTGCCTCTAACATGGTTGAGTTTTAATGTACTAGTAGTCAGCTGTCAATGTGTTAGTCAAGGAGTGCATGGGCTATCCAATGTTTGAAATATCGATATTGTGTTTTGTTGTCTGACTGAACTAATGCAACTATATTCAAATTGAATGTATGACATTTAGAGTGTATGCGATGATCATTTCATCAAACACTCTTAAATATTCGAAATTAGTCTTAATTGACAGCTGGTTGAAGGGAAATTAAAAAAAGTAATGTTTTAATATAAAAAAATTATTAATTTTTAATCGAAAAATGATTTTTATTTTTCAAAAATTGACGAGGACTTAACAAATCAGTAGATCAGCCCTCATACATGCTTGATTTCATGTTTGGAATGCAACATTGCAAGCAATTTGGGTGAAATTGGGGAAATTTTGATTTTTTCCCAAAATTTCCCAAATCGGACCACCTACACTCAAATTTCGAAATTAGAGTGCTGTGATGATCATTTCATCAAATACTCTTAAATACTTCGAAATTAGTCTCAATTAACAAGCTCGGTTGAAGGAAAAAAAAAACATGGAGAACATGAATAACCAATGGATTTGTAACCATTTGACACTGATTTAATTTCAACAAAAAAAGGAGATCAGAAATTGAAAATGCTCACCAGATTGAACATGTGGGATATATCGGCACAACCTGTGTTTCGAATCGCACAGGTGGGATATAAGATCTATCGTGGGATAATATCGGCCTATATCGTCAATATTTAAAACATTGGGGCTATCCTTCATCGGCATCATGGATACTTTTCCTTCATTCCACTATGTCAAGGACCATAACTTTAGTTAAACTATAGGTCTTCAATACTTTTGTTACTCCCTCCACCCAAGTCCTTTTGGGCCTTCCCTTTGCCCTTTTAGATTCTTCAACTTGTTCCCACTCACTCCTAACCAGTGCAGTTCTTGGTCTTCATTGCACATGAGTAAACCATCCAAGTCTACTTTCCCCATCTTATTACCTACTGTTGCTGCTCTTCCGAAGTTCCCTCGAATGCCTTCATTTCTAATTCTATCCTTGTTTTGCCACTCGTCCATCTCAACATCCTCATTTCAACTACACTCATCCTATTAACATGTTCTTTAACTACCCAACATTCTAGCATGTAAAGCATGGCTGATCTTATAGCTATGCTAGAACTTCCCTTTCGGTTTGACTGGTACAAAGCGATCACATAAAACTCTGGAGTCACATCTCCATTTCTTCCACCCCACTTGAATTCTATCGGTAACATCCTTCTCAATCTCTTCTCTCTCATGAATTATTGACCCAAGATATCGGAATTCGTTATTGAGAAGGATTCTTGGTTAGCAATCTTAACTAATTTCTCATTTCCTCTCCTATTGTTACTAAAATTGCACTCCATGTACTTTGTGTAAGTCTGACTAATTTTAAATGAAGGCCAGCAACAGGTCAGGCCTAGGCTCAGCAAAATCAAAATTTTAAATAAGCCTTGCCCAAAAACCTCGCCCGACCGGCTCAAAATCCAGGCCCGGGCCTGGCCCATTGCCAAGCCTAATTTAAATCCTTTAGATTCTAAAGCACCCCTCCAGAAATCTAGCTTTTCGTTTACACCCTCCCTTGTCTTGCAAATGAAAACTATGTCATTTGCCAACAACATAGACCATGGGATCTCTTCTTGCAAATGCTCTGTTAAGAAGTCCATTTGGAATGATTGCTACAGCTGTGATTATGGCTTGCTTCCAGTCTCTAAAGATGTGGTTGGATGCACAAGTGAATTGAATCAAGAAGAGATGAGATGTTTCTAAGTACACATTACTAGTTGCCTTCAAATTGCGGCTATTTCAAGTTCAATAATTAACACACTTTTCAATTTGGAACCCAGAGCCCCATTGAGAATGCTAGAGAACGAACTAATTTTTGGTTGTTTCTTTGTTTGGTAAGGTACACTGGTCATTTCCACTCATTAGACTAGCAATTGCTTTTCCATTAGATGGTGCATCCAAACGTGCCATTTCCTTTTCCTTCCTAGTGGTATGCTGCCTCCATTTTATGGCAGAGCAAACTCATCTTTCCATAGTGAACAAGTGTGGATTCTAATGATCATATGTTGCTTCAGCAATCCATCCCTTAGTTTATCAAAAGGATGAACATTTTATTGTGTAAGCTTTTTTATCAGTGAGTCTAGAACTAAAGGCATGGCACTTGAAATGATATTTTCATTCTATAGGTGGGCCATGACGTGGACCATTTCACATCCCCAGAAGGCATACCGGGAAAACCGGAGACCAATTTCAACAATCGCCCCAATTCCTTAAAAGTTCTATCACCGCCTCGCACTTGTGTGGTATGCTACTTTCTCACTCTAGTTTCTATTTGGAGCTATTTTCTAATTTGATACATTTCAAGGTTTAATAGATCTTTTTCCCCAAAGCAATGGGTACATTGCCCAACTTTGGCTGACAATCCTTTCTGGAACATCAGGTTTATTACAGGGTTGAGGAAGATTTGGAAGGTGTTCATGTAGAAGAGGCTGAAATCAAGGCGACAGCAGAAGATGCCATAGCAGAGGAGAAGAGTCCTGACGCAGATTCTGAAGTAGGAGAGCTTGAACCTCTTGTGAAGGAAGATACAGAAATTGAGATGGAAGAGATAATGTCAGATAACAAAGCACCGCGGTTGGTCCCATAGTTACTAGGAAATGAGCTGGCCACTTCATTCTCTTCACTTGAGTGATAGGTTCATGGGGTATTATTACTTACATAGCAATAATCACAGTCTCATCTCTGGCAATTATTGTGTATACAACTTTGATACTGCATGGGGATGGCTTGTGTACTAATAAGCTCAAAAGCAATGTGTAAAAAATTGTGTTTCTTCTACTAAAGTTATTTTCTATTTGACAAAACAGGTAAATGGAAACAAAAATGCTTATCGAAATTAATTACTGCATTTTACTTTAGAATTATTTCATGAGAATTCGATAGGAATGCCTAAAATCTTAATGTTGATATAGGAACTTTTACCAATTACAGAAAGGGGTCAACAACAGAGTAAAGAACCTTGTTTTTTCATTGCTGGTTTGGAGGGTGTATTTTATTTTTCCATGGTATAATTCAAAGGCAAGATTGCACAGTGCACTCTTAAAGTCGTAATTCGAACAATTTTTTTTTTTAAAACTGCAACTTACAGTTTCGGTTTTGGACTTTTACCACAAAAATCCTCAAAAGATTTCTGATTTTTGAAAAGGCTTTTACTTTTCTAAAGTCCAAATTACAATCGTATGTGAGGGTAAAATGAGCAAGATACCCTTCATTTATTTCTTCTACAAAAGTGGAGTCAGGCATTGTAGGTCCAGTGTAGTGATTGTATGACATTTGACCTGTCCAACATATGCATCCCACCATGATGAGTAGATGTTCCAAAAACAGTCAGATCCAATCATCAGGTGGGTCACACAGTTGAAAACAATATACACCACTCAATACCTCTAACTTAATTTGTGGCTGACATTTTAATTGAATCGGCCTAATTTTTCGGGCTGTTGGTTAGCACCATGGGGTATGACAGGTTGGATGTCATACAGAATTAGGTGGGCCCCACAACGGTTGACTCCACTTGGATAAACAAAAGGGTTCTTCACCCATTCCACCTCCCAAAATATTATTTTGGGACTTCAAGGCCTTTTTTTTTTTGCGAAATCAAGAATATTGAGTGGGCTCAGAGGTGTCGATTGTTAGCTGAAAGAGCAGGCGTTGACAAGCCTAGTGTCGCCAAGCCCATTCATTCGAACCGTTAAGTTATGCCTGTGTTGCCATCAATGGAACTTGCTTGTTAGATCCTATTACGAAACCAACAGAAACAGCAAACGTAAAGAACAGAATCTAACACTCCAGCGGGCCATCTAATGGATGAACTATGTGGGGGAAGGAAAAAAGAAAAAAGGCACCAGTCAATGGAGCAATTCCACCTTGAATGTGAATTTTCATTTGGTTATTTAACAGTCCATCTGTTGAATATTTACTCAGATGGTTAAATCATCCAATCAGCGACTATATGCACTACAGCCATCCATGATCAGCCCCAACCACATGGATGGGTCTGTTTACCATTGTGATAAATACGCTGAGATTTTGAAGAACTTACAATAGTTTCACAAAAAAATCATCAAATGCATTATCGCAAGATTTTCAAAATCTCATCTGTTTTTTTTTTTTTTTTTTTTTTTTTTTTTTTTTCACAATTTTAATGAATTAGATATTTAAAAGCTTAAGTTAGTTCATTTTACCAATATTTTAAAATTGCTTATTATTTTGCAATAACTATCTTTTTTTCGTCGAGATTTTCCCAATAATATCATGAGGAAAACATGAAAATCTGAAAAGTCTCCCAAGAAATTCCCATGCAAAGAAATTGCCAAGAATGAGATTTGTCACTATGCTGCTTACTCAGTGTAGGCCCTCTGAACAGTGGAGTTGACGGCTGATAACAACTCTGGCACCCTCATGCTTGCCTTCCCCATGTTTTTTTTTTTTTTTTTTTTTTAAAAAAAAAAAGAGGAAAGAAAGTACAAATTTTGTTTCATCTTTCATCACAGCTATATCAATCAAAACTCACCGAGTGATGAAAAACGGAAATATGGACTTCTTTTACTATCACTAGAAAAACAATCTTGTACCATAAATAAAGTCCTCAAATCTGCTAAAACAAGAAACACAATCTCCATTGCTGATTGCAACTCAACTCTTCCCAGTACCGAAATTTAACATGAGAAAAATCATACTCGATATAAAGCTACCCATTGGCTAGAATTATTTACCATAACGGATACAATTCTATCTTTAAATATAGCGTTTTCTTTTCTTTCAACAGAGCATGGGTCACATGATTTGTCGAAGTTCTCCCGTCAGCAATGCAAACTTTCGGTGCTGCGACAGGATAGAACATTCCGTAATTCCTTTTATTCTTGACAACAAGTCCCCGGCACTGGACTTAGCAGCATCAAGCATTGTTTGCAGGATTTGGAGTGGATCCCCATGGCTAACGACCAAGATTGCACATCTGCAGTATCCACATCTAGCTCTAGGTCAAATAAATCAACCAAATATACATATATGTACGTATATATAAACATTTACATGCATACATACATGAAGATTCCAGCAATCATAAGAAATGGTTCCATACATCAAAAAGAAAGGCGCGAATGAGTTCTTTCATAAGACAGAAGTCTCTTCCACAAAACTATCATCCATGTTCGAGTTCCATACATCCAAATGACCCCATAGTGATACACAAATGATATGGTTTTCAGAGGCCTTTTCATTTCCTGGGAGGCAAGTAGACGTCAACGTTGCAACATGCGCAGACAAAGAGGAAAGGAGTTGGTTGGAAGACAGTTTCCCCAAGCGCTGACTTTTTGGAGTGGGTGAGACTCACCGGTCCCGGAAAGCTGCTTGTTTATATAAATTAGACCGAAACTCAGACGATGTCAAAGCAGCCTCAAGTACTCTCCTACTCGCACAACCAACCATATGGTCAGCGATGGATGGCACTAGATTATGAAGTGAGCAATCTCAGCAACCAATTAGGCCCGTATTAAGGCTCAGATGAGTGCAGGGATTCATGGTAAAAATCCAGATATACTACCATAGTCCATGTCTGAATCTCATCAACACAGGTAATACCCTGGAAATAGCTACTGTGGACACATTGCTGATGTATCTGCTTAGGCCCCAGATACAATGCACCTACCAACCCTTTGTCATTGTGGTGACTATGACCTACCCAATGCTACCCACTAATAGTATTAGGGAAAGGAGGAAAATTACTCAAACCTCCCCATACTAGGCATTATACTTCAATAGGTACGAGAGATGGAACCATCACAAGTTAGGACAGTGATAAATGTAATGAATCCAGGTAACCTATCGCCTCAAACCCAAGCTGCATGATATGGTGGAGCTGTTCAATAGAGTTCCGGATTGACCCTGAGATGCAAGAGGCTAATCCACTCATGCTTATGATAGCAATGCTACTGTCACACCACAAGGCCATTTGACCCATCGTACAACTTGTCTTTTAGTATTTGCATTATCATGGTCTTGATGTAATATTGTGAAATGGCCCATGTGATCCTCAAAATGTTTTGGCCGAATAGCCTTTCTATCCATGAGATCAAGGCTATACAACTAAAGGGGACTTCAGAATATAACCGAAACAAGGTTAAGGAGATGATAACGAGTATTGTGTTCAATTATTTTTCAAGCAACTTGGCATTATGATAGACTAGTAATTTTGTATTTTGTTTATAAACTACTGTAGACACCCCACCCTAATGAACAAGCATGTGGAACCGAACCATGAACGGAAGGCTACCTGAACCCACAACCCTTAGAAAACCACCAGCCAAAAAACCTAGTGTAAGTGTCCGTTCACCACCAATAGTCCACCAAACTGATAGTCTGTGCGGAAGAGTGAGCCCTCAAGATCTAACAGTCTACATGATATAGGACCTCCACAAAGCCGAAGATGAACGGTCCAGATCTAGAGGTCCACCTAACCACTACTGGAGCAAATGGTCTAATCCAATGTTTTCACAATATGATTTGAATGTTTCAGATGTATACTCGCCACCTCTAGCGGATCGAAGGATTTTAATCTTTTTCTCAAGCTGATTTTCTACCTTAGCTTTATATTTAAGAAAATAATCAAAAGCCTCGGATTTGTGTGAGATGAGATACAAAAATCCATAGCGCGAGTTATCGTCAATGAAAGTGACAAATTATTGACAGCCATTTCTAGCATGTACATTCAAGGGTCCACAGATATCTGAATGGATTATCTCTAGTAAGCCCTTGGACCTAGCCACTTTAAGGAATGGTTTCTTCGAAGTCTTCCCGAACACACAATGTTCACAAAATGGCAAATCAACTTTGGATAATGAATCCAACAGACTAGAACGTACTAGCCTTGTCATACGATCCTTTCAGATGTGACCTAACCTTGCATGCTATTTTAGATATTCAGATACTATAGTTTCATTCGATATTGCAGATAAAGAAAGAGGTGCGTTATCACTATCTATGTCAAGAATAAATAAATCTGAAATTAAATTTCCTCATGCAAAGATGATGTTATCGAGTCTTAAAGAAACTCGTGTCTCGAAAAAACGAATATCAAAACCATCAATTAACAACCTAGAAACAAAAATTAAATTTTGACACATGCCCGGTACATAAAGAGTATCACGGAGGATTATTGTTCGCCCTATGCGTGTACCAAGATAGTAAACGTCAATCCCTATTACGTCTTCAACAACATTATTTCCCATATAAACCTTGTAACTCCCCGTGGCTACAGGTTGGAATTCCTCATCCTCGACGACTTCGTGTCACGTGCTTTGTTGCGCCTAAGTCCAAAATCCACTCGTTAGATAGAGTATCGGTGGAAAGGATTTTAGAATAAACACCTACATACAAAGTATCTAGTGACTTAAGAATTACCGTATTTTTATGGGTACACTATCGAGTATAATGGCCGAAGTTTCTGCAAATGAAGCAGATTATGTTTGCCTTTTTCTGCTTCTTCTTTCCATTCCCCTTCTTGATATTTGGAGGTGTTGCGAACTTTTGTTCTTGGTCATGTAGCCTACGCTACATCATAATTTGCATACGCTACACACTATGTAGACTATGCTACACGCTATGTAGCTCACATGATGTTTTCAATGATTTATTATATTTTTCCATTTCCAATAAAAATTAGTTAACCTTTTTAATGCTTTTATTAAAATAATATAAATAACAATAATAATATTAAATAAATTTTATTGCTCTTTCTTTACCTTTATACTTAATCATTGCCCTTTCCTGTTACTTTAGGTTGCATTTTGATGCACCAAATATCATGAAATTTTGTTAAATTTCATTATTAATCAATCTAATCTGGTATAGAATATCATAGCATTGGTGTAACCAAGCACCTTGATTAAAAATCTAGAAGTTGTGTGTAGTGTAAGCTACACGCTATGTAGCTTATGCCTCACGCTTCAAAGGAGTGAATGCTATTCGCTATTTAAAATACTGGTTGTGATTGAAGTAAGTATCTCGTTCATATCCAACTTTGGACCTTATCTGCAAGATTGCAGCCAGCTTGGAAAATAAGACACGTGGAACCTTTAAAATCCCCAAAAATCCCAAAATCCCACAAAGTAAAGACCATACATGGGCGGAGAGGGGTGCCTAACCCCTTCCTTCTCCATCACTGAGGTCCTTACTTGGAATCCCCGGTCCCAGACCAAGCATAGGAGTCATATACATCGAGGAGTCTTCTTTTCCTCAACACATTGTGGTTCTACGGTGTCTAGCCGACCGTAGATTCCGAGATTAGCAGCTAGTAACGACTCCAAGTTAAGCATTCTATTTCACGTGCCACCCATCACAACTGCATTAGCAAAATACAAAGGTTTAAACTAAATCGTCTGAACATTCTCTAGGCGAGTTGGGACGACAAGTAGAAGACATTGCATTCATTGAGTCTTACGAATAAACGTTTAAGATAAAAATTTGTCGTAGCAACCAATAAAAAAGCAAATATTCACATACATATTATTCCTCAAATAGAATAGTAATTGATGGTTGCTTGTTTTACTTGTGAAGCAAATCAAGCACCAATAGTTCCAATGCAAAAAAAGAATGGCATGGCAGAGATGGACATAAAAATAAATGGTTGTTTTGCCTTTGGTCTCTCTACCAAGGGAATGAAAAGACAAAATTGCCCCTCTTATATATTTTTAAAGATGGAATTCTCCCAATCAATTGGTGGCATGTAGACGCACATTCCCTGATCAATAGATAGCACACATGACTCACATTGATTGATTCAGACCATTGGTCAATGGTCTATACCAATCTAGACAAGACACACATTCCCCGATCAATAGGCAGCATGTGGGACCCACATTGATTGATCTAGATTCCCGACTATGCAATCTAGACCATCTACCTGAAAATACACTAATGGTACGTATGACTCATTAATGATAGTAGTTTTTTGACTAATGAATGAAAAGGTAAAGGTTTATTTAGGAATACTTAAAACGCAACAGGATATTTTGGGTATATGCCAAAAGGCAGGGGTTTATATGTCAAAAGCCCAAAAAGAAACAGAAAAAAGAAGAAGAAGAAGAAGAAGTTCAATTAGCTATTAAGAGACTATGCTGCATTTGAATTTACAAAAAAGCAACTAGCACTTGGGCTGGAATAATCACAATCACCCTTGAAAGAATTTTCCTGCTACATGGTTTACCACTAAATCTTAAATAATCACCCGCAAGCATCTTATAGTGTCCTTTACAATAAATGCTCCAAGCTCCTACAAGTTTTTTATCAGGTGCAGCGAATGGTACTGTGAGCTTTTGTTTTGCTGGTAAGCATCATGTATTGCCAAAATGGGGGGAAAAGGCCAAGAGCAAGGTTTTAAATCAGTTTATCTGTTATCATATTGTTCACCACCGATATGGCCTTGTATCGCCCCTACATCAAGCCATTTCGGGCCAATATGGGCCGATATGGTCATATCTTTCATGGGTGATACATACCGGTTTCAGACAATACTTTAAACCTTGGCCTAAAGACATGCAGCTCAAAGTTTTCATGCTCCATTTCCTTTGAACCTGAATAGCATATAGGCCACTCAATGCTCTACATAGGTGGATTCATGGTTGCATTTTGTTTTCCAGTGACTATTTTATTGATAAGGACTGTCCAATGATAAGAGGGGGAGAGATTGCGAAGCACATAGGGATCCAAAAGCTGCTTCCTAGAAAGAAGATTCCCTGCCAGCCTCATTGGCCTCATGTGAAACACAACAAAAGAAACCTCCAAGCCAACTAACATCTCATCATTAATGCTCGCCAATTACCACGATCCAGGCTTTTACTTTTCCCATGATATGGTGTTGAAGAAGCCTCTCTCAACCATTAGCTAACCTTCCAAAGAAGAACTAAAAAATCTTCATTCATAAAAGCACTCCATCCTGTTTTTAACTTATCGGAACAATTATAGGTTTTTTTTTTTTTTTTGAACAATGATGTTATATTAAAAAAGGCCGAAGCCAAAGCAACCAAATATACAAAAATACAAATACGACTACACCAAACGAAAGTCCCCCAAAGGACATGAGAAAAATTGAAAAACTAAGCTTCCACCCACTCCTTTATATTAAGAATTGCCCTATTGAATACTTCCACCGGCTCACTCATTTTGTTACTAAAGTACCGATGGTTTCTTTCCCACCATAAAGCCCAAAGACTCGCCAATAAACTTAAATGCCATAACCTCTTCCCTTCTTTCCCTATCCCCCCACCGTGCCAAGCAATGAGGAATTCCTCTATGGTTTTCGGAAACACCGGAAGCACCTCACAAATTGGAGAAGAAGATCCCAAACCTCACTAACAAATACGCAGTGAATGAATAAGTGATTCGCAAATTCCGCATCTTTGAAGCACATCAAGCAAATGTTTGTGAGGTACATGTTTTGCTTACAAAGATTGTCTATCATTAGCACTCTGTTCTTGCCCACTAGCTAACCAAAAGCCGCCACCTTCAATGGAGCACCATAATGCCAGAGGAAAGTCATTGCCGCCATATGAGAATTTTCCTCACCCGCACTCAAGAGCCAATAGAATGATCTTACTGAGAATGATCTTCACTTGGACATGAACCATTTCAAGGAATCCGCTTCTGATAATACTAGGGAAATCTTTGATACCATCTCTAGCAATTGAACCAACTCTTCAAACTCCTCGTCCAATAGATACCTTCTAAAATTAGGGGTCCATGTAATCTCCTCCCCTCTTCTAGAATAACAATTTCTCACAAACTCTCCCTCTTCCCTAGCTAGCCTTGCTAATGATGGAAACCTTTCACCCAACCTCTCCTCTCCCACCTACCTATCCTCCCAAAATCTAATTCTCTCACCATCCCCATATGAAAACCGATTCCCTCCCATACTCAAGGACGCAATCAATTTCCACAAGTAAAAACATTGATACAAGGATGAGGCCTTAGTCCACCACCCCCCTTCCTCTACCCCATATTTTTTTAAGTTACCACCCTCCATCTAGCCTCTCCCTCCGACCCAAACCTCCAAACCCATTTCCTCAATAGCACTAAATTCATCTCTTCTAACTTTAAGATACCCACTCCTCCTTGAGCGGTTGGTTTACAAACTTCATACCATTTCAGTAAGATGGAACTTGTGTTTCTCCCCCCACGCTTCCCATAAAAAATAACTTCTTTGTCTCTTCAATGCATTCAGAATGGACTTTGGGCATTTGAAAAGAGACATAAAATAGATCGGAAGGTTCGACATTGAAGATTTAATCATAACTATTCTCCCACCCCAAGATAAGTACCTTGACTGCTATTTTGATATCTTTCTTTTAAATCTCTCAATAACTCTGTCCCACATATGCTTTACCAGTCTCCCTATACATAACGGTAGCCCCCAAGTATGTTGTAGGGAAAGAACCTTCCCTGCACCCAAATACTTCCGCAAAAGCCTGCACTTTATCTTTGGAAATGCCTACCCCTAATATCTCACTTTTGGACATATTGACTTTCAAACAAGAAACCACTTCAAAACTTACTATAATAGAGTGGAGGTTTTCCACAAAGAAAATTGTCCGCCTTACACAATAGGAGTATATCATCCGCATATTGAATGTCAGAAATCTGAAAATTCGTATTATCCACCCCAAACCCTTTAACCAAACCCACCTAAAACCCCTCTGTCTAACATTTTACTAAGGGCCTCCATAATAGTGATGAAAAGGAAAGGAGAAAAGGATCGCCTTGACGAACCCCACGGGAGGCCGCAAAAAAACCTTTCGATGAACCATTCACTAATATAGAAAATTTTGCCAATCTCACACAAGCCCAAATCCAAAATCACCATTTGATCCACATCCCAATCTGCCCAACATATAATCTAGGAATGCCCAATCCACGTGGTCATATGCTTTTCCACATCATGCTTGCAAACCATACCTCCCTCCCCTCTTCTATGACAAGAATCAACATATTCATTGGCTAGGAGTGAGCAATTGATGATTTGTCTTCCATCCACAAAGACCTCTTCAGATTCTGAGATAACATTGCCCAACACTTTCATGAATCTTGAAGCCAACGCCTTCGCTAGGATCTTATATGGAACCCCCAACAGACTGATAGGGCGAAAATCTTTCAAACATTTTGCTCCTTCTTTTTGAAGATTAGAGTTATAAAAGTAGCACCTAATTGCCTTGCAATTAAGCCATTCTTGAAGAACTCTTGCATGAAGCCAATCACATCACCTTTCGTACACACCCAGAATTTCTGATAAAATGCTATCGGAAAACCATCTGGCCTAGGATCCTTATCACTGCCCAAATCTCCCACAACTTACTTGATTTCATTCTCTGAAAATGCTTGTTCCAACCAGTGTTCGAAATATCGGTATCGCACAATGTATCGCACCCTTGGGATACAGATACGTATTGGTTATCGCACGGGATATATCGTTTGTATCGCATAGTTTATCGCACTTTTTGGGAAACATGGGGAAACATTAGCAAAATGGTTGATTTTTTTTTATGAAACTTTGGGGATTATTTAAAAAGATCTTAATGCACACTTTTAAATCATAAAATATCCAAAAAGAAGTGCACATAATAAATTTCCTTTGTATAAGGTACTAAGTCATGCGTTATTTGATTAAACTAAGGTAAATATATTTAAATATGATGCATACCATTTATAAATGTATAAAGATATGTATGAAAATGAGTCACATCCAAACATCAATTGGAATTCATTTTAACATGTCATTTTAGGGCATGGGCCGAAAAATAAGGTAGATCTAAATTTGAGGTGGACCACAACACAAAAAATAGTGTTCATTGAATGATTACCATTAAACTATTTTAGGCCTATAATTTTTTTGGATAAAGTTAATATTTATGTTTTCCCATCCAGGTCTGTCAAACCTCATGGATAGATTGGATGGCAAATAAACATTACAGTGGGCCCTAAAAAGCTTCAATGGTGGACATCATTGCCACCACATTTTCTTGTAGTATGGTACACTTGATCTTTCATCTGTCTCCTTTTTGGGCTCATGCCTTAAAATTACTTATGAAAATGGATGGAGGGTGTGGATTGGCTGGTGTACCATACGAGGTATGGGCATGTGTCGTGCCAAGATGGGACGTGGATTTCCTACTAAATCCTTTCGCAGGAGTGGGGCACACCGTGATGTTTGTGAGAAATCTACTCCATCCATCAGTTTTGTGAGATTATTTTAAGACTTGAGGCAAAAATTGAGCAGGATCCAAGACTCAAGTGGGCCGCACTAAAGAAAAAGGTGGGGTAGGGAAATTCCTACCGTTGAAACCTTCCTGGGTCGACAGTGATGTTTACATTCCATCCATACCATTCATTACGCCATCACTACTGGGATGAATTGAATACCCAAATATTAGACTAATTCAAAACATGTGGCCCCACGAATATTTCAACTGTGGACCTTCAATCCTCACGTTTTCGGCCTACTTGAGTCTTGGATCCGGCTCATTTTTGGCCCTATGTCTTAAAATGTGTTCAAAAAATGGATGGACGGAGTGGATTTCTCACAAACATCACGGTGGACCCTACCTAAGTTTTCAGCGCATGAACTTCATGCGAAGCCCAAACGTCATGAAATCAGTTGCGTACTGAGTCACTCAGTGCGCTTTTATCGTACTGAGTAAACTCAGTTGGACCCACTGTGAATGTTTGTGGTTTATCCACACCGTCCATCCAATTTTACTGCTAATTTTAGGGGTTTATACCAAAATTGAAGTAAATTCAAAGCTCAAGTGGACCATTACACAAGAAACAGTGTGGAATAATGATTTCCACCATTGAAACCTTCCTAAGGTCCAAAGTAATTTTTATTTGTCATCCAACCTGTTCATAAGATCACAAAAACATGGATGAAGAGAAACCACAAACATCAGCTTGATCCAAAACTTCTTTGGCCTCCAAAAAATTTTCAATGGTAGAGGTTCAATCAAAATGTTTCCTATGGTGTGGTCCAGTTGAGATTTTAATTTGCTTCATTTTTGGGATCAAGCCATAAAATTATCTTTTAACATGGATTAGCGGAGTGGATAAAATAAAAAAAATAACAAGTGGACCCCCACACGAGTTTACTCGATGCAGCTGGAAAGTCTTGGAGTTACTCAAGACGCATAATCCGCTTACATCGTCGCGTTTTACAAACAGTTCAAAGGAGATCAGAGTTACATGGCCCCACCAATAATGTATTTATTATATCCACACCATTCATCCATTTGGAGGGATCATTTTAGATCACGAACCCAAAAATAAGTGACATCCAAACCTCAATTGGACCACACCACAAATAGCAGTGAGGACAATGATTCTCACCGTTATAACATTCGTAGGGTCCACCATAACGTTTGTTTTCCATCCAATCTGTTCATGAGGTCACAAAGACCTTGATGAATAGGAAAAACAAATATCATACAATCCAAAACTTTGCGACCCCAAAAGGGTTTCAATGGTGGACGTTCAATATCCCACTGCTTTTTTCCAGTGTGGTCCACTTGATCTTTGGATCTGTCTTATTTTTCGGATAAAGCCTTACGAGGAACTCGCCAAATGGACGAACGGTTTGGATATAATATATACCTCATGATGGGACCCACATAACTTGGTGACGTCAACACGTCGGTGACGTGCGATGCACCAGCCCGTCCGCTTCTTCTGCATAAGGGCTCGGAGCCCTTTTTTTTCGAAGCAGAGAGGGTTCCGGACGCCGGAACCCTAAAATCTCGCCCAAATGCCGATTATTTTGACGATTTCGGCGGATTTCGCGGCCAAATCTCTCCAAGCTTCAATTCGCATGGCCCATCGAACACAGCTTCCGATCAGGCGATCTTCTTTACAGGTACCGAAATCTACCGTTGAAAGTTTTTCTTTTTTCTTTTCTTTTTTTCTTTTTCATTTTTTCTTTTTCGGATAATGATGCTCTCCCAGGTGCGGTATCGACGATAATATCGGCCGATATCTGAAGTTTTGGATTTTCGGTATCTTCCGGGGGTTATCGGAGGAGTTTCATCTCGCTAGGGCCCGATACCGATAATATCGGCCGATAGTATCGATATTTCGAACACTGGTTCCAACAAGCTTGCCTCTTCGGATGAAATTGTTTCAAAATGCAAATTATCGAGCAACGGCCTATCTCCCCTGTCCTTAGACAATAGGTCTTTATAGAATTGAGCTATGGCTTCACAATATTTTGACTTCCCTTCAATCCTTTGGCCATCTACCATTAACAAAGAGATCTTATTTACACGCTCTCCCAGAACTACTGTCACATGAAAAAAACTTAGTATTCTTATCTCCCGCTTTCAGCCATGTTACCCTAAATCTTTGACGCCATTTGATCTCCTCCTCCCTCAACCTAGCAATGTATTTCGCTCTGTAGACTTCCCTCCACACCTTTTCATCCCTCCGATAGATCCTCTCTCTCTCTCTTCTTTGGAGTCTAACTTTTGAATTTATAGAAGGATATCTTCCTTTTCCTCCTCTCAGCCAAAAAGAACCTCTTTTCTCCAATCCCTTATATTATGTTTTAATTGCTTTAATTTTTGGAAGAGAGAAACATCGGCACCCCCTACCACTAAGAAAGATGACCACCACTCCACAATCTTAGACCTAAAGCCTTCGATTTCTAACCATGCTAACTCAAAATGGAAGGGCCTTGGCCCCCAATCTTCCTCATCCACTTCCAAGAGAACCAAACAATGATCCAAAAAAGGTTTAGGTAGACTCCTTTGATTAAATAGTGAAAATTTCTCCACCCAGTCTAGGGAGATAAGGAACCTATCTAACCTACTCATTATTGGAAACACTTGTCCATTCAACCAAGTGTACTTAGCACCTCCTAACAGGAGGTCCATCATCTCATTCTTGAATATCCATTCAGAAAAGTTATTCATACTTCTAGAGAACCGACCCCCACTTGACTTTTCGTGAAGCTCTCTAATAACATTGAAGTCTCCTCCCAAGCACCATGGAAAATCCCACTTATTACGACAAGCATCCAACTCAACCCACAATTTGTTGCGAAGTTTCGATTTACATGGCCCGTAGACCGAAGAGAAACACCATTTGAAAGCAGACTCATTTTCCTTCAACACCACCAATACTATGTATATACCTAACCAACTATCCTCTTTGCTCTAGATCGACGTATTCTAAATCAATAGAATACCACCAGCCACTCCAACTGCATCCGCCACTAACCATTGACATTCCTTGTCCCACCAAATCGAGTTAATCAATCTTTGATCTGTTTCCTGCAATGCTAGTAACTGAATTTTATATATTGTGCACATGTTTTTGAACTGCCCTCTTTTTTGCGCACACTCCAACCCCTGAACATTCCAAATCACTATCTTCAGTTACTGAATTTTGTCCCCACCTGACTCCCGACTGCTGCAGCAACTAAATCGCTTCCTTCCATGCACACTTTCTGTCTATCGCAATCTTGGACCTGTTTTGGAATGAGCGGTCTACCCCCTTCTTCTACCCATTCGAAATATGATATGTAATCCTCCAGTCTATCCCCAAAAGTCACTCCCACTAAACGCGCAACCTCCATCGTAACCAGCTTAATCCTCTTCATACCTTGGGCCAAAGTAATTCTTGTGGACTGCCGCCTTGTTACCTCTGCCGCAATTGTTTGATTCTCTAATGAAATCGACACATTAGCCTCCCTGTTAACTGAAAGCTGCCTGACTGCCAAAGGGGTTACTATTGCTGGATTATCAAAGTCATAGAACCCATACACGTCTCTACTAGGCTGACTTTGAATAGCTTCTCCGTCGCATTGGGAGGACCGACCTTGGATTGGATTGCAAATACTTCTGCAGATAAGCATCTACCTGGAGGAAGCCTCTTTTTCTATTTCTGTTTGGGTATCTCTTTGCCATGCGTCCAGCAGGAAATGGCTCTCACACGAAGGGCCCACACCGTGGAAACTTTGAGCTGTACCATTCAAAACACAGACGATCACAGTGTCGACCGCTCCCAGTGTGCTGTTGCTACCCTCCTTGGACGTGCCCATAGAAGATCTCCGCAGTTCTGTGTCAAAACTTGACTCGTTTCCAGAAGAAACTGTCTGGCGAATGGGACTCCGCTGTTCTGTTGAAGACGGGCTGACGTTCAGGTCTTGAACTTCTCTAAACGGAAGTGGCCTGCAATGTTCACTTTCGGAAATCAGACTAGAAAGGTCAGCACGAGATTAGTACAATTATAGTTGTGTATCTCTTGTCACTTGAATGCATGGCCATCCCATCCTATTGTGCATAAGAGCACAAAGCTGTGAACTACCTTAAAACTTCACCAGCTACTGTACCAGATCTCATGGTTCCAGAAGATCATCAATCACATACCAACAGGAGCACATGCTTGAAGCTTTCTAAGACTCTGTGAATCAAATAACTGATGCCCAAGTAAGTGGGTACCGTCAATTATCGTCTAAAAATAACTCAAGAGGATATCAACCATCATTTCATAATTCCACCATGCAATGAATTTCCCCAAATCTAGGAGATATTCAGGGGGTCCCCCATCCACAGTGTGGCAGTAAAAGCAATGATCTTGATCGCCAAACCACGGGCCACACAAGTGCAGAACTGAAAGCATCAACAAAATGCTCACTTGTTGACATGGGACCCTATAAATCCTCCTGGCCACCAAGATTATTAATTGAAAATTGATGTTTTAACTTTAGTTCTAGGAACTTGTTAGAGAAAGATATGTAGCTTATTTTCAGTGCTGCCCAGCTAGAGCCACTACTAATGGAGGTGACTAGATCTCATGTACTGCTGTGAGGAGCGACAGATCTGAAGACGGTGGCAATGTACCACTGAGAGGAGATGGATCTGCTGGCAGTGGCGATGGATATGTGATGAATCTTAGATGGTCCCATGGCATGTGGTGGTGTGAGCTGGATCAGCCGCTGCTCAAAGTGGTGGCGTCGGCTGGACCAGCTGCTGCACGCCGCGACAGTTCCACCTGTGCCACTGCCAGTTGTGGTGGTGCCAGCTGGATCAGCTGCTGTGCGCAGCAGTGGTTCCGGCTGCTGGTGCTAACCAACATCAATGCCACTGGCCGGAATGCCTGTCCAGTGCGGTGGGTCGGGTCATTGAAACTGCCACTGCAGCTGAGATAGAACGAAAGAAGGAGGGGGAAGGAGAGAGGAGAATGGAGGTACAAACTAGGATTGAAAAAACCCTAGTTCTAATACCATGCTGCTTCAAGGAGAAATTAATTTAGGATTTTTTGTGTTAGGGTGCAAATCACACACCTAACCTAAGAATAATGAAATACAATGGTTTGTCCTGAGGGAGCACCAAAAATAAACAACATCTCTTTCTCTAACAGAAATAAGCACACAAGTATCGTGAAACATCATAAAGTTGTAATGGAACATCGATTCCTCTTTACCAGCCGAGATTTCAGCTACCATTTATAGTCATTATGTATTTCCCTATGGTTAATATTTTCTCATCATGCTACTATATTAAAGCAATGTTAGATATTGCTGGGAAATCTTATAAGCTTTCTTGTTATATAAGAAAACCATGTCTTAATATGGACAAAGGTGTTACCAATGATGACCATATGACCAATATTCACGACAAAACACAAATCTATTGTAAAAATGCTCAAGAATCTTGGAGTAAATAAGTGGTGCATATTAATACCCTTGGAAATCAGCCTCCATAGTTGCCAAAGCAGTTGCAAGTCTAGAAACAACATCTGCTACACTTTCTCCACCTTCTGGCGGCATGAAAGGATCCTTCTCATCAAGGGCCCATATCTCTGTATACTGTCAATGGAAGTAGACATGATGAGGAAAGATGCAAAATCTAAGAGACATGCATATAAGTAAGAAATGTCCTGGCTCTCTCGTGTTTGTGTGTGGACGTTCCCACCTTCATGAGGACGTTAGCAATGTCTCCAAAACTTTTGTAAGACACTTGGGACAACCAATCATTAATTTGAACGGTTCATTCAATAGTACTATTAGGAGCAAGCAATGGTGCAAATCACACCAATCAGAATATCCCAAACATTTGATCTAGCATGCAAAATGGATAATCAAGATTGAGTGGAGAAATAAAATAGGTCCAGTCATTATCTTGTAACATCTATTTGATAGACCCCACTTTGTGTTGATTATGATTCCAAAACACTTTGATTTGATGATGCTAACCATCTGATCTATGGCTCGTAAAAAAGTGAATGCTTGTAAAAGATGGCCCACGTTTAAAGGGTTAGGCTCATCTAATCAATGTGATTTTTCACCATGGCTTGCCCCTAATGATATGAATAAATGAATGGCCCAGATCAATGATTAGCCATGCCACGTGTGTCACTAAGGGCCTGTTTGGATAATGGACTACCACAGTAATGTGATGTAAAACTCACATCATTGCACCTTGTCCTTGATTGGATATTGTTGACTGTCAAATCATGATAATCTTTCGAAATCACGGCAGAAACCAGATGGGCGAAAGTATGTTTACATGGCATAGTTTCGTGGGTCCCCATCCTTCTTGGGTGATCATTTTGTGGAATGAGACAAAAAATAAGGTGGATCCAAACCAGAAATGAACCACAGGTCCACAACACATAAAGAAATGGAATTGAATGCCTACTATTGCAAGCTTCTCAGGGCCACAAAAGGGTTGGATCTTCCTCATTTTTGAGGACATGCCTTAAAATGATATTGCAAAATGCATGGACAGTGTGGATATAATATGTATTAACAGAAGTACATTCATATATAGCATACCACCGAGAACACAAAACGGATGGAAAGTGTAGCTATAGGAGGAGTATTGTGTACGACCGCTATCATGGTATACCTTTGACTACTATGGTAATGATAATCATTACTCATTTACCATATATTACAGCACATCGCCACGGTGATTGGCAATCCAGACAGGCCCTAAAAAATATTGGGGATGTTGCTAACATCCCTGTGAAGGTGGGGACATTAGTATTACCCTGTGTGTGTGTGTGTGTGCACGGGCGCGCTGCTATGCATGTTATTCTATGGGACCTTCACTTGGAGATTAAGTAAAACTAGGAACAAAATTATTGTCTCCAATAAAAAATGCACTCACTTTTTCATGTGATAGAAGTTCAAATGTTGGCCCAAAGTAGCGTTCCCGGAGTTCTTTAATCGCCTGTCCAACAAAATTCATTAATCATTGTAGATTCATGGCACTAGAGAGAAGAGAGATCCTGTGGGAGAAAGGAATGGGGAGTTCATATGATCCTCCCTTCTTTGCCTTTATTTATAATCCTTGGAAGATGCATAAGAAAGATGAGAAGATATATATGAATAAAAGATAGGAATGACCACTACAGTATAAAAAATTATCACTGCATATGGTGTTCTGCAGGAGCACTGAACTATGGTGTAACAATTTGTATTACACACAGTGCATTGCACCACAGGAGCACCGAACAAAGTACACTTCTAACAACCATGCCATTATAGGCTAAGGGCCAGTTTGAATCAGCCATAAAATGATGATGGGGATGCACATCCGTTGCCCAGAATTGGAGTGTGATGATGATGCACCCAACCTGATATTGTCCCACTTATTTTTGTGCACATTTTGTGGAGGGAAGATTATAGTGCATCACACCATCCATATTTTGTGAGATGCTCAAAAGGGATCTATTTCTACAAAATGTGAATGGGCTGACATGCATTCAGTTCCATTTTCATTCTGAGATACGATGAAGCAGGACCTGAGATTTGATGGAGACACTTGATCAATGCATTTCCATATGGCTTGTATAGGCAGCTGCCTAATCAATGTTAAATAAGTTCTGAATTGAATGGTAAGCTTTCCAAAATGTTCCCCAAAAGTCCACCTGTGAAATTAATGGATCTTGTTTAGGCACAGTGATGTTTTATTCCCAAAACACAACAATGTCATAATAGATGACAATTCCTGATAGGATGTGGCCATGAGATAAAGAATTTAAGAAATTTTCATTAAACCATGGCACTTAAAATGGCACAAAGAAGCAAGAGTCGAGGATTAACAAGGAAGCTCAAGAGAACAAGAAAAAAAAAATCTCGAGGGAAGAGCAGAAAGAGAATGATGGATAAATCAAATGGCACGAGGCACCAAGAATAGAGAGTGCAAGATATGTCCAAGGATACAATATAAGCCTCATAAGACTTAAGACGGAAATACAGGATCAAGAGCTTTGCTAAGCCCCCACACATGTGCTATAAAGCTCGTGAACATGCCAGGCATGCAATCATGGCACAATAGGTCCAAGATCCAATCCATCCATCCAAACGGCACCCCTATATTGATGCCCTAGCCCAAGAATCAGGTTGATCCACCGGTCAGGTGGGCCACCATTTGCAAAACAAATTTACAGGTCTGAAAATCTTTGCTGAAGTTCATTAACCCATTCACATGTTTCCAATATTGGGGCCCACATGTTAATTGGACCAGATTTTATTTCTGGGAAACTATGTACAAAATTGGACGAACCTAATGGATGAATTAGATCTCGCACGTATGTGCAATGCTGGCACACGTGTGACGTGCACACAAGCTTTATGGAACATGCATGTGTGATTAGCAAAGCTCCAGGATTAATATTAGAATCAATATCATAAGCAAGAGAAAAAATTCCAGAAAACGTAATTAAAGAAACATTGGAACAATAATCAAAGATGTGAGCTGTCTGATGTTGAAGAAATATAGGATACAGGAGCATGTGGGTAAGCAAGCTGCTCACATGGTGGTTATATGGAATATGAACAACATAGTGATTTCAGTCGAGTGGATGACGGCACTGGAGAGAAGGCAAGGATGACATTCAACATATTCATTAGAAATGAGGCTCTCATTTGATGGAAGAATAAGGGATGACATCATCAGATAACAAATGGATAGGGTCTTCATTTGTTGTGTTGGTCTTCATAGTATCCACTTGTGAGTGAGGAGCACTTGTTCAATTAGATTTCTTGGTCGTAGACAAGTGTTGATGTCTTTGCTCAGTTCGATGCCGCAGCTTATTCTTAGTAGGGGTGCAACTCGGGTGGGTTGGATCAGGTAGAGGGGCAAACCTGAGCCAGACCCGGCCTCAAGAGGACCCAACCCGAATTCCAGCCCGAGTTCCTCTATGCTCATTCCTAAACCAACCCGACCCTACCCGACCCAAATACATGTGATTATTCCCAAGTCCCAACCCAACCTGACCCAAATTTACTCAACCCAAACCCAAACTAATTTCAAATTGGGTTGGATGTTTCCAACCATAACCCAACCTGAGGACCCTGACAACCTGAACCAAACTCAGGTTGGGTCAGTCAGGTTTTGGTTGACCCAAGCCCAAGTTGCATCCCTATCTGGTGGATGACCTAACCACTATGTATATGACTGCATTTGAGAGAAAGGATTGTATCCCGTGAAATATTTGGGCTATTTATCAAATTAAAACACTTCCCATTTACCACCTTTTTACCAATAAAGAAAGGGAAAATTGTCGAGTGCAAACATTTTCACCACAATATGGTGCAAACAGTTGTTGCAGGCCCCACTATGATGTGTTGATGACATCCATTTCCATCATGCTTGCTTCCCTTGTTTGGCCATGGGCCCAAAATAGGCTAATCAATGACTCAGGTGGGCCACACGAGTAGGAACAGTTGGGAGGGGAGGAACACCCTTGGTTCTCATTGGGCCCCACCCAAGTCTTAAAGTAGTTTGATTTTTTAGGTGTGCCACCATCTAGGGAAAATGTTTCATATAAATGAATTGGATGGCATATACACAACATGATGGGCCCTCTATAAGAATCAAGGGTGGGCGTCCATTCTCAACTATTTCTGCTAGTGTGGCCCATCTAACTCATGGATTGACCTGATTTTCAAGTGCCTTGATCAAACGAGGGAGGGTGTGTCTAATGGTCAGAGTGGATTTCATCAACACATGACGGTGGCGCCCACAACAAACCTTTTGCACCACCAATTTACTCTAAAACACCATTTTAGGTTCCACGACTGATTTCTTTTCTTCAATAAATCAACCTCATGTTTGCCAATTTGTATTTTAAAAAATAATAATAATAATAAAACAATTAGAATGTTTGCCTCCTATCTTCCACCACAATTCCATTCATTTATATGCAATTCAGTAACAAATGCATGTATATGACCCAAATATAACATGAGCACAACGGGAGAATCAACTAAGCTGCTACAAATTAACAAAGTGTATTTGAATTTTACAGCTTCAAAATCAAAAGGCATGTATCTGAAGAATCCATTCTTTCTATCCAATCAAGAAATACATGGATGAAGAAAAAACCAAGAGGGAAAGTGGAAAAGCTAGAGCAGATCCTATAAGTATAGAAAGCACCAAACAAAAGAAAAGAAACACGAAGATGGTATAATCGAGATGCCAGTCTTGGGTAATAATTTGAAACTCTTATGGTTAAGTTTTTGGAAAATTTTGACCTGTGGATTGAATAGTTACCTTACATTGCGGACTTTCAAATGGAAGATTCAACACACCCGCAACCACTTCAGCAGTGTGCCTTGTTCTTGAAAATGGAGAATAACAAATCCTAACATTTTCAAGAGGTATGTTACTGGCCTTCAGTTCCTGCAAATAAAAAGTTCACTTGTGAATAACATATAATAAAACAATCTCCTAGCAAATAAGCCATAGGAGCATATCAGAATCAACCCATGCATACACAGATAAATGAAGTATATCTCTGAATGCTTCGTAAAAATGCTTACAGATAGAAATAGAACAAAATAGACCCTTTCATACTTCTTCACAGACTAAAGCTGTGTGACTAATTGTTCTTGACACTATTATTTTAATTCTGGTACTTCTCCAGCATATTGATCCTAGGAGTGAGGATTAGTCATTCAAACCTGCAAGTCTGGGGATCAAATATTTTATTCTTATTCTTCTCATTATTTCCCATGATCTGATCGCCTGTAACCTTGAAACTTATGATGGTTATCTATGATTTTCATGTGTCACTTGTCGTTTCTGTTACGGACCGTCACTCGGCCCATTCTATGTGTTTAGCTTTCTTTAGCCTATTTTACATTAGTTTAGTTGTAAGTCATGTTGGGTATTCCTGCTTTTGTTACTAATTGCATTATTGTAAGCAATGTTTTAAATATCGTTATTGCATAATGTATTGCACCCTTTTGGATATGGATACATATCGGTTATCGCATGGGATATATTGGTCATATCACATAATGTATCGCTGTTGTTGGGAAACATGAGAACATTGGGAAATTGGTCGATTTTTTCAATGAAACTTCAGGAATAGTTGAAAAAGACATCAATACAGCCTTACATTACCAAAAAAAAAAAAAAAAAGTGCACATAATAGGGGTTTTCTTTCTATGGGATCCTAACATATGCGCTTTCCAATTGAACTGATGCAAGTATATTCAAAGTCTATTCATATAATTTATAGACGTAGGAAGACATATATGGAAACACAAGCAATACATTCAAAAGCAAAAGAAGAATCACAAGATTAGGTTACATACATGTTTAATTTTGTGTTTGGATACAAAGATTGCAACTGATTTGCAAGAAATTGAGAAATTTCGATTTTTCTCAATTTTCCACAACTTGACCCATCTCCCCAAATCTCGAAATTGAAGTTCCAAATCCATGATTTTTCATGGAAAACATAAAGAATCATAGATTTGTAACCATTTGACAATACTTTAACGTGATTTACAATAAAAACATGGATCGAAAATCGAAAATGCTCACAGGATCGAATAGGTGGGATATATTGGCATTACATGTGCGTTTCGTATCGCACAGGTGGGATACAAGATATATCGTGGGATATATCGGCTAATATCGTCGATATTTAAAACACTGATTGTGAGTATTGAAAAGTCTCTTCAAATAAAACATGAGAAAATAGGGGACATCCAAATTGTTAACTCTCTTCTTACTTTCATTCTTTTTCTTCCTCCCTTTCTCTCTTCTTCTTTTCTTCCATCTCATCCAAACATACATGTTATCAGAGCCTACATGATCTGGTTTTGATATCTTTGTCATCTACTACATCTTCTCTCCTCTTTATTTCTTTCTTCTTCTTTTTTTCTTTCGTTTGAGGTGGAGATCTAAGATTGTTGGGGTACCAATCTAAACAAAACTCCCATAACCATCATATGGTGGGTTGTGTGGTTATGGTTCATGAAGGTGTGTGATGCCCTCTTTCACCTAATCCATTGTAATGGATAAAAGTAGGGTATCATACGCTTGTGGTCAAATTTAAAGAAGTTTAGTACGTGTTGAACATGGGTATGATGAGTGTTGAAGAAGCTTTGTGTGTATGTGTGAATGTGTTGAGGCAAGAAGTAGTGTCAAACCATGTTGTCCGTTGGTATGCATTGTATTCTAATATACTTGTTGAGTAAGTTCAAGTCAAACATACTTCCCCTAGTTATTTATTCCATTCCCCTAAATTTATGGATACAAAGAATGAAGCCAAGTATTCTGTCTCCATCGAGTCAATGAACTTCCAAATTACACCTACCAAACTTAATGGACCATATTACTAGCAATGGGTTGAGTGATGGTCCATAACAATTTCTTTTGTTTCTTCTACTGTATGAGGGAAAAGAAACATGTTTAATATGTCTGAAGACAATCAGAAAGGAACACAGGTTCAAGCCCAAGTAATGCAGGGGCATTTTCACACCAGGCTCGAGTGGGGTTGCCTGTGGGATGCAGGGGCACACTCAGGGTGGGCGGCCCGTGTGAGGCGGGTGGCTCGTGTATGCTGGAATCCATGTGATGTGGGGCTCACGAGGGGGGTTCGACCAAGGTCCTAACCCATGGGATGTGGAGCCTAGGCTATAAGATAAAGGGATTAATTCGCCACGCTCTATCCGTTCGAGCTTTTAGAGCAAGTGGTTAATTGTCCTGCATCAAAGTGGTATCAGAGCGAGAGGTCTCGTGTTCCAAACTCCTCACTGAGGGTGATTAATGCAGGGGCATTTTCACACCGGGTTCGAGTGGGGTTGCCTGTGGGATGAAGGGTCACACTCAGGGTGCGCGGCTCGTGTGAGGCAGGTGGCTCGTGTGAGGCGGAATCAATGTAATGTGGGCCCCACGAGGGGGGTTCAGCCGAGGTCCTAACCCACAGGATGTGGGGCCTGGGCTATGAGATAAAGGGATTAATTCGCCATGCTCTATCAGTTTGAGCTTTTAGAGCAAGTGGTTAATTGTCCTGCATCACCATGGCACAGGCATGTCCTCAAAGCTTTTGAATGCCATTTGGGGCACCCCAATCATCAATTAGGATGGCTCATTTGGTCGTACTATTGGGGGCATTAGCAATGTCCTCAAAGCAAAGAGATGAGTTCTACAACCTCTGCATCTTCCAAATTCCACCTGCATGGCGGAGCCCAAACGATCTTCTCTTCAACTATGGAGTAACAATTATCTACCCTCACTCCCCCTTCTACTGTTATTGCAGCCAAACTAGGGAATTATTCACTCAATTTTTGCTCCCCCACTCACCCATCCTCCCAAAATCTAATGTTCTTACCATTCCCCAACAAGAAACCAACCCCTTCTCATACTCTATTTCTAATTGAATCTACTGATTTCCAAACATGAGAAGCCTTATATAATGATGACGAACTCATCCACCAGTCCATGTATTCAATCCCATATTTTCTAATTACCACATCTCTCCACTGAGAACCCACCTCAGCCCCAAACTCCATACCCACTTTCCTAACAAATCTATATTCATATCCTCCAAATTCCTAACGACCGCCCCACCCTTATCCCATGGTTTACACACCTCTTCCCATTTCATGAGATGAAATTTATGGTTGTCATTTGTTCCTTTCCACATAAAGTTCCTCCTAATCTTATCCAACTTAAACAAAACCAATTTCGAGCATTGAAAAGAAACATGTAATAAACAAGAAGGTTGGACACCATCATCTTAATCAAAGTGATTCTTCCTCTTAACGACAACTGTCGTCTACCCATGCATAACGGAAGCCCGAGGTATGAAGTATGAAAAGATCCATCCCTGCATCCCATCACATGGGCAAAAGACCACAACTCCGCTTGGGAGATTCCCACCCCTAAGGGCCTGTTTGGCCAGGCAGATCCCACGGTATTAGGAGGGATGGGATCGGCAATATCTTGGGATAGGCATGATGAGCCAAACAGATCCGGTGAACTTGTCCCGGGATATGAGCAATCCCATGGATCTTAAGACAATCCACTGACATCACCATCATTACCTTAAAATTAATCATATCCCTTGGTTGGATGGATTGGAAGGTAAAATCCCAGGATATGCACGGCGTGCCAAACAGACCCAGTGAACTTGTCCCAGGATATAAGCAATCCCATGGATCTTAAGGCAATCCACTTACACCATCATCATTACCTTAAAATTGATCCCATCCCACCTAATACCATGGGATCTGCCTGGCCAAACAAGCCCTTAGCAATCCCATGGATCTTAAGACAATCCACTGACATCACCATCATTACCTTAAAATTGATCCTATCCCTTGGTTGGATGGATTGGAAGGTAAAATCCCAGGATATGCAGGGCGTGCCAAACAGACCCAGTGAACTTGTCCCGGGATATAAGCAATCCCATGGATCTTAAGACAATCCACTGTCACCACCATCATTACCTTAAAATTGATCCCATCCCTCCTAATACCCTGGGATCTGCCCGGCCAAACAGGCCCTAAAATCTCGCTCTTATTGATATTAACTTTTAGCCCTAAAACCACCTCGAAATTAACAATAATCGAGTGAAGATTTTCAACATATGCATAATCTGCCTCACAAAATAATAATGTATCATCAATGTATAATAAATGTGATATCTGAAAGTCTGAGGTATCCACACCAAATCCTTTCACCAAACCAAGCTTTGCTCCTTTTTCTAACATTCGGCCAAATGCCTCCATTATCACCACAGACAAATATGGGAAGAGGAGATCTCCTTGTTGTATTCCTCTAGAAGGAGAGAAAAACCCATTCAAAGATCTGTTCACCAATACCGAAAATTTTGCCGACCATACACATTTCTATATCCAAGATTGCCATTTAACCCTACAACCCAACCTCTTCAACATGTAATCTAGGAAATCCTAATCCATATGGTTGTATGCCTCTTCAAGGTCTACTTTGCAAACAATGCCATTCGATTTGTTACTAATGCATGAGTGAATATACTCATTAGCCACCGAGCAAGTATCCACGATTTGCCTGTTTTCCAAAAACGCCCCTTAAGCTATTGATACCACTATATACAAAACCCCCCAAAATCTTGAAGCTAGCAGTTTAGCAATGATTTTGTAAGGGCTTCCCAATAAAGTGATGGGTCTAAAATCCCAAACGCATTCAGCACCTTCTTTCTTGGGAATGATTGCTATAAAGGTAGCCTCAATTCCAATGCAATACATTCTTTCTTGTGAAACTCATCCATAAAAGTCACTACATTCTTCTTTACTGTGTCCCAAAATCTCTGATAGAACATCATCGGAAAACCGTCCAGCCGAGGAACCTTGTCACTACCCAACTTTGAAACAGCCCGATTGATTTCTTCCTCAGTGAAAGCTCTTTCCAATGAATCTGCCATTTCTAGAGAAAGGGAATCAAAACAAAGGTTATCTAGCACTGGTCTAGTCCACTACTCCCTCAATAAAAGCTTTGTATAGAAATCAACCATTGTGTCACATACCTTATCTTTTCCCTCCACCCTTTTCCCCTCCACCAACAAATATTTGATCTTGTTTGTCCTAGCTTTAGCGCTCTCAATTGCGGGGAAAATTGTTGGGTCTTTCTGCCCTGCTTTTAACCACAAAGCCCTTGATTGTTGGCGCCACTTAATTTCTTCCTTGGGTAGTTTACCATTATACTTCGCTTTAAAAACTTCCCATCAAGATCTTTCTCTTCCGATAAGGCCTTTGATTCTTCTTTGATATCAAATGCTTGAAGTTGTTGAAGAATTTTTATAGTCTCCTCCTCTTGAGCCCCCAAAACCTCCTTTTTCCACTTACCAATTTCTTTTTTCAACATTTTTAACTTTTGGAAAAGAACAAAACCTACCCCTCTATTGAGAAAGATGACCACCATTTTATCACTTTTTCCGCAAAACCTTCGACCTCTAACCAAGCAAGCTCGAATCTAAAAGGGAATGGACCCCAATCTTCCTCATCCGTTTCCAACAAACCTGGGCAATGATTCAATATTGACCTAGGCAAACCTCGTAGAAAGGACAACGGGAATTTTTCCACCCATTCTGGTGAGAGAAAGAAACTATCTAGCTTTGATTTTGTTGCCCCTGTTTGCCCATTTGACCATGTGAATTCAACTCCTCCCATTGGTAAGTCAATCACTCATTCAATTGGACCCACTCTAAAAATTTTCGCATACTAGTAGTAATACGCCCTCCATTTTTCTCATATGTAAATCTGACAACATCAAAATCTCCACCCACACACCATGGTAAACCCCATTTGTTGCTGCATTCATCCAACTCCTAGAATTCAGCTCATAATTTGGGCCGACGTGGACCGTATACTGCCAAGAAAGCCCAACGAAAACTATAAGAAATATCTCTTAGCAGTGGAGATATAAAGTATTTTCCCCTCCAACAATCTTCGTTACTCTAAATTTTTTTGTCCCAAATCACTAAATGCCCTTGCAGCCCTTATTGCGTCTAGGACTGCCAGTCCTACATTTGCCCCCCCACCATAGGGAATTTACCACCTCCTGATCTATCCCCTTCATTTTCGTTTCTTGAAAAGTTGCAATTTGAACTTTGAATTTTTTTACACGTCTTTAATATGCCCATGTTTCTGTTGGCATCCCAACCCCCTCGCATTCCAATTCATAATTTTCACCTACTAATCACTAAGAACCCAAAACGGTACTTCCCACCTCTTTATCACTTACATCCTCATTAACAGCCAACACTTCTGCCATACTTATGTTAATCTCTGGATCTTAATCTTCCATATGAGTCGGTTGTCTACATCTTTCGTCGATGAATTCAAATAAAGTGGCACAATCCTCCGGCCTGTCTCCAGAGGTAACTCCCACCAGATGAGCCACTTCTAGTGTAAACAACTTTATTCGCTTCATACCCTGTGCCATAGAAACTTTTTGTTTCTGCAATAGCCTTAAGTCAAAGATAACACTAACCTCATAATCTTTTTCTGAATTCATCTTTGTTGGTTTTGCAATATCCATCTGTTGCTGGGTAGCCAATGGGGTCATCATCAATGGTTCCCCCACTTCTTTGGAACCATGTGGATGATACTCTAGATGTTGCGTCTACTTGTTAATCTCTAGCAGAGACGTCATTAGGCATCAAGGGCTCGATTGATATCTACTTACTCATTCCATTGATGTCATAGCAATTCCAGGCTCACTATACACCACCAACTCAAAAGAGACCGATCTGATTTTTCGAGGGGAGTATCTAAGAAGGTGTAACAACCTATCAGCCTTGAACCTCCTACACGTGTTCCATCATAGTGAAACATTCATCCATGGATACGTTAGAATGATTTCAGAAGACACTGAAGCTTTTGGTTATGATCCAGGACACCGATGATGAAAAACTATCAGTCGAGTAGCCTCAACTGGCCCATGATCGATGCATTGCTTATCTGTATCCATTCAGGGCGAAAAATCAAATTAGCTATCTTAAGTGAAAACCGCGGCATGTACCAATGCTTTGCACTTGTGTGGGATTTTGACTTATGGGAGCATGTGTGAGTTCCCCCACACTCGTAGCTAAGATGATCTCGCACAACGATTTTATCATCTCACAAGAAAAATAATGTATTTGTTGCCTTTATGAGGGAGTCAAAGCTAGAGGTGTACATAAGTCGAGTTCGCTTGTTAGCTCGCTTGGATCGACTCGGAAAAGCTCGAATCGACTCGGATCGAAACTGTGTTCGAGCCGAGACAAGCCAGTTTTAATGAGCTCGAAACTTTTCGAGTCGAGTCCGAGCTAGACCTAGCTCGAATCGACTCGACTCAGTATTGAGCTCGAACTTGACTCGGTTCGGCTCGGATCGACTGGAATCGCTTTTTGAGTAAGTGTATATATATAAAATCTGACGCCCAAAATAGGTTTAAAATTTTTATTTTTTTTTATAAAAAAAAAAAAAAAAAAAAAAACCTAACCCCTAGTGCCCTCTCGTCTCGGCCATTCGCCCAATCCTAAAAACCCTAACCCCAGCTCGAACTCGACTCTCTTCAGTGCCCGAGCGGCGACCGGTGACCAATACCACTCTCCTCTCCTCTATTTCTCGTTGTTCTCCAGCGCCCGACAATGATGTTGCTCACGAAGTGTTTGATGAAATGACTCAACGAAGTGTGGCCGGTGGCAAGGAAGGTATGTATATGAAACAAATACCCTTTTTTTTTTCTTGATTTTTATGTTGCTTGGAAGGTGTTTGATGAAATACCTGTAAAACCACTGCTGTTGTTTTACATATAGTGAGATTTTGAAGGTGCAGTCCATGTGTTTGTGAAAATGTTGCACGGGCGAACTTGGCTCGATCTTAGCTCGAACTTGGCTCGAACTAGCCCGAGCTGCTGACCAAACTGAGCCGAGCTGGCCAGTCAGGCTCGAGGACCGAGCCGAGTCGAGTTCGAGCTGGGGTTAGCAAGTGGTCGAGCTGAGTCGAGCCGTGCCCAGCTCGACTTGGTTCGACTCGTGTACACCTCTAGTCAAAGCCAGTGACAAGTGTCACTCCCATAACGCTCCACGTCTCTCTCATCAAGACGAGGCAAAGAAGACACAAATTGCACTTCTCCTCAACCGCTTGTCAAGACTTCTCTCACCCCTTCTGCAACAACCTTTTCCTAACTAATTAGAGAAAGACACGATGAATTTTTATGTTCCAGAAATCCGCAGGTGACCTGCACATTGGTTTTGAACCTTCACCATCACCTTAGCACTATCAATGCGCAAACCTATCATCTTTGGGATAAAATCTAACTTATTTTTCCTAATTCGTATTCTTGCAAACTGAAGCTCTTCGCTCGTATTAGTTCTAGAGTCAATGGCAACAATCATTCCTACACACACTCCGATCTCCCTGAAGACGTCATCAATCCAAAGTTCCATTGGAATATTCCAGAATCGCTACCAATGTTCTTCGCACCCGAACACCGACCATTCTTCCCATCTTTTATTATTATTATTTTTTATGATGACAAGGTGTCCCCACCCCTTTTGAAGGCGAAACTATTCCCTGCGGATGCATGCAAGCACCTGCAAACCACGTGCATCTGGTAAAGCACCCCATCTTTGAATTTTGCTAATTGTATTCGCTTAATAGAAGCTTTGTGTGGAAAAAACGAGATCGGCATGTGCCTGGCAACCAAGGGAGACCAAGAAGACATTTTCCTGAATCCTTTTCACGATAATGTCTTCCTCCATTCCTTCGCAATGCTGGAGCAGCCATCCCATCAGTTCCACTTCCCTCATCACTGGGTTAACTGACATAGCACAACAAAACTAAAACGACTTTAGCGACTCCTCCAGAACCCTCTTGTGAATTCGCAATTCCAGGCTCTTCCGTTGTTGTCCTCCACACTCATTTCTCCATCGAAGACTCCTCTTTGTTTGGATCTTTCGACCTCTAGTTCCGATTATTTAACACTGCATCTTTGAACGATTTCCCAGCCTTTGGCGGTCATGATTCCAACGTAGGTCCCTGTTTTGGAAAAAGAGCTTCTCTCATCATGTTTGAATTTCGTGGTTTCATCTTCATTTTTCTGACTATTCCACCTATCCCCTTCTCTGTTCTTTCATTCTGGGCCATATTGTGCCTTTTGTACCTTCAGCTTCATGCCTCCGAAACTCTTCCCATTCAGCATCTAAATTTCATGTCCAATCTCCTGTTTCGAACTCATTCAAACGTAAGCAAAACCCCAAAGATTGGGTGAGTTCCTCGCACCATCTCCATTAATATCCCCGCTTGTCTAAAAACCCTTTCAAAGTTAATTGGTCGCCATCCTGGTAGAAAACTCTCAATGAAAAGAGTCGAATATTCCAACAACCCCGTTTTGCCCTTTCTTTCATCCCGTTGTTGTGCGTTCCTTTTCTCACTAACATTCTCCCAAGCTCCATGGCCATCATCCTCTTCCAACAACTCTTTTCCATTTACATTGTACTCCATCGAATAGTTATCGCATGCTATCTCAGTTAGTCCAATCCCCATCCATCTCTTCAATGACACTAGCTGATGGTGCATCAACTTGTGTATCTGCGGTGGCATGGTTTATCCTGCTTCAAATCTCTCATTATCTTCAGTTTCGTACATTCCTAAGTTTCCTTTAAGGTTATTATTTGTCGATAAACAAACTAAAGCCATAGATTGTTCTATCAAATTCTATCATTCCTATTGTGAGTTCCATAATCTAAAGACGGGGAGGATGATTGGTGGAGGATATGAATTAAATGAACTCTATTACGTCGATTGTGGAATGACGGCGACTGGATTTGCACTACCGACCAACGTCTCTCCTCATCAGTGGCATTCTAGGTTTGGTCACCCATCTTTAAATAGTTTAAAGAATCTTGTCCCGTCTGTGTCATATGTATCCAGGCTAGAATGTGAAGCTTGCGAGTTAAGCAAGCATCATGGAGTGTCTTCTTTTTTTTTTCACATGATGATAAAGTGATAAACCCATTTACTTGATACATTCATATGTTTGGGGTCGAGTTCATGTTTCAAGTTTATCTAATTTTAAATACTTTGTTATCTTCGTGAATGATTGCTCTAGAATGATATGATTATATTTGATGAAAAACCATTCTGAGATATTTACATGTTTTAAAGAATTTCATATACAAATACAAACTCAGTTTGATGCTGAAGTGTGTATTCTAGGATCTAACAATACTTATCCCATGGCATTATTCATCAAACATCATGTGCACACACTACAAGAGACTGGAGTTGTAGGACATAAAAATCGTCATTTACTTGAGGTTGTTAGAACATTGTTGTTAAACATGAAGGTTCTGAAATATTTTTGGACTATCATCTAAAGAAATCAATGTATGGATTAAAACAGTCTTTCTGTGCCTGGTTCACCATTTTGGAAGGCGGTGCTTCAGTTTGGGATGAAACATTGTCAGGCAGATTATTCAGTTTTTGTTAGACAAATCAAGAAAGGTACTATCATGTTAGTTGTATATGTCGATGATATCATTGTTACTAAAAGTGATAGTACATATATTTTTCAGTTAAAGTTCTTGCAGTAACACTTCTATACAAAGGATTTGTGTTACCTTCAATACTTTTTGTGTATTGTGGTAGCAAGGTTGAATGCAGGAATTAACTTGTCACCATGTTATGCTGTAAAGGCTGTTACGGGGTTATAAAGGCTATTACATAAAGGTAACGGTGGCAACCATTACACGTTATGGGGCCCATGCAACATGCAAACTTGTTTGGCTAAAGACATTAATGTGTATGCTCGGATTCATGATGGATGTTCCTGTGAGATTGTACTGTGATAATCAAACAACATCCCACATCACCAACAACTCCGTCTATCATGAAAGAACCTAGCACACTGAAGTCGACTGTCACTTCATTATGGAGAAGGTTGCTAACGATATACGACATATAAAGGTTTTCACAATTCTGAGTTCTTAATTCAGCAAGTTAGTATCATAATATTTCAAAAAACAAATGATTCATGACTTAAGAGCTTTGCTAAGCCCACACATATGTGCAATAAAGCTCATAGTACATGCCACACGTGCTAGCATGGCATATGGTCCAAGTATTGATGCCCTAGTCTATGAATCAAGTTGATCCACCGGTCAGGTGGGGCCAAAGTTTGCAAAACAAGTGTACAACTTTGAAAAGCTTGGATGAAGTTCTCTAACCAATCCACATGTTTCCATAATTGGGGCGCACATGATGATTGGACCAAATTTTATTTTTGGGAAAACATCTACAAGGTCAGACCAACCTGATGGATGGATTAGATCTCACACACACGTGCCATGCTAACACATGTCCGGCATGTAGCCAAGCTTTATTGCACACACGTGTGCGCTTAGCAAATCTCCATGGCGTAAAATGAATGTTTTGGGGCACGTTGGATACACTATCAGAAATAATTACTCTAAGTGAACAAATTCAGTTACCTTATCATTCATGACAAGGGAATGAGCTCCAAATTGCAATTATACCATTTTCAACTTGGACTTGTAAGGAGTAAACTGTAGTTTGAGGGCCACTTCCTCATTATGAATACTAGGAAACATCATTACAGTTTAGTCATTTCCTCCTACCTAAGATGAATATTTACAATTCAAATTAATTGTGCATCCAAATGCAGCCTTAGTTCACAAAAAGCATTATAGACAGAAAAGGGTACCGCATCGAATAGTTCCCCTGCCAATTGTGCTTGGTTGACCCCTTCAGAAGCCAGCGCATATTCTGCAAGTGTGCCGTTTTCCTGTCAAGATATTGGCAGCTGTTAACAAGTCTAATCATAAACAAATTCTAACAATGAGAATTTTGTATGTTCCAAGTAGCCCTTAATCATAGATATTGGAGACTTGTGCATGTCCCAAAATTCGCAGGTTAATGACTCTTCGGTCATGCTCAAATATTTGCAATAAGTAATTTTAATTGTTTGTAATTGAGATATATTATCATAATATATGGATTCTCAATTCTGCTAGATTTCCAACTTATCTCTTTCTACACACCAAATAGTAGAGATGAAACTTTTCAGGTACACTGAAGCACTTATAGGTTGTTAGCCATAACACCGTAGTTGTTACGGGGTAAAACAATTTGCAGTGGAAAATATTCCCTTTATGAATGGTGAGACCTTCAGTTGCAAAAAAAGGTTTAGAAGGACAGTTTGATCTCAGAACAGGAACAAGTTTACCAACAAAACATGCAACTGATTGTTGAGTGGAAAGCTGAAACAAAGAAGCAAGTAAAGGTTGCAGTTCCAGTGGTCTCATCTATAGCCTGTTCAAGTGCTGAAGGCCTCCACTACTATGGATCTGACCTAGCTTTCATTTATTCCAGTGATGTTGGTGTTCCTATCTCAGCCACCCACAATCTACTATAATAATAACAGTGCCCTTTGCATGATCATAAATCCTATCTTCACGCTCAGACCAAGCACACTGAGTTGGATTATAATTTTATGCATGAGAAGGTTGATCTTGGATTGCTCAGTTACTCCCTTTGATCCTATAATCAAGTTGCTGACATCTTCACCAAGCTCTTGCTTCGTGATGCCTTTCAAAATGTGTGCTAAAATTTTGGCCTTCAGTCTCCACTTTAGTTGAGGTGGAGTAAAAGAGGAGATTGCAGATCATCATGTAAGAAGGGAGGATGACTCTCCACATCATTTTAGCAGATCACCGGAGTTGAGGGGGTGTTGAGGCAATTAATGGATTGAATGAAGCGTTGGTTTCTGCAGGGTGCCGGATTGCCCGCAGCACACAGTTCTCTCCTCCAACAGGCAATCACAAAGTTCTATTTTCTCTCTATTTAACCTCTTCTGCTTTGTGTGAGTGTGTGTGTGTGTGTGTGTGTGTTGAATCACCGATTCACCATGGCTACACCTGTTTCTAGTGTTGTCCAAACCGTACAATTCAGCATACGAATCGTACAATTCATATCGCATCATATGGGTGTATGATTCAAATTGTACACCCAAATCGTAAATATTAAATAATTGTATGATTATCGTACAATAATAGAAGAATTGCGTAAATGGACCCAAAATTACCTTTTAAAAATCAATATTTTTAATTTTAATTCATTTTTTTCCTCTTCCTATTTATCATTTTGCTTATAAAACATGAAAAGGCCCTCTCCTATGCTTATTCATTTTTTCTTCTTTCATTTTACCCATTTTTTCTTCTTCTTTTTTACTCGTTCTACCATTTTACACATGATATGCATACTGTATGCATGATCTCAAATGATAATATCATGATACGCGATTATTTTTCATGGTACATATTGATGGGAAATGGATTATGAGTTTTTTTTTTCTGGTTTATTTGAATTTTTTACAAATGTTTTGTTTTTTTTTTTTTTTTTTTGAGAAATCAGGAAAGATCTTACGATTTGCAATTCAATACACAATTTGACCCCTCTTACGATATGCGATATGATAACAATTTTGACAACATTGCCTATTTCTATAGGCCCATGAGATTTTATCCATTTGAGGTTTCTACCAGTTGCCAGCCGGAAAAACTGGCCTCATTCAACCTTTCTCCCACACGATTGGGCCTTTCCCAGTTTTTGCGGGAGACTCCTTCAACCACTTTTAGGGAGAAAAGATAGGGCCATATGGCCACACATACATGCACACACATACATGTGTCAACAATCCATTTACATGCATGGACCGGTCCATACACTCAAGATTTTGAACAGGTCCAAGATGCCAAGTTCAAAAAGATTATAGCATGTATTGTGTTGCCTTTTTCTTTTAGATTCTATTTCTGTTTATTCTTTTTCTTTGAGTTGTAGTTATCTAAAACTTACTTATTTGTAATCAAAGTGCATTTGTACACCACAAGGTTCATTATCATCATCATCATCATCATCATCTAAGTCTTATCCCAATTAATTGGGGTCGGCTACATGAATCCAATTCCACTATTTCGCTCTATCAAGGGCCATAACTTCAATTAGAATATAGATCATCAAATCTTTTCTTACTACCTCCATCCCTGTCCTTTTAGGCTTTCCCAATGCCCTTTTAGAGCCTTCAACTTGTACTAACTCACTCCTAATTTGCGCAGTTCTTATACCAACTCACCACAAGGTTATTAATTGAAATAAAATATTCTATGCACTCTATTCCAGTTTAGAGAGAAAGAGAGTCATTCCTCTAAATCATGTTTTGCTGAGCATTTGGCTTATAGGACCAGCCCAGCCCAGCCAATCCCAATTACTTAGCTCACTGCCTGGGCTGGGCCTAAACATACTTCAGCGTCGCCTGGCCCTACTTTAAACTCATAATTTGAAAACCCAAAAGCTCGACTCAACTCAATGTCCATCCAGTTGGGTTGACTCAAAGACTAGACTGATTTTTATTGACTCGACTCAATATTTAATTATTAATTATTAATAATTAAAATTTGCACTGATGAATATTCAAATTAGCCTGACAATAGGTATTAAAACAGCAAGGTGTGTAGCCTGCTCGTTAGAGGGTTCGGCTTCACTGGTAGGGGTCTCTGTTCGAGACTACATGTCTGCTACTTTTTTGAGGGAACAAGCTTTGACCAGGCAAGTGATTCAGCTCGAGTCTACCGAGTCAGAGAGCTGACTCGATGATTCAAAGGCGACCAAAAGCCATTAGTGAGTTTTACAGATAGACTCGGTTCGAAATTTTGCCGAGTCAAGTTGACTCGGCCGAGTTTCGAGTCGAGTCAGCGAGTGTTAGAACTATTATCTCTAAATTACCCACATGAGCATTTCTCCGTTTAATCCCTTTCTCCTTTTTTCCAAACATATTCCCACAAAATCCACATCCACAATGCAAATTACGAAAAACCAAGATGAGCATTTGAATTTCCAAGCGCAGAATTGAAAAAACAGAAGTGAAAAAAAGAGAAATGAAAGAGGAGAAGAGAGAGAGAGAGAGAGAGAGAGAGAGAGAGAGAGAGAGGAACCATGGAAGAGACGATGAGGCCTCTCTCGTTGGGGACGCTTTTGCCATGTCTGAGTACCCAATATCTGTTGCGAAGGAAGGGCAATGTCGTCAACATCTATTCCCGAAATCCGAAGAAGAAGAAAACGAGAATTTTCAGAAAGCGAGAATTTTCAAAAATCCCCTTCGCTCGAGATTTCGATTCGAGCGTTTTAATGGCCTTTTTAAAAAAGAAACAGCCCGGGGTTAATTTTGTCAGGAAAGTATGGGTAATTTTTTACTATAGACGACCTTCTATCCACCTTTCTTTTTTCGACCCTAACAAAACCTACTTACCAATTTAAACCTCTACCAGTTAAAGATGAAAATACCCTTAGGGCCGTTTGGTTTTCAGAAAAATGGAAAATGCAAGGAAAATGATAATTATTACGATTTCACTGCGTTTGAAATTTCATAGGAAGTTATGCTAGTAAAATTAGTTCAAAAGATGTAATTTTAATTTTTGAACTAAAGGGTAATGTGTATGAAATATTCATTCCGTCCGTTTGTTTTATTACAACAGTCTGGAGCATGAGACAAAAAATGAAGGGGATCCAACATTCAAGTAGCCCACGCCAAAAGAAACAGTGGCGATACAAAGTTTTTAATAATAAGTATTCGATTTCCTTTTTTGTATGACGTGGTCCAATTGAGTATTGAATATGTCTCAATTTTTATTCATGCTATGAATTCAAATGGAATAATGGATGAACGGTGTGGATAAGCGAAATGCATCACAATGAGACTCACAGATATTTTGTAATATTTTTGATTTTCATGTAAAAAGTAAGCGATCAAATCAGGCAAGTTGTAAATGCATGGGGAAGTAATTATTACTTTTTTACTCGAGATTTACCATTTCACCGAAAATCAAACATGCCCTTATTTTTTTTTAGCTACTTTTACTGGACAACACCTATTTTTATCCAAAACTCTCCTTTCATACCTAAAAAAATTTACTTTCATAATATGAGTTTTCCGCGTTCAAAAAAAAAAAAAAAAAAAAAGAAGAAGAAGATAAAAAACAAGTGTATACAGTACTATCTTTTTTTGGAAAGTACACTCAGGTGAAAAACTTTGAAAAACTTTAATACTCTAGCAGAATGTGATGGATGATACCCGGGCACTTAGCAATTGCACACGCGGCACGCAAGTAATCAAATTAAACAGTACAAATTACTTATAAAGAGTGTTTTCCACGATTTATTATTTTCTGTTTATTTTATTTACCCAATTTCTAAGTGCTTGAGTATCAAGTGTCATACTCTGCCAGAGTACCAAAGAACTCCCGTGAATCGCCGATCCCAACGCCTTTAACAGATGATACGGTATAGCAGTAAGAACCAGGACATGGTGGAGCATGGATCCACCGTACACGTTGAATACTGGAATAGTTGTGTATCAATCGATTCCATCCGTCTACTAGATGTTAAAATGCATAGATAGATATTTATTTATTTTAATTCCTATTAGACAATTCCATACCTTCTTATCAATGGCCCTTAAAGAAACGGTAGAAAACAATACAAGTTAACGGTCAAATATTCAGTGGATTAATATGAATAAAATTAAAGGATTAAATTATCTTAGAGGTTTTAATTTTTAAATTTATTTATTCATGCTTAGGCCTAGTTTATTGATGGAACTGATTACATGTCATTGTGCCACGTGTCCTTCTGAAAGATTGCTCTACCGTGGTCCATTTCCTGTGGCTGTACCATTTGGTATCTTCATCTTTCTTTTTGCCATTACGTTATCCAGGTGATTGGTCTCTCCCTCCTTTTTGCTTTTGCTATTGCTTTGGCGAGGCCTATTTCAAAAGTTCAAAAGTTGAAAACGTGTGGGACGCGTCCTACCGCTACCAGTCTCCAACTGGGAACTTAGCAATGAGCTTCGAGTTGCCATCATAATGTATGGGTCTTATCCACACCGTCATCTTTTTTCTTTCTTTTTTTTCGTATTATTTTAGAATATAAAACCAAAATCTAGGTAAATACAAGCTTCAAGTGGATCACACCACAGGAAGCAGTGATGATAATGATTTTCACGGTTGAAACTTTTCTAAGGCCTACTATGATGTTTATTTGCCATCCAACCTATTCATAAAGTTACAAAGACCTGGATGAAGAGAAAACACAAATATCAGCTCCATCCAAAACTTGTGTGGCCACCAGGAAGCTTTCAACGGTAAGAGTTTAATCCCCATTTGTAGTCCACCTCAATTTTGGACTTATAATCTAAAATGATACGAAAAAAAGGATGGACGGTGCGGATAAGATCCATACATCACGGTGGCCACTCAAAGCTCATGCACGTTCCTAGCCGGAGCCTGCGAGGTAGGATGCAATCCACGTCCGTCCTCGCCCACCAATATCATTGAAGAGTTGAGGGCCACACGCCATGTGGATACACTAATTGTTGATCTAGACCGTAGATTTGGTTCACTCCATTATAGCCCTCAGTTTGTATAGCCACGGATGTGATAGTTAAGGTCATCTGATAAAAACGATTACTCGGTAACAAGTTGTCCAATGTAAAATTCACCGGCTGGATTTCAAAATTAGTACTCCATTGACATCACTTTCACCCATTTGAATGACTTTTTTTTTTATATAACTTTACACTTGTTATAAATTTCATATTTGCTTATGTGATCATCGTGGACTTTATCAATGAACCCTATATTTGAAATGTATATTATAAAATTGAATTTTAAATATACTTATTTAGCATATCAAATATTCATTTTATTAGTAGTATACATCAAAATGACATTGTTTATTTCATTAATGGTGCTTAATTTGAACATTCCATTTTAAGCATATCCATTTTTAATTTTATATATATATATATATATATATATATATATATATATATCATTATTTGATTAAATAAAGTTGTTAGATTTAAACATCATTTTAAGTCATTTTTATTTTGCAATTAACTTGATATAAGAGGTTATTTCTAATGTCTAGAGCATGTATAACATTTCTTGGGGCAAGCACTTTCCCTGATGAAAATTTTATCTCAATATCTTCAATTCTCATTATTTTAGTGGATGGGTATTATCTATGTAGAATTCCATGTTATTCCTTACTACATTATAGGTCTTCGAAATGCTCTTATCATATATGATATTCCTAGTGGCTCTTATGTCCGTCCACCAATATTTTTTATTCTCCACCATCTTGGCCTAAAAAATTGCCACTACAAGCGATTTATTCACAAATTTTGACTTCCAATATTAACATTTTTTAAATAATGTTCATTTTTTTACGGATATAGCAATCATCCTTCCTACATTAGTCATTTTTTTAATTTTATTGGCTGGTTAACATAATTTAGCTTTCTCTTTTTGTCATTAATTGAAATTAATTTAACTAATGAGTTCTTGATTGCATTTGTAATTTTTCATTTTTCTTATTAAGGAATTTATTGTCCTTCTCAAATTGAGGATGTTAGATCAATTGTCCAAGTGACCTATCATTTTTTCACGGATAAAATTATTTCGATAATTCATTCATAAAACAATAATTTAAATATAATCTTTTTGACTTGAAAATTCTTATTTATTCATGTCGGATTAAATGATTTCATTGGCAATCAATTGAAATTTATGTAATTGTGCAAAAATTGACATATTATAACCATCTTAAATTCTAAGTAAATTTTTACTAATAATTTCTTATTATATACCTCCCATAGTTAGATACCTGATTATTAATACATTCCATAAATCTTTAGCAATCTCTACTTTGACATACAAGTCATATAATGGGTTCATAAGCACATTAAAAATATGAAAGTAACACATACAATCATCATCTATCTACTTTTAAATCAAGACATGTCAATCTTTGACTTCATTTTCAGTTAGATGCTCAGTTGGATCGAGTATAGTAAGGTACATTTCACTTAGTACATAAGGCGTGTTTGGCCAAACCAATTCCATGGGATTAGGTGGGATGGAATGGATTTTAAGGTAATGATGGTGGTGTCAGTGTTTGTCCCTTGATTCCATGGGTTTGGTATAGCCCATGGGATATACACTAGCCTGTTTGGACCGTCCTAAATGGATGGGTTTGCATCTACATTGCTTCTTGTGGTGTGCCCCACTCACTATTTTATATTTGACTTAAAATAGATTTATGGCTAAATATAAGCCGGTGAAAATGATGGACGGAGTGGATATCTCATTGATATCTTGGTGGGCCCCACATAGAGGTGAAAAATCACATCCTGGGATTGGGAAAATCCATGTTAGCCAAAGGGCAATGTTTACGAGGCGAGGTATATCCCACCATCCCAAACAGGGGATGGGATGAGATGGCGCAGGATAACCCTCCTAATCACAGGATAGCCCACATCCAGCGCCCGGCCAAACACACCCTAAGCGATCTTGAGTTGCTTCAACAGAAACTCAAAATTTTCCACCCATTATCAAGAATTCTTCTCATCAAAATGATTGTCTTACAAGATCAAGATTGACAAGAGTAACTATCACTAAAATTTCAAATACAAATTAAATTATCTTTAGTTTATTAGAATAAATGTTCAGTAGATAGCTAATTTAGAGAATTTTGACTGAAAATAGCGTTGTAATGTGTTTTTTAAAGACAATTTATACCTTCCAAATGTGTAAAAAGTTCTTACGTAACCTTGTATAGTCTATATTTCGACTTAATCCCTTGTATAGTCTATATCTCGACATAGTACCAAAATAGTATCTATCATTGGTTTGCGCCACCAAAAGGATAAAGTATCATCTTTCAACCTTATTCAAGAAACAAGAGTAACTCGAGAGAGAGAGAGAGAGAGAGAGAGAGAGAGAGAGAGAGAGAGAGTATTTTTATACTCTTCAAATAAGCTAAGGTTTAAGCTTCAGATGACCTTTGATAAATAACCATATATATATTAATAGAATTAATGTAGTGAACACATCCATACATCTCTTAGTAGATACATGTATGTATCATTATGAATGAATACATCTTTTGGTAGATATGTGTATATCATTATAAATGTACATTTACTTTATGGAGGATTCATATATACACATGTAGTTAAGAAACAAGATACATGTATGACATACATAGTGTATTTGAAACACATACAACATCACTTTCTTACCAACACAAGAGAGAGAGAGAGAGAGAAAAAAAAATAGTGCATTGTTTAAAATTTATTTCTTTAGAAAAATAAAATAAGTTAAATATAGATTGTTACATTTTAAAATTTAATATTATCTAAATTTGGTAGTTTCATCTGTTTTTCATTTTTCATTCGTTAATCTTTATTTTATTTTTTTATGTAAAATTGTTATTACCATAATATAAAATTACAACGGTATTTTCTTAATCATTTTGAGTATGTTATTTGGATGTTACATTGATAATAATCATTTTGTTAAACAAAAATTTATTATATAAAAATGTTGTCAGGATTTTAAATTTAAACTATAAGTGTGATCAAAATATACTGCAAATATAAGAGTTTTAAATCGAAATAAGGGTTTTTGTTTTCAAATTTTGATTTTATTAGTATATGTTTTAAATATTATACGACCCATCAAACCATTATTGACACGTATAAATATTTGTTCATCAGATTATGTTGATATATCTTGAAATTTGAGTTTATATTTATGTATGTGATCATTTCAAGATGATGTATGCACATAAATATTCGGATTGAAAGCGAATTACCTAATAACTGAATCGCTAAGGATATCCATAGTGATCCATTATGACAGGATGTAATTAAGCCACGTACCACTATGAGAGATGGAGCCCATGCAAAGCATGTTTGAAAGTTGTTTAATCAAGTACATAATCTATCGGGTCCCTATCTTTGATGACAATGTGCAGTTCAATCAAATCCCCTTACGTCGGGTCATTAACGATATTCTTGATGATTTGGTTACCAAACAAAATGCTTTCATACAAATTACGTCGGGTCATTAACGATATTGTTGATTAATGGCTTGATTCGCTTCTTGCACAACATAAGAGCATTATGTATGTCATGCTCCGAAATTTGATAATCGAGTTGGTCAGGCCCGAATCTGAATCCCAAGATGTGAGTTTATATTTAATTAGATATATTTTCAATTCACAAAATTTTCAAACATTTCCAAAGTAATTGGAGTCAAACTAAAGAAAAATAAAATTAAAACATTCATTAATAAAAAGTTTACTAATTTCATCATTCTAACTATCAATTAAATCTTTATTACAATAATTTTAAAATCAAACTATCCTAATGAACAAAAAGTAAAAATCCAACTACAACTAATCCTAATAATAGAAATTTAATTAGTAATATTGTCAAGTGCTTGTACTACTTCAACTCTACATTTGCAAAACAATCTACGAGGGTGTGAGCAACACGGCTTATATGGTTTCATTATTCCTAAATTAAAAATTCTACATTAAGATCAATAATAAATTCAATGAAATAAGCAGAATTAGTTAAAATAAATTGGTACGAATATCTCACGTTATCAACTTGAAATAACAAAATAAAATAACTCATCCTTATTCTTTTTGGACTTTACCAGAACAAAGCATCCGTCAATTAATATGATCATTTCAGGGCAGAATACACATAACAAATTTATGATCCTTTTAAAACAAAGCACTTATAAAATATATGGTTCTTTCAGGGCAGAGCACACATAACTTAAATTTATTTTAAAGCATATAATAATAACCGAATAGATTCATTCTTTAACACGTAACGATAACAACTGAATTAAGTATACAACATGTAATAATAATTAAATAAATTCAATGTAATAATAATCCAATCAACTTTAACTTCAACATGTAACAATAATCAATTTAAATTTAGTCTATCATATGTAACAAGAATCAAACATATTAAGTCTACTATATGCAATAATATGTAAATTAAATCAATCTACATGCTAACATAGTGTAAATGTATGGTTTCAACCAAAGATATTACCTACCTAGTTAGATGTGGATGATAAGATAAATGGTTGTTTCTCTACTACGGTTAAAATCTTGGACCATCCAACTTCAACAAGCTTGATCTAACTTAACTATCTTAAACGGATTAGATATTGTTTTATTTAATGCAGAATCGATGAAGAAAATCTATCAAAAAATCAACACAATAAGTTACAATTGACTTAACTAGGATTTTTTATTTCAAAATGTTTAGAAGACTGACTCATTGAATCAACTCAATGAGTCACCATGGCGGTGCAAGAAGTGTAACTAGTATGTGGTGTAAATGAAGGAAGATTATGATGTAACCGTTTCTACGTGTATGACTGATATTAAAATATTTCTTAATTCTCTTCACTGGTTGATAATGAGAGGTTTGTTGGGGGACCACGGAAGCACACAAAGATTAATCAAGCAAAGTATTCTAATCACATAATCAATTACAATCACAAAGACTCCGAATTTAACGGGGAAAAATCCTTACGAAAAAAAACCACGGCACAAAGCAACAAATATCATTATAAAAGCAGAAATTACAAGAGAGAGAATGCTCGATTCGAACAAGCCTCGAATATCCCCTTACAAGCCCTTAAAAACCCTAGGAACAAATTCAAAAGCTCTAAGATACACTTCAATCTCGATTACACCCCTATGTATGGCCTTAGGAAGAATCATTATCGAAATCAAAAACAAATTCCGCAGATACGCAACTTTGCGTATCTTTATGCATTCGTTTGATGGAACTTAGATGGGACTTTGATGGCATCAAACAATCTTCAATGTCATCGAATAGTCTTTAATTGCATCGAACTAACTCCAAAAAGTTCCAGCAACTAAACATCATAATTCCAGATTTTCACAATGACATCAAGCAAGACTTCGATGCCATCGAACAGCCTTCGATGTTATCGAACTTCCTTCGATAGCATTAAACAGGACACCCAAAGTGTCCAACAACCAACAGGGAAATTTTCGATATTATGTCATCGAGCAACCTTGGATGGCATCGACCAGCCTTTGATGACATCGAATATGGCACTTAAAGTGTTTAGCGACCAACTTGATAAATTCTATATTTTATCGATAGGATCGAGTTGACTTCAATGGCATCGAATTGTCATCGACAGGTATGTTAACTTACAGATTTAAGACATTAATCAACACTCTACACCATATCTTCAATCGCCATTTTTTATAGTTCATTTTCTCACATGTCTAATTTCGCCATGCATCATAGCTCCATCATTACTTCTTGTGTACACTTCATCTTCTGTTATGCCTTCGCCAAGCCTAAAGAAGGCATCAAACTAACTCCAAAAAGTTCCAACAACTAAACATCATAATTCCAGATTTTCACAATGACATCGAGCAAGACTTCGATGTCATCGAATAGCCTTCGATGTCATCGAACTTCCTTCAATAGCATTGAACAGGACACCCATAGTGTCTAGCAACCAACGGGGAAAATTTCGATATTAGTCATCGAGCAACGTTGGATGGCATCGACCAGCCTTTGATGACATCAAATATGACACCTAAAGTGTTCAGCGACCAACTCGATAAATTCCATATTTTATCGATAGCATCGAGTCGACTTTGATGACATCAAATCTACTCGATGACATCAAATTGTCATCGACAAGCATGTTAACTTACAAATTTAAGACATCAATCAACAATCTACACCATGTCTTCAATCACCATTTTTTGTAGTTCCTTTTCTCTCATCTTAATTTTGCCTTGCATCATAGTTGCACCATTGCTTCTTGTCAGGCCTGTATTTGTTCACTACCCCAAGTGTAGGGTCACGATGTAGTAATAATCTCTATAAGACCAGGGTCGAATCCACAGGGACTGAACCTTGTACGTATTCTGAAAGTAACTAGAACTAAAACTAGAAGAAGATGTAATCTAAATCAGGAAAATTTAAGAGAATAATGGTGAATTGTTAAACTAAAACTTGTAAAATTCAAAGGTGGGAAATTAGGTTTTTTAAGGATCCACTTGTAGAGATTAAGGAGATCTATGCTTAATTCATAAACACAACTGGAATCAGAGTCCCATCTTCATCCAATTGGAAGATAATTCATTAAAATTCAAATCTGAACTTCCTTTGATCCAGTTTTCAATAAACGAGAGATATGAGAATTAGAATTGATTCCATCACAAGACCATGCCTATGAGACAAAGCAAACAACAAAATTTAACCAATCCACAACTAATCTGAGAGAATTATGAGCGTTAAGAAGGGTTTCATTATCCAACCATGTCCATGGGACGATGATGAACAATAGGGTTCCTAATTTCATAATCATAATAATGAGAAAAACATGCTCACAACTATTGCAGATCCATTGTAATTTAAGTCACAACAAACCATTAAAAACTAAAAGCATTCCTTGTAATCAAACCAAAATTAAAGAGAGTTCAACTTAACATGAATTAAAACCATAGAAAGGATCCCATCACGCTACAAGCTTCACCTCTTGGCCCTAGCTAAGAGGTTTAGCTCATCATAGACATGATGATCTAAAGTCTCAGGAAAACATCAAAGGAAAAGGAAACTGAAGAAGAAAGGAGGAGAAGCAAACTCCAAGCCGTCCCGCGTCCACCTTCTCTCTTTGCTCTTCTCTACTCTTCCACATCCCAGGAATGGCTTTTTTCTCTCTTTCTTCTCCTTTTATAGCCAAAAGGGCGGTGGCTGGAAGTCGGTGGAGAATGGAGTCAATTGCTGCGTGCATAGCAAGAGGGCTTTCGTAGTGAAACCACGTGCGTAGCGACACACAGAAGCAGCTGCATTTGGATGCAAGTTTTGGCCAGAAGATCATCCCATAAACTGATTTGGCTCCATGATTGGGGTCAAGACCCCCTTTTTAAGCTTTTGGACGGTTCAGATCATCGATCCGACTGTGATCGTGGTCGTACAACTGCCCGAAAATCCCAGTTTTCTCGGACGTGCGTAACCTTACACAGGGAGTTGCGCTAAGCTCTCGGTGGGCCCCACAGTGGTGTTTTTAGAGAAATTCACCCCATCCATTGGATTCTTGGTGAGATTTCGGTCGAAAATGGGTGGTTTTGGTTGAGTTTTGGTGCGGCCCACTATATTAAATCATGCTGCCGTTCATCCTGCATTTGATCGTGATTTGCTTGTGTGTGCGTGCATGACAACAGATGGGCTCCATGGGTACGGTCGGCGCCCCCTGGATCGAATGGATGGTCCAGATCGTCTATGTGGGCCTTGATGGTGGCCCATAACATCCCTCCAGCGGACGTCCTCCATTTGTTTTCGCAGCGAAAATTGACTTTCCAAATCCGGTGTGGTTCAGCGCCTTCGACCAGCCTAACTTGATTCGGTGCACCTCTGGTACACATGAGTGTGATATTCGCACTTGTAAGTGGGGTCCACCATGATGTTTTCTAGGAAATCCACACCATCCATTTAGTTTCCCATCCAAATTAAGGAGTTGAGACCAAATTTGAAGCATATCCAGATATCAGGTTGGCCCCAAATCAATGATTTAGTGGATGATTTGTCTGTTGGGCCACTCCACAAAGATCCAATGGCTGAAATTTTACATGTACGGTTACTTTGTGATCCTTAGGCCAAATATAAAGTTTCGAGCTAAACGGATGGTGGGAACCATGTGATCTTGCATTAGGGACAATTTTTAGGCCTCTTTATAGTTAATCACTTCATTTTCTCGGAACTTTGCCATGTAAATCTTTCAATCCCAGTCTCCTAAGATCCGTCCCTTGCCTTGGTGATTCTTGAGCATCAAATCCATGCTTTTAGTACCATTTTCAATACAAGCTCTTAAATTCACCTTGCAACAAAAACATGATTAAAATAAAATGTTAAGTATTATCATATATGTAAAACCAAATAATAACTGGGGTCTAATATGCAATATTTGACCCTCAACAGTGCCCTAGTATCTCGTCGTTCCGTAGGATCCTGTAGCCCTCCTAGTCGAAATCGTGCGACCCGCGACCTGTAGATATCATTTATGCGTGACCTTAAGTCACAGCCTATAAACCCGAGTCGGCTCAACTAAAGACTTATGCCATTGCGACCGTGCCGTCGCCGCAGTTCCAATGCTGCGTCTCGTGTGCCAATGCGACACTTAAATTGTGAGATATGCCCCGTGCTTTATTCCAACCGTAGACCGCACGGTGCGGGACCCAGTTATTTCTAGAGAGCACCATTCCCTAGGACTATCACGAGGGTGATGTCATCATCCCATGCTTGCTAGGTAATGATGGCCTCTCTTCCACATGAGTCATCATTACCTTTCACCTCTTACATGTAATGATGCCCTCTCTTCCCCAAACTAATCATAGGCTTACAAACCCATCATTACACCACTACATCTCCCTCCCTCTCTCTTTCTTTCCTCATTCCTCCATTTGGAAGCCCTTGGACGTCCTAACCCATCTCCAAAAATCCAGCTATCTCCACTCTCTACACCTCCCAATCCAACCCTCCTAAAGCCATCTCAACCATAGAAATCCCTTCCTTTGGAGCTCTAGGACCCTAAGGTGGAAGAAGAAGTTGAAAATCCAAGGTGGGTGCATGTTTAGGACTAGATTTTCCTTTTCCCTTCATAGATCTTTGGTTTTTCTTGCATAGGAGTATGTAGGACCTACCAACCAATGGTGGAGATCTTACTTGATCCCTTGGATGTGGCCAATTACCCATCCTTGTTGCATGCATGATCCATGATGAGGCCATTCTCCATGGACCCCATCATGATATTTTATTTAAATCCATGTTATTGATGGGCCATCTAGACACTTGATTTGTGGTGGGGATGACATCCCCCACCTTGATTTACTGATTTGAGGGCCCACCCAATCATGGGACCCATCTTGATGAATGTATGATGTATGTTGTAGATCTTAGAGGGGCCCATAGTGGCGGGGCCACTCCATCATACGTCTATCCCTCCTTCTCTCTCTCTCTTGATCCTTTGCATAATGGCCCACCCGATGCATGTTGCTGTCCGAACATGGGATGCCCACGCATCCAGATTTTTGGGGTCACCTTGCTGCCCATTTTCGGGCCAATCTGGATGAGGGAAAACAGAAGGATCAACCTGATCTTCTGGATGGGTGGCCCACCCACGTGGACCCCTTGCATGATGTACGTATTTTATTCACGCCGTCCACGAGATGGGCCCACCTTACTGGACTGTCCAACGGACGGGCTTGCTGTCTATCCGTCTGGACATGCCTGCATGAAGGAAAACATAAACATCAGCTTGATATCCCAAGCTATGGTGGGCCACACGTGTGGACCCACCTTGATGTATGGGTTTCATCCTCACCATCCAGCTACTAGACGATGGGACTCCACCACGATATATGTATTTTATTCCACACCGTCCGTCCATTTTCTAGACGTGGGACCCACCCTACACGTGCTGCACGTGTGGGGGGTGGGGCCCACCTGGAGATATGTGTTGTATCTGCACCGTCCATCCCTGGCGGTGTGACCCTTGATGATGCATGTGTTGTATATCCATACCGTTTAGACAGCTGGATGGTGGGGCTAGCTGTGATATATGTGTTATATACACACAGTCCATCTATGGGGGCCACATGATGTATGTGTTTTGGACGTGGGCCCACCATGCTGTACGTGTATATCCATGCTATCTAGTCCACTGGACGTGGGCCCACCATGTTGTACCTGTTTCATCCATGCCGTCCAGTCCACTGTACGTGGACCCCACCATAACATATGTGCTTTATCCACGCCGTTCACTGTGATGTATTTGATCCTCACCATCCAGCAATCTGGGACGGTGGGATCCACCATAATGTGTGCATTGTATATCCAGCTGGTGGGCCCATTTTGTGATGCATAAGGCCCACCTTGATGTGTGTATTGTAAGCACACTGTCCATCTAATTTTCTGGACCATAAGGCTGACCTGTGAGGCCGCCTTGATGTATTTCCTACACATGTTGATCATTTATTTTGTTGGATCATGGGTTGTCCCACAAGGCCCACTATGATGTATGTATCACACACACCATCCTCCCATTGTGCCTAGAGCATGTGCTGTTTCATGAGGCCCAGTTGTGATGTGTATGAGGCCCAAAGTGATGTATATGAGGCCCAATGAGATTTATGTGAGGCCCTTATGATGAGGCCCAAAGTGATGTATATCAGGCCCACGAGATGAGGCCCAATGAGATGTATATAAGGCCCTTGTGTGAGGCCCATATGATGACGCCCAATGTGATATATGAGAGGCCCATGTGGTGAGGCTATTACAATATGTGAGCCCACCATGATGTATATAGTAATGTCTATGATGCATATAATTATGTCTATGATGCCCATCAATTTCCTAGCTAGTACAAGGCCATGGGCCCCCATTATAAGATAGGCTCTAAATGGGTCATGCCTTGGGAGCAATGAAGGTTAAATGTCCACATTGTAAGCCTCCCGAAGGCCTATTGCTAAGCCCATTACCTTAGGAGCAATGATGGTTAAAGGTCCACATTATAACCTCCCTAGGCCCATCCTTAAGCCCATTCTCATCTTCCCCTAGTGGGTTAACCCAAACCTTTGGGCCCCCATCGATATTACCATAACCCATCTCATCTTATTGGGCTAAACCCAAATTAGTGGGCCCCCATTGATGCTATGTAACATCCTGGATTTTAACTATTTTGGATTTCCAAAAATTCTTAAATTTTTTTAATGTAATTAACTTATATTATCACTTACTGACCATTGACACTCAATGTTAGTTTATACATGGGTGATACTAGTGAAGAACCGCACAAGTCTGATTAATCAATCGTAGGAAGCCAACGAATCTGGCCGATCACTTGAAAGTTTAGCCCCATGATTTACTCACGTAGGGCCCAAATCCAACCGACCCATCGCTAACTAATCAAGACAATCATAACTAAATTAAAGATCTAATCGAAGCCGAGTCAGATAAGGCCCGGATCTTGACTAATAGACCAAATCAACTCCGTTACTCTTTTAGCCTAAAATTGACGATTTAGAGTAAACATGACCAAATCTCCACTTTCACTACTTATAAATAGGCCACATTATGAACATAGTTAATCTAAACCCTAATCATTGCCCACGAGAAATCTCAAGACCTAATTCATTCCAGAAATGCTCAGATTTTCTAAACAAGCTCTCGACCGCTTGTTGTTGGGCCACTAGTTCCAAAACTATAGAATAATGTCCGTCTTACTAGGCTTGACGTCTATCACGGGAGTCAGACCTGGGTACTGTCCAGTACCGCTCAACTTGAGGCAAAGGACGAGTGCATGAGAAGTGCAAATACCCTAAAGGAATGAGCTGAAACTTAAGTGAATTGGGTCATCCACTCTTATGCAAAGTTGAGGATTTCGGACCATCGGTTTACGACCAAACTTCACCCGTGGAGTAAGGATATTTTGTAACGCCCTGAAAATCGGGGGCCGAGTAGTAACTCAACTCCCGAGTTATAAAATATCACTTATGCAACATATATGCTTATGATTAAATGTTGTCTGTGTTAGTACATTAATCACGAGTGAGATTATACCAAAATAGTAATTCATACTCCAAATCAATTTATACAACACAAGCGAAAAACTGAAAAATGTATATAAACGTATATGAGCCTAAAAGGATCACTATCGGTCTCCAGAGTATGAACACATCATTGAGTCACCATATACATGTAATAATTCAAGAGTCAAAATGTCAAAAATAGTTCCACTACAATGATAAGCACTGTAGCCCCGTCGATCAGGACAGCCTAAGCAAAACCGCTGAAGAACTGCATATACGAGAATGCATCCTGATCACCATCGTAATCAAGCTCCGCCTCCTGAGTCGCATCATCATCTGCAACTAAGATAGAGTCTGGTGGGTGTTTAGAACACCATCCCAGAACGTGGGAGCGAGTGATCAACTCAGTGGAATCATAGAGCAAAGGTTAACATGTTATCAACTCAGTCAAGTAGTAATGCTAAAGCAGACATATCAGACATTCCTAGATACTCTTATTAATGTAAGGATGAAATGTATTCATGATGTATGCCTCGCCTACACTCCCTCGTGCGACACCATCTTACGGTCGTAGCATCCTTTCTTACCTTTGTGCTCTTCAACACGGGGCACATGCAGTGCGATGTTATAAGCGTGATTACCAAGTTCTTATTAGTCCTTTTCATATAGCAAGATTTGGGAAACTAAGGTACCTCCCTTATATCATTTTCCAAACAATGATCCATTCTAGGGTCGTCAGTCCCAGCAATTCTCATACGATGTTACGGTTTTAGGTCACTACAAAAGGGCTTATCGCCTCGATACAGTGTAGTCCTAGTTTATACTCTAGTTGCTACGGAAAGTCTAGTCATCTCAATGTAGGGTCAGAGTATGCTCGAGGTCACTACAAAGGGCTCGTCACCTTATCAGTGTAGGCCGACAGCTCGAATACAGTGTCCCATACCACTGTATTCGGCTCACGAGACGGTGTTGCTCACTGGTCACTACGGGTGGACTCATCGCCCCGGTGTAGGCCGATAGCTCGACCACAGTATCCCATACTACCATGTCCGGCTCATGAGTCTTAGTGGATAGAGGTACCAAGGTTAACGGGGTTTCCACTGGTGAGTTTGGTACCTTAGGTTTAAGCAGGAGTGTCCAACCATGTTGAACATACATTAGGTCAATCGGGTTACTTGACGAGCCCAACTAGTACGAGCGCACAACGAGTTGATCGACATGAAGTGTGTAATCATTCCATGTGGCCTAACCACTATCGATAACTCTAGTACGGATCGAGTTCGTCAAACACGTCCTACGTGGTGAATAAATCTCAGCCACGAACTCAAAGCCTGTTACCGATTGCCTGGATTATAACATAGCCCCAATCACATTCAATACTTAACCAGTAAGCATGTGGAGTAGTCAGAGTAGAATTAACCAAGTAGTTCAAACATGTTAACAAGCATGTTATAAAATATAACTTAAACAGGAAATCCAAACACATACATTTCATAAGTAAGCGATTAAACTAACTAAGGTAGTTGAGAATCCTATCTCACACCCACCCAAAGCACATTTACTAAGTACTTACTTATACAAGCATTTTTACAAACGCTAGACTACACGTATTAACATACATAACGTATTTTGGCCAAAACATGTATTAGGGCGAATCCTTTCGCCGAGGAGTTGTTACACATATAACTAGCATATACATACAGTAGTTAGTCATGGAAAACATACTTTCATATTTGATACGTATACGGTATTTTCTACAAATACACAGAATACGCTAAACTCCATAAATTTCATATATAACTAAAATGCAAAACAAACATCGTATTTTGTATGTGAAATAACATCCACATCAGGAATCTATCATTATCCGACATTGAAAGCTTTAAAAACCATAACCTATATGTCTATAGTCCGCACCTTACACTGATAAACGCGTAATGGAGTCGTTTTAGACGTTCAGTCTTTGTCAACGGTGGATTTACAACCTATAGCATGAGTTAGGTTAGCCATTTCATAATTAGCACTATCAGAAACCCTAAGCAAAATTAGGGTTAGGTTTCCTTACCCAAGTGTAACGTCGAAATTGCCGGAATACCGATGCAGGTAGGGTAGCTAAGTGCGTGAAACAACGGGATCGAATCCCAGGAAGAATCCCCACTTTTCTCTCTCTCTTTTCTTTCTTCTCATTCTTAGGGTTTAGAAAATTCGTATGAAGTGAGAACGAGAGGGTTTAAAGTCCTTATATAGGCCCGGAACTGATGGGAATGACCCCAGGGCCAAGGTATACTTAGGTTATGTCCAAAGAGCATCTGTTTCAGCTCAACGGAGCACTTCCGGATCCCCCCCTTGAGCCTAAGGTCAGACTTAAGCTCCCTTATGTTGGATCTATGTCAAGCTGAGTTTTCAGTCCGATCGTTACAGATCGCCCGTGGCGGACCAGTTTTAGTTCAATGGCCCACGATCACCGATCAGGGCCACAAGTACACTAACCTATGTATGAAATTTCTCCTGATCTGAGGGTGTATTTGGGTCAGATTTTGACGGTCAAAATCCTTATATTTGGACCTACAAGTGAACAACTCAGTTTACTTAAGTTTGAGTTTATTTCCTAACGATATTCGCTTTTCTTACACACTTCGCTCTGGGCTCAAGCGAATAGCTTTGGGATACTGTCTGGACTTGATTTTGAGGTGGTTGTCAAGTCCAGCAAGACGGTCTTAATTATATAATTTCGTAGTAATCAAACTTTCGACGTGCGGTCCAGGTCCGATACGAAGTTTCAATGTGCTCCCGAGGGTAACTGGGTAATAAGATTGATCCTAGATTTCAGGGTAATGTAGCATCAATGATTCTACAAGTTTTGAGTCTTACAGTTCATATTTAAAGTGGATCAAGTGAATTTCGCAGCTAATCTAGTTTAACACCTAGTTAAACTTGTCTAATTTCTAAAGGATTTGGTCCTGAGTAATTTCTGCCTGAGGTGGTACTTAGGTCTTTGTACAGAATTTTCTGAGTTGTTACATATTTCCCTGCTCATATCGTATAGTCGCAGCCCTGATTGACTATTGGTGATCGTTGAACAGACTTCTAATCATATCTATCGATCGACGCATCCAAATGGCGGGCCGATCATATACATACGTAGATCATCATTAGGGCTAACTATCCTACAGTGTATATCAATATGTACACCCCATAGTGGGCCCTAGAGCTTAGAAAGACCCTCTCATAGGTCTAGTATACTAAAAACCTAGCCCTTGGGGCCATTACACCAAATCTGGTATTATAAAAAGGATTCATTTAGGCACCCCCTCTCCCCATACGATTTTACCCTAGAGAAAAGAAGAGAGAAAAGGCAGAGAGGAGAGAAAAAGGAGAAGGAAGAGAGGAAGAAGAGAGCGAAGGAGGGTGTTATTAGTGGAGGAGCTAAGGAAACTTGGAACCTTAGCAAATCTCCTTCCTTTCTCCCACATCTACAACTCCAAGCTCCATTTCCAACTGATTGGGGAGGTAAGCACCCATATTTTTGTAATATTTTGTGTTGAGCTAGGAGTTGCATGTAACCCTAACATGCAAGTTCATTTGACTCAGGATCTCTACGAATCCACTGCGAGTTTGGCAACCCTAAATAGTTTCCTAGAGTTCTCAACGATTCATAGGTGCGGACTATTATTCCTAGGTGGCCTAGCACCAATTTTAGTATGAATCTAATGATTATGTTTGATTAGGTGATGTATTGGATAATTTAGAGAAAACTTAGGAAAGACCTCACCTTTGATCTTCTCAATCAACATGGAATGTTATGGAATGTTTGTTGTCTCTCACATGATTGGGTATGTATTTGATGATTGCATGTTCATGTCTCGATTGATCCTTATATAATGTTTTCCTTATAGGATGTGTGATGCATTAACCCTTGTACATGTTTGTGCTATGAGATATATGAGATTCTTAGTTTCCTCACTAACCCACACAACACACATGCACATTTAGTATTGTTAGTAGTTACATTTATATCAAATTCTAAATTTATATGTTTAACGCATGATTAGACGACACCATTTGTATAAGATGATAATTCCTAATTTGTTGAAGTACTATTGGATACCATCGAATCCCTAGGTTGGTCAGGAAACCGAGGTGAGAGAAGGTGGTCCCGTTGGTAGGACTACCCTGAGGCTAAACCCGTGGAATTGGGCAGGTGCGTATGGGCGACAATAGTTGGACTATATAGGTCGCTTGTACCCGATGTTGTCTGTCACGTGCTCACCTGAACTCGTACGGTCTAGTCTACTCACTGACCAACTATGTTTGTTAACCCTGTCTGTTTACGCCTGTATGGAACTTGAAACACCCTTCAACCATTGGAACCCATTGATAACCGATTGAAACCGATCCACTGACTCGATAGCCAGGCATGGTAGAATGGGACACTATGTCTAAGCTGTCGGCCTACACTGGGGTGACGAGCCTCCTCATAGTGACCGTGAACGATCCCACTCAGCATTCCTTATGTGCTCGAAGTCAAGGATGGGGAAACTCGACTGGATCAAGGATCGTGGGGTCTTGGCCTCACACGTAGGGGAGCCTTGGCCTCACAACCAGTTTAAGGCATTGACATCTGGGGTGTACTAGTTTTCCAAATCTGCTATTTGAATAGACTTAATTAAAAACCTGGCTAACATGATCATGACCGCATCGCATTAGTTGGGTTGGCGACTCGGTAGTTGAGGTCGCGATGAGGGAGTGCTGATCATACGCGATCGTTAGATGGAGTCACTCGAGGGAGTGTTGTTGCGAGGGTATGCATCATATCATTTATCATGCACCTGCATTAATAAGATTAGTTAGGTGTTTATGAATGTTTGCCTTTCATTAAATCCATAATATAATTGATGTTTGTTACAACTTAAGACTAATAGCACCCACTGAGTTGATCACTTACTCCCACTCTAGGACGGTGTTTTAAAACACTAACCAGACTCTTCAGTAGTTGTAAGTGAAGCTGAGTACAAGGAGCCTTTCAGCGCGAGCTTGGATGAGGAGGATGAGCTGTCCTACTTCCAGCTGATGGACGGTCTCTCATCAGCTTAATGGATGGGTTTGGATCGTTTAGTGGTGGACTCAGTGCACTATTCTTTTGGACTTGTCATTCTTTTGTGATTTTGTTGGGCAACTCCTTGTACGACCCATTTACATTCTTTTAGACTTGTATATATTTAACCTCTCACTTCAGTAGACTAGTTGTGATTGTGTTCCATGTTCTAAGTAATTCCATGTCGCGCATTTAAACCTGATTAAATGCAATTTAGTTAAAAAATTAGTTATAAGTGATACCCGGGAACTTGGGAGTCAAGTGTATGCATGACCCCCAATTTTCAAGGCGTTACAAAATGGTATCAGAGCAATAGTTTGGAATCAATTGGGCCATGGGTCATGAACTCACTAACGCGTCCGCTGACTTGAGAGGAAACACAATAGAAAACACGCGAATGCTAGGAACCACCCCAGTCTCTGAACTGACACTCCTAGAAGGAAGGTAAGACTCCCAGAGTGTTAGGGTTGGGTAACGAGAGTAAGTAGTGACGCTAGGAAATAGGTCCGAGAGGCTTACAGTACCTTAGCTCGTTGACAGGAACCAATTGGAATTGAACAATTGGACGGTCGAACTTGTCGTCTTAGACCAAGTGAGCTAATCCCGGGCCAAACTTGATAGTTCCGACCCATTCGGGGATAAATACGTAGGAACGAACAAAAATTTACCAGAAATAGTGGAAATGCAGGAAAATCAGATTTTTAGCCTCTAACCGGAAGGAATTTCGTGAAATATATAAGTTCATTGCGTAGATCAGCTTCTCCTACCCCAAAATCATATATGGCACATCTTGGGGGGCTTTAACGATGCCTGAGAAATCAAAAAACAAAGGGGACCTTACCTGGAAAAACAGCAGGTGGGTGTGACCACGCCCAACTTGCGCAGCCCATGCCCAACCCTCCAGCGAGTCGGCGTGACCACGCTCAGCGGAGCATTGACTCCACCGGAAATTCTTGCAAATTTGGGTTGACTTTAAAACTTCATATCTCCTTCGTTACAACTCCGATTTAGGTGATTTAAAAGCTAGATTGAATCTTGATGAATCTAGTTTTATATAAAAAAAAAAAATAAAAATAAAAACTATAAGATAGTTAAAATTAAGATGTTTTTCCAACTGTCCAAAAATTATAAATTTCGGACAGCTATTGCTCTTAGAATTTTAATAATTTATTTACAACTTCAAATGATTTGAAATTTTGTGAGATGACTTTAAACTTAGTGATGAAACATTGTAAAAAATTTTTAAAATAATTCAGTTACTGAAAGTACAAGAAACTTGACAAGAAATAGAGACATTTTGTAATCATAAAAAAAAATCGTTAATTTCAGACAAATGTCACTTCTAGAGTTTTAATAATTTTTCTATAACTCAAAATGAGATGAAATTTTGTAATATGTGAGTAAACTTACTGATAACTTACTATAAAAATTTAGAAATTAATTTAGTTTCTATAAGTATGAAAGACATTACAAGAAATAGAGGTGTTTTAGAAACAAATAGAAAATCATTGGTATTGGATGGCTAATACTTCTAGAATTTTTATAATTTTTTTTATGAAGCTTGAAATAAAATAAAATTTTATAGGATAAAATTTAAATTAGTAATGAATCACTATAAAAATTATAACAAAAATAATTTAGCAGTTAAAAGTGGCAAGGGTTTACTTTCAAATAGCACTTGAATTGAACTAGATGAAGCAAAAATCCATCATCCATGGGATTCGTAATCCCATCTCACACTTTTCAACACAAGGCTCATTTTCCAAAGTCTAGAAAGTTAATTTTAATCCCATCTAAACTCCTTCCAAACATGTCATTTCCTATTTCAAAGTGGGATTAGTAATGCAATCCCATTTCATACCACTTAATACCACTGTCCAAACACATTGGGAGAATCCAGGGGGTTCTGAATCCAGCGGGTTCTAATTCCACTGACCAAATAGGCCCTTAGGGGGTGTTTATCATATGGTAGTTGATAGGATTAGGTGCGATGAAATTGCATTTGGTTTGTGTAACTACATCCAACATTTAAAGAGGATGGAAAGGGTGAGATTAGGTGGGATGGAATTGCATTTAGTTCCATGAAATTACATTTGATCCCATGCATGAATTCCATGGATTTTGAAATCTACTACACATGTAGGCCCCTCATTGAGGCATGCGTTAACCATGCCATCCATCCATAAACACCATTTACATGTGACATTCTGATTATATGCGTGTACAAATGAACGACATCCGTTGTGAATTTGGTCTGTTGATTACAAATTCAATGGTCCACCAAACATGATTTAGCTTAATCCGGTGTTTTCCGTGGCAATTTTTTTTAAATCCCAAATATAGGATCGGATGGCTGCAATACCATGGTATTTCTAGACATGTAATCATTGTGAAATAATGATGTTAATCCCATCTAATACAATTCAACACCATTCAATTCCACTAACCAAACAGGCCCTTAGGCTTCCAAATCCCACCCTATTTCCTCCCTATTCCACTCACCTCTCTCAAATCCAAGGGCTTTTTGGGGCTAATGTCATGTATGGATTGTCTCTATGCCGTTCATTTAGTTTTTCCAAATTATTTTAGGGTATGAACCAGATAAATAGACGACTGAAGTGAACCACACAATGAGGACTGAAGTCCCACCACTAAAAACATTTTGAGGTATATGTGAAAAATGGTATGTCAAAGAATGCACTCTACATGTTCCATAATATGGGGAGGTGTGGATGAGGCCTATTTTGAGATCTTGTAACAGTCTCTTCAATAATTTGGTTAGGAGCCGTGAAGCCCGTGTAGTGATTCATGTGTATGATCAGATAATTTGAGTTGGGATCATGCCTGATCTTTTCACTTTTACAATGATGGTGAATGTTTGCTTTAAGAATAGGATGATGCATAGGGCAGCTGAGTTTGTTGCAGAGTTCTGCTGCATATTTGAGATACAATAGGACCTCATTTACGAGATCAGTAAGCATAGTTTTGCTGCATTTTTTTCCTCTTTTTTTTTTTTTTTTGCGAGCCTCTTGTTTTCTGCCCTTCTCCACTTAGTTAGTCAATTCTCAAACCCTACTCCTGATAACCATAGGATTGAAATCGTAACATAAAGATACAATCTTAGGCCATTGAAAACCTTTCTGGGATAATCGTTTGACCTAGGCATAGATAAAGATTTATTGATAACTAATTTGAACATGAACTAAAACGAGAACTCCCTTTAACAAAAATTCGAATGATAACCTCAAAAATAGGAGATTTTAGCATTTCAATGATATGAGGTATTCCCTAAACATTTAGGTCGATCGAACTACGGAATTACGAGACCATATACTTGTAAAACAATCGCGGCTTGACCCAATTCTCAATCTTGGGTGACTACCAAAGGACTCACTGCTTTGACCGAGCAGAAGACCAGGATCCATTAGGATTATGAAGGGATACAATGAGTTGTCTACCCTGGCCAGGTGGACAATCGACGTATAAGATCAAAGCCTACCACAACTGTCTTTCCGTACTAACCCAATCATAAAGAGTAGAATATACCACCCTTAGGTAAACTTTATCATCAAACACTTAGCACGATAATGATGATTTTGACATTTGTTTTCAAACCTCAAAGGTGAAAACTTAAGGGGGGTAGATCACAATGAGCTAGGCTAGTGTATTTATTATATACCCTAAAACGTATATAAACCCAAAACCAACAAACTTAAGCAAATAAAATGATAATATCTTTACTTATTACCTTAGGCAATTTCGGGGACGAAATTATTTTTAAGAGGGGTAGATTATAACATCCTGGATTTTCACTATTTTGAATTTTCAAAAATCCTTAAAATTTTTTTAAATGTAATTAACTTATATTATCACTTACTGACCATTAATACTCAATGTTAGTTTATACACAGGTGATATCAGTGAAGAATCGCACAAGTCCGATTAATCAACCATAGGAAGCCAACGAATCTGCCCGATCACTTAAACATCAAGTTTAACCTTATGATTTACTCATGTAGGGCCCAAATCCAACCGACCCATCACTAACTAATCAAGATAATCATAATTAAATTAAAGATCTAATCGAAGATGAGTCAGATAAGGCCTGGATCTTGACTAATAAACCAAATCAACACCGTTACTCTTTTAGCCTAAAACCGACGGTCTAGAGTAAACATGACCAAATCTCCAGTTTCACTACCTATAAATAGGCAACACTATGAACATAGTTAATCTAAACCCTAATCACTGCCCACGAGAAATCTCAAGACCTAATTCATTCCAGAAATGCCCAAATTTTCTAAACAAGCTCTAGATCGCTTGTTGTTAGGCCACTAGTTCCAAAACTATAGAATAATGTCTGTCTTACTAGGCTTGACGTCCATCGCGGGAGTCAGACCTGGGTACTGTCGATCGACGCATACAAATGGCGGGCCGATCATATACATACGTAGATCATCATTAGGGCTAACTATCCTATGGTATATATTAATATGTACACCCCATAGTGGGCCCTAGAGCTTAGAAAGAACCTCTCATAGGTCTAGTATAGTATAAACTAGCCCTTGGGGCCATTACACCAAATCTGGCATTATAAAAAGGATTCATTTGGGCACCCCCTCTCCCCATACGATTTTGCCCTAGAGAAAAGAAGAGAGAAAAGGGAGAGAGGAGAGAAAAAGGAGAAGGAAGAGAGGAAGAAGAGAGCGAAGGAGGGTGTTATTGGTGGAGGAGCCAAAGAAACTTGTAACCTTAGCAAATCTCCTTCCTTCCTCCCACATCCACAACTCCAAGCTCCATTTCCAACTGATTGGAGATGTAAGCACCCATCTTTTTGTAATCTTTTGTATTGAGCTATGATTTGCATGTAACCATGACATGCAAGTTCATTTGACTTGGGATCTCTACGAATCCACCGCTAGTTTGGCAACCCTAGATCATTTCTTAGAGCTCTCAACGATTCATAGGTGCAAACTATTATTCCTAGGTGGCCTAGCACTAATTTTAGTATGAATCTAATGATTATGTTTGATTGGGTGATGTATTGGATAATCTAGAGAAAACCTTGGAAAGACCTCATCTTTGATCTTCTCAATCAACGTGGAATGTTATAGAATGTTTGTTGTCTCTCACATGATTGGGTATGTATTTGAAGATTGCATGTTCATGTCTTGATTGATTCTTGTACAATATTTTCCATATAGGATGTGTGATGCATTAACCCCTGTACATGTTTGTGCTATGAGATATATGAGATTCTTGGTTTCCTCACTAACCCACACTACGCACATACACATTTATTTCATAAGTGTTGTTAGTAGTTACATTTATATCAAATTTTAAATTTATATGTTTAACGCATGATTACACGACACTATTTGTATAAGATGATAATTCCTAATTTGTTGAAGTGCTATTGGATACCATCAAATCCTTAGGTTGGTCAGGAAACCGAGGTGAGAGAAGGTGGTCCCGTTGGTAGGACTACCCTAAGGCTAAACCCGTGGAATTGGGCGGGTGCATATGGGCGATAGTAGTTGGACTACATGAGTCGCTTGTATCCGATGTCGTTTGTCAAATGCTCGCCTGACCTCATGCGGTCTAGTCTACTCACTGACCAATCATGTTTGTTAACCCTGTTTGTTCACGCTTATATGGAACCTGGAACACCCTTCAACCATTAGAGCTCATTGATAACCGATTGAAACCGATCCACTGAGTCGAGAGTCGAGTATGGTGGAATGAGACACTATGTCCGAGCTGTCGGCTTACGCTGGGGTGACGAGCCTCCCCGTAGTGACCACGGGCGATCCCACATTTTAACACCCCCATGTGCTCGAAGTCGGGGATGGGGAAACCCAACAGGATCAAGGATCGCGGGGTCTTGGCCTCACAACCAGTTTAGGGCATTGACATCTCGGGGTGTATTAGTTTTCCAAATCTGTTGTTTGAATGGACTTAGTTAAAAATCTGGCTAACATGATCATGACCACATAACATTAGTTAGGTTGGCGACTCTGCAGTTGAGGTCGCAATGAGGGAGTGCTGATCATACGCGATCATTAGATGGAGTCGCTCGAGGGAGTATTGTTACGAGAGCATGCTTCATATCATTTATCATGCACCTGCATTAACAAGATTAGTTAGGTGTTTTTGAATGTTTGCCTTTCATTAAATCCATAATATAATTAATGTTTGTTACAACATAAGACTAATAGCACCCACGAAGTTGATCACTCACTCCCACTCTAGGACAGTGTTTTAAAACACCAACCAGACTCTTCAGTAGTTGCAGGTGATGCTGAGTACGAGGAGCCTTTCGGCGTAAGCCTGGATGAGGAGGATGAGCTATCCTACTTCCAGCTGATGGACGGTCTCCCATCGGCTTAGTGGATGAGTTTGGATCGCTGAGTGGTAGACTCAGTGCACTATTCTTTTGGACTTGTCATTCTTTTGTGATTTTGTTGAATAACGCCTTGTGCGACCCAATTATATTATTTTGGACTTGTATATATTTGACCTATTTCACTTCAGTAGACTAGTTGTGATTGTGTTCCATGTTCCAAGTAATTCCATGTTGCACATTTAAACCTGATTAAATGCAATTTAGTAAAAAAATCGGTTATAAGTGATACCCGGGAACTTGGGAGTGGAGTGTATGCACGACCCCCAATTTTTAGGGCATTACATGCTATTAGAAGTACCCAAACCTGGAAGCCCACTCTTTATTCTTAGGTCCATTCTTGATTTTAGTAGGTCATCCAGGCCCATCCTTATTGTGAGGAGGATGCATCATCATCTCTTGCCATAGATGGAAGAATCTGTAGTATCAGATTTGGTATACCCACTGTTGAGGACCGATCTTCATGTTATAGATTAGATCCGCTGTCTTTCTATGGACCCGCCTTATATACAAGTCGATTATCGATTACGACTATGAGTATGCTTAGTATAACACCATGATTCATGCCCATGCGCATCATATGTATGCTTGATATGAGGAGTGATTGATCATAGCATACGTCGTTGGGCGGATTATTATGGGACTCCCTGATAGGAGGAGTTGCCCATATGAACGCACGATACACACAGGATTACTGCATGACTGATTAGTGTGACTCATGCATCTCGCATTTATGTGACATGATTACTGTATGCCCTAACAACATCAGAGCTATAGCCTCTACAGGCATATCGTAGATGACAAGATTGGACACCGAAAATCTTTTTCTATACATGGGGTGCGATAGATGTCCCTAGATGAAATTCCATAAACCCTTATGGTACTAGGAGGTTGCTCCAACGTCTAGACCGAGTGGATGCATGATCGTCAAGTGCTGAATACCAGGTGTAAGACCCGTATCCTAGCCTATATTATTCCGTAGGCTTCCGCGGTCCTCCCGGTCGAATTCCGACGACCTGTGATGTGTAGATAACATTTGCGCACACCTTGAGTGTCATCCTTTAATTCCGAGTCGGCTTGACCAAAGACCTATGTCATCGCGACCGCATCGTCACTGCGGTTCCAATGCCGCGTCTCGTGCGCCAATCCAACGAGTACATCAAAAGATGTACCCTTTACAATATTTGAGCCCTTGATTGATGTGGGGTCCACTTTGAGGGAGTGCACACGTTTCCCTAGGTGGACCCACCCTAGGAGCACCATTTCCCATGAGAGCTTTTAGTCAAATCTCTCTTACAAGTCATTATGAGGTTTTCTTCCCCATGCTCTTACAACTCATTATTACCCTCTTACAACCCATCATTTCACTCTCTCTCTACTCTCTACTCTCTCTCTTCTTCTTCATTTTTTCTTCCCTAGCAAGTGAGGAGCTAAAAACGTCCATGGCAACCCCCCATTTCCAACCACCCTCTAGTTAGATCTCTCTCAATCCAACCCTCTAAACCCTATCTCGACCGTTAAATCAACCTCCTTGAAGCTCTAACACCTATTGGAGGAAGGTGGAGTCCGAGATCTAGAGGTGGGTGCTTCCCTCTCTCTCTCTCCCTCTCTCTCCCTCTTTCTCTCTATTCCTCTTATGTCATGGACCCCACCTGTTTTGCATCAGGGCCGTCCTTCTGTGGACGCAGGGCCCTCTGCGATGCATTTTATTCACACTGTTATGCAGCCATGGGACCCGCCTGTGATGTATTTGGGGTCCACCGTCCAGCAGCAGGACGGTGGGATCCACCATGTTTTATGTATTGTAACCTCATTGTCCCGTGGACGGTGGGACCTTCCCTGCCGTGTACTTTAATCCACACCGTCCAGGCAGTATGGCCCATGTGATGTACTATCCACGCCGTGCATCAAGGTGGAACCCACGGTGATGTTTGCGTTTTATCCCTGCCGTTCAAAGGCTCCACACGTGTGAACCCACCGTCCAGTCCGTGGACGGTGAAGGCTCTGATGTATGGAATGAGATCCATACATCCAAACGCTGGATGGATCTGGACTTCCTGTTTTAATAAAATAATAATAATAATATATAATAATAAAATAAACTATTGTTGTGAGCTTTGCATGTGGACCCACCTGATGTGTTTGTTTCATCCAAACCGTTCGTTCAGCTTGTCGGACTGGACGTTGTAGATCTTCAACAAGATATATGTATATATATACATAGGATATAAATGGAAATAAAGTACTAATATAATAGTATGATATGATATTATATGCATTGTATACATCTCATACATATATGGTGGGCCCCAAGTGGGACCCACCTTTTATTTGGACATGGATTGGCTGGACTACCACGCCAGCTATATAGCTGTGTTGTAGCGACAACGGATCTGTGGGTCCCACATCATTGCATGTGTTGGATCCCAACCGCCCACCTGCTGTGGGGCCACACGGTGATGAATTTGTTTCATCCACACCGTCCAGACCTCGGACGGACGGTGCTGGACAGATTGGACAGCCCTGTGGGGCCACGCCATGATGTATGTATGCATGTGGCTTGTACCCACGCCGTCCGTGTTGAGTACAGCACATGCGGCCCACCTTGATGATGTATGTCCACGCGGACAGGGACCCACCGTAATGTATTTGTTTCATCGACACCGTCCATACCTCTGGACGGCGCTGGATTTGTTAGACGGTGCCAGGCCACCATAATATATGTGTTTCACCATCCGTCGGGACGTGGCCCACCCCACACGCGTGGGTGGGACCCACCTTGATATATCTAGTTTATATCCACCGTCCACTTGCCCAGGATGGTGGGACCCTTTGGGTGCATGTGTTTTATGCATGCCATCTGTCCAGCGTCCAGACCCTAGGACGCTGGAGTTTCCTTTCAAAACAAAAAAAAAATAATATTATATATATATGATATGTACATATGTATATGTGGTGTGCCCATGTGGGACCCACCTGTGTGTGGATTTCATCCATAACGTCCGTCCATATGGACGGAACCACTGTAGGAGTGGATTGAATCTACACCGTCCATCCCATTTGGTGAGCTCGTCCTAAGTCGTGAGAGAATGAGGCAGCTCCAAAAAAATAAATAAATTCAATGGTCCACACCGTGAGAACTAGTGGGCTGGCACCCACCGTTGAAACCGTTTGAAGCCCACCTGCTGTATGTGTAGGGCCCACCTTGTTGTATATACACACCACCCATCCATTTTACCAAAACATGGGCTGACTTGTGAGGTCCACTATGATGTATAATTGCGTCGTCCATCCACTTTCTGGCCATGGGCTACCCTATGAGGGCCTGCTATGATGTATGTGTCACACATATTGGCCCACCATGATATAGATGTTTTATCCCTGCCACCCATTCGAGAGGCCCACTTTGATATACTTGTGGCCTATCTATGAGACCCACCTTGATGTATTTTAAAGTCCATTAGTGAGACCCGATGTGTTGTATATAAGGCTAACTGGTGCGACCAATGGATGTAGCCCACTTGATGCATATGATGGCCCATTAGTGCGACCCATTGATGTAGCCCACTTGATGTGTATGAGGCCCATGTGCAGGGCCCACCCGTTACGTATATTAGGCCCATGTATAGGGCCCACCTATTGCGTATTTGAAGCCCATGAGTTGTGGCCCATTGTGATGTATTTGAGGCCCATGGGCGATGCCCAATCGATGTGTTGTATGTGTGGCCGTTACGTTGCGTATGAATCCCTTATGTGGGCCACTCATTGGGAGCAATGTTGGTTAGATGTCCACATTGATGGGCAATGATGGTTAGATGTTCTCATTGTGACCTTCCCTTAGGCCTTGTTAGGCCCATTCTTATCGATCCCGATTGACGTGGCCGATTGCCGATTAGCAATCGAGACCGATTATCATGATCAATTGACGTGACCGATATGCCGAATCTGACTATCGATCGGTGCGATGGTCGTGACCGATTTGTTAATTTTGATTACCTTGACCGATTGTCGATTCCGATTGACGTGACTGATTTACCGAATCTGACTATCGATCGATGCGATTGTCGTGACCGATTTGTTAATTTTGATTACCTTGACCGATTGTCGATTCCGATTGACGTGACTGATTTACCGAATCTGACTATCGATCGATGCGATTGTCGTGACCGATTTGCTAATTCTGATTACCTTAACCGATTACCGATTCCAGTTGGCGTGACCGATTTGGCGATGACCGATTTGTCGAATCGATTATCGATCAATTCTCATTATCGATGGATCGATTGCCGACTTCGATCGACGATTGCCGACTTCGATCGGCGATTTGCCGATTCTGATTATTGATCTATCCCGATGGTTGTAACCGATTTGCCGATTCTGATTATCGATCGATTCTGATTGTCGTGACTGATTGCCGACTTCGATCGACGTGACCGATTTGCCGATTCTGATTATTGATCTATCCCGATGGTTGTAACCGATTTGCCGATTCTGATTATCGATCGATTCTGATTGTTGTGACCGATTGCCGACTTCGATCGACGTGACCGATTTGCCGATTCTGATTATTGATCTATCCCGATGGTTGTAACCGATTTGCCGATTCTGATTATCGATCGATTTCGATTGTCGTGACCGATTGCTGACTCGACTTCGATCGACGTGACCGATTTGCTAATTTTGATTATTGTCGTGGTCGAATGCCGATTCGATTGTCGAGGCCGATTTCGATTGCCAATGCCGATTGTCGTGACTTATATGATGAACATGCGACTCGTAGTTGAGACCCATTGTGACACGTATTAGGCCCATGATGCGTGGCTCATTTGATGTATTCATGACCCATGTGTAGGCCCCACATGTCATGTATTTGAGGCCCATGGGCAAGGCCCATTGTGATGTATTCACGGCCCATGGGTAAGGCTCATTATGATGTATTCATGGCCTATGGGCAAGGCCCATTGTGATATGTATTAGGCCCATGAGCAGGGTCCGCCTATTGTGTATATGTGGCCCTTGAGTAAGGCCCATCGTGTTGTATGTTAGGCCTTTGTGCGAGGCCGTGAGCCCATTATATGTTTGGCTCTATGTGGCCATTCCTTGGGGGCAATGTTGGTTAAATGTCCACATTATCGAGGTCGATGGTTGACGCCGGTTATTGATACCGATTATGAGTATGTGACAGCATAGCATCATAATACATGACCATACGCATCATCTGCATGTTTGTTATGAGATGTGATTGACCATTGCATATGCCACAGGGCAGGTTGTTCATAGGGCTCCCTGATAGGCAGAGTTGCCCCATATGAGAGCATGACATGCATAGGATTGATGCATGACTGAGTTGTTTGACTCATGCATCTTGCATTATGTGTTATGATTACTGTACGCCCTAGCGACATCAGGGTCGTAGCCTCCACAGGTATTTCGTGGATGGCCAGATGGGACACCGGAAATCTGTTCTACATGGGGTGCTATAGATATCCCTGGGTGAAAGTCCCTAAACCCTCTTGGTTCCAGAGGTTGCTCCAACGTCTAGACCGAGTGGATGCATGAGCGCATGAGGGCCGTATACCGTTAGGTCGCGTCTCCCACTGTGTCGTGGTCGGTTGGAAGGGGGTACGGCCTTACCTGCCCGAGAGGAGGGGGCAATGCTAGGCTGAGTCTGACCAGCTCGAGGAATGGGTCCGCTATCGACGAGCCATGCCCGATATTGGCAGGCGGATAGTGAGGTCTCTTCCACTCACCTTGTCGTGCGCGATGGGGCGGCGATCTGGTTTGGAGTGTAATAGACCCCGGTGATTTCCCAGAGAGTAACCGTACTGATATGTGGACTTATTGACTAGGAATTGCATATCCATTCACTCATTCATTCACTATCCACTCGGGCTGGTGGTGCGTAACTATTTGTTACGTGTACCTTCGCATGGCCAGGATTTCGGTTGGGCGCGCGACTAACCTGAGATCAGGAGTTTACCACATTGAGTCTGACTATCCAAATTTAGGTATGGGACTGGTTTGGATAGAAGCCCCTTGTGATGGACCCCATAGCCTCGCTATATACGTACGTACTATCATCCCGACTTCACACTCCAAGATGGTCATTCCATTTGCACCGCATATTGCATTACATTCGCGGCCTATGATATTTTGGGTTACCTGTATTTTTGCATTTATATTGTTTAGATACGATTGACGCTAGTCGTGGACTCATCAGGAATTACACACTGCATCACATCCTCGGCATTTGATAATTGGCTCTTTATGAACCATCATCTGCATAGTTGTTCTATATTACGTATTCTAATATTGATTGATTCATGGACTTGTCCGTATTTCTGCTTACTTTGTTATCATATAATTTATGATCTCGCCAGTATTTATGTTTACTCTGATAATTCCTGCTCTTGTCAGTATTTCTGCTACTCTGGTAATTTATTATCTTGTTAGTGATTCTGTTTATTTTGATATTGTACCATTTATGGATTACCAACATTTTCGGTCTTGTATGATGATGGCATTGTGTTGAATACTTAGCACTTACCTTGTGCACACACTTACACCACCCTCTAAGCTTTCTATAAGCTTATGCACGATAGATGCGTGCAGGCGATGTTAGGTGACAGCAGTGTTGAGCTTGGAGCGTGCGGCGGTCTTCTGGAGCTTGATTTTCGACATCATGTATTTCCTTTCAAGATTGTACTCAAATGATTATATTAGTGGATATGTGATGATGATGTTACCTTTGTGAATTGGGTAATCTTGTGGTTATGCTTATTATGAGTTAAATATACATTGGAAAATCCTCCTTGTAGGATCCCAGGATCGGAATCTGGCGTATGGATGCTAGGAGCCGAGAATGGGGTACTATGGAGGCTGTCGGCACCGGATTCGGCGATCGGGATTCCTGTGAATCCGATCTCCGGGTTTGGGGCGTGACACCAGGAGACCTCGCTTTCCACTATGTCATAGTCGGTTGGAAGGGGGAGCGACCTTACCCACCCGAGAGGAGGAGGCAAAGCCAGGCTGAGTTTGACCAGCTCAAGGAATGAGTCCGCTATTGACGTGCCAGGTAGATATTGACGGACTACTGGTGAGGTGGATAGTGAGGTCTCTTTAACTCGCTTTGTTGCACGCAATGGGGCGGCAATCTAGTTTGGAGTGTACTAGACCCCGGTGATATTCTAGAGATGAGCTATATTATTATTATTATGTGGATTCAGATAAGGATTGGTATGCTTGTGTTGTATCTCGCATATAACATTGGCCATGTAGGCCTTGCATCGCATAACCTTGGTATGGCCGATAGCATTCATGTCTTGCATCGCATAGCCTTGGTATGACTGATAACATTCATGAACTTATTAGCATGTTTCCGTATTGCTCTGATATTACATTTTTGGCATATAACTTGAGCGCACACTTACACCACCCTCTAAGTTTTCTATAAGCTTATGCATGATTGTTGTGTGCAGATGACGCTAGGAGGCCGCAACAGCATTGAGATTGGAGCGCGCAGCTATCCTCTGGAGCTTTTGATATTGATATTGTATTTCCCTTATGTATTGTATTCAAAGTTTTTTTTATTATAGTAGAAATGCGATGTTGTTGTTGGTTGTTGTTTGTGGGTTATACTTGTGATTATGCTCTTATGAAACAATTTTATATTGAAAAATCCTCCTTGTAGGATCCTAGGATCGAAACCTTGTATATGGGTGCTAGGAGCTGAGAATAGGGTACTATGGAGGCTGTCAGCGTCGGATTCGGCGACCAAAAATTTTGTGAGCCCCAATTTCGAGCTTGGGACATGACACTTCTCGTGTATACTTCATCTTCCGTTATGCCTTCGCTAAGCCTAAAGAAGTTTTACAGAACTTGAACTTCTTTGAGAGAACTACCTTAGTGAGCATGTCCGCCGGATTTACGCTCATGTGAATCTTCTCCAGAGTCACGCTTCCTTTCTCAAGCACCTGTCGGATAAAATGGTGATGAACATCAATGTGTTTAGCACGTGAGTGATAAACAAAGTTTTTAGCCAAATTGATAGCGTTTTCACTGTCACAATTAGCCGGCACGACCTCCTGCTCAAGGCCAACTAATTTATCATTCCCCTCAACCAAACACCTTTCTTGAATTACTTTGCCACTACTATATTATTAAACCCCAAACTCAGGAATCGGGCTCACAGAATTCATGATCGCCGAATCCAGTGCCGACAGCCTCCGTAGTACGCCATTCTCGGCTCCTAGAGTGCATACACCAGGTTCCAATCTTAGGATCCTACAAGGAGGATTTGTCAACGTACATTTGTCTTATAAGAAGCATAACCACAAGTTTACCTGTAACACCCCATGTTTTCAGGACCCGAGTATGCGATCCATTTCCCAAAGACCCGAGTGTTAACTTATAAAGGGCCAAATTCCATATATAATTTTTTTTCTTCATTAGAGTTAACAAATAAGTGTAGAATGGACAAGTCAACATAAAGGAAAATTTGTATTTTATTTAAAATATACAAGAGGTTGCCCATCATGACTTATACAAACTAATGTCTCTACATTAACAATTACAAGATTCATATACATGAGAAATATAAAAGAAAATATATAAATGAAAGCCGCAAGATCGCGCAACTTCCTTGACAAGTACAACCACGCATCCTTGACCATTATAACGGCTCCTCATCAGTCTGAACCTGCATATCACTTAAGCCACCTATACTACCTATATGGTTGTATATTTGATGGATGAGTGGCCAACTCAGTATGAATTCCCCTTAAGATTACACACCACCGCATTAGGTAAGCATAGTTATGAAAATATACAAGCAATACAAAACAATACATGATGCAGTCTTATTAAATGCATGGATGTATGAGTGTACATCAACTGGAGATGCTCATCCAGTTAACTTTTAGGTAAAACCCATGCAATATGGTCGGTCACCAGTGAAAGTACATAGTACATGCTTAGTGCCAAACTCACCAAAAGTGGGTTGATAGTCGATGGTCTGGGAGCTAGCGAAACGATACCCCAACTAAATCCTATTAGGCATGTGCTACAACATCCATAATTAGCTACTCGTCATCGCCTGAATGCTATGAATGCATGATTAGCCCAACCATTATTAATCTGTTTACAACTAGCAAGTTTAATAAGCTCAAATGTCACTACGGAGAGCTTAGAGCCCAGCATAGGCCGACAGCTCGGGCATAGGTCCCATACCACTATCCCCGGCTCATGAGAGTATCATCTTAGGATGTTTAATGCAACTCCGTTGACTAGTGGCCAATTATTTTACAATACATGGGGCTTACCATCGCATGGTTACACAGTATAAAACATCGAACCTGTATAGGAAAAATACTAAAACAAAGCCACGTAGGGCCAATATAAAAACAAGCGACATAGGGCAAATATCAAAATAAGCTACATAGGGCGAGTATCAAACTATGAGAAAAGGACCATCCTTGAAAACCAATTAGACACAACAACTTTGGATGGTAAGCCCACATCAATGATCCATCTAGACCACCACTCAATAACCACTAGATCGAAGGTCCATTGTAATCACCACTAATCGAGTTACATCCTAAGTATGGGTGTACATTCATAAGTGGGGGTTTTCCACCAATGTACCAGTTTAAATCCCAGAAGCAATCCATAAGTAATCCAATAGCATGAATTAAATATACATGATAAACATTAAGCATGTGATGTAGCAACTCAATTCCAACAATTAACATATGTGGTTATAGAATAAAGATATCATTTATAAATTAAAATAAAACTATAATTTAAGTTAATGGAAAAATGGAAAGCTCAAGGGGAAGAAATCATCACCTCATAGTTCGCATCGTCTACCAGCATCGTTAGGGAATGCACGTTCCCTTAAAATCGAATCCGACCATAAATCAGGAACTTGTACCTAGGGTTTGAATTGATTATTCTTAGGGTTTCATCCTAAGGTTTAGTTTTAGGAGTTGTACTACGATGTATGTGTGGTTTAAGCACAATGTAATAATGTAGCTAATTAAAATTTAATGTTAATGATGTGTTTTAATTTCTACGACTCTAGTAATAATCAATTTTACAGTGGTGATAAAATAGTAAAATTTATTATGAAGGATAATATTTTCAAGTGATGGATACCATGCTAATATTATTGATAATTTCATGGTAATGATAGAATTAATATTAGTTAATAGGACACCAATAATCATTGTAATGGGAGCAAATAATATGCTCTACTATTAAGGATGATTTTTAAGAATGAAGAATAAAACACTTTCATTTAACCGTTGAAACCTGTATGTAATAACCGATATTAGTATAGGTAACTCACTAATGGCTATTAATAATTCTAATAAATGCTAATTTAATAGTTATAAGATATTTATTAACATCAATGTTATGACTAATGTTAACTAATGTAACAATAATAATCATCATGATTAGTACAATCTATTATCCAAAATGATTATTTAGGATGATATCAAGTCTTCCAAATAAAATACTACCATTTAATAATTGCAATTTGTTTATAATAGCTAGTTCTAGCATAACGATCTACTAATGGCTAACCATTGCTAATATTAATGTAACGCCCTGAAAATCGGGGGTCGAGCATAAACTCAACTCCCGAGTTCCAGAACATCACTTATGCAACAAAATGAATGATGATTGAATGTTGACTGTATTCGTGCATTGAACATGAGTGAGATTAAGCCAAAACAGCATATTATACTCCAGAGACAGTTAATTTTGCAAGCGGAAGACTATGATAGATAGATAAAATATATAAACTATGATGAGTCTCCAGAGTGTGATAACATTACCAGGTTAAATAAATACAAGTACAGCTTCTAAAATATACCAAATGTGTAAGTTTAATGTCTTCTATCCCCAAGCCACGGCCTCGACAATACAAGACAGGTCTTGAGAGACCCGTCGAGGGTTACATGATAGGAGAACTCCTCCTCATCACCATAGAAGTAGTCCGGCTCGCTTCATAAGCATCGCCATCATCTGAAATTCAACAAACTGTTTGGTGTGTACAACACCATCCCGTAACGTGGGAGTGAGTAGCTAACTCAGTGGAACAATAAGGCATAAGTTATCATGTTATCAATACAGTCAAGCAGTAATGATAAAGCAGTAAATCAAGCACTCCTAGTTACTCTGATTAATGCAAGTATGAATGCAGGTATGATGGATGCCCTCGCCGACATACTCCCTCATGCGACACCATCTCACGTTCGCGGCATGCTTACATCCCACAGTGCTCCACATCTTCCAGGCACATGCGATGCATGATGAGCATGATTACCGAGTTTTTAATTAGTCCCTTTCAAACAGCAGGATTGGGAAACTAAGGTACCTCCCTTGTATCATTCCCAAACATGATCCATTCTAGGGTCGTCAGTCCTAGTTAATATCAGACGATGGTGTATTTTCTAGGTCACCGCAGAGGTCGCTGTGGAGAACATTACGCACAAAGGTTGCACCACTCCCCCATCACCCCTCAAACGATTCATCACTATACAGAAACAGGCCTAGTTCGTGCTCTATATATCGCGGCGAACCCTAAGGCGCACTGCGACTTCAGAATATGCTCGCGGTCACTACAAAGGGCTGCCAGGGCTGTTACGCATAAAGGTTGCACCACTCCCCCATCACCTTATCAATGTAGGCCGACAGCGCGAATATAGTGTCCCATACCACCATAATTGGCTCACGAGTTAAGTTGCTCACTGGTCACTACGGGGAGGCACGTAGCCCCAGCGTAGGCCGACAGCTCGACCACGGTGTCCCATACCACCATGCCCGGCTCATGAGTCTTAGCGGATCGAGGTACCATGGTTAAAAGGGATTCCACTGGTAAGTTTGGTACCCTAGGTTCAAGCAGTAGCGACCAAACATGGTGAACATACATTAGACAAATCGGGTTACATGACGAGCTCGGCTGGCTCGAGCATACAACAAGTCGAACGACATGAAGTGCATAAGCACTTCGCGTGGCCAACCACTATCGTCAACCGAAGTACGACTCGAGTTCGTCGAACACATCTCACGTGGCGAATGAATCACAGCCACGAATTCAATTCTGGTACCGATTGTCTGAACTATAAACATAGCCCCAAACACAATCAATTTCAACTAGTAAAGCAGTAATGGATCAAGGTTCAGATTATACAATCAAAGTTTAATAATATCCGTTTAGGGCTGCCAGGGCTGTTGCACGCATTCGTTGCTCCACTCCCCCATCACCCATGACGGATCGTACAACGTAAACATGAATTTAACATATGCATTACATAACTAAAATCATAAAAGCAGTTGAGCATGTTATAAAGCACAACACAAGCATGAGTTTGTACATATTCAATTCCTAATCACATAGTTATTCAAGGAAATCATACACATAGTTAAAGGAGTTGAGAATCATATCTCAACACCCTTAAACATTACAATTTACTAACTACTCCTCATTCAGACATTTCAACAAACACTTTAAAATACAGGAATCAACATACATGACATATGTTGATCACAGAGGTATAAGGCCAAATCCTTTCACTAGGGAGTTACCCTAATCATAACACGCATACACCCATGGCGGATAGTCATGGCAAGCAGTAAACCAAGTTCCATATTCATTCAGTCATTTCCACAAACACTTGAGCCACACATTTTAGCATATATAGTGTGGATTGGCCGTGGCGTGATTTAGGGCAAATCCTTTCGTAAAAGGGGTATTGCCAATACAACAATCAATTATCCATGACAATTAGTCACGGCGAGCACGAATGAGAATTCTATACTCATTCAGTCATTTTCACAACACTTAGTATACACTATTACAACATACATGGTGTATGTTAGCAAAACATGTATTAGGGCTATCCTTTAGCCAAGTGAGTATTTTATCCATGTATAATATATTACTACAGCAAATAATCATGATAAATCATCTCCACAATTTATATGTATACAATATTTTCTAGAATACGCATTTTCAACATACATAGTGTATACAAACAAACATGTATTACGGCAATTCTTTTCGCCAAATAAGTAATTTATTCATATGTCATATAATCATACGACACATAATCATGGCAAACACATTTCCAAAATATACATGTATACCGCACTCCTTACAATACAGTATTTCTACATACATAGTGTATATTAGTAAAACATGTATTTCGGCGAATCCTTTCGCCAAATAAGTCTTTTATCCATATATCGTATATCCATACGACAAATAAACATGTCAAATACATTTCCAAAAAAAAATACGTATACGGTATTTTATACGAATACCTAAAGTATGTGAAATTCCAAATTCTACAATTCTAATCGAAACAGAAAACGGAAAGCACTTTGTACATGTGCAATTGCATGCAGATCATGAATCTACCATTATCTGACATTGAAAGCGTTGAAAACCGCAACCTATACACCTAAAGTCCTCACCTTGTGTCGTAGAATCGTAACGGAGTCGATAGGTTCGCTAAGCTTCCGTATACGGGAGTTTGGCAACCTAGAGAACGAAATAGGTTAGCTATTTCCTAACCTACAACTGTCTAATCCCCCAAACAGGTTAGGGTTAGGGTTTATTACCTAGAAATGACGCCGGAATCGCCGGGAAAGCGGCAAGAATGAGGTGGTTAAGCACCGATAGTAGCAGGGAATAGCAGCAGGGAGTTTTCTCCCAGATCTCCCACACTTTCTCTCTCTTTTCCCTCTCTCAAATCCAAATTCGTATGGCTGGAATGGGAGAGGGTTTAAGGTCCTTATATAGTCTCAAACCTTCCCAAAATAGACTCAGGTTCAAGGGTTACTGCTAATATAGGTATTTCGTCACTTTTCCAGCTCAAAAGAGTGTTTCTGGTGGCGCCCCTTGAGCCAAACGTCAGACTTAAGCTCACCACACATGGATCTATGTGGGATTACGTTTTCGACTCGGTCGGATTCCCAGATCGCACATGGCGGACCACTTTCAGTTCAACGGTCAGTGGGCCACGATCAGAAATTCCAAGTACATGTAAATGTTCCTGAAATTTTTCTTAATCCGAGGGTGTAATTTGGTCGGATTCTGACGGTCAGGTTGCTTAATACTGACACGCAAGCGAAAGGTGCCAGATCACTATTCCTGATATTTATTTTGGAATAGGAATAGTGTGTTTCACACACCCTCGCTCCGAATCGAAACGAATGGCCGTGGGACATCGGATGGACCTGATTTTTGAGATGATTGTCAAGCCCAACGAGGCGATCCTAAGTCCTTAACTTTGCATTAATCGGATTTTCTATGTGCGGTCTAGACCTAATACGAAGTTTCGTTTCATTCCCGAAAGCAGCCGGGAAATGAGATTGATCCTAGATTTTGGGGTAACCTAGCGTCAATGATTCTACAAGTTTTGGGTCTTGCAGAACGTATTTAAAGCGATTCGAACGGATTTCGTAGCTAATCTGGTTTCACACCTAGTTACTTTGTCTCATTTCTAAAGGATTTAGTCCTAAGTGATTTCTGGTCGAGGTGGTACTCAGGCCTTTGTAGTTTGTATATAAAGTGATCCAAGTTATATTACTTAGCTAGTTTAAGATAGTGTCTAGGGTGAAAGTTCTTAGAAAAATTGGAAGATCAAGGTGATGAATGGGTGAGGTTTGTGAAGGAAATGAGTTCAAAGGCGGCTTTAGACTTTGGGATTCAGTTCTGACAAGTTAATGAGGTATTAGGATCAACCCATTGCCTAAGGACATCTAATCCCAGGTTGGCAAAAATCCGGGGCGTTACAATTAATAATTCTAATAATAGTAATGGTAACAAATGATAACAATACATCAAAATAAGACTAGAATGGGGAGGAAAGGTTGGCTCACCTTGTTGACTCGGTTCGAGTCGAGTTAACTCGGCCCTATCTCCATTTCTTCTTCTCCTTCCTTTCTTCTTTCTCTCAATTTCCTTTTTCACTTAGACCATACGCTAACAAGTGGTTGGGAAAAACCAGACCCGGTCTACCTCACACAACTCAACTCAGTGAGTCAGTTGAGTTGAGTCAACTCGAGGTGGTTTTCTCCCACTCTCTCTCTCTCTCTATCTCTCTCCTCTCCACTCAAAACCATGCACCAGCAGACCTTTTGTACCGAACCCATGCCCAACTCGGTCCAGTGAGTTGGACTCGCCAGTGGGTCGGGCCAACCTGATTTCAGCTGGTGTAGCCGTGCACCCCTCCTTTCTTCCCTCTTCCATTTTCTTCCTCTTTTCTTCTGCTTCCTCTCTCCCTCTCCGAAGTCCAGCAACACTATTGGACTCAACCCAGTCACGACCCGACTGAGTTTGGGCAGCAGCTTGGTGCGGCGTGACTCGTACTCAACTCACGCTCCCTCCTTTTTTCTTTGTTTCTTCTTCCATTTCTTTTCTTTTCTTTCTTTCTCCTTAGAGCTTCATAGAGTTCTGGACTCAATCCTGGCTTGCCCAGCAGGATCTGGCTTGATCCAGGCACTTGGTGCATTAGGACGGTGGTGAAGAAGACGGCTGCCATTAATGGCAGAACCTCTCCCATTGCCTCTTTCTTCCATCTATTAATGTTAGATGGTTCGTATGGATGTCACGGAGCTTGTAGAGGAGAGATTTCAAAGCTCCGTGGGCGTTTGGGTGGTGGGTTTAAAATTAGGAGGAAACGACCGATTTTAAGATTTCCTTCTTGTTTTCCTTTGCAAGGACCTAATGACGAGGTATAAATGGCTAGGATTGCTTGTAAATGAAGGGACGAGATCAAAAGATTTCCACTCACGCGGATCGCCAAGCTGGCGGTGCAACAGTGTCCATTTTTGGAAATATTGTGCTTGTAGGGCTAGTTTGCAGTGAAGATAGTGTGTCCACACTACAGGAGAATCTGCTATGACATTTGAGTTTTGGTCGAGCCCACATCCTAAATCAAATGGACGGTTTGGATCATCAAGGTGGGGACCAGATGGTGGGCTGTGATCAAAAGTTGTGGACGTTTGTCTGTCCGCTGCGAAAACAAGGAGAGAGAGAGAGAGACTTTCTCTTTTAAGAGAAAGCTCGGTTAAAGGAGCTTTGACTGCTCCAGCTGGTACGGTGCATAGCGAGTGCACCACTCCAGGTACACATGCAACGCATGTTGGGGCCCATCGTAATGTTTGTGGGAAATCCACTCCATCCATTCCACTTTGGAGGCCCCAAGCAAGGTCCTTGATCAAAGATCAAGCTGACCAAAGGCCTAGGTGGGGCCCACGACTTGATTCAGGCCCTATTTATGGATTTCCCGCCGATCTAATGGTCGGATGATTTTGAAGTTAGACGTCAACGGTTAAAAGGCCTAAATAGGCCATTTGTAAGGCTCTCATCATGTATTACTAACCCAAAACTAATATTAATATAAATTTCATTACTATTGTACATTACCTATAGTTATGATGATTAAAATTGCATACACATATAATTATAATTTTAATATTAATATACCACTATATACATGTTATTGCTCACGTATTTAATAATACATAATTCATAATATTACATTTTAAATAAACGTATGTATAAATGAATTGAAAATATCACGTTTAATTAAAATCATACTTGTATTCGGTAATATTGTTAAATAACATACAATTTTATTAAATTATCTAATAATCTTTTGTATACATATTTATAACAGATATTTAATACTTTATTAATATTTATAGTTCAATTGTACATTAAAAAATTATCACTCGTTATGTCTATTTCATATAATATTATTTTCATAATGTTTTATATACGTTAGTTATATACATATCACTCTACTACAACACATTTTCATACATTATTTATATGATAAATAAATTATCAAATACATCCATAATTCTTTTGGTCTATGTTTGTGTAAAACTTATAATATAATATATATATATATACACACTTATAAAATATTACTGGATGATTCGATTCTTCTATTGAAGTGATTGAGATCCTAAAATAGACGTCTTTAGACTATTTTGAAAATCAATCGTATGGATGGCTTGATGTACGAATGAATGTTATACAAGATGGTTGAGATGAATAGATCGAGGATTCCTGGGTGTCGGTGTACATGGATGACCACGTGTGTTTCTACACACGTGTAAACAGATTTAGAATTCCCTAATGACACCCGTGTACTGAAAAGTACGGGGCGCTACATTACCCAAATCACAAAAGCAACATCATCATCACATATCCACTAATATAAACAATTGAATACAGTGCTGAAAGGGAAATACATATATCCAAATCAAAGCTCTAGAAGACGCTGCGTGCTCCAAGTTCCACGCTGCTAAGGCCTAACGCCACTTGCATGCATGTATTGTGCATAAGCTTATAAAAAGTTTAGAGGGTGGTGTAAGTATGTGCGATGCACGTGTCAAGCATATAAATATTAGAGTAAGCAGAAATACTGGCAAGTCAATAAATCATTCAATATCAGAATATGCAATGCAGATCAACTATACAAATGCGGAATCATATAGAGCTAAATATCATATGCCGATGATGTAATGTAATATGCAAATCTTGAAGAGCCACGAATACCATCAACTTCATCTAGGTCATGCATCAAACCTGTGCGTATCGCATGATCATGTGGGGATAACTCTATTTCACAAGGAGTCCCATAAACATCTCAGCCCAATAGCATCTGCTTTAATCAATCATCCATCACAACATGCATACGAATGATGGAGGTCCATAAAAGGATGACAGATCTACTCCAAATATCAAGATAGGCTCACTGATTTAAAACGCATCACGATAGTTAAAGAAATAATCCAACTTATAGCCACCACAACATCGGACGATGCTTCCGATTGAGATAAAGTTCTGCCTTCACTATGTGCACAATAGTCTGCCAATCACTGGTAGCTCGCTCAAGTCCTCATGCCCTGCTCACTTAGTGTCCACTCACGTGCGCCCACCCACATGTGATCACAGTGATGGAGCATCAAAATATCCCTCACTGAGGGTAGATCTGAGTCTAAGTGTAATAAGTGGGCTTCCTTACCCTCTCTATTGCGCAATAAACTAGACTTCTTATGGGGCACAATAATAAAGGTCAACCTACTTAGAAAATGATGAGAATGGGCCTAACAAGGCCTAAGGGAAGGTCACAATGAGGACATTTAACCATCATCGCCCATCAATATGGACATTTACCCAACATTGCTCCCAAGGAGTGGCCTACATAGAGCCTAACATATAGTGGGGCCCATGACCTCACATACAACATAATGGGCCTCACACAAGGGCCTCTCATCATCATGAGCCTCATCGTATGGGCCACATCTACATCACATTGGGCCTCAACATAAGGGCCTCATATACATCAAGTGGGCCGCATCGCATGGGCTTAATACGCCTCGAATACATCAAGTGGGCCACATCGCATGGGCTTAATACGCATCATGATGTGCCACACCAATCATATGGGCCTTATGTAAGATGGACAACGTTGATGAAACACATATATCACGGTGAGGTCCCACATCCCATGGACGGTGTGAATTTACAACACATCATCAAGGAGGCCTCACGTCCAGGCCCTAGATGAATGACCTAGATATAAAACACATACATCACTGTAGGTGCACCGTCCGGGGATAGACGGTGTTGATACAACTCATACCTTAAGGTGGGCTTGGATAGTTTAAGCGGGCCCAGCTCATACAACAGGTGGGCCTTGCGTCCAGCAAAAATGGACAGATGACGTGGATATAAAACACATACATCGCGGTGGTCCCCACCGTCCAGACCACTGGATGGTGTGAATACATCACATATATTATGGTGGGTCCATGTCCAGATGCTGGACTAGATCGATGGTGTGGATTAAAACACCTACATCATGGTGTGGTCCATTGCACGGACGATGCAGATAAACCCCATAGCTGGTGGGTCCCACCGTCCCAACCTAATGGACGGTGGATACAACACATGCATTAATGATGCCATGTGGATGGTCCACCATGGTTTAGATCAAGCTGCCATTTGTATTTTCCTCATGTCTAGGCCTGCTGGACAACCTGCATAAAACATATACATGGTGGTCCCATGATTTGGACGGTGTGGATCAAAACCATACCTCATGTCAATATAGCAACTATATAGCTGTTAAGGGTACACTAGCCAATCGTTTATCACAGCAGGTGGGTTCCACGTGGGGCCCACCATATGTATTATATATAATATTACATATATGTATTATATATATTATATTATTATTATTTTTTATTTTAAAAATCTGCCAATGTTCAGGCCTTGGACGGACAGCCTGGACATGGTACACGTACAACATGGTGGTCCCCACTGCTGCAGGTGGGTCTCATGGATGAATGGATGAACGGTGTGGAGATAACACATACCACGTGAGTTTTACTTGCTGAAGTAATATAGCAGCTGTTGCTGCTGGTGGGGGTGCACAGATGGACGGTTGGATGAAACAATACATCTGGTGGGGTCCACTCATCCTGATGGACGACTGGATCAGTTGGCCCCATGCAGCATGGATGAGATGCATGCATCATTGGTGGGTCCACACGTGTGGCCCACCACAACTTTGGGATAAAGCTGATATTTGTGGTTTTCCTTTAATCAGGCCCGTCCATACGGACTGCCAGGTGGGCCCACTCGATGGACGACATGGATAAAATACAATCATCATGGTGGGCCGCAAAATATGGAAGAGAGATAGAGAGATGGTGTAGTTGAGGGACCCCGCCACTATGGGCCCCTCTTAGATCACAACACATACATCAAAGTGGGTCCCATCATAAGTGGGCCCTAAATCAAAATCACTATCTAGAGCTACGAATACCCACCTTTGATCTCCTCTTCCTTTTTCCACCAATGCGTTCTATAGCTCTAAGGGATGCGATTCAACGATTGAGATGATCTTTGAAGGGTGGGATTGGATGGTAGGAAGGTGGGCCACACTAGCTTCTCTCCCATGGAGCTAGCTTAGACGATGAGTTGCTTGCTTGAAAATGGAGAAAATGAAAGAGAGAGAGAGAGAGAGAGAGAGAGAGAGAGAGAGAGAGAGAGAGAGGATGAGATGGGTGTGAGTAGGGCCGAAAGTTGGGCGGGTTCAACCCGACTGACCCATGACCGACCCGACATTGGGTTGGGCTCGGGTAGGATGTATTGAGTCTAATCTCGGGCTTGGGCTATACAAACACCAACCCGATAAAACTTGGGTCGGGCTCGGGTGGAGGTCTTAGGTTGCCGAACCCAACCCGAACCCAATCAATATATAAGTTATTAATAAATTATAATTGAGTGTGGATCGTTTGTGTTGAAGGCATATGAAATTCTAGTGTAGTTGGGTCTCATTGGTCCACATCATTTCCGATGACTCAAGCTAATAAGATATGCCAGATTTTTCTCTCCTAAATAAATTACGTGCTACACAACATGACTTTTAAAGAAATAGTTGTCCCATATTTTAGCTTATTTGTTTAGAAAAAAATGAAGTTCTTTATTATAAATAACTACATATATAATTAATAAAACTATAGATACAAAAATTAAGACGTGTATTGAAATACAATAGACTCATATAATAATGGAAATATTATCATGTATCCAACCGACCAACCCGACCGAGCCTGCTTGGGTTAGGCTTGGGTTGAGAATTCCCAACCTGAGGTTGGGTTGGGTTGGGTTAGGGTTGAGGTACAAGAACATTGGGTTGGGCTAGGGTTGAGCACCAACCCGACCCAACCTGCCCGACTTTCAGCCCTAGGTGTGAGTGATGGAGTGATGGGGAGTGAGTGATGGGTGTACTTGATAGGTAAGGGTTGTAAGAGAGAGAGTTGACTCTGGGGATGGTTTTGTACTTGACATTTGATGTGTGATGTGTACTTGATTGATGGAATATATTCTCTTACGATTTTCAACACGTAACATTTTCCTCGAACTAAATGCGGGCCCACATCTCTTGGCCCGGGTATCGCGTTAGCACGTGAGACGCGGCGTCGGAACCGCGGCGATGATGCGGTCACAAGGATACAAGTCTCAGGTTGAGCCAACTCTGGAATATGGGATATGACTCAGGATCACGTGCAAACGCTGGTTACAGATTGTGGGTCGCCAGAATTCGACCAGGAGGACTGCAGAAGCCTACGGAATGGTACGGGCTAGGATACGGGTCTCACATATATACTCAGTTTCGGCTGGGGAAAGAGCTACCACAGATTGAAGCTTTGACATCTAACTAATTACTCCACCCGCTAGCACAAACGAGTACCATTAAGTCGACTTTCTAGAATACACACTGCCTGCGTAATCAGAATCCACATATCCAACTAACTTGGCCCCTGATTCTTAAAAGATAAGACGATTCCTGCGTACCTCGAATATATCGAAGTAGCCATTTCACTGCTTCCCGGTGTTACTTTCTAGATCCTAAAATGCATGGATAGATAAAAAAAAATAATTAAAATACCTATTAGAAAATTTCATTAATTCTGATCAATGGCCCTCAAAGAGACGGTAGAAACAATAGAAGTTAACAGTCAAATATTTAGTGGATTAAATTGAATAAAATTGAAGGATTATATAATAGGTTTTAATTTTAAAAATAAGATATTTATGCTTAGGCCCAGTTTATTGATGGAACCGATTACACATCATTGTGCCATGTGTCCTTCTTAAAGGTTGCTCTACCATAGTCCTTTTCTTTCGGTTGTACCATTTCGTCTCTGCCTTTCTATTTCGCTATTGGTTAGGCCTTTTTCAAAAGCTCTAATAGTCCATGTGCACCAACATTATTGAACAATAGAGGGCCACATGCCACGTGGATAGACTAATTATTAATCTGGACCGTCGATTTGGTTCACTCCATTACAGCCCTCTGTTTGCAGAGCCACATAAGTGATGGTTAATGTCATCCGATAAAAATGGTTCCCGAGGCACCCAAGGCACCCGAACGACCCGAGCAGCCCCCGCTCTACCGCCTGAGGTTCCCATTCCTCCGCCTGAGATTCTTATTTCGCCACTCGCAGTTCCCGTTCCCCCATGTGAGCCGCCTGCTCCCACGCCCGAGACTCTCACAGATCGTGCACCTCCATCTGAGACCAGCGCAGCCCCTACCGTATCAGTTAGTGTTGACCAGTTGCAGGAGATGCTTCAAGCCGTGACAGCTACCCTCCATGGGTAGGGCAGGGCAGGCGTCCCACTGAGACCCCAGAGCAGGCAGAGCAAGAGCGTGCGAGCACCCTATTGCGACCACAATTTTAGGGAGAGCCCGATTCGTCTGTAGCCGAGAGATGGCTCTCCCAGGTCGAGAAGATTTTCGAGACCAAGAGATGTACAACCCAGCAGCGGGTCCCTTTGGTAGTGTATATACTTGAGGGTGAGGCTGAGCATTGGTGGGCCTCCATCGCCCGTGTTGCAGGGCTTAATTTCGCTTGGACATGGGAGGACTTCGTGGACTAGTTTGATCGGCAGTATTCCCCTAACCACATTCTTCAGCAGCGTGCACTGGAGTTTGACACTCTAGTACAGGGAGATATGACTGTGGCTCAGTACGTGGCTCGCTTTGTCACGCTTTCCAAATTCGCACCGTATTTACTTGATGATGAGGGGCGGAAGGCCCGCCGTTTCGAGAATGGCTTGTGTTATGGTCTCCGAGGCCGTGTTATTGGCCATATGCTTCAAACTTTTGAGGAGATAGTCCAGAGGGCCCAGGTTTATGAGGCTGAGTGAGCCGACATGCAGAGTGATCATGATCAGAGGAGAGATCGGAAGAGGCAGGCCCCCTTCGGTAGCTCCCAGTAGCAGTAGCGTCGATACCGGTGGCCAGCCTTTCGAGCACTAGCAGTACCTCCAACACCACCTCCAAGGTAGTTCACTGGTATCTGTTTCGGGTGTGGTGAGATGGGGCACCATATCTGGGAGTATCCCTGCCCTCGGCAGTAGCAACACCTGCCGAGAGCACCACAACAGCCTTCACCACAGTAGCAGTGACAACAACTCCTACCACCGAGGCCCCAACATTAGTAGCGGCAGCACCAGCCTCCAAGACCGTAGTAATAGAGGCAGCAATTTCGACCACCTCAGCGATAGCAGTAACAATAATACCATCAGAGGAGACAGACACCTCTCCAGCTAGCTCAGGCTAGATTCTACGCTGCTCAGCAGGTCCCACAATCATCAGGAGAAGTTGTCAAGGGTATTCTTCCTGTCTCTGCATGCATCACTCGAGTATTGTTCGATTTTGGTGCATCTTATTCTTTCATGTTCGAAGACTTCTGCCGTTCGACTGGATTACGGTTAGAGTCTGCCCGTGAAGGATTGTCAGTGTCAACGCCCTTGGGGAAGACCGCAGTGTTAGGCCGATTCTGTTCGTCCTGCCCCGTGTTGGTGGGGGAGACTTTCTTGCCTGTGACTTGTTTGTGCTGCCGATGTCAGAGTTTGAAGTCATCCTGGGTATGGATCGGCTCGTCAAGTACCACATTTTCTAGACTGTTCCGCGAGGACTGTCACATCTGTATACCCGGCTTGCCACAATTCCAGTTCATAGCTAAGCCCAAAGGAGAGCCGCTATCTTATTTGATGTCGTGTGCCATAGAGGAGCCCGTATCAGTGAGCATTAATCAGTTGTTGATTGTCTATGATTTCCCCGACGTATTCCGGGAGATCCCAGGGTTGCCGCCGTGCCGACATATTGAGTTTCAGATTGATCTTTTGCCTGGCACCACGCTTATCTCGAAGGCCCCGTATCGTATTGCGGGAGCTACAACAACACTTGGATGAGTTGCATGAGTTGGGTTTCATTTGTCTAAGCAGTTCGCCGTGGGGAGCGCCGGTACTATTTGTCAGAAAGAAGGATGGCTCGTTGAGGCTCTGTGTGGATTACCACGAGCTCAACCGGGTCACGATCAAGAATAATTTTAAAAATAAGCTATTTATTCTTAAGCTTAGGTTATTGATGGAACTGATTACACATCATTGTGCCACGCGTGCTTCTGAAAGGTTGCTCTACCACAGTCCGTTTCTTTCGATTGTACCGTTTCGTCTCTGTCTTTCTTTTTTGCTATTAGTCAGGCTTTCTTCAAAAGTTTCAAAAGAGAAAAGCTCTAATAATCCGTGCGCACCAACATTATTGAACAGTCGAGGGCCACACGCCACGTGGATAGACTAATTGTTAATCTGGACCGTCGATTTGGCTCACTCCATTATAGCCCGTTGTTTGCAGAGCCATGAAAGCGATGGTTAATGTTATCTGATAAAAATGGTTCCTCGGTAACAAGTTGTCTAATGTGAAATCCATCAGCTGAATTTCAAAATTAATGAATTTGAACTTATTTAATCTAGACTGTCCAACTTGAATGACAATAATGAGATGTAAAACTACTGAGCCTATGCCAAAGTGAGTCTAAAAAATATGGACTCTTGAGCCAAGGACATGAGTCTAGGCTCAGCCAGCTCGATCAGGCTCCACTTGAGCGAAGCCAACATCCAAATATTGTAGCTTTTTTCTCGTCACCATGCCACTTATTTAGGACATCAGTACTGAGAAAATTATAGACCCCACCTTGGATATCACCTAGTACAAAAATTAGGCCGGTCCCTTTATCTGGTGATCCACATTGTTGGAAATGGTAGACAATGTACGTCCTAACTAACATAAAGGTGTGGCCCACCCAGAAAGTGGATCAGCTTCATTTTTTACAATGGTGATCTTCATGGTGGGGACTATCATTTTCATGGTGTTGATTCCTTATACATGTGGTTTGTTGATAGGAAAGATGGTTGTTGGCAGGAAAGACAGTATGATATCACTTGTAATAAAATTTGCATGTAGAGTTCTCCAATATAAAGGATAAGCTTATTCGTTGGATATTTGCTAAATGTAAGGCTAAGTTCAGCTAATCAAAGTCATGCTCAGCTCCAAATCAGGTGGACTACAACTAGAAATTTCTTAGAATGAAAATTGTAATTTATTATCTCCTTTAGATATTTCAAAACTCTAATTACTATTATCATGTGTATGTATTTTGAAATTGCTAGTCTATTAACTTAAGTTTCTTACTATAAAAATTATATCAAGCCCTATATAATACATGGTGTACATTAAATTACTGATGATCCTCGAATATTTAAGTTGAGATGCACTTCTCCATATAATTTTTTATTAACTTGATTTTAAAATCACATGGAGTATGAGGTAATATACAATTATATTGATTGAATTGTTTAAGATTTTTCTCAATGTAATGGGATTGTGTTAACACAATTTCACTATTTTTTATTATGCTTTTGATTTCTAAAATTAAATTTTCTTCTTTCATGTCGTTCATGTCAAAGTTATTGATCATAATGAACATTCTAGTACAATTGATGCTTTCTGAGTTAGTTTTAAAAATCAACATATTATGTACCCATATATAATCAAATAATTATAGTAAAGTCGTCTTTAAATTTAGTGTGTATGTGTGTGTGTGTGTGTGTGTATTAATCATTTGTTTTGTATCCATGACAAATATCATAACTTAATTTCTCATGCCACTATTTAGGTACTTGTTTCAAATTATACAATGATTTAATTAACTTACAATCTCTTACCTTGTAGCAAAAATCTCCAAGATTGTTCCACATATATTTCTTCCTCTAAATCATCATTGAAAATACTACTTTTAATTCCATTTAATGAATAAGAAGGTTATGAATAAATATGATAACAACAAGAAGTATAATTGTAGTAACTTTATCCTCAAGAGCATATATATATATATATATATATATATATATATATATATATATATATATATATATATATATCAAAAAAATATATGCATTCTCATCGTGTAAACCCCTTAACCATCAATTTGGCTTTATACTTATTATTTCATCCAATCTTTAGTTTCTTTTTGAAGATACTTATATTTAATATGTGCTAAGTTAGGAGGTAGGTCAACCAAAGCCAAATATTATTTAATGTTGTAGAGTGTACTTCATCTTTAATTATTTCATTCCACAAAGAAGTACAATTAGAGTGCATTGCCTCAAAACAAGTAGAGTCATCACTTTCAATCATATATAATTGAAAGTCGAAACTGAAATCCATATGTTTCCACTCCTACTTCTTCTAGGTTCTAAAACTTATACATCTTTTAATTCTTCTCTTTTAGTCTTACTATGCACTCCAACTTCTTTAATTATTTTCTTCTCTTTGTAAAGAAAAATATTTTAAAAATTGTACTTACTAATTCAATAATTACACGAAGACTATCAAATGCTAAGTTTCAGAACTTTTAAACCTTTTTATTCATGACATAGCTTATGAAATCACATGTGATTGTATGGGTTCCTAACTTTGATTTATTTTATTAGGTAATCTAACTTCAATCAAACATCTCCAAACCTCCGAATAATTAATATTAGAATTTTTTTTGTTACTTTTATATCTCATATGATGAGGTAATGATTTTTATGAATAGAAATTGATTTTTTATTTGGTATATAGAAGAAAGGAAATCTTTCCAGATATCGAAAGATAACTTTGAACTGGTGAGCATGCAATTCAAAATTTCTATAAATGATTAGTTATTTCTTTGAATTTCTTCATTTTATTGTTAGGCATAAGTTACAGATAATTAATGAATGATTATATGAGTTACAAAATTTATTAAATATATTAGATAAATATTTACTACACATTTATCTAATTTAAGGATTTTAATTATTACATTATGATTATTCTCTACTTTAGTCTTATACATTTTGAATCTATCCAAGGTTTCATCTTTTTATTCTGAAAAAATTCAGATAAGTATATGTAAAGTAACCATTAATAAAAGAAATTAAAGATTGTTGATCACCTCGAATTAGTATTTCATTGACATCACATATATCACTATGTGTAAAAGTCCAAAAGCTTAAATTCTCTTTCCACCCATTCGAATGATTTTTTGATACTTGTACACTTGCTGTAAATTTCGCATTCATTTTTGTGATCATTATCGACATCAGCAATGAACCTTATATTTGAAATATATATTATAGAATTGAATTTTAAATATACTAATTTATCATGTCAAAGATTCATTTTATCAATAGTATGTGTAGAAATGACATTGTTTATTTCATTAATAGTACTTAATTTGGACATTCCGTTATAAACATATCCTTTTTCAATAAAAAAAAATTCATTATTTGAAGAAACAAGCTTGTTAAATTTAAAAATGATTTTAAAGTTGCTTTTACTAAGTAATTAACTTGATATAAGGTTCTTTTTGATGTCTAGAGCGTGAATGACATTTCTTAGGGCGAGCACTTTTCCTAATAAAAATTTTACCTCAATATCTTCAATTCTCATAACTTTAGTGGATGGGAGTTACCCATGTAGAACTCCATGTTATTCCTTACTGAATCATATATAGGTCTTAAAAATGCTTGTCACATATAATATGCCTAGTAGATCTTATGTCCATCCACCAATCTTTCTTATTTCCCACTATATTGGCCTTGAAAATTGTTGCTAAAAGCAATTTGTCTTCCTTCTCAATTTGAAGATGTTAGATCAATTGTCCAAGTGACATATCATTTTTTCATGGGTGAGCTTATTTCAATAATCCCTTTATAAAATGATAATTTTAATGTAATCTTCCCGATATGAAAATTCTTATTAATTCATATAAGATGAGATGATTTCATTGGCAATAAATTGAAATTCATGTAATTGTGAAAAAATTGACCTATTATTAACCATATTAAATACTAGGTAATTTTCTGGTAAGAATTCCTTATTATATACCTACCATAGTCAGATACTTGGTCTTTAATACATTCCATAAATCTTTAGTAATCTTTGCTTTGACAGACAAGTCATATAGTGGGTTCATAAGCACATTAAAAATGTGAAAGCGACGCATACAATTATCATCCATCTACTTTTTAATCAAGATATATGTGTCATTCTTTGACTTCTTTCAATTAGATGCTTAGTTCGATCGTGTATAGTAAGGTATATTTTACTTAATACATAAACGATCTTGAGTTGCTTCAACAGAAACTCAAAATTTCTCACCCATTATCGAGAATTCTTCTCATTGAAATGATCAAGTCTTACAAGATTAAAATTGCTCAAAGTAACTGTCACTAAAGGGTCAGATGTAAATTAAATTATTTTTAATTTGTTAGTGTCAGGCCCATGTCATAGTGACCATTCCGTTCCGTAGGATCCCGCGGTCCTCCGGTCGAATTTCGGCGACCCGTGACCCGTAGATTGTATTTGCATGTGACCTTGAGTCATATTCTGTAAACCCGAGTTGACTAACCCGAGACCTGTACCATTGTAATCGCACCATTGCCGCGGTTTCAACGGCGCGTCTCTTGCGCCAATCCGACGTCTAGATCATAATATGTGGGCCGCGCATGATCATGGTCGTGGACCGCATGTTGCGGGACCCACCTAAACCATGACACATTTCCCTAGGCCATTATGAGGATGACCTCACCCTAGCTATGGCTACCCTAACTATAGCCACCCTAGCCCCTAGCCCATGATCCCCTTCTTTTCCCCATGAGAGCATGCCTTACACCTATCATCATTGCATTTCTCTCTCTCTTATCTCTCTCCCTCTCTCTTTCATTTCCCATTCCCTCCATTGCTAGCAAGAGAAAGAGAGCTCCCAAAAATTTCAGCCACTTCCTCTCCCTAATCTTCCCAATCTAACCATCAAGAGACCATCTCAACCATTGAAACTTGTCCCCTTGGAGCATTAGAAGCCATTGGTGAGAGAAGAAGTCCTAGATTTGAAGGTGGGTGCACTCTAGATCTAGATTTCATCCTCTCCTTTAGATTTCTTTCTTTCATTTGCTTGGGGACTTGAGGGACCCACCAATCCATGGTGGAGATCCTCCATGACCCCCTTGATGTGGCCTTTAGCCTATCTTCTTGCATGCATGACCCATGGTGGGTCCATTCTCTATGGACCCCACCATGATGATTTCTACTCTAATCCATGCCTTCTAAGGGTCATCTAGACCCCTCATTTGTATGGTGGGGATGGTATCCCCACCTCAAATTTTTATATATTATGATGGGCTCATGTATATGATTGTATGGTGTAGATCTTGTAAGGGACTCATAGTGGCAGGGTCCCTCCTTCATTGGCCATTTTCTATCTCTTTCTCTCCCTCTTTCTCTCTTCTTCTTATTTTGACAATGATGATGATGTATGTGGCTGGTGGGCCACATGTACGTGGGCCCCACTTGATGGACGAATTACATCCAGACGTCCAGCCATGGAATGTCCAGCAGTAACACTGCTAGATTGTATGAAAGGAAAACACCTATATTAGATTGATCCAAATCAGGTGGGCTACATCCACATGGGACCCATGTGTGATACATGTGTTATATCTAAAACCGTCCATCTGCTAGATGCTGGGCCAACAGCCCAGACGTCTAGTAGCTATGCAATTGTTGTATCTGGCGTTAGCAAGTTTTGGGGTCCACCACGAGGTATGTGTTATGTCCATACCATCCACCCATTTGGCACACATGTGGGGCCCACCCCACACGTGTTGCATGTGTGGGATGGGACCCACCTTGATGTACATATTCTATATTCCACACCGTTCATTGGGCAAGACGGTGGGACCCCACCTCTGATGAATGTGTTATATACACTCCGTTCGTCCATTCTAGGTGCGTGGGGCCCACCCCACACGTGTGGCACATGTGGGGGTGGGACCCACCTTGATGTATGTATTTTGTATCCACACTATCCATTTGGATGGTGCTGTATGGGCCTTATCCCCACCGTCCGTCCATCTGCCCTAGGACGGTGGGACCCACCTCATGTATGCATTATATATTCACATCATCCATCTGTTTTCTGGGGTGAGGCCCACCTTAATGTATGCATTGTATTTCAGCACCGTCCATCTAGACATGTTGTGGAACTCACCATGATGTATCCATTTTATCCATGTTGTCCGTCCATGGACCCCCCCATGATTTTAGGGTTGTATCCACTCCACCCAGCCACGTGGGACATGGGGCCACCGTGATATATGAGCTGTATACTCACACCATCCAGGGCAGCAGCCCACCTAGATGAATGCGTTGTATATCCAAGCTGTCCATCCATTTTTCATGGATTATGGGCTGCCCAATTAGGCCCATTTTGTGGTGCATCAGGCCCACCTTGATGAATGCATTATAGGCAATCTGTCTACCTATTTATCTGGACCATAGGGCTAATCTGTGAGGCCCACCTTGATGTGTATATTGACCTCGCGGCCCATTTATTCTTTGGGCTATATGGGCTACCCCATCAGGCCCACTATGGTGTATGTTTTGCACTCACCACTCATCCCTTGTGCCTAGCCCATGGGCCCTTGTGTGAGGCCCAAAATGAGGTATTTGTGGCCCATGAGTGAGGCCCATTGTGATGTATATTAGGCCTTTGAGTGAGGCCCATTATGATGTATATGAGGCCCTTAAGTGAGGCCCATTGTGAAGTATATAAGGGCCTTATGTGAGGCCATGGGCCCACCATATGTTTGGCTCTCTGTGGACCACTTTTTGGGAGTAATGTTGGTTAAATGTCTATATTGATGGGCAATGACGGTTAAATGTCCACACTGTGACATTCCCTTAGGCCTTGTTAGGCCCATTCTCATCATTCTCTAGGTGGGTTAACCCAAATCATTGGGCCCCATTGATATGTGCATGATCCATCTATTCATATTAGGCTAACCTAAGATGTTGGGCCCCCCATTGGTTACTTGTAGGGTTATTTCTTCTTAATCTTGGAGTCCATCTAGGACTTATTTGGGCCCCCTAGGGCATCTAGTGGGCCATACAATAGTATGGTGAAGGAAGCCTGTTCTAGATCCTTAGGATTATAGGTAGGCCACCTAGGCCCAACCCTGAGATGAGGAGAGTTCATCATCGTTGTAGATGGATGGATCTGTGCTATCAGACTTGGTATATCCACGGTTGAGGGCCGATCCTTATGTTATGGTTTAGATTGGTTGTCCATCTATGGACCCCGCCTCGTATATAGGCCGATTATTGATACTGATTATGAGTATGTGATATCATAGCATCATGATACATGCCCATACGCATCATCTGCATGTTTGTTATGAGATATGGTTGACCATTGCATGTGTCATTGGGTAGGTTATTTATAGGACTCCCTGATAGGCGGAGTTGTCCCGCATGAGTGCACTGTATGCGTTGGAATGATGCATGACTATGTGAATCTTGCATCTTGCATTGTGTGTTGTGATTACTATATGCCCTAGCAATATCAGGGCCATAGCCTCCATAGGCATATTGTGGATGGCAGGATTGGACACCAGAAATCTTCTCTTTACATGGGGCGCAAAGGATGTCCCTAGGTGAAAGTCCTTAAACCTGACGGTACCGAAAGATGCTCCAACATCGAGACCGAGTTGATACATGAGCGCACGAGAGCCAAATACCAGGAGGCCGCATCTCTCACTATGTCGTGGTTGGTTGGAAGGGGGTGTGGTCTTACCCGCCTGAGGGTAGGGGGCAATTGCTAGGCTGAGTATGACCAGCATGTAAATGGGTCCGTTATCGACGTACCGGATAGATATTGGCTGACTATTGGTCAGGCGGATAGTGAGGTCTCTTCCACTTACACGGTTGTGCGTCGAGTATAGAGCGGCAATGTGGTGTACAGTGTATTAGACCCCGGTGATTATCCAGAGAGAACTGTACTGATGTATGATGCTCCAGAGTTGAGCTGAATTGATCTGTGGATTGGTATGCTTGAGTTGTATCTTGCATAAGACATTAGCTATGTAGGCCTTGCATCATTTAGCCTTGGTGTGGCCGATAGCATTCATGCCTTGCATCGCATGGCCTTAGTGTGGCCGATAGCATTCATGCCTTGCATCGCATGACCTTGGAACGGCTGATGGCATTCATGGACTTACTTGCATGTTTTCACATTATTCTGAAACTGCATTATTGCATTCCTACCTTACGCATACACTTTTACCACCCTCTAAGCTTTCTATAAGCTTATGCATGATTGATGTGTGTAGGTGACACTAGACCGTAGCTGAGCAGGAGCAGGAGCGTGTCACAGAGCTTCTGGAGTTTTGTTATTATTATCATTATATTTCCCTTTCTATGCATTGTATCTTAAAGTTTTTTTTATTATAGTGGATTTTGTGATGGAGTTCTGGTTATTGTTTGTGGGTTATGCCTTTGGTTATTCTTATTATGAAATGAATTCATAATTAAAATCCTCCTTGCAGGATCTCAGGATCGGAACCTGGTATATGGGTGCCAGGAGCCGATAATGGGGTACTACGGATTCGGTGATCGAGAATTTTGTGAGCCCAGTTTTTTAGTTTAGGGCATGACAATTAGATTAATTATTCAATATATAGCCCACTTGAAGAAATTTGACAGAAAATCGTGTTGCAACGCTCTCTGTTTTTTTTTTTTTTTAAAGACAGTTTATACCTTTCAAATGTGCAATAGAGTTCTTATATTTTGTCCTTGAAATTTAATTAAGCCTAGACCCTTGTATAATTTATATCTCAACTTAGTACCAAAATAGTATTTATCATTGGTTTGCACCACCAAAAGGATAGTATCTTCTTTCAACCTTATTCAAGAAACAATAGGAACTTAAAAAAAGAGGTAATGGGGAGAGAATATTTTCATACTCTTCAAATGGGCTAAGGTTGGATGTGTATAGGCTTCAGATGACCTTTGATAAATAGTCACACATATATGAATATAATTAATGTAGTGAACACATCCATGCATCTCTTGGTGGATACATGTATGTATCATTATGAATAGATACATCTTTTGGTGGATATGTGTATATCATTATAAATGTACATTTTACTTTATGAAGGATTCATATATGCACACGTAGTTAAGATACAAGATACATATATGGCATACACATTATATTTAAAACACATATACAACACCACTTTCTTACTAACATGTTGCTCGTGTGGAGCATCCAGCTATGCAAAAAGATAAGCCTCTATGTGATCATTTCATTTTTTAACATATCACCATTCTAGAGAGAGAAATAGTGCATTGTTTAAAAATGATTTCATTGAAAATAAAATAAGTTAAACATATCTTGTCACAATTTTAAATTTAATATTATCTAAATTTGGTGGTTTACATTTGTTTTTCATTTTTCATTTGTCAGTTTTTATTTTTATGCAAAACTGTCATTACCGTAATATAAAATTGCAATGGCATTTTCTTAACATTTCTAAGTGTTTGTTTGGATATTACGTCAATAATCATCATTTGTTAAACAAATATTTATCGTATAACAGTGTTGTTAGGGTTTTAAATTCAAACTACAAGCATGATCCAAACATATTATAAACAAAATAAGGGTTTTGTCTTCAAATTTTGATTTTATTGGTGCCTATTTTAAACTTTATATGGCCGATTAGACCATTATTGGCACGTGTAAATATTTATTTATTAGATTATATTAATATATCTTGATATTTGAGTTTATATGTATGGATATGACCATTTCATGATGGTGTATGCACATCGATATTAGGATTGAAAGCAAATTGCCTAATGACTAAATCACTAATGATATCTATGGTGATTCAATATGGCGAGATTTGATTAGGCCGCATGCCACTATAAGAGATTGAGCCTATGCAAAGCATGTTTAAAAATTATTTAGTCAAGTACGTACTCAATCGAGCCCCTATCTCTGATAATAGTATGTGGTTCAATCAAATCCTCTCACATCGGGTCATAAGGAATATTTCTGATGATTTGGTCACCAAGTAAACTGCTTTCATATGAATTAAACTTCATAATAAGGTGCGTTTAACATTCGTTGATTAATAGCTTGGTTTGCTTCTCGCACAACATAAGACCATTATGTATGTCACTTCCTAAAATTTAGTAACCAAGTTAGCATGCCCGAATTTGGATCCCATGATGTGAGTTTATATTTAATCAAATATATTTTCAATTCACAAAATTTTCATACATTTCCAAGGCAATTAGAGTCAAACTAAAGAAAAATAAAACTAAAATATTCATTAATAAAAAGTTCACTAATTTCATCATTCTAATTATCAATTGAATTTTCATTAATAACTAAGGGTCCTGCTGAGTTACGCAAAATAAATCAAGCCTGAGGTGGCTAGGGAGGTGTCTGTCCCCTTTGCATCTGCGGTCTCTGCTGCTGTTGCGGTTGCTGCAGAAGTCTATCCTGCTGATGGGGACACTCACGCCTACGGTGTCCCGTCTGCCCATAACCAAAACAAACTCTGGCGAATGGTCTAGAAGATGAAGTTGACTGGGAAGAAGGTGGCACTGGCTGTGTTGCTCGTGGTCGTAACCCTGAACGTCTCATACGTCAACGATGTTGACCTTAATAGTAGCCATTGGAATGCGCCTTCCTCTTTCAACCTTCTCTCTGAAGTAAAAATACCGTCATAAGGGCTCGCTGTAGAGTCGAATCTCACAAAAAGGGCTCGTACGCTCCTGCTTCGTCGGTCCGGGCGTCTCAGGAACGGGCTAATGGGTCTGAAGAAATCAGTGATGATCTGCATCAACTGCTAGAGTGCTCAGCTCCTACAGGAATTGACAGATAAGCGGGGGCAACATTGACCTCTAACGGAGGAACAGGTGCAGAGGGAGCCTCGGGAATACGTACGACAGGCTCAGGAGGGGGAACAAGAATCTCAGATGGTGGAGCAAAAGCCGCTCGAGTCGCTAGAGTGGAATGAGAACCATGTCCACAGGCGTCACCATCATGGGCATCTCGACTAGACAACATGGTCTACAGAAAGAACAAAGGTGATGGACACTTAGGTATTAGAATTCTTGAAGGCTCAAACGGAACGAGGGAAACATACTCGGGACACGACTCGTCCTAAGCTCACAACAGATATGTGATGTTATCCCAAGTTATGTCAGAATTACTTGTTATGCTCTAATACCAACTCCTGTCATGCCCCAGACTCGTTAACCGGACTCCCAAGGAACCCGATAGCCGGTTTTGACCGTGATAGCCTCCGTAGTACCCCATTCTCGGCTCCTGAAGCAGGTTCCGATCCTGGGATCCTATAAGGAGGATTTTTATAATCATATATCCATTCCAACACAACAAGTAAATTTCAGAAATAACAAAAGGACACATTACAAAATCCACTATAAATTTGAGCTTTAAACATGATACAATATTTGAAGGAAATACATATGATAACAAAAGAAAGAAGGAAGAGGATTTGCAACACTGGGTCCTCAGCTCGCACACCTATCCAAGCTCCACTGCTAAGATGTCAACCTAGGATCTCCTGCACGCATTGATTGTGCATAAGCTTATAGGAATCTTAGAGGGTGGTGAAGGTGTGTAACAATGGTGCGTAGAAGAATAATAGGTGATAAGGAAAGGAAACATGATCAAAGCCAACACCACCAGCCTTACCAAGGCTGCCATGAATGTAAGAAATTATACCAAGGCAGTACAATAAATGCAGGAAGCCATACCAAGGCTAAATAATGTAATCAGTATTGGGCGCCATGCCAAGTGGATGCAATGTAAGCTTATACAGCCAATGTAGATGCAAATGCAATGCGAAATGATGTCAGTCCTCATATCTAATCCACATATCAATACAGTTCCTTTATAAAAAATCTACCGGGGTCTAGTACACTACAGAATGACTGCCGCTCTACAGATCCACACAGTCAAACGAGCATAGGAGACCTCACTACCTGCCTGTGGACAGCTAATCACTAGCAAGGCCTGATGGTAGCGGACCCATTCACGAGCTGGTCAGACTTAGCCTAGCTATTTCCTTCTTTTCCTCAGACAGGTAAAGCCACATCCCATTTTAACTAACTACACGATAGTAGGAGTCGCGGCCTAAAGGTGTAAGGCCCTCATGCCCTTATGTTTCCATTCGGTCACGGCGCTGGAGTAGATCTTTGGTACCATGGAAGTTTTGGAATTTTCACCCAAGGGCATCCTATGCACCCCATATACTCAAGTAACATTTTTGGTGTCCAATCATGGCCATCCATGATGTATCTATGAAGGCTACAGTCCTGATGAAGCAAGGGCGATAATGTTCATATACTATGCAATGTCAGATGCATGAATCACACAATCAACCATACATCAATTCCAAGCATCCAAAGTGCTCAAGAGGGGATACTACGTCCCTTGGGGAAGGTATCATGCGATGCCCAATGGCATAATGACACACAGTGTCATTCAAGCATACAATGATGCACATGGGCCATGAAGATGTATCTAGATGCACTATGCGGTGATATACAAAGTAGTACACTCCTCCTATCCAAGAAGGAACCAAAACTAGGTACTTAGATAATATCCATAAGGAAATCCAACCTTTAGTGGGGGCCCATTTACCTGGGGTAGCCCATGAGATTGAGCATACAAGCTATGGGTCTAAGTAATGCAGAAATGAGCCTAGCAAGAGTCTTAGATGAGTATCTAATCACACTTAGATACAATCGAGCCTAGAGGGGTCCATAATGGGGACATTTAACCACCATTCCCCAAAAGGCATAAGAACCATGAACTATATGGATAGAAGGCCCAAGGCCTACATTCAAGATAAAAATAGGTGGTAACATATCTGTATACTCCTCATAATGGGCCATAAGAAAAAGAGGGGATAATACTATCTTCAACAACATGGGCCCCAAGAGGGTAATTAAGGCCTAAGGCTCAATTCCCAATGGTGATAGAATTCATGCATTAAGTTGGACTTGGTGGGTAACCCGCGTACACAATATACGACCCAAAGACAAGTTTAAGTTTAGATGAAATGGGCCCCACTACATCAGTCCAATACTAACAATTTAAGTGGGCAACTAAGGGCTCCATCCTTATCTCAACCCACAAGTCCATCAAAATGGTAAAAGTCGGCCCAATATATGACTGGGCTAAGCTGAACGTCCCTGCCCACACTGGGCCCACTAGATGTCCCAAAATTCTGATCTAAGATGGGATCCTCATATGATCACTAAAGGTGACCCAAAAGAATGTACTGATTAAGCTCAAAGATTATAAGAAAACATAAGTATGCAACACGTACACAAGTTCTCAATATGGTGGGCCCTAGAGCCAAATAAAGTTTTAACCATAAAAATGTACATTTAAGGCTCTTTGATAAACTCTTTGCCCGTTTGACTTCCTAGACCTACTAAAGCCTAGAAATTAATCAATTATATAGAAACAATCTCATGAAGGCCAACAATATTCACAAGGGGCCCCACCAGATGGAGGGTGTGTATACATCATGAAAAGATCAAGTAAGCCTACTACTAGATTATGAGTCCAGCAGCAACTCAAGGTAAAGAGTACTTCCATGATCGAGCGATCCAAGGCTTGAACGGCCTGGACCAACATACGATGAGGTAGGCTCCACATACATCCATATTGAGCCTCAAATAAATGGCCTAGGGCCTATGGTGGGCCTTTAACCATCCATAGAAAAACCCGTGGGTCTACCTTAGGATCACCCTGAAGGACATTCAACCTCAACTGGTTCCCAAGAGGTGGCCCGCTACTACACGAGCGTGAAATAAGGCCCAAGGCCTAAAACAATCCATGGCCTAATGGGTTATACTCAAAGCCCAACACATAAGCAATATGGTGGGCCCTCAAGCAAGGTTTGGGCCCAACCATGAAGGTCACAAAACCCATATATTGTGGTGGGCTTAATGGGCAGCCAGTAATCCAAACATAAGGGCAATATCTTAACTTTATCCAAGTGAGTTAGGCCTCACAAATTGGCCCATATATAAGATCATTTTAGTGGACAACCAAGGGCCCACCACTTTGCATGTTATGGCCCACGACCCAGCACAATAGGTGGTGAAATTTAGGCCCAAGTGGTCAAGGGGCCTAACTTAGTAGATCCAAGATGAATGGGACCGCCAAGGCCAATCAAAATTATGAGCATAAATCGAAATTAAAATCCAATGGAGGTGGACCTCCAAGCATACATACATGAAGCCCAAAGACACCTTAGAAAATGGCAATCTTATGTGCATAATCCACCCTTAATCTGGTGGGTCATGCTGCCCCAAAACATGCTATTAGGGGCAGCCAGTTTGGTCCCATTGCTAAAATTTCCAGCCTGCCTATATTTTGAGCCTGCTAGAGCTCAACAATAAATGATAAGGATTAAGTATGAGTTCTCTGGTGGCCCACATATATCTCTGTGGGTCCCACCAGATGGGAGGACTGAATTAGACACATACAATAGGTGGACCATGCTATTGGACTGAAGGTCCAGCAGCGGTCCAATGGGCCTGGGCGTCCCTATGGTGGCCTGGGCAAAGGCCCAAAAATACATCAAGTGGGTCCCAAAATGGGTACCACTAAGGGAGATGGCCGAATCTCATATGGACCACAATTAGATGGACGGTGGGAGAAACAAATACATCAATGGTGGGCCCACAAGGAGGGGTGGACGACCAACCATGGCTGGACGTCCCAGCCTAATGGGCCGGTCCAGCCCGCACCACGGTCGGTACAGGGGTCCGTTGACCCCAAAAATTTACAAGTAGGTTCTACAATGGGTGGGCCACACCTCTGTAAAATTTCAGGATTTTTGGATAATCATAAATATTTTAATTAAATTAAGGAATACAAGCTGTCCAGAGAATCTGCTAAGTGCAGAATTCTGGATAGACCCTGATTGAGCACCCAAAAGGGGTGGGCCCAGGATCTCTGAAAATTGGGAAAAATTGATTTTAACATCCCCACATATGTATAGTATAAGGTAGTGGCCCACCTATTCAAAAATTATTTTATATTTTTAAGTTTCCAAACTACAATGTTGCTAGAATTACAGCAGAAAATCCAGCAAGGTACCCATATTGACCCACTCTTTTGGGGACCCAAATGAGGTCAATTGAGGCTGAAATTTAGCATGCTCAAAGGTGGGACATACAAATTCAAAAATCATATATTACTTAGTATGAAACTCCCCACCAAAAGCTCTAAATTATAGCCTCAAGTTGGCCCAAAAATCTGTCCAGACAATTCTGGACAGCAACATGTAATTGAAAGGAATTAAATATAGACATCATTTACAATGTGATTTAACCCTAGAAAATCATGTTGTGAACTACCCCAGTGGGCCCCACAAATGTCCAGACCTTCCCCATCATCAAGAACCCCTTACATGTACCCCATTTGGGTGGATTTTAGGGCCACATGTCTAAGGATGGACTACCATAGGCGTCCAACCTCCATGGATGGTCTAGATTTTTTGTTGGTCCACAAGGTGGGCCACACACACATGATTAGAATTCTAACATCAAAGATGAATAAAGAATCGACCACAAGAGGAGGGGCTCCGCCACAATGAGGCCCTCCCCTTCATCAATTACACCACGCATTTCATTGATTCACATGTTACAACATAAATCAACCACATACATGTCCTAGAATCAAGATAAATGGTTGGGATGCCATCCCAACCATGATTCTAAGGTCTAGATGACCTATCATGCAATGAAATTCAAGGAGTCCTCCATGATGGAGCCCATAAGGGGAAAACCCCATGTATGGTATATGCATGCATGAAATAGGCCATTTGGCCACATCTAAGGGGTGGTGTAGGATCTCCACCATGGATTGGTGGGTCCTACACTTCCCATATGAAAGAAATAATAGATCTAGAACATGGAATTGAAAATCCTACATCCTAGAAGTACACCCACCTTAGATCTCTTCTAAACTTGTATCTCCTAGCTTCTAGTGCTCCAAGGATGATGTATTAATGGGTGAGATGGGGTATGGATGGTTGGATTGAGAGGAATTTGAGGTGAAAAGGGCTAGAATGGGATGGATAGGTGGGGACATCCCACCCTTTCTTGCTAAGGAGGAAATGGGAGTGAGAAAGGGAGGAAACGAGAGGGAGAGAGAGAGAGAGAGAGAGAGAGAGAGAGAGAGAGAGAGAGAGAGAGAGAGAGAGAGAGGGAGGTTTTAAACCTAGCAATCATTTCTTTCTTGCCTTGGGTAGAGAAAGGTCATGATTGAAGTAGGGAGTTAGAAACAATGTTGTAGAGTTAGTAGGCTTTCTAGTTCTTTGGGTGGTATTTTAGAGATATGTGGTGTAAGAATAGGGTTTTAGGTAGTGTGTGTTGGAAATTGGTGCCAAGAGATGGGACCAACCTAGAAATCTGTGTACACCATCCCTAGATGGGCCACATGACCATGATCAAGGGCTAGAAAATGAATGCACACAACTTATGATTTACACGTCGGATGGATGCTCAAGCGCTCAACGGAACCGTAATGATGATGCGAACAAGATGGCATAAGTTTCGGCTCAATCCGAGTCGGGTCTACATGACCGGACTTAAGGATGACCACAAACACTATCCGAGGGTCGCGGGTCACCAGGATTCGACCGGTAGGACTGCGGAACCAAGAGAAATGAAATGCATACCTACACACACATGCACACACACGAACTCGGGTCGGGTCTTATAGTTGGTCGAGTGTAATTTCAGGTCAACATTAGCGTTGCTGTTGATTAAGGAAGATTAGACGGGGTGTAGTAAGAAAGGGTGAGGAATCTATTCCATTCATCAAATCTTTAAGATTGAGTTATGTCAAAAGCTTAAAAATGGAGAAGATGGAATCTCAGGGGGGCTGCACGAAGGTTTTTAGGTGAGGGATTTCAAAAGAAGGGGTTTAATAATGGTTAAATTTCAATAGACGGTTCCGATTGTCGGGGTGGCTCCTAGATGATGGACGGTGGTGATACAAATGGGTACAGGTCTACAGCTATATCGTGGAGGAGAGGAGAGTGAATTGGGGAGAGGAGGTTGGGTTGTGGTGACATGCGCACATCAGTGTGTTTTTTTATTTTTACTTTCTTTTTAATAAAAAATACAATGGGCCCCGCATTAATGATGTAACAATTCCACTTTGTCCATCAGTTATGCTCGACCAAGTTAGGGCATGGGCCAAAAAATGACATCGATCTAAGTTCAAGTGGGCCACACCAAAGGAAACAGTGGGATTAATACCCACACTTAAAATTTAGAAAAAAATAGTTGTTACAATTATGTAAATATGGATAATGGGATGGATGCATATTTAAATGCATGTACATATAAGATGTACCTCCACCTAGGTTTATGAGATGATTAGAGTGAGATGTTACATATATTGGCATGATCAGGTCCATACCTCATCAGATCGGGGAAGCCTATATTTTGTAGTGGGGATGAATCATTAGTTGATCGATTGGTTCTCTCATGATGATCATTTAGATAATGAACGCTTGATCATTCAAACTACTTGATTTGAACGACACGTATTACGAGACTAATTACCTATAAGAGGTAGATTGATCATAGTTTATTCACTATGCGACTATGCTAATTAAATGGGTGACTCATATGTCCCTATTATTGTACACTATGTGGTATGGATGTGATGAAGTGTCGCCACTTTGGCATGTATTCTCAAAGCCATATGCATTGATTCTTAATTAATGAAAAAAAAACCAAATTAAAATTAGGTCATGGAGATGAGTGAAAGGAATGTGATGATGCACAAAAGACTTATCTACAACACCGAATTGAATGGACGATCGAATTTGATTGCAGACTATTTTTAAAAAAAATATTTATATATAATTATATTAATATTTTTAATAGGCTTAAATCAACAAGTTTGCCAAGATGAAATACATTCGATCTCAAAAGTGGATAAGAGTACATCACATTTGGAGCATTGGGATGACAACACGTGCATGAATACCAATGCTTTAAAATTGATGTACGCTTGTAAATTTAGAAAAAAATATTTCTAGTCGACTTGTGTTGAGGGTCAAATATTGCATATTGAACCCCATTTATATCTTGGTTTTATGAACATGATACTGCTTAATGTCCTATTTTACTCATGTTTGTGTTACAAGGTGAATTTAAGAGCTTGGATTGAAAAAGGTGTTAAAAGCATGGATTTGACACTCAAAGATCACCAAGGCAAAGAATGGATCTTAGGAGGCAAAGTTTGAAGATTTCAAGGTCCCAAGATTCAAAAAAATCAAGTGGAGAAGGAACGGAGCCAAAAGAACAAGTGCGGAATACACATTGATTGTGTCATCGAACACCGTTCGATGACATCGAACATAGGTCGATGACATCGAATTTATGAAGGAGAAAATTAAGTTGGTCGCTGGACAAATCGAAGACGTTTTTCAATGACTAGAGAACTTGTTCGATGACTCGAAGCTTTATTCGATGACATCGAAGACCTACTCGATAACATCGAATTTTCTGAGGAATTTCGGCAAAACTCGCTGGACACATTGGGCACCATGTTCGATTACTCGAAGGTTTCCTTGATGATATCGAAGGCTGCTTCGATGGCATCGAATTTATTAAAGAAATTAAATAAAGTCTTTGGATTATTTTGAACACATTATCGATTCCCCAAACAATGCTTGATGACATCGAAGGCCCCTTCGATGACATCGAAGGTAGGTTCGATGACATAGAAGGTTGGAGAGTCCAAATGAAGCTATAAAAGCATAGAAAAAGGAAGTATAAAAGACACATTTGATGACATCAAAGCTTGTTCGATGTCATCGAACGAATCATGCGAAGTTATGTAGAGTTACGCGGAGTGCGTAAATTTGAGGCAGTTCTTGAATTTTTCCAAGGAGGTGCAAAAGGAGGTGTTGCACAATTATAAATAGGAGTCCTTAGGGCATCCTTGGGGGATTTAATCAATCTAGGGTTTAGAGGAGAGAAGCAAAAGGGCGGAGAGCCGTCAACAAGCATTTTTCTTTTGTCTTCCTTAGTTTTTCATGCTTTCTTTTAGGGTTTTAGATCCAATCATGTTTATAGTTGGCTAAACCTCTTAGCTGGGGCTAAGAGGTGAAGCTTGTAGCGTGATGGGATGTTTTCTATTGCTTTGATTCATGTTTATGTTGAATTCTCTTTGATTCTAGTTTGATATTTAAGGAATACTTTTAGTTTTTAATTGTTTGTTGTGACTTAAATTACAATAGTCTGCGATAGTTTTGAGTATGTTCTTTTCATGTATTGAGATTGTGAAGTTCATAAATCCTGTTCTTCACCATCGTCTCATGGGCATGGTTGGATGATGAAATCTGAAAAGGCCGAGCTATATGTCCTAGAGGGGGGGTGTGAATAGGATTATGCCAAATTAAAAATTAACAGTAGAATTCAACCGATAATAAGATAGCCTTATAAACAAATAAATAAAAGACTATACTTTAAATAAATCAAAGAACAGAAATATAAATCAATCTTAAATAAAGAGCTTGATCTTGAGATCTTCGAAAGCTTGAAATTAAACTTCATCAATACACTTTGAGTCTTGAAATGTACTATTGAGTCTTGAAATGCACTTGAGTCTTGAAATGTACTCTTAAGTCTTGAAATGCACTTGAGTCTTAAAATGTACTTGAGTCTTGAAATACACTCTTCTTATCAATGTAACTCTGAACCTTGATGCTTACAGAAGAGGACAAAGTACATAACCTTGCATTTCTTGAAGCAGAGTACCGTACATGTCTTGACCCATTGTGATGCAGTGTTTTGATCAAATATATATCAACATACAAACACAAGACATAGATAGAGGTTTTGGTACAACAAAATTTGACAACCAAAAGAGTATGAGACAATAGCACTTACAATCTCCCCCTTTATCAAATTTGTGACAAAACACACTCCAATAATTCAATAAAATAAGAGAAGTACAACATGCACAACATGCACAATAACAAATCATGCACCAGTTATATAAGAGAACCAGTTACGACCTGGTTTAAAGAATCATGAATCATGAACCAGTTGTCATTAAGTACAAACTCATTATTTATATACTCCTCCTGAGTAGCAGTACACATATCCAAAATATAACTACTCATATCCATAAGTAATCAGACCAAAAGTTTCCAAAAGCTTCCAAAAGCCTTCTCCTCCTTTTTGTCACAATATGACAAAGGAAGCAACAATATAAAGGATAATAAATGGAGTAATAGATGGAGTAACTCGACAATATATAAGAAAGTAAAAGTTCACAATCCATTTACTAGTATAACTAAAAAATCATCAAATCAAATATAGTGCACAATCCAACATAAGTATGAAAGATATTACATACCAAGAATGAAAACACTCAATCAGATCCTGAAGAAGGAGCAGGAATGGTAGGATCAAGATTATACATGCCCTTGTTCAAGTGCTTAAGATACTTGCGTATATATTTAAACTGAAGATCATGGGCAACATTCATATTCCCTACCTTCTCTTCTAAAGCACGAAGACGAGCATCAAACTCAGATGGCTCATAGTTAGGATTATTTTTAGAATCAGATTCAAGTTCATCAAAAATATCATCCATACCACATCATCAGGAGGAAGATCACCAGCTTCTTCATCCCTAGCTTTAGCTCTATCAACATCCACTTGGCCACGAGCCAATTCCAATTTCATTTTGTTAATATTCGAATTGTTAAAAATAAGATGATGGATGGGAGCCTCTCCAACAGGCATAGCCATGAGCATGTGATTAGCTAAAATCGTCATGAGATAGGCAAAAGGAATATCACTATGACCTGGATGGAGATGAGACTGAATAATGGAATTCCATATCAATGAAGGAAGACAAACTTTAGAACAAAAAATGATAGAGTGCAAAACGCGAACCATAAAGGCAGTTAATTCTGTCTTATTACCAGAATGAGGATACGGGTTAGAACTAAAAATTCTGTGAAGTACCCTGTATTGGGGTAACAAGTACCTTACGGGGAGCGTATTCCCTTTATGAGTCCATTGCACATTCATATTATACAAATCTTTGGTTAGCATACGCTTTTCAGATTCTGAGGGTTTTTTAGCTAAAGTATGAATATGAATACCCTCCTCATTAACAGGAATATCCATTAACCCTACAATCAGATGGCGGTCAACTTCAAATAGACCTTCTCTAGTATCAATTTTAAAAGTTAAATTCTTAAAAGAGAACTCTGAGATACATGCAAACATGGCCTGTGCAATATATTGGTATGCAGGTCCACCCCAATGTAAGATGTTATCCCATCCTACAACTTGGAGAATAGGAAGAATACCAAAAGGAGCAATGTGTTCAATACAGACAGACCGTTCAACAATGACTTTGCGTATACGCAAATCCCGTACATCAGAGGGATCATCCTCAGGTGAACGAAGATGGCGCCTAGAGAGAGATGCTGATCTAGAAGAAGATGGACCACAGGAAGTTTTCTTTTTTCCTCTGGTATCCATCATCAGGATGAAAATCAAAGGATCAAGTAGATACTAAAGATGTGAAAAAGGGGTTTTGCTAGATCAGATTTTTCAAGAAAATGCCCCAAAATTGCAATGAATCTCAAAATAGATTACTCCAATACTGAAAATGAGGTAATAGGAACTAGAATCGACAAGAGAAACACAAATGATGCACTAACCTTGAAGATCTAGGAAGGTGGGTACGACTAGTCGTGCCTCGGCTCGTTGGAGAGAAAAAAAGGAAATGAAGAAGATGAGATTTTCTCCAAATTAAAAAGATTCCAACGCGATTCACGACTGGTTGAGGACTGTTCTCAACCGGTCGTACCACAACTAGTCAAGCATTTCCTTGATTGGTCATGTAACAATAAAAACAAGCATATTTCATAAAAATTAGAATTTTAAACCAATAAATTATCAAATATATATACATTATGATACAAATATGCATGAATAATCGATTTAGAATACACATACCGAGATCAAATTTCAATTTATTAAACCTGCTTTTATCAAGCGATTCAGTGAAAATGTTGGCAAGTTGAGTCTCAGTCAGAATATATTCCAAGGATATTATTTTATCTTCAACTAATTCACGAATATAGTGATACCTAATGTCAATGTGCTTAGTACGTGAACGCTAGATTGAGTTTTTTGATATATTTATAGCACTGGAATTATCACAATATAATATCATTGATTCCTGTGTAATTTCATAATCGCTTAACATACGTTTCATCCAAACAAGTTGAGTACAAGCATTTCCTGCTGCAATGTAATCAGCCTCAGTAGTTGAGAGCGATATAGAACTTTTGTAACACCCCAAATTTTTTGCCAACTTGGAGATAGACGCCCTTAGGCAATGAATCGATCATAACACCTTATTAACTTTTCAGAACTCAATCCCAAAGTCCAAAATCCCTTTTTAACCCATTTTCTTCAAAAATCTCACCTTTCACCACCTTATTCTGTAAATTTTTCATCTGACTTCGAAAAGTCATATCTCCCTCGTTATAACTTCGATTTAGGTGATTCAGAAGCCAGATTGAAGCTTGATAAGCCTAGTTTTATATAAAAATAAGTGAAAATATAATAAAAATTTAAATATAGTTAAATATAGGTCTTTGTGATAACTGCCCGAAAATCATTAGTTTGGACAGCTGCTGCTTCCAGAATTTTTAGAATTTTTCTACAACATGAAATATAATAAAATATTAATAAAGATAAAGTAGACTTGATGAAGAACTACTAAAAAAATAATTAAAATAATATACGAACTAAAAGTGCCAGAAGGGGGCGTAGAACTGCCCTAAGATCTTATTCTGTCGTAATTAGGGCATAATTTAGTTAAGTACTAAACTGAATAATCAGTATAATTAGATTGAACCACTTTAAATATGATCTATAAGACTACAAATGAGTAGAACCGTTAATTCTACATTACCTTAAAACTTAAGATCCATCTCAAAACCCAATTGCTCTCGGGAGCACGCTGAAACTCCGTATCGGACCTGGACCGCGCGGTGAAAGTCCGATGATGACGAAACTATACGGTTGTGACCGCCTTACTGGACTTGACAACCATCTCAAAAATTAAGTCCTAATAGTACCCGAAAACACACAACTTGAGCCCAGAGCGAAGTGTGTGAGAAACGCGAATTCTTTAGGAAATGAACTGAAACTTAATTGAATTGAGTCGGTTCCCTTACATGCCGAATCTAAGAATTCAGACTGTTAGAATCTGACCCAATTACACCCTCGGATCAGGAAAAATTTCCAACACAGGTCAGTGTATTTGTGACCCTGATCGAGCACCAGTGACCGTTGAACTGAAACAGATCTCCCGAGGCCGATCCACTGATCTGATCGGGCCGAGTTCTTAGCCTAACCTAGATCCAATGTTAGGAAGCTTAAGTCCGACCGCATGCAGAAAAGGGGCCTCCAGAACAGCTCCGTTGAGCCGAAACAGTCAGGTTTTGACTATAACCTAAGTATACCATGGCCCTGGGCCATTGAAGTCGATTTTGGGCCTATATAAGGACCTTAAACCCTCTCTCTCCCTTCACATATGAATTTCTAAACCCTAGAGAGAGGAGAGAAGAAAGAGAAGGAAAGAGAGGGAAGGTGAGAGGTAGAGTTAGAGTTTGTTCTCGGGATTCAATCCCGCTGTTCCACGTGCTTAGCTACCATTATCATTTCGCTATTCCGGTGATTCTAATTTCTTTTTCGGGTAAAAAATCCTAACCCTAATATGTTTTAGGGATTCAGATAGTGTATGTGATGAAATAGCTAACCTATTTCATACTATAGGTTGCCGTTGTGCCATAGACGAAGGTGGAGTGTTCAAATTGAATCCGTTACGCGTTTACTGGCGAAAAGTGTAGACTATAAACGTATAGGTTATGGTTTTCAAGGCTTTTAATGTCGGTTAATGATTTATAACCGACTGGGTTACCGTTTCACATGTTAGATACGCTATTTTCCTCGCTTTACGGTTATATATGAACTATATTGAATATAGGTTATTCCATGTGTAGGTTAAAATGACTGGATATGTTAAGAATTTAATTTTGTGCTTTCCATGATTACTCACCATGAACATGTGATTATTGAATACGTGACAACTCATTATGAAATGATTTGCCCTAATATAGCTTATAACTGAGTTGTACCATGTAGGTTGAAATGTGTAGTCTAAGTGTTTGTGGAAATGATTGAATGAGTATAGAATTTGAATCCCTGCTTGCCATGATTATCCGTCGTGGATATATGCGTGTTGTATTCGTGACAACTCCTTAGTGAAAGGATTTGCCCTAATACATGTTGTGATCAACATACCTCATGTATGTTGATGTATGTAGTCTAAGTGTTTGTGAAAATGTCTGGATAAGTAAATATTTACTAAAGTGTATGTTAGATAGGTGTTGAGGTGAAATTCTCAACTACCTTAGCTATGTGTATATATCCCTTCATGTAACTTAGATTAAATTTATGTGATTTAACATGAAATGCATTTGTGCAAATTATGTTTACCTTGTATTTTGTGAAATGTTCAATTTGTTACATTACTTGAATCAATTGTTTAACTTTAATATGCCTACTACATGTGTTATCCTGTTATATTTACATGCGTTTGGGACTACTACGTAGTCCAGGCTATCGGTAACGGTTCCCGAACGAGTGACTAAGTTAGCTTTGCTACAACAGATGTGTTCGAGGAATCTGAGTCGTACGGAGTTTGTCGACAGTGGTTAGGCCACACGGAATGCTTATGCACTTCATGTCGATTATCTCGACATACGCTCATACCAATCGAGCTCGTCAAGTAACCTGATTGACCCGATGTATGTTCACCATGTATGGGCGCTACTGGTTGAATCTAAAGTACTAAACTCACTAGTGAGAAGCCCCATTAACCCTGGTACCTCCATCCACTAAGACTCATGAGCTGGGCATGGTGGTATGGGACACCGCGGTAGAGCTGTCGGCCTACACCATGGCGACGAGCCTCCCCGTAGTGTCCAGTGAGCAACATAGACTCGTGAGCCAAATACGGTGGTATGGAATACTGTATTCAAGCTGTCGGCCTATACTGATTAGGTGATGAGCCCTTTGTAGTGACCTCGAGCATACTCTGAGACTGTGTTGAGGCGATGAGCCTTTCCATAGCAACTAAAGTATAAACTAGGCCTACACTGATCAGGTGACGAGCCCTTTGTAGCGAACTAGAACCGCAACATCGTATAAGACTAGCTAGGACTGACGACCCTAGAATGGATCATTATTTGGGAAATGATACAAGGGAGGTACCTTAGCTTTTCAAAACTGTTGTATGAATAAATATAATTAAGTATTGGCTAACATGAGCATGCACCGCATTACATGTGCTTTGGCGAGGAAGAGCACTTTCGGGTGGTTGTCATGTGTGCAGTAAGATGAAGACGCTAAGGGAGTGTAAGCGAGGGTATGCATCATTATCACATATCATTCTTGCATTAACAAGAGTATCTAGGACATGTTTGTTGTACTGCTTTATCATTACTGCTTGATTGAATTGATAACATGTTAACCTTTGCTTTATAGTTCCACTGAGTTAATCACTCACTCCTATGTTTCGAGACGGTGTTTTAAACACCAACCAGACTCTATCTTAGTTGTAGGTGATGGCGATGCCTACGAGGCGGAGCCAAACTTCGAGGATGATGAGTGTAAGACCCGTATCGTAGACCGTACTGTTCCGTCGGTTTTCGCGATCCTTCCGGTTGAATTCCGGCAATGCTCGACTCATATCCGACGTTGCGTGCGATCTTAAGCCGAGTCCTGCCTACCGAAGGCGGCTCGATCCGAAACTTGTATCTTAGCGATCGCACCGTCACCGCGGTTCCAACGCCGTGACTCGCGCACCAAACCGATACCTAGGTGGGAAGATGTCAGTCAGCGTTCGGTTTGAAGAAACACTGCACGTTGTGAACTTCGAGGGAATCTCTACGAGATGTCCCATCAATCAAATCAATCACTCAAGTCAAATCACACCTACCCAAGTATAACAACCCATGCCTCTCTCTTACACAAGCAAGCCCAAGTCTACTCTCTCTCTCTCTCTTTTTCAACTCTACCCATGCCCATGACATCATCACACCACTCCCTCCATCCCTTCTTCCTTTAATTTATGTCTTTCTCTCTCTCATTCTCTCATTCCCTCTCTCTCACACGTCCAAACCTCTCTAAGCAACCCAATCTCCCAAAACACTTCTAAGTGTGGCCCACCTCCTCAACTTCCATCTCAACCGTCCGATCATCATCCGCACCGTTAAAACCCGATCGACGTCCATAAGAACCGTAGGTGAGGAGTTTTCAAGCAAAGGGAGCAAGGAGGATCACAACAAGGTGGGTGATCCACCGTTAATTTCTTTTCTTAGGGCCACTTGTTGGTGGGACCCGTTTGATGTATGCATGTATGAAATGGAGGGCCCATAGTGGCGGGGTCCCTCCTCTATCTCACCGTGTATCTCTCTCTATTTCTCTCTCTCTTTCTCTCTTCCTTAGGATGAAGTGGGCCCCACCAATATGTTAAATCTACTCCATCCCTCAATGGGGTGGCCCGCCTCATTTTAGGAGAGATCCACTACCTACTTAAATTATATGGTATATTATAATATTTTATTAATATTTATTATGGGCCACAAACATACGGGACCCACCTTGATGGACATGGACATGTACTTGAGGGACCCACCATGCGGGACCCACCACGATATTTGTGCCGTCCAGCGTCCAGAGACGCTGGACGTGAGGAGAGCCTAACATAGAGTGTGTGTACTGAAATGGTGGTGTACTAACAAGCTAACAAAAAAAATATAGTGCTTTTTGGGGTTGGCCACTCATATAGGCCCCATCTTGATATATGGGTCTGATCCAATCCGTTCATTCTGTTCTCCATCTCATTTTAGACGTTGAGACAAAAAATGAAGTTGATCCCATTTCCCGGCGTGCCGTGGTGTTGAGAATACTAGCATCTTATGTTAAGACTTGGGAAAATGACTGCTGGGGTCCACATGAAACTTGGACCCACCTGAAACTTGGTGTGGACCCCTAATTTTGTGGGACTCAGCCAATGGACGGGGCGGATCTGGTAAAAGTGGGCCCCACCTAAAATTAAAAAAAAAAAAAAAAAAAAAAAAAGAGGTCTCATAGCAGTTAGCTTGCCAGTAGACGCTGCATGGGTTACGGACGGTGGCTGGGCCTCACGGCTCCAGCTGTGGGCCCCCACCGTGATGTGTTTCGAAAATCAACTCCGGCCATTTGATGGGTCCCCTTTGTATGTGGAACATCCCTAAAAATCAGCCGTATACGGAACTCAGGTGGGCCATACCATGTAAAATCATGTGAAGACATGCCTAAACACATAAAATCACTTGGTGAGGTCTATCTGAAATTTGGATGAGGTTGAAACTTGGTCTGAACCCTCAGCCAAGTGGGACACACCTAATGGGTGGGTCGGATTTGCGAACCACATCACAGTGGCCCCCCTCTTGACCGTGAGCATGTGAATAAGTTGGATGAAATAAACATTACCGTGGGCCCTCCTTGCCCACGCGCTCTTACGAACAGGTTGCATGGCAAATAAACATTCCAGTGGTCAGAGAGACCTCGTGAACAGGTTGGGTGGTTGTGGGCCCCCTCCCCTGACCGTGGGCCCTTGGCCCACTCGATCTCCTACCAGAATGGGTGCCAAATAAACATTCTAGTGGGCCCTGGTCCCGTAACCGTATGATTAGGATGGATTTTAAATAAGTATTTTGGTGGGCCCCTTGCTACATGGCCTCATCAACAGGTGGAAGGAAAATAAATATTATGGTGAGCCCCCCTACTCATGTGGCCTTATCAACGGATTGGATAGGAAATAAACATTATGGCAGGCCTCGCTGAGGCTCACCTTGGCAAATATGGGCTCATGTGCTTAGGCCCATCTTAATGTATTTTTTTAGGCCCATTATTAAGGCCCACTTTGGTATATATGGGCCATGCATTTAGGCCCATCTTGGCAGGAATATGGGCCCAATATTGAGGCCCACTTTGATATATAAGGCCTATGTGATTAGGCCCATTTGATACACATAGAGCTTATGTGATTGGGCTCATGTTCACGCATTCTCAGGCCCATGGATGATGGCCCATTGCAATGTACCTAAGCCCATTGGTGAGGTTCATTGAGGTGGCCCACTTGATGAATATAAGGCCTATGAGATACCGGCCATTTGATGTATTTAGGGCCCAGTGGGATGTACCTAAGGCACATTGCAATGTGTGATTCCACTAGGATTTATTTAATGGTACTTGAGGTGAGCCGAGCCTTGGGGACAATGTTGGTTTGACGTCCACATTGTACGAGTAATGTTGGTTCGATGTCCACATTATAACTCTCCCTGAGGCCACTGATAGGCCCGCGTCTGTTTCATGTGGGCCATATAGGCCCATCTTCATTGAGAGGATAGTTTATTGCTTTATAACATGTTTAGCACGGCCCATGATTCATGATCATACGCATCATATGTATGCTTGAGATGAGGAGTGTCTGATCATAGCATATGCCTTCGGGCAGACTGTTTACGGGCTCCTTGATAGGCGGTGTTGCCCTACATGAGCGCGTGCTTCACGCAGGATGGTTGCATGATTGGTAGTGTGGTTCATGCATTTGCATCTGTATGATTGAGATATGCCCTAGCGACATCAGGGCCATAGCCTCTATAGATATATCGTGGTTGACTGGTTGGATACCGGAAAATCTTGTTCCAAGCAATTGGGGCGCCATAGATGTCCCTGGGTGAGAGTCCCTGAACCCGATGGTACCAGAGGATGACTCCAACGTCGAGACCGAGTGGATATATGAGCGCACGAGGGCCGAATACCATGAGGCCGCGTCTCTCACTGTGTCGTGGTCGGTTGGAAAGGAGTGGTGGCCTTACTTGCCCGAGAGCAGGGGGCATTATTAGGCTGAGTTTGACCAGCTCGGAAATGGGTTCGCTATCGACGTGCCGCATAGGTATTGGCTGACTATTGGCCAGGCGGATAGTGAGGTTTCTTACGCTCACTGGATCTTCGCTTGGAGAGAGACAGTGCCATTTGGAGTGTACTGAACCCCGGTGATTATCCAGACTGAGAACTGTATTGACATGAAGAGTTGGATGAGGATTGACATGCTTGACTTACATATTGCATCGCATGGCCTTGGTATGGCCGATAGTATTCACATCTTGTACTGCATAGCCTTGGTACGGCTAGTTGCATTTCGTACTCATCAGCATGATTTCGCATTACTCGGCAAGATTACATTCGAGCACGTTCGCACACACTTACACCGCCCTCTAAGCTTTCTATAAGCTTATGCACGATTGATGCGTGCAGGTGACGCCAGGACGCAGTTGTAGTCTCACCGCAGTTGGAGCGTGCCGCCGAGCTTTTGGAGTTTTTGTTATTTGCACTACCTTGTATTTCCCTTTCTACGCACTGTATTCAAAGTTTTTGTTCATAGTGGATTTTGTGATGGTGTTCTTGTGCTTATTGTTCGTGGGTTATGCTTGGTTATGCTCATTACGAATCAAATGGATTATTAGAAATCCTCCTTGTAGCATCCCAGGATCGGAACCTGGCGTATGGGCGCCGGGAGCCGAGAATGGGGTTTTACGGAGGCTGTCGGCACCGGATTCGGCGATCGGGAATTTTGTGAGCCCGGTCTCCGAGTTCGGGGCGTGACAATGAGGAGGCATTCTCGTACATGCAGTTATCGGGCAGGTTCATGTGAGTCGTGTCCTGATCGCTGGGATTATATGGATATATGATTTAGTTGAACACTTTACATTTTGGTATTTTATATAGTTTGACACAAAGCATGTATATATTCAGCCCTGTTACGTATTCATACTCTAGGGATTTAAAATCACTTATATACTTTATATATCTATCACAGTCTTCCGCTTAATTTAGTCATCCCTGGAGTATAATATGCTATTTTAATATAATCTCACTCATGTTCGAATGCACTCATAATAATCATCATAATCTATGTTGCATAAGTTGTAAGACCCATGCCCTAGTCCGTACCGTTCCATAGGCTTACGCGATCATACCGGTCGAATTCTGGCGACCCTCGACCTGTATCCAACGTTTGTGCGCGATCTTAGGCCGAGTCCCACTTACTGAACTCAGCTCGACCCGAAACTTATACCTTAGTGATCGCGCCGTCACCGCAGTTCTAATGCCCCGACTCGCGCACCAAACCAATACCCATGTTAGAAGTTGTGGACCTGCGTTTAGTCTGAAGAAACGCCGCAAGTTGCGAATATCGAGGGAATCTCTACGAGATGTCCCATCAAATCATGTCAAGTACAAACCATGCCATGTGTACATGTAACCCATCCCTCCCTTTTTAAAAGTCAACTCTCTCTCTCTCTCTCTCTCTCTCTCTCTCTCTTCTCACCATCCCTCTTTCACTCATTTTCAAACCAAACCTTACCTCATTAAATACAACCACCTAAATTAACCCATCCATATTATTCCATTCTCTCTCTCTCATTTCTCAAGCCTCTCAAGCAACACACACGTCCAAGCTTTCTCCCTCCCAAACACCAAGTGTGGCCCACTTTCCCTACCCTCTAATCTCTCATCCACACCATCAAAACCCCATCAACCTCTATAAAAAGTGTAGGTAAGGAGCTAAGGAGTCTAAGGGAGCAATGAGAAGGCCTAGAGGTGGGTGATCTTGGATCTACATATTTGCCATTTTATTCTATTTTAGTTTTGTGATTTATGGGCCCACATGTAGTGGGACCCACCTTGATGTATGCTTTGTATTAAAGAGGGGCCCATAGTGGCAGGGCCCCTCCATCATCATGATCTATCTCTTTCTCTCTTTCCTTCTCCCTCTCTTTCCCTATGAATAATGGCCCACCTCAATGGGTGTATCATCCATCACCGTCTGTCCATTGGACAAGACCCACCTGATGTGTGGATGGATAAAACACAAACATCAGATTCCTCCAAAGCTTATGGGTCCACACGAGTGGACCCGCGTGTGGACCCACCTCAGATGTATACATTCCATGCGCGTGGGGCCCACCTTATATTCTATCGTCCAACCGTTTGATAACGGTGGACCCTGCCATGATGTATGTGTGCATCCAGCGTCCAGACATGGACGGACGCTGGATGATGTCTTTGCAAAGGCAATCAAAATAATAAAATAAATATAAATATATATTATAATAACATATGCATACATGTATTTTTATCAGGTGTGGGCCACGTGTGTGAGCCTCACCACGATACATGTGGTTAACCAATGCGGTCCTGCCCACGTGTGTGGACCCCACCATGATGCATATGTTACATCTATACCATCTGTCCATTTTTGGCAGCCGTGGACCCACTCCACATGTGCTGCACGTGTGGAGGTGGGGCCCACATCGATGTATGCATCTTGGATCCACGCTGTCTGCTGCAGGGATGGTGGATCCCAGCAGCAAAGATATGGTACTATGACAGCAATTTTCGTGGACGTGGTCCACATGAGGTTTGTATTTCATCCACCTCCTCCATCTATAAGGCCCACCATCATGCACGTGTGGAGGATCCACGCCATCCATATGTGAGGGACGCACCGTGATGTAGGTGTTTTGTCACCATGGTGTAGGCCACACGTGTGGGACCTATATATGTTACACCCGTCCATCCATGTGGCTGTGTGCCAGCAGCTGCAGCTGCTGCTTTGACACAGCAAGCTCCATGGGTCCCACCAGCAGCTGACGTCACTAAGTTCCATGGGACCCACCTTGACTTATATCTTCTATCCACACCGTCCATTGGGTAGGATGGTGAGACCCCACCATTTTGTATGTGTTATTATAAACATCGTCCGTCCGTTTGGACGCATGGGCCCACCCCACACATGAGATACATGTGGGCAGGTGGGACCCCGCCTTGATGTATCTTTCCTAAATCCCAGCCGTCCATCTATTTCTCCACACCGTCGACATCTGGACGGTGTGACCATCTGGGACATGGATTTCATTCGGGTCATCCATCCATGGGTCCCACGTGGGGACTGCCATGATGTATGGCTTCATATTCATACTGACCATCCAAAGTGGGGCCCACCTTGCTGATGCGTATATCCACATAGTCCATCTGGCATGGCGCCCACACACATGATGTATATGTTTTATTCACGCTGTCCACCGTCCAACAATGGACGGTGAAGCCCTCTGATGTGTGCTAGACGGTGGAGCCCTCTGATGTAAGTATTTTACCCACTCTGTCCAGTCCAGGGGGCGTGGACCCCATCTTGATGCATGTATTTCATACACACTATCCATGTTAAGACGGTAGGACCCACCTTTGGCGTTTTGTTAATCCAACCGTCCATTTCAAGGACGTTACCAGGTGCTACGTGGACCCACCATGATTTATGTCAAGGCTGACCATCTAGGCCATCCATCTGGACGGTGGCCTGACCATTCACCCATGCTGTATAGCTGCCACCCCTTGGCCGTCAGTAAATTTCTGTGGGACCCACCTCTGGTGTACTTTCCATCTGCGCCACCCATCTGTATTCCATCGGCACATTCTATGGGCCAATCAAGAGGCATGTGTATGTTCAGACCGTCCATCCATTGGACGTGAACCCCACCATGGCAGCGGGTGGGGCCCACTTTGAGTTGGTGTGTTTTGTATTCACATCGTATATACATGGACGGTGCTGTGGGATGCACCCTGATTGTATGAAGCCTGCCTTGATGAATGTGTTGTATTCATACAGTCTGTCCATTTTGATGGATGTATGGCCCACCTTAATGTATTTTGTGGCCCATCCGTCAGGCTTACTTTGATGTATCCTGTGGCTCACTTACGAGGCTCACTTTGATATACTTATGACCCATCTATGAAGCCCGCCATGATATATTTGCGGCCAGTTTGATGAGGCCCGACTTGATGTACACGAGGCCCATGATGATGTGTATTAGGCTCTTATCGTGCGACCCATTGTGACGTGTATTGGGCCCATAACGCATGGCCCATTTGATGCATACGAGACCCATGTGTAGGGCCCACCTATTATGTATTCAAGGACCATGGGTTATGGCCCATTGTGATGTATTTGAGGCCCATGGGCGAGGCCCAATGTGATGTATGTGTGGTCGTTACGTTGTGTATGAATCCCTTATGTGGGCCACTCCTTGGGAGCAATGTTGGTTAGATGTCCATATTGATGGGCAATGATGGTTAGATGTCCTCATTGTGACCTTTCTTTAGGCCTTGTTAGGCCCATTCTTACTGATTGCCGATTTTGATTCTGATTGTCGAGGCAGATTTCAATTATCGAGTTCGATTGTATAGATCGATTCCGATTATCATGACACGTGATCAATTTACCGATTTTGATTATAGATCGATTCTGCTTATCGTGGCCGATTGACCGATTACCGATCGAGGCTGATTATCGTGATCGATTACCGATCGTGGCCGATTATCAATTGATGTGGCCGATTGCCGATTCTGCTTGTCGTGGCCGATTGACCGATTACCGATCGTGGCCGATTATCGATTGACATGGCCGATTGCCGATTTTTCTTGTCGTGGCCGATTGACCGATTACTGATCAAGGCCGATTATCGTGACCGATTACCGATCGTGGCCGATTATCGATTGACGTGGCCGATTGCCGATTTTACTTGTCGTGGCCGATTGACCGATTACCGATCGTAGCCAATTATCGATTGACGTGGCCGATTGCCGATTCTGCTTGTCGTGGCCGATTGACCGATTACCAATCGAGGCCGATTATCATGACCGATTACCGATCATGGCCGATTATCGATTGACGTGGCCGATTGCTAATGCTGCTTGTCATGGCCGATTGACCAATTACCGATCGAGGAAGATTATCGTGACCAATTACCGATCGTGGCCGATTGCCGATTCTGCTTGTCGTGGCCGATTGACCGATTACCGATCATGGCCGATTATCGATTGACGTGGCCGATTGCCGATTCTACTTGTCGTGGCCGATTGACCGATTACAGATCGAGGCCGATTATCGTGACCAGACACATCGATGGCGGGTCGACATCGATTGACGTGGCCGATTACCGATTCTGCTTGTCGTGACCGATTGACCGATTACCAATCGAGGCCGATTATCGATTGACGTGGCTGATTACCAACTCTGCTTGTCGTGGCTGATTGACCGATTGCTGATTGAGGCCGATTATCATGACCGATTACCGATCGTGGCCAATTATCGATTGACGTGGCCGATTGTCGATTCTGCTTGTCGTGGCTGATTGACTGATTACCGATCAAGGCAGATTGTTGATGCCGGTTATTGATATCGATTATGAGTATGTGATAGCATAACATTATGATACATGCCCATATGCATCATCTGCATGTTTGTTATGAGATGTGGTTGACCATTGCATATGTCATTGAGCATGTTGATATGAGACTCCCTGATAGGCAGGGGTTATCTCACATGAGCGCACGGCATGCGCAGGATTGATGCATGACTGGATTATATGACTCATGCATCTTGCATTATGATTACTGTACGCCCTAGTGACATCAGGGCCGTAGCCTCCACAGGCATATCGTGGATTGCCAGATGGGACATCGAAAATGTTTGGTTCTAGCATACGGGCGCCATAGATGTCCCTGGGTGAAAATTCCTAAACTTCCGTGGCCAGGAGATAACTTCAACGTCGAGATCGATTGGATATATGAGTGCACGAGGGCCGAATACCAGGAGGCCGCGTCTCCCACTGTGTCGTGGTCGGTTGGAATGGGGTGTGACCTTACCCGCCTGAGTGAGGGAGCAATATCTAGGTTGAGTTTGACCAGCTTGAGGAATGAGTCCGCTTTCGACGAGCCGTGCCCGATATTGGCAGGCAGATAGTGAGGTCTCTTCCACTTACCCAATTGTGCGCTCGGATAGGGGCGGCAAGCTGGCACAGAGTGTAATGGACCCCGGTGATGATCCCAGAGATGAACCATACTGATTTGTAGACTTATTGAGTAGGAGTTGCATATTCATTCATTCATTCATTCATCCACTATCCACTCGGGCTGGTGGTGCGCAGTTATTTGTTACGTGTACCTTCGCATAACTAGGATTTTGGTTAGGCGCGCGACTAACCTGAGATCAGGAGTTTACCACAATGAGTCTGACTATCCAAATTTAGGTATGGGACTGGTTTGGATAGAAGTCCCTTGTGATGGACCCCATAGCCTGCGATACTACGTACTATCATCCCGACTTCACATTCCAGCATGGTCATTCCATTCGCATCGCATATTACATTATATACATGGCATATGGTATTTTGGGTTACTGTGTTTCTGCATTTATATGGTCTAAATACGATTGACGCTATTCGTGGACTCATCAGGAATTACATACTGTATCGCATTCTCGGTATCTGATATTTGGTTCTTTATGACTCCTTATTTGCATAGTTGTTCTATATTGCGTATTCTGATATTGATTGACTCATGAACTTGTCCGTATTTCCGCTTACTCTGTTATCGTATAATTTATGATCTTGCCAGTATTTCTGTTTACTCTGATAATTCCTTCTCTTGTCAGTATTTCTGCTTACTCTGGTAATTCATGATCTTGTTAGTAACTCTGCTTATTCCGATATTGTACTATTTATAGATTACCAGTATTTTCGGTAATGTATGATGATGACATTATATTAAATACTTGACATTTACCTTGTGCACACACTTACACCACCCTCTAAGCTTTCTATAAGCTTATGCACGATAGATGCGTACAGGTGATGTTAGGTTACAGCAGTGTTGAGCTTGAAGCATGCAGTGGTCTTCTGGAGCTTGATTTTCGATTTATGTATTTACTTTTCAGCACTGTATTAAACTATTTATAATAGTGGATATGTGATGTTGATGTTGCCTTTGTAATTTGGGGTATACTTATGGTTATGCTTATTACGAGTTAAATGTAAAAAAAAAATCCTCCTTGTAGGATCCCAGGATCAGAATCTGGCTTATGGACGCTAGGAGCCAAGAATGAGGTACTACGGAAGCTGTCGGCACAGGATTCGGCGAACGGGATTCCTATGAATCCGATTTCTGGGTTTGGGGCGTGACATAAGTGATGCGCTGGAACTCAGGAATTGGGCTTTGCTCGACCCCTGTAAGACCTGACCCGACTTTGCATGTGTGCATGTGTGTTTGTGAGTATGCATCTCATTTATTTTGATCCCGCGGTCCTACTGATCAAATTTCTGTGACCCGCGACTCTTGGATAGTGTTTACGGTCATCCTTAAATTCAGTCACGTAGACCCGACTCAGATTGACCTGAGACCTATGCCATTGCGACCACATCGTCCCTACGGTTCCAACGCCACATCTCGCTTATAAATCCGACTTATAGATCAAAAGTTGTGAGCATTTCATCTCGTGACCCACTTTTTGTACAAAAAATATATGGACCACTTCCATGGCACAACTTCCCATTCACACCACCCACACACACTATATAATTGCATGGAATTGTCACCACTCATTCTTGACACCACCCAAACCTAGCCTAAGTATAGCAACTTTGTTATTGTCACCATAGGCCATCATTTGCTTTCTTACAACATAATCATTACTTCCCTACAAATCCTCTCTCTCTCTCTCTTTCTCTCTCTCTCTTCTCATTTTCTCTTCCATTTACAAAATTCCAGTAACATTCTCTTCATCTTCCCTCCATTTTTCAGGCCCCTTCTTCCTTAATCTCCCACCATCTAACCCTTGAAACCCCATCTCCACCATTGATCCATCTCCCTTGATGTTAAAGGACCTTAGTGTGGAAGTTTGGTGGTCATCTTTGATGTGGGTGACTATTCTTTTGTTGAATTCTTTTATTTTCTTTAATCTCATTATTTCTTCATGGATGGATCATATGGGACCCACCAATCCATAGTGGGGATCCCATTTGATCCCATGGATGTGGCCCTTTGGCCCATCCTACATGTATGTCATGATCCATGATGGGGCCATTCTCCATGGACCCCATCATGCTGTATGTAATGATCCACTCTATCTTAAGGTCATCTAGACCTTAGGGTATGATTCATTCTTGTGAGGGGCCATTAGTTGCAGGGCCCTACCCCATGGCCGGATTATGTTTATTCTCCATCTTTTCTTTCCTGTCTTTATAGTAAATCTGATGTATGTGGGGCCCACTTGATGTGCCATGTAACTAGGCCCAAGTGGTTAGACATCCAGGCCCACCTTGTTGCCCTATATTGTTGGCATGCTTTGGACAACATTTGGGCTTGATTTTATGGATGATCTTATAAGGGGCTTGGGTCTGAGAGTTATGTGACCCATCTAGGTGGACCCCACCCTGAGGAAATGCTAATTTATTACCCTTTTAATTATCTTTTGGGGTAGTTTGGATAGTAACATGTTGCTGTCCAAATCTGCCTGGACAAATTTTTGGGCCACCTTGGGGCCTGATTTATGGGTATTTGGTGGGAATACTGAAACAAAATAATATATGATTCTTATAGCCTTATGACCCACCTATAACCATACCAAATTTTAGCCTCATCTGACCTTCATTGGGGTCCCAAAAGGTGCGGTCCAAGTGAGGTGGACAGTCTGGATTGTCTGCATTGTTCTAGCAACATTCCACCCTGGATAGGTTAGAATTCTAAAATTTATTAAAATACTTTTCGGTGTTTAAAAATTATGAAAATTTATAGAAAGGTGGTCCACTCATGGTAGGACCCACCTACAAAATTTTGGGGCCAATGGACACCTGTACACACCATGATGGTAGCTGGACCGGCCTATTACAATATGGTATCCAGATCAGTCCGATTTTCAGGATAGATTGATTTCTTTAAATAAATTAAAATATTTTTAGATGTCCAAAAATTCTGAAAATTTGTAAAGTTGTTGTCCACCCATGGTGGGACCTACCTACCAAATTTCAGAGACAATGGATTCCTGTGCACACCGTGGTGAGGGCCGGACTGGCCCACCATGTTGGGACGTCCAGGTCTGTCTGATTTTTGGATGGACTATTTTGTTTAAATTAATTAAAATACTTAGGAATATTTAAAAATTCCAAAATTTTTTGGAGGTGTGGCTCACTATTGAAGTATCACTCTATAAAATTTTATCCCCAACTGACCCCATTTGGGCATCCAAAAGAATGGGACAAGATGGTTGGATTGCCAGATTTTTCTACTGTGCAGTCCAGCAATATGCCTTGATAAAAACTATAATTCAAAAATGTTTCCTCTAATGGTGGGCCACCTTTTTGGGTTTCTTCTTATTGTATGCATGATGAGAGACCTTGGCCCTCAATTCTCAGAGTTTTAGAGGTCCTGGGCCCACTCCAATGGAGTGCCCAAATTTAGAACAACAACATGTTATAATTATGCTTGGCCTTTGGGTTGAAATTTTGAGGAGTGGGGCCTACCACATTGTGAAGGATCTTAGAGGTAATAATTTATACCTTTAGTTCCTTAAATATTGGGCTTAATAAATGCACTGTTGAGGCCCACCACAGTTGAATTTAATTGGGTCCATGAATGGGGCTAGTTGTTGAACTCTTTAGGCCCAATTGGGCTGGAACTTTCCAGATAGGCCCATTGAACTCTTGGGCCATTTTTACCATACTATTGTGTTAGATTAGTAGGCCAGATTACACAAGTATATGGGCCCTTGATTTCCCACCAAATCAACTTTATACTTGGGCCGGGTTGTAGGCCCAACTTACTTGACTAAGAGCATGACATTTGCCCATGTGATTTGAGCAATGGGTTGCCCACTAGGCCACCACAATATATGGGATTAGTGGCCTTTATGTTGGGCCATAACCTTTCCCCTATGGGCCCATAGTGGTATATATAAGTTGGGTTATGTGTGTTCCCCTTGGACCCATGTTTTGGATAGGCCTTGGGTCGCCTTTCTGAAGCCCAACATGAATGTATGTGGTATGTAATGGCTGTCCATTTCTTATTTCTAATGTTGTGTGGGCCTTGGGCCTTGATCCATAATCAATTAGAGATGGGCTACCTCTTGGAGACCAATTGTGGTTAGATGTCCATATTGGTGGCCCTAAGGTAGGTCCATGGGCTTCTATGGGTGGTTAAAGGCCTACCATAGATCCTTGCTAGGCTCGTTTCATCTATTTAGGCTCATATCATTATTCTCCTTAGTCTCGTGGGCTACCCCAGGTATATGGGCCCCCACTAGAGGTTGTATTCCTTATGAGGAATTGGTTAAGTACCTATACTCTTCATGGTTAGGTAGAGAGTTCATCTTCACCTCATTGGCACCCCTATTCATCTTCATGGCCCACTCCCATACGCATCGTATGCATGCTTTGTTGAGGTATGATGGATGCTTGGCCATGGTTGTAGGACATATTGGTATCTCCCCGAGAGATGGATGCTTGGGATTGATGCATGGGTGATTGTATGATTCATGCATCTTGCATTGCATAGCTTATGGATATCCGCCCTTACTTTATCAGGGCTTTGCCTCCATAGGGGTATTCGTAGATGGCCGTATGTGTGGACACCAAAAATATTAGTCGAGTATACTGGGTGCATAAGATGCCCATAGATGAAATTCTCAAAACTTCCATGGTGCCAAGGATCTGCTCCAACGCCGTGACCGGGTGGAATATATGAGTGCACGAGGGCCTTATACCATTAGGTCGTAACTCCAACTATCGTGTAGTCGGTTGGATAGGGGTGTGGCCTTACCTGCCTGATATGAGGAGGCATTGCTAGGCTGAGTCTGACCAACTCATAAATGGGTCCGCTACCTCCAGACCTTGTTGGTAATTGACTGTCTACAGGCGGGTAGTGAGGTCTCTTACACTCGTTTGATTGTGCGGGGTCTGTATAGCGGCAGTCATTCAGCAGTGTAATGGACCCCGGTGATTTCCTTATGATCAGAAATGTACATGACTTGTGGTTTGGATATGAGCACTGACATTACTTGCATTACATTAGCATTGGTTGTACAAGCCCCTTCATACATTGCCTTGGCATGGCACCCAGTACTCATTGCATCTTATTCATGATAAGCCTGACTAAGGCTAGTGATATCCTCATTGATCATGCTTCTCTCCTTGTATCTCCTACTACTCTTCTGTACACTATTATCACACACGTACACCACCCTCTAAGCTTCTATAAGCTTATGTACGATTGATGCGTGCAGGATACTCTAGGAAGGCAACATAGCAGTAGAGCATGGAGTAGAGCCAAGCATTTGAGGACTCCAGAGTTGCTGACCTTTCTCTCTTTTCCTTTTATCTCATGTATGTCCTTTTGGACCTTATGGATGATTGTAAAAGTTCAAATTTATAGTGGATTTTGTGATGTGTGCCTTTGTTATTTTCAGATGTTCTTGCTATGATCTTGGGTATGCTCGTATTGGTAATGATTATATTGTTATGAAAAATCCTCCTTATAGGATCTTAGGATCGGAACCTGCCTTAGGAGCCGAGAATGGGGTACTATGGAGGCTGTTACAGCCAGAACCGGCCATCGGGTTCCTCGTGATTTTGGTTACCGAGTCTGGGGCGTGACAACCCCCGATTTTCATGGCATTACAACTTTGCTTCTTGCTAAACCAATAAACCAAACAGTTTCCAATATAGAAACAACCACCACTGGTTGATTTTTTGTCATCAATATTTCCAGCCCAATCAGCATCTGAGTACCCAGCCAATTGAACACTAGTATCATATAGATACTAGATACCCATTTTAGCAGAACTTGCGACATATCGCACAATCCGTTTGACAATAGATAAATGTGACTCTTTAGGATCAGACTGATATCTAGCGCAAATCTCAACACTTAAAGCAATATCAGGTCTACTAGCAGTTAAGTAAAGTAGGCTACCAATCATACTGCGATATAATTTAGGATCTATATTTTTACTTGTAGAGTCCTTTGAGACTCTTAGAGTTGTACTCATAGGAGTATCAAAATTCTTACCATTCTCAAAACCAAACTTTTTGATCAAGTTCAGAGCATATTTTGTTTGAGAAATAAAAATGTCATATGGTTGTTGTTTTACTTGCAACCCAAGGAAATAATTTAATTCCCCAACCATGCTCATTTTAAACTCAGATTTCATCAAATTTGTAAACTTAACAGTCATGTTAATACAAGTTGATCCATAAATAATATCATCAACATAGATCTGAACCATTAAGATATCATCGTTATGCTTCTTAACAAAAAGTGTCTTATCAATACTACCCATTTGAAAATTATGACTTAGTAAAAACTTAGTCAATTTTTCGTACCATGCTCTAGGAGCTTGTTTTAAACTATAGAGGGCTTTTTTAAGACGGTATACATGATCAAAAAAGTTAGGGTCTTCAAACCCCGTAGGTTGTTCAACATATACTTCTTCATGAAGATCACCATTCAAAAAAGCACTCTTTACATCCATTTGATAAATTTTAAAATTTCTAAAGCATGCAATGGATATAAAAAGTCTGATTGATTCAAGGCGAGCAACTGGGGTAAAGGCACATCTTCAATAACACCCCGGGGCACCTTGACAGATCTATCAGCTAGTTGTAATGTTACTTTAGTCGGTTTCAACTCACCAAGTCCTAGCTGTTCATAAACCGAATATGGTAACAAATTGACGCTCGCCCCTAAATCAAGCAATGCCTTCTCGATCTTCTGATCTCCTATGACGCAAGAAATGGTGGGAGCTCCTGGATCCCTAAATTTAGGAGGGGTGTTATGTTGGATCATGGAGCTGAATTGCACTGCAAGGAAGACTTTCTTATGAACATTCTGCTTACGCTTTTGAGTGCATAAATCTTTAAGAAACTTAGCGTAAGCAGGGACTTGCTTGATGGCATCAAGTAACAGAATATTGACTTGCACTTTTTTAAACACATCCAAGATTTCATCAAAGTTATTTCTTTTCTTTATTGGTGCCAGACGTTGAGGAAAGGGTGCTTTGGACACATAGGGTGGCACATTAGTAGCTCTTGGAGAGTCAGAGAGCTTTTGGACTTTGGATGCCTTAGTGTGTCTCTCTGCTTCATCTTGATCTTTTGCTTTGGAATTTGATTCATCCCTAGGCATCTCTATTCTGTTGTCAATCTGTTTGCCTGACCTAAGGGTAGTGATCGATTTGGCTTGCTCACGATATTGTTCTTGGTTGAAATTAGAGCCAATCTCATACTGTCCCTTTGGATTAGCCACAGGTTGGCCAGGGAACTTACCTTTATCTCTCTCATTCAATGAGGTAGCTAGTTGACCCAATTGTACTTCCAGCTTGGCAATGGATTGCGCATTTGCATGTAAGCTTTATTGGTTGGCTAGTAAGGTTTGTTGGGTGTCTTTTTGGAATTTGAGAGAACTCTGCATAAAAAGATTAAGTGTTTCTTCAAGAGATGGTTTCCGTAATTGTGAGGGACCTTGTTGATATTGTGGAAACTGTTGAAGTTGTTGATTGGCAGCTTGAGGGTAAGGTTGCATGGGAGGATTTCTAGATGGTCCTCCTTGTTGTGGTCCTTTTGCCCAAGAGAAATTTGGATGCCTAGCCCAACCTGGGTTGTAAGTTTCTGAGGAAGGATTATTCCCAAGTCTTTGAAAAGTATTCATTGTATGTACTTGTTCAGAAAGAAGTTCTGTGAATGCTGCACCAGATGGACAAGACTACGTAGGATGGGCAAGACTAGAACATATGGCACATGCCTCAACTTGAGTTGTTTGTGGAGGTCCATTATGCAATATCAGAGCATCAACCTTCTTTATCAGGCCATCAATCTTGGCATAGAGATCTGGCGTGACTCCTATCTCATATATACCACCTCTCTTTTGTGGTTAGGGACTTCTGTCACCTCTATTTGAATAGTCTCATTGCTGAGAATTTTCACACAAGGTTTTAAAGAAGTTCCACGCTTCGACATCACTTTTGGTCATGAATGACCCTCCACTAGTGGCATCAACCATGCGACGGTTTTGGGGTGTCAAACCGTCATAGAAGTATTGAACTTGTTACCACTTCTCAAAGCCATGGTGTGGACATTTTAGGAACAAGTCCTTCCATCTTTCCCAACATTCATGAAAGTGTTCACCCTCTTTTTGTATGAAATTAGTGATTTCTCTACAGAGAGCATTAGTTTTGTGAACTGGGAAGAACTTGTTTAAGAACTTCCTAGACAGGTGATCCCATGTAGTGATCGACCCAACTTCTAGAGAATTCAACCATGCTTTCGCCTTATCCTTCAAAGAAAAAGGAAAAAGGCGCAGGCGGATCGAATCATCTGAGAAGTTTTGGAACTTAAAGGTAGAATAAATGTCTAGGAATTCTTTCACATGATGATATGGGTCCTCCTTGTCTAAACCATAAAAGGACGGTAACAATTGTATGACCCCTGGTTTAAGTTCAAAGTGTGTTGCCATTGTGGCTGGCAACACTATGCAAGAAGGTGCATTAAACTGGACAGGGGCTGAATAATCCCTAAGCACTTTAACTTCATTCTCGTTCGCCATTTCAACTGGAAGGTTCCTTGCTCTTCTATGAAATGTTCTCTCTATTTCGGGATCAGCAGGTGCTAGTTCTATGTTCAGAGATCTACGTCCTAGCATAAACTATGTTATTGCAATGTAAAAAGAAACAAAAACTAAACTAAGATGCAACCTAAGAAAAATAAAACTAGAACTAGAATTTATAAATTCCTAAAAATAAAATAAAACTATGTGAACAAGAATTGGAAGGAAGAACCCTGAAAAGGAGATGATGGATGTCTGAAGATTTGAGGAGCTCCTCCTTTTAAAGACAATCTTATTTAGCAGCTTCCTTCCTCAATTCCAAATTAGAAGGTTATGTCAGAACCCTACAGAACAGGAAATAAGTTAGTTCCTAAAGTCAGTAAAATGCTAAGACTATGAATTATGATAAGAAAGAATCGTAAATCCAATTTGGATCGAAACAGTCCCCGGCAACAGCGCCAAAAACTTGATGTTTTATTTAAACCAACATAATTTAAATGATTTTTAACTCGCAAGTATACGAATCAGATGTAGATACAGTACGTATTACGAGATCGTTCCCACGAGGACTGGTCGTCACAATTCAAATCTATGATTCTCCTTAACTAACCCAACAAATAATGGAGCGAATTACTAAGCACAATTCTATGAAAAATAATTGAGAACAGGGAAGAAAATTCAATCAGAGAGAGCACTAGGACTTTCGAATCCACCCCTAATTATCCTATCTCTGGTTTTATTTGTTGATTCACCCTAATCTAGATTGATACAACTTATATAAAGAAAGCACAATCTGTGTCCTTAGTCGGGCATACAGAATGTCTAATCTTCTAAAGCAATGCAATGAATAACACATCCCATGTCCTTGATCGGGCACATAGAATTTATAATTCATTTAAGTACCCTATTTCTTCCTCTATAGGAAACTTGTTCATGATCAGACACAAGCACCTAAAATAAGCATCCAGACAACATCCATATATAGACTCTGGTCAAGTTCATAGATGGAGAGATACAGAATTTAACCCAATCAAGTACGCTAGAGAAATAAACAAACCAATCTAATTAAAGTAAATTCAACATATAACAATGGATATTCAAATCAGGGGTTTCATCTCAAATTTCTATGAGAGATCAAACAATCCATAAATTCAATTAGGGAGACAGAAAAATAAGATTGATAAAATAAAAACATCCTCCTTTCTCTCTTCCTTTCTTCTCTTTCTTCTTCTCTGGATCTCGTCCCTAGGCTCTGAATAATCCTCCCTTCTCAGCTATTCGTCTCTATATATCTTACTCCAGGCAGTGGGAGAATTTGAATTCCAGAAGTCGGTCGAAGGACTGCTAAAAGTCGGAGTGTTTATACCCTTGACGCAGCTAAAAACGGAGCTTCACAAGTCCTTTGTACTTTGAAGTTCATCCGAAAAATCAACGTCTCCTGGGACGTTTCTGAGTGGTCTACCCAATGGACGTCTTGGATCATCCATCTGATCAACTTCCTGATCGCGTAACCGCCCCAGAATCGGTCGATTTTCGGATGCTATAACAGAGATCGCAGATCTCTTCCGCTGTGACTCTGATGGGGCCCATTTCATCTGTCATATGAGAGATCCAATCCGTTCGCCGAATTCCTCTCGGAATTTCAGTTGGAAATATATACTTTTTCCTCCATTTTGGTGTGGCCCACAGAATATCTTGCTTCACCCTTCGTTCTGTTATTGAATGGTTGGATTTCACTCCTGATGATCATTTGAAAATCTACCACCTAGGTAGTGATACTAGACTTCATGTGGATCTGATGAACGGCTTGGATTGTCCGTTTGAGCAATGTATGCGGCCCACAACTGATGACCGTAGGTCGGTTTCAAAAATCGCAAACGGCAACTGCCGTGTTTGAGTTTGAGAAGGAGAGTCGGTCAGCGCCTGCTGACCGACTTTTGGGGGCGCTGACCGACTTTTGGGTTTCTTAGTGCACGTCCGGTGCATCTATGCACGTTGCACATTCAATGTATGTATGGGTCCGACGGATACTTGTATCCGTAATCCGCTCCGTCCTTTCATTTTAACACCTCATTTAATGGGTTAAACCCAAGTTTGAAACATATCCAGATCTTAAGCGGGCCGCAAATCATGATACTAGGGGCTGATCCGTCCGTTAGGCCACTTCCCTAGATCTTCAATGGTTGAAATTTAATATGTACGGTTAATTTATGGCCCTCATCTCATGTATGAAGTTTCGAACTGATCGGATGACGGAAACCATGTGATCTTACATTCTGGACTAATTTCGGGCCTCTTTAACGTGAACGGCTTGATTTTCTCGGATCCCTGCCGTGTAAATCCGTTGATCTTGGTTCTCTGGAGTCCATCCCTTGCTCTGATGACTTTGGAGCATCAAATTCTCACTTTTAATACTCTTTTTCAATTAACGCTCTTAATTACACTCTGCAACAAAAACACAATTAAAATATCCCATTAAGCATTATCATGTTGGTAAAAGTAGGTAATAGTCGGGGTCTAATATGCAATATTCGACCCTCATCATTCACCTTTTTGTGAGAGCTCCTTATTTGCTTGCCATACTGGCATTCACCACATATCTTGTCTACATTTTGTAATTTAGGTAGACCTCTTATTAGTTCTCCCTTGCTCAATTTGTATAAATTACTGTAGTGTACATGTCCAAGGCATTTATGCCATAATTCCGTTTCATCAGTATGGACAATGTAGCACGATTGATTAGATGAGCTACCATCACTTACAATATAGCAATTTTCAGAAGTCCTGCGACCAGTTAATATTACAGAACCCTTTCTATTTAAAATTTCCCAACCTTTATTAGAAAATTTCACGCTATGATTATTATCACATATTTAAGATATGCTTAACAAGTTATGTTTTAGCCCCTCAACATATAAAACATTCTTAAATAAGGGAAGGTTATAAAGCTGAACCATACCTTGGCCAATAATCTTGCAATTGCTACCATCACCAAATGTGACTGATCCATCAGTCATATCTTTAAGATCGGTGAATAAAGCCTTGTCACCTGTCATATACCTTGAGCATCCATTGTCTAAGTACCACTTCGAATGACTTGTAGCTTTGAAAGCAGTGAGGGCAACCAAGCAAGTAACTTTAGAAACCCATTTCATTACTGTTTTGGGTTTAGGAGTATAGTTAGTCTTCTTGTATTTGTAATTGATGTACGAGTGACCCATTGAGTTAGATTTTAAGAGCTTCTTAAGCAAATCAACTATTTTTTTAGCTAAAGGGTTTTGGTTTTGAGTTTTATAGTTAACATAATTACTTTTAGGTTTTTGAAAAGTTTTAGCATTTTTAGAAAAACTTTGATTAATACTTTTCCCTTTTGAGTTAGAGGTTTCTCCTCTCACAAACTTAAGAGGAGTAATCTTCTGTTTAGAAGGTATATTCTTATCATAGCCCAACCCGGATCTGTCGCCACATTTTCTAGATCTAAATAAAAGTTTCTCAAACTTTGGATCTCCTTGAGCATACCTCCATGTATCCCTTGAACTCAAAAGTGAAGAGTTTTCAAGCTTAAGTTTGTCATTTTCAGATTTAAGATTTTCAATTAGGGAGGTTTTGAATTCTAAATCACATTTAGTCTTTTCAAAACAATCTGAAATATGAGATTTTTCTAAAACAAGAAACTCAAAATTTTCTTTAAGTTTTAAAACTTTTCTTTTTGAAGTTTTAGTTTTACGACAATTTTACAACTTTCCTTGTATAGGGCATTGTAAGCATCTTGAAGATCTTCTTCATTTTCATGATCACTATTCATATTTTCTTCACTAGTTTAATCATCATGATCTAAAAAAGTGAACTTGGCTAGAGTCATAAGGGCCTTAACTTTATTGTCCGACTCAGTTTCAGAATCTTCTGATTTAGAAGAGGCTTCAGATTCAGAGTATTCATCTTAAGTAGCCAACATACCATTTTTTGAATTTATCCTTTTTAGGATACTTGTTTGTTAAATGCCCATATTCTTGGCAGTTGTAACATTGACTATCTTTCAAAGATTTCCAAGTTTTAGATTTAGGTTTAGATCTTTTCTTATCATTTGATTTTTAAAAATCAACCCTCTTTTTACTTTTGAAAATCTTGTAAAACTCTTTTGCTAAAAGAGCCATATCGTCTTCAGAATTTTCTAAATTGGAGTTTTCTTAAGAAATATGTTTAGAAGACTTAAGGGCAATAGATTTACCTTTAGGAGCTTTAAAAGTTAACTCGTAGGTTTGTAAAGACCCAACCAACTCTTCTACCCTCATATTGTCCATATCACGAAGTTCCTGGATCGCGGTTACCTTAGAGTTGAACCGTTCAGGAAGTGAGCGTAGTATCTTTGCACACACTTTACTTTCTGGGATTTTATCGCCAAGACCCCACATAGAGTTTACAATGTCATTTAATCTAGTGTAGAAGTCCATAAACAATTCATTTTCCTCCATATGAATTTCTTCAAATTTGGTTGTGAGGAGTTGGACTTTAGATTTTTTTACAATTGAAGTACCCTCATGTGTCATTTCTATTATATCCCAAGCTTGCTTTGCAGTATCATAGGATATGATTCTTTTGAACTTATCCAGTGATAGTGCGCAAGTGACTACATTTAGTGCTTTTGCATTGGCACTACTCTCATTTTTCTGAAGAGTGGTCCATGAGAAAAATGGTGTTACTCTCATTGATTTTGAACCATCCATACCAGTCACTTCAGTGGTAGGTGGGTTCCATTCAGTCATTGTGGCAAGCCACACACTCTCATCCATTAATTTGAGGAAAATCTTCATCCTAGCTTTCCATTAGGCATAGTTGGAGCCATCCAAGAGTGGAGGCCTAGTGACTGAGATGCTATCAAAATTTGACATCTTATATATAATTTAGATCGTTAGCTCAGGAAATGAATCCAAGATTAAAGAATTAAAAACAAGCTTTTAAGCTTTGATGCCACTTGTAAAGGCCAAGCTATATGTCCTGGGGGGGGGGGGGGGGTGTGAATAGGACTATGCCAAATTAAAAATTAATAGCAGAATTCAACCTAAAATAAGATAGCCTTATAAACAAATAAATAAAAGACTATACTTTAAATAAATTAAAGAACAGAAATATAAAGCAATCTTAAATAAAGAGTTTGATCTTGAGATCTTCGAAAGCTTGAAATTAAACTTCATCAATACACTTTGAGTCTTGAAATGTACTCTTGAGTCTTATCACGCCCCAAACCCAGAAATCGGATTCACAGGAATCCAAATCGCCGAATTCGGTGCTGACAGCCTCCGTAGTACCCCATTCTCGGTTCCTAGCATCCATACGCCAAATTCCAATCCTGTGATCCTACAAAGAGGATTTTTTTTTGTATATTTAACTCGCAATAAGCATAACCACAAGATTACCCATTTCACAAAGGCAACATCATCATCATATATCCACTAATATAATCAGTTGAGTACAGTGCTGGAAAGAAATACATAAATAAAAATCAAGCTTCAGAAGACCGCTGTACGCTCCAAGCTCAACAATGCTGTGACCTAACATCACCTGCACGCATCTATCATGCATAAGCTTATAGAAAGCTTAGAGGGTGGTGTAAGTGTGTGCACAAGGTAAGTGCCAAGTAAGCAATATCAGAGTAATCAGAGTAAGCGGGAATACTAGCAAGCCCATAATACAATATCAGAAATAAGCAGAAATACAATATCAGAAATAAGCAGAAATACTGACAATAACATGAATTATCCGAGTAAACAACATTATTAACAAGGTCATAAATCATACGATAACAGAGTAAGCAAAAATACAGACAAGTCCATGAGTCAATCAATATCAGAATACGCATTATAAAACATCTATGCAAATGAGGAGTCATAAAGAGCCAAACATCAGATGCCAAGGATACGATGCAGTACACAATTCCTAATGAGTGCACGAATACCGTCAGTCGTATGTAGACCGTATAAACACATAAACATAGTAGCCCGGAATGCCATATGCAGTAGATGTAATGCGCTGTGCGGTGCGAATGGAATGACCATGCTGGAGTGTGAAGTCGGGATGATAGTACATAGTATCGCAGACTATGGGGTCCATCACAAGGGACTTCTATCCAAACCAGTCCCATACCTAAATTTGGATAGTCAGACTCAATGTGGTAAACTCTTGATCTCAGGTTAGTCACGCGCCCAACCGAAATCCTAGCCATGCGAAGGTACACGTAACAAATAGTTGCGCACCACCAGCCCGAGTGAATAGTGAATGAATGAATGAATGAGTATGTAACTCCTGCTCAATAAGTCCACATATCAGTACGGTTCATCTCTGGGATCATCACCGGGGTCTATTACACTCTACGCCAGCTTGTCGCCCCTATCCCAACGCACAACTGGGTAAGTGAAAGAGACCTCACTATCCGCCTGCCAATATCGGGCCCGACTCGTCGATAGCGAACCCATTCCTCAAGCTGGTCAAACTCAACCTAGATATTGACCCCTCACTCAGGCGGGTAAGGTCACACCCCCTTCCAACTGACCACAACACAGTGGGAGACACGGCCTCCTGGTATTCGGCCCTCGTGCGCTCATATATCCACTCGGTCTTGACGTTGGAGTCATCTCCTGGCCACGGAGGTTTAGGGATTTTCACCCAGGGACATCTATGGCGCCCGTATACTAGAACCAAACATTTTCGGTGTCCCATCTGGCCATCCACGATATGCCTGTGGAGGCTACGGCCCTGATGTCGCTAGGGCGTACAGTAATCATAATGCAAGATGCATGAGTCATATAATCCAGTCATGCATCACTCCTGCGCATACCGTGCGCTCATGTAAGATAACCTCCGCCTATCAGGGAGTCTCATAACAACATGCTCAATGACATATGTAATGATCAACCACATCTCATAACAAACATGCGGATGATGCGTATGGGCATGTATCATGATGTTATGCTGTCACATGCTAGTAATCAGTATCAATAACCGGCTTCAACAATCAACCTAGACAATATGGTCATTTAACCCACATTGCCCCCAAGGAATGACCCACATAGAGCCTAACATATAGTGGACCCATAGCCTAGCACAAAGGCCTAATATATAACACCATGGGCCTCACTCAAGAGTTTAACATACGTCACGATGGGCCCCTCACATGGGCCTATCATACAACACAATGGGCTCCATCGCCTGACCCTAAAAAACATCACAATGGGCCTCATCACATAGGCCTCATTTACATCTCATCGGGCCTTAAACACGGGCAAAATGCATATCACAACAGGCCTCAAATACGAGCCGCATATACATCACATTGGGTCTCGACAATCGGCCACAATAATTGGCCTCGATCGATAATCGGTCAATCGACCACGATAATTATAATCGGTAATCGGCCACAATAATCGACCTTGATCGATAATTGGTCAATCGGCCACGACAATCAGGATCGATCAATAATCAGAGTCGATAAATTGGTCACGTCAATCGGAATCGGCAATCGGCTACGTCAATCGAGATCGATTGATAATCAGAGTCGGTAAATTGGTCACGTTAATCGGAGTCAGAAATCGGTCATGACAATCGGAATTGATCGATAATCAGAATCAGTAAATCGATCATGTCAATCAGAATCGACAATCGGCCATGACAACCGAGATCGATCGATAATCAGAGTTGACAATCGAAATTGGCCTCGACAATCGGAATTGGGATCGGCCTCGTCAATCTGACTCGGCCTCGACAATTGGTCTCAACAATCGGCCTTGATGATCAGTCGAACAAGGCCTATGGGAAGGTCGCAATGTGGACATTAAACCATCAATGCCCATCAATATGGACATTTAACCATCATTGCTCTCAAGGGGTGGCCCACATAGAACCGAGCGTATAGTGGGCCCACGACCTCATATAAGGGTCTAATATACATCACCATGGGCCACGATCCATGGTCCTTAAATACATCATAATGGGCTACAATCTATGGGCCTCAATATACATCAAGTGGACCGCATTAATGGGTCTCATATACATCAAATGGGCCACGTACCTGGGCCTCGAATACACCAAGTGGGCCACACATCATGGGCCTAATACATATCACAATAGGCCTTGCCTTTAGGCCACGAATATATCATAATGGGCTACGACCCATGAGCCTCAACATACATCAATTGAGCCGCATTAATGGCTGCACCAATGGTCCTAACATATATCACAATGGGCCTTTTAATGGACCACACCAATGAGCCTAGCGTATATCACAATGGGCCTTTTAATGGACCACACCAATGAGCCTAGCGTATATCACAATGGGCCTTGCCCATAGGCCTAAGATTCAAGCAGGTGGCCCATCATATTAACCTTAAATACAAGGCAGGTGGGCCCCACTCATGGGCTAAAAGTACATCATGATGGGCCTCATGGATGGGCCGCACCAGTGGGCCTCAAATGGGCTTGGTCCATATCAAAAATCATTTCTATAGTTGTAGGTGTGACATGTGTATCACTGTACACTATCATTCTATGGGGCACATGGCCACAAATGATGATCAACATTACCAAACATTGCCCAGATAATTCGGCACCATCCAAACATTTCCTATGTAAATCAGCACTGTCCAAACATCATTCAGCTCATCAACACCATCCAAACATTGTCCAGCACTTGGACAGTATGGATGAAACAAATACATCACAGCGTGGCCATACGGCAAAACATGTGGTCGGCTTGGAGATAACATACAACAAATGGGACCCATAGAACTTGCTGATATGGTACAACAGCTACATAGCTGGAGTGAGGTACACTAATCAATCTGCACACGGTAGGTGGTCCCACGTCCCTGGATAGTTGGACGGAGTAGATATAGAATAAATACATAAGGTGACCAAGTTATACGGCTGGATGAAACATATATATCACATGGCTCCACATGTGTGGGACCCACACTAAATGAATGGACGGTGGGACATAACATATTCCCCGTGATTAGGCCCACTGACGTTAACACAACAGCTACATTAGATGGTGTTTACGTACACCAACCAATTCTTTTCACACGTGGGTCCCATGTGGGGCCCACCATAACGTTTATTGTCCATCCAATCCACTCATAAGGTCACAAGGGCCTGATTAAAGAGGAAAAAGAATTTCATATCTACCCAAAACTCCTGGGACCCAAAACAATGTTTCAATGGTAAATGTTCAATCCACTACAACTTTTGGTGGTGTGGATCATCTGAGCCCCATGTACAGCTGATTTTTGAGGAATCCTAGTTCCCAAAGGGAACCCATCAAATGCACGGCATGGATGCTCCATGTGCATCACGGTGGGGCCTGAGGTGGGGCCCACTCTCCATTCCTGTTTGAAGCAGCAAGGACGCTGCTTGCTGCAGCGTCATATACATATTTTTGCTAATTTTGTTTTCCTAAGAAATTTCATAGGTGGGACCCATATCAGGAGGATCTACTCCGTCAGTTGGGTCCCAAGGCTTGTGACGGGTGTAACAAGTTTAATATTGGGCATATTTTGACACACAAGAATATCACAGCGGGCCTGAATAATTTTCACTATTGAAATGATGTTTTATATGGCGTGGCCTACTAGAGTTTCAGATTGGTTCCATTTTTCGGCTCAACGCCTAAAATGTGATAGGAAATGGGATGGACAGTGGAGATGTGATATACATCTAGGTGGGGTCCCACTTCGAAAAAAATGGATGGATGGTGCCGAATAACATGTACATCAGCCAAATCCACGTGACCTTGGTAATGTAAATACAGCAGCAACATAACTGCCGTAAACACTCCAGCCAATCGGCTTCATCTCACCGTCCACAGATGGACGGTGAGTATAAAATAAATAAATCAGGGTGGGTCCACATCAGCGTGGCCCACCAAAGTTTTGTAGTATCAAGTTGATATTCGTATTTTCCCACCATCCAGACCTGCTGGATGGCGAGGATCAGGCACATATATCATGGTGGAGCCTCATGTCCGTCAGTTGGACGGTGTGGGTGGCATGGATATAAAGCATACATCAGGTGGGCCCACGACTTGTACGGCGTGGATCAATTGGGCCACACCATCACAAGAGAGAGAGATATCGGTTGGTGGAGGGACCCCGCCACTATAGGTCCCTCATAAAAATCATACATTAAGATGGGTTCCACAAGTGGGCCATCAAAATAAAATAAAATAAAATAAAAATCAACGGAGGAGCACCCACCTTTGATCGCCTATTCTTTCTTTCGCCTATGCACTCTAGAGCTCCAAGAGGACATTTTCAATGGTTGAGATGATGATCTAAGGGTTAATTTGGTGGTAGGAAGGTGGGCCAAACAAGCTCTATCCATGGAGCTTGGAGCTTAGACGTTTTTGGTTTTCATGGTTTGCTTGAGAATTGATTTGAAAGAGAGAGAAAGAGAGAGAGGTGATGTAATAAATGGAGGGTATGGTGCTTGTTGACTTGTTGGTAAGAAAGGAATGGGATGAGTATGGGTGTTGTTGACTTTGGGTAAGAGAGGGATGGGTAGGGTATGGGTTTATTTTGACTTGATTGATTGATAGATTGATGTGACATGTCATAAAGATTCCCTCGAACTTTGCAATGCGCGGCGTTTCTTTGAAATGAACGTAGGACCACATCTCCTGGCCTGGGTATCGGATCGGTGCACGAGTTGCGGCATTGGAACCGCGGCGATGACGCGGTCGCCAAGGTATAGGTTTTGGGTCGAGCCGACTTTGTGTAACGCCCTGAAAATCGGGGGTCGAGCATAATCTCAACTCCCGAGTTCCAGAACATCACTTATGCAACAAAATGAATGATGATTGAATGTTGACTGTATTCGTGCATTGAACATGAGTAAGATTAAGCCAAAACAGCATATCATACTCCAGAGACAGTTAATTTTACAAGCGGAAGACTATGATAGATAGATAAAATATATAAACTATGATGAGTCTCCAGAGTGTGATAACATTACCAGGTTAAACAAATACAAGTATAGTTCTAAAATATACCAAATGTGTAAGTTTAATGTCTTCTATCCCCAGTACCACAGCCCCGACAATACAGTACCAGGTCTTCAGAGACCCGTCAGAGGGTTACAGGATAGGAGAACTCCTCCTCATCATCATAGAAGTAGTCCGGCTCTGCTTCATAAGCATCGCCATCATCTGAAATTCAACAAATCTGTTTGGTGTGTACAACACCGTCCCGTAACGTGGGAGTGAGTAGCTAACTCAGTGGAACAATAAGGCATAAGTTATCATGTTATCAATACAGTCAAGCAGTAATGATAAAGCAGTAAATCAAACACTCCTAGTTACTCTGATTAATGCAAGTATGAATGCGGGTATGATGGATGCCCTCTCAGACATACTCCCTCATGCGACACCATCTCACGTTCGCGCATGCTTACATCCCACAGTGCTCCACATCTTCCAAGCACATGCGATGCATGATGAGCATGATTACCGAAGTTTTTAATTAGTCCATTTCAAACAAGTAGGATTGGGAAAGCGAGGTACCTCCCTTGTATCATTCCCAAACATGATCCATTCTAGGGTCGTCGGTCCTAGCTAATATCGACGATGGTGTGTTTTCTAGGTCACTTGCAGAGGTCGCCGAGAACATTACGCACAAAGGTTGCACCACTCCCCATCACCCCTTAAACGATTCATCACTATACGTCTGAAACAGGCCTAGTTCATACTCTATATATCGCGGCGAACCCTAAGGCGCACCGCAACTTCGAATATGCTCGCGGTCACTACAAAGGGTACGCTGTGGTCATTACGCACAAAGGTTGCACCACTCCCCATCACCTTATCAATGTAGGCCGACAAACACGAATATAGTGTCCCATACCACCATAATCGGCTCACGAGTTAAGTTGCTCACTGGTCACTACGGGGAGGCACGTAGCCCCAGCGTAGGCCGACAGCTCGACCACGGTGTCCCATACCACCATGCCCGGCTCATGAGTCTTAGCGGATCGAGGTACCATGGTTAAAAGGGTTTTCTTGGTAAGTTTGGTACCCTAGGTTCAAGCATTAGTGACCAAACATGGTGAACATACAAAAGACAGATCGGGTTGCCTGACGAGCTCAGCTAACCCGAGCGCACAACAAGTTAAACGACATGAAGTGCATAAGCACTTCGCGTGGCCAACCACTATCGCCAACCGAAGTACGACTCGAGTTCGTCGAACACATCTCACGTGGCAAATGAATCACAGCCACGAATTCAATTCTAGTACCGATTGTCTGGACTATAATCATAGCCCCAAGCACAATCACTTGTCATCCTTAGCATGTGGAGTAAAGCATGATAGACAAAGTAATTCAAGCATGATAAATAAAGTAATTTAAACATGCTAGTAGGCATGTTATAAGCATATTATAAAGCATGATATAAAGCATGTTGTAAAACACTACATTAATAGGAATACAAACACATGTATTGTAAGTAAGTGGTTTAGGTGATCAACCTCATGGAGGTAATCATACACGTCGCTAGGATAGTTGAGAATCCAATCTCAACACCCTTAAACATTACAATTTACTAGCTACTACTCATTCAGACATTTCAACAAACACTTTAAAATACAGGAATCAACATACATGACATATGTTGATCACAGAGGTATAAGGCCAAATCCTTTCACTAGGGAGTTACCCCAATCATAACACGCATACACCCATGACGGATAGTCATGGCAAGTAGGAAACCAAGTTCCATATTCATTCAGTCATTTCCACAAACACTTGGGCCACACATTTTAGCATATATAGTGTGTATTGGCCGTGGCGTGATTTAGGGTAAATCCTTTCGTCAAAGGGGTATTGCCAATACAACAATCAATTATCCATGACAATTAGTCATGGCGAGCACGAATGAGAATTCTATACTCATTCAGTCATTTTCACAACACTTAGAATACACTATTACAACATACATGGTCTATGTTAGCAAAACATGTATTAGGGCTATCCTTTAGCCAAGTGAGTATTTTATCCATGTATAATATATTACTACAGCAAATAATCATGATAACTATATCTCCAAAATTTATACGTATACAGTATTTTCTAGAATACGCATTTTCAACATACATAGTGTATACAAACAAACATGTATTACGGCGATTCTTTTCGCCAAATCAGTAATTTATCCATATGTCATATAATCATACGACATATAATCATGGCAAACACATTTCCAAAATATACATGTATACGGCACTCCTTACAATACAGTATTTCTACATACATAGTGTATATTAGTAAAACATGTATTTCGGCGAATCCTTTCGCCAAATAAGTCTTTTATCCATATGTCGTATATCCATACGACAAATAAACATGTCAAACACATTTCCATAAAAAATACGTATACGGTATTTTATACGAATACCTAGAGTATGTGAAATTCCAAATTCTACAATTCTAATCGAAACAGAAAACGGAAAGCACTTTGTACATGTGCAATTGCATGCAGATCATGAATCTACCATTATCTGACATTGAAAGCGTTGAAAACCGCAACTTATACACTTAAAATCCTCACCTTTGCCTTTGGAAACGAAACGAATCAGCAAGGGTAGTAGAACTTCCGTATACGGGAGTTTTCTAGCCTAAAGAGCGGAATTGGTTAGTTGTTACACAACCCACATCGATCCCACCTCAAATCAGACCTAGGGTTAGGGTTTCTTACCTTCAAATGGGACGGAAACCGCCGGGAAGGCGCCTAGAACAGGGCGGTGTAGGCCGAATAGCGGCAGGGAATTCCTCCCACATCTCCCTCACTTTCTCTCTCTTTTCCCTCTCTCAAAACCAAATTCGTATGGCTGGAATGGGAGAGGGTTTAAGGTCCTTTTATAATCAAAAATATTTCCAAAATAGACTCAGGTTCAAGGGTTACTGCTAATATAGGATATTCGTCACTTTTCCAGCTCAAATGAGTGTTTCTGGTGGCCCCCTTTGAGCCAAACGTCAGACTTAAGCTCACCACACATGGATCTATGTGGGATTACGTTTTCGACCCGATTGGATTCCCAGATCGCACGTGGTGGACCACTTTCAGTTCAACGGTCAGTGGGCCACGATCCGAAATTCCAAGTACATGTAAATGTTCCTGAAATTTTTCTTAATCCGAGGGTGTAATTTGGTCCGATTCTGACGGTCTAGTTGCTTAATACTGATGCGTCAACGAATGATGCCAGATCACTATTCCTGATATTTATTTTGGAATAGGAATAGTGTTTTTCACACACCCTCGCTTTGAATCGAAACGAATGGCCGTGGGACATCGGATGGACCTGATTTTTGAGATGATTGTCAAGCCCAACGAGGCGATCCTAAGTCCTTAACTTTGCGTTAATCGGATTTCCGATGTGCGGTCTAGACCTAATATGAAGTTTCGTTTCATTCCCGAGAGCAGCCGGGAAATGAGATTGATCCTAGATTTTGGAGTAACCTAGCGTCAATGATTCTACAAGTTTTGGGTCTTGCAGAACGTATTTAAAGCGATTCGAACGGATTTCGTAGCTAATCTAGTTTCGCACTTAGTTACTTTGTCTCATTTCTAAAGGATTTAGTCCTAAGTGAATTCTGGTCGAGGTGGTACTCAGGCCTTTGGAGTTTGTATATAAAGTGATCCAAGTTATACTACTTAGCTAGTTTAAGATAGTGTCTAGGGTGAAAGTTATTAGAAAAATTGGAAGATCAAGGTGATGAAGGGTGAGGTTTGTGAAGGAAATGAGTTCAAAGGCGGCTTTAGACTTTGGGATTCAGTTCTGACAAGTTAATGAGGTATTACGATCGACCCATTGCCTAAGGTCATCTAATCCCAGGTTGGCAAAAATCCGGCAAAAATCCGGGGCGTTACACTTTGGCATGCAAGTCTCGTCTTAGGATCGTACGCAACGTTGGCTTTAGGTTGAGGATTGCCGAAATTCGATCGGAAGGATCGCGGAAGCCTTCGGAACAGTACGGACTAGGATGTGGGTCTTACAAGTCTTGAAATGCACTTGAGTCTTGAAATGTACTTGAGTCTTGAAATGCACTCTTCTTATCGATGTAACTCTGAACCTTAATGCTTATACAAGAGGACAAAGTACATAACCTTGCATTTCTTGAAGCAAAGCACCGTACATGTCTTGACCCATTGTGATGCAGTGTCTTGATCAAATATATATCAACATACAAACACGAGACACAGATTGAGGTTTTGGCACAACAAAATTTGACAACCGAAAGAGCATGAGACAATAGCACTTACAGAATCCCTTCTGATCTTCATGATTCTCTTATGATTGGTTATGAGATTGGTATATCCTATTGTAAGCCATCGTCTCCTGGGAATGGTTTTGTGATAGAATCACTTCCAATTCTCACAACTCTCATCCGTTGAGAATTAGATCAAAGGAAATTCAGATTTGGTTTTACTGAGGCATCTTTCGACTGGATAAGATAGGACTCCGATTCCAGTTGTCCCCTTAAATCAAGTAATAGATCACCCTGATTGCTACAAGTGGATCCTTCGAAACCATAATTCCCACCTTTAAATTCTTAAGTTTCTAATTAAAATTTTCACAATTACTCCCTTTAATTCCAGATTTAGATTCACACTTTTTCTAGTTCTACTTCTATTTGCTTTTAAAATACTCACGAGATTAGTCCCTGTGGATTCAACCTCGGTCTCACCGAGATTATTACTGCATCGCAACCCTACACTTGGGGTTGTGAACAAGTTTTTAGCGTCGTTGCTGGGGACTAACGGTTACATTTTTCTGAGATTAACTAGTTTTGGAATTAGGTTAAGATTATGATTTTTCTACTTTCTATTTTTAGGTTAGGGTTTTTCCTGGGTTATTTTAGAAACTAACTTTGCTTTCTAACTCTAGGTTTAGAAACTTTCTTTTTCTATTTTTAGAAGCTACTTTCTAATTCTAGGAAAGAAACTTTCCTAATTTATTTTTAGAAACTTTCTATTTTCTGTTTTTAAAAACTTTCTTTTTTAGTTTTAGAAACTAACTCATCTTTCTATTTCTGTTTTTAGAAAGTTTGTTATTTCTTTTTAGAAACTAATTTACTTTCCTTTTTCCTTTTGTAGGATCCCAATATAGAAACTTCTAATTTGGTAATTTCTTTTTAATTCTCTCTCTCTTTCTATTTCTAGATTTTTATGTCCCTTCTTTCTTTTAGGTTTAGGTTAGATTTTGAAATTGAGGGCTGAGAGTGTTTCATGCCCAAGTGGGTCCGTGATAACACTCAACGTCTCTTGAGTAAAGGAGGATTGGTCGTGGGGTTATCTATTTACCAAAGGGTTAGACACCACTTGAGATCCTTAGAGTTAATTGAGGTTATGGCTGCAAATCAACCTGTAAATCAACTGATGAATTAGTCGCAACCTCAAGTTGCGGAAGTCCAGGATGAGAATGAGGTACACCATGCACCCACGCCTTGTACTTTACGAGATTACTTACAACTGACGGGGTGAGCACCCCTTCATGTATGGTTTTTCCAGAAAACACATGAAACATGGATATCAAGCCTGGAGTGATCCAACTCCTTCCAAAGTTCCTTAGACTTGAATCTGAAAGTCCATACCTGCACTTGCAAGAGTTTGACTAGGTTATAGCCACTTTATACTTTCCTAACGTGTTTGAGGACACGGTTAGGCTGAAACTTTTCCTTTCTCCTTAAAAGAAAAAGCTAAGACGTGGTTGCACTCACTACATCTGCGATCTATTGGCACACGGAATGACATGATGGAGTTTATAAAAAAAATTTCCATAACATAAGACGAACACCATCAAGAAGTCGATCATGAACTTCGCCCAAAAGGAAGATGAAACATTCGCCCAAAAGGAAGATGAAACATTCTTCTAATGTTGGGAGCGGTTCAAGCATCTCATCAGTTCATGCCCACAACACGATTTTGAAATGTGGCGCATAACAACTTTCTTCCACGATGGACTGACATCTTCCATGCGCCAATTCGTCGAGACGATGTGCAATGGGGAGTTCATGAACAAAAATGTCGATGAGGTGTGAGATTACTTTGACAAACTCACTGAAACCGCACAATCATGGGACATCTCCCCAAAACCTAACACCACATCTAAGCCTACTCAAGCAAGGGAGAGGGGTGGGATATATTTGCTGAAATAGGATGATGATATAAATGCTAAAGTGGCTAGTCTCGCAAGGAAGGTCGAGGCCATGGAACTTAAGAAGGATAAGGCTAAGGAAGTTGTTTGCGGTATCTGTGCTTACAACATACATACAATTGAAAATTGTCCAATGATGCCAGCTTTTCAAGAGGTACTGAACGAGCAATCGAATGCCATGAACAACTACCAAAGACCTTTCAATGGACCCATCTCTAACACATACAATCCTAGTTGGAGAAATCATCTAAACTTTAGTTGGAGGAATGGACAAACTGCTACTCCTCAAGGAATCCCTAACCAATTCTTGAATCAAGGAAAACCTCGAGAGGATCCGGTCTGTAAATATATTCAAAACCAAGAGCTTATAAATCAGAGTATATTGCAAACCCTTCAAGACCTTTCAAAGGCCATATAAGGGCGTGAGACAAAAAATTCAATTGGGGAGAAAGGGATCCTACCGGCTTAACCTCTTCCCAATCTAAAATTACAATAAGAAATTAGTGATCCAAGCTATTTAAATCAAATGGAGCAAGCCAAGTCTATCACCACTCTTAGGAGTGGAAAAACAATTGACAAATCTATTCTGGTGAGGACTGAAGAGTCTAAGGACCTGGAAGAAGAAACAGAGGATAGACCTAGCATTGCTCCACATGGATTAGAACCGGAACCTCTGAGCAAGCCGATTGCTCCATTCCCCCAACGGTTGATTACACCAAAATCTCTCTCTGACTCTCAGGACATTCTAGAGGTGCTTAAATAAGTGAAGGTCAACATCCCTCTCCTGGATGCCGTGAAACAAATTCCTTTATATGCCAAATTTTTGAAAGACCTATGCACGACTAAGAGGCAGCAAAGTATCAAAAAGAAAATTTTTCTGACGGAAAAAGTGAGTGTCATCCTCAAGCAAAATGTGCCACAAAAATATAAAGATCACGGTAGCCCAACCATTCCTTGTGTAATTGGAAACTACCAGATTGAGCACGCACTTCTTGACTTAGGAGCGAGCATAAATCTAATTCCTTACTCGGTCTATGAACAGCTAGGTTTGGATGAATTGAAACTCACTCGAACCACATTACAACTTGCTGATCGCTTGGTTCGTGTACCGAGAGGGGTAATTGAGGATGTGTAGGTCCAGGTTGACAAATTCTACTACTAGGTAGATTTTATCGTCTTAGATACTTAACTCATCATGGACACGACCACTCAAATTCCTGTCATTCTTGGTCGCCCATTCCTTGCCATGTCAAATGCAATCATTAATTGCAGGAATGGAGTCATGAGTTTATATTTTGGAAATATGACATTGGAGTTGAATATCTTTTTCAATACGGGAAACAGTTAGAGGATGATGATGATTCCCATGACATTAACATGATTGACTCTTTCGTGGAAGATAAAAAACTTTTGACCTTATCATCTGACTCTCTAGAGACATCCTTGGCCCACTCCCATAATTTGATGATGATATGATTAGGGAGATGGGGACCATGCTGGATATCATGTCGGTACTTGAAGTTAACCGGTGGAGGCCACAATTTGAAGAATTGCCTCAAACTGATGTAATGCATCTACCATCTAACCTTTAGGCATCGAGGCTTGACCTAAAACCTTTGCCCTCTTATTTGAAATATGTCTATTTAGGTCAAGATGAGACATGCCCAGTGTTGATTTTTTCCCACCTTGAGCAAGAATAGGAGAATATGCCCATCTCTACTCTTATTGAGCATAAGGGAGCCCTTGGATGGTCGATTACGGACCTCAAGGGAATTGACCCTTCGATTTATACTCACCACATTTATCTAGAGGATAAAGCGAAGACTTTTCGCAACCACAACGTAGATTAAATCCAAACATGAAGGAAGTGGTTAAGGCCAAGGTTCTTAAGCTATTGGATGTGGGTATCATATACCCTATATCCGATATTCAATGGGTGAGTCCAACTCAGGTGGTTCCTAAGAAGTCCAAAATCACCATCTAGCTAATGTTGACAATGAACTCATGCTAACTAGAGTCACTACTGGTTGGAGAATGGGCATTGACTACAGGAAGTTGAATACTGTCACGAGGAAGGACCACTTTCCTTTGCCCATCATCGATCAAATTTTAGAAAGGTTAGCTGGTCATTCCTATTACTGTTTCCTTGACGGATATTTGGGCTACAATCAAATCAACATAGCCCTTGAAGACCAAGAAAAGACCACATTCACATGTCCTTTTGGCACCTTTGCTTACCAAAGGATGTCATTTGAACTGTGTAATGCCCCTGTCACCTTTCAGCAATGTATGTTGAATATTTTTTTCTGATATAGTGGGGCAATATTTAAAGGTCTTTATGGATGATTTCTCAGTTTTTGGTCCATCCTTCAGCAAATATTTAAAAATTTAAAAAAATGTGCTGAAGCGATGTGAGAAAAAGAATTTGGTACTAAATTGGGAGAAGTGTCATTTCATAGTTTGTAAGGGGATTGTCCTTGGACATATTATCTCGTCCAAAGGAATTGAGGTGGATAAGGCTAAGATTGATCTTATCTCTAACATATGAGACGTACGATCCTTTTTAGGACACACTAGATTTTACAAAATATTCATGAAGGACTTTAGTCACTTCTCTCATCCTTTATGCAATCTACTTCAAAAAGATGTGCCATACGAGAGAACTGAGCAATGCTATGAAGCTTTTTCTATGCTCAAGGGCATGCTAACCACCACAACTATTATACAGCCACCCGATTGGAGTATCCCTTTTGAACTCATATCTGACGCGTCTGATTATGCTCTTGTGGAAGTATTAGGTCAGAGAAAAGATAAGAAGGCTTACATTATACATTATGCAAGTAAAACCTTAAATCCTGCCCAAGTGAATTACTGTATACGGAGAAGGAACTCTTAGCCATAGTATTCGCTTTGGGCAAATTTAGGTCCTACTTGATCGGATCCAAGATCATGTTTACACTGATCATGCGGCACTCAAGCATCTTCTTTCCAAGAATGATGCTAAGCCCTGCTTAATAAGATGGATCCTCCTACTCCAAGAATTTGATTTGAAAATAAAAGATAAAAAGTGAGTAGAGAATGTAGTGGCTGACCATCTTTCCCACCTTGATCTCTCTGATTCCCTTGAGATGACGCATATAAATGACATGTTCCCTGATGAACAACTGTTTAAAGTCTCTCATTCACCTTAGTTTGCGGATATTGCTAATTATCCTACTACAGGTTTCACGCCAACACATTGGACTGCACAAGATAAGAAAAAATTCTTCACCGATGTATGCAAATTCTTCTTGGATGATCCATATCTATTTAAATATTGCCTAGACTAAATCTCAAGGAGATGTGTGCCAGACAATGAACACTAAAGTGTCATCTGCTTCTGTCATTCTTAGGCTTGCAGTGGTCACTTTCTACCAAAAAGACCATGGCCAAAATTCTGTAGCGCAGCTTTTACTGGGCCACTATGTTTAAGGATACTCATGAGTTTTGTAAAGCTTGTGAGCGTTGTCAGAAATTGAGAGCATTGTCCCATCAAAATATGATGCCCTTCAACCTCATTATGATCATTGAAGCATTTGATTGCTGAGGCAATGATTTCATGGGACCATTCCCCCAATCTTTTAAAATTTTATATATGTTGCTCGCAGTAGACTATGTCACTAAATGGGTTGAAGTGATCCCCTGCCGGAACAATGATCATCAAACGGTCATTAAATTCTTAAAAGAAAACATCATTTTCCAGTTCGGAACACCTCGAGCTATCATTAATGATGAAGGTTCACATTTCTATAATAGGCCATTTGCATACTTAATGAAGAAATATGGGATCTCCCACAAAGTGAGCACTCCATACCACCCACAAACAAGTGGGCAAACTAAGATTTCCAATGGAAAAATTAAACACATATTGAAAAAGACAGTTAACCCTGACCGTAAGGATTGGTTAATCCGCTTGAACGATGCCTTATGGGCTTATCGTACTGCATTTAAAACCCTTATTAGAATGTTGCCCTTTAGACTTGTCTATCGAAAAGCCTGCCACTTGCCTGCAGAGTTGGAACATAGAGCCTACTGGGCTATTAAAAATTTGAACTTCAACTTGAACAACGCTGGCTCGCTATGTAAACTTCAGTTGAATGAACTTGAAGAAATCCAGAATGATGCGTACGAGAACTCGAGAATTTATAAGGACAAGATAAAGGTGTTTCATGACCAACACATTCTTTGAAAATCATTCACAGAGGTCAAAAGGTCATCTTGTACAATTCTTGGTTACATCTCTTTCTAGGTAAGCTCCGATCTTGTTGGACCGGTCCTTTCACTATTACTAATGTTTATCCTCATGGGGCTGTCGAGATAAAGAATCTAAATAATGGCAATGAATTCAAAGTGAACAGACATCGATTAAAGCCATTTGTTGAAAAATTTGATTCAGAGGACATGTTCATACCTCTGAGTGATCCTGTTTACCAGGATTGATCTCCTAGTCTGATGGAGGTATAGGTAGGTTTATCGCTTTCATAGGACTAGGGTAGTTTACTTCCGTTGTTTAGGATCGTTTGCTTATACTCTGTTGAGTTTTATTTTTGCTAACCCATCTTCGCACTGAGATCATTGAAAGAAATAGTCTCAGAATTCCTTCTTCAGGTATTACCTTTCCATCACTTCCCTCCTCTTTTCATTATCTCTTTTGCATTACATGCTTAATTCTTTTACATTGAGGACAATGTAGATTTTTCAGTTGGGGATGGGGGATTAAGTAACCTAATCAGTGTTTTCTCAGTTTCGAGCAAAATTTTTGAAAATTTTCAATGATTCAAGTTGAAATCTTCTTGTGAAGCGATGGATTGTATGCTTAAGAATGCTTTGAGTATGATAAGATAGAGATTGAGTTTTGGATTGTTAGAGTGATCATCTAAGTAATCTATCACCTAAGTTTTTGCGCTCAATTGATTAAGAGGAAGTTTGAATATCATGTTAATCTAAATCACAAGATACATTCAATTTATCTTCGGTAAGACATATTGGAAGTTCTGATTGTTAGTATGTGAATCATTGATAGATGGTGAGAATCGACTCTGGAGGATTTTATCCACCTTAAGAGAAAAAAAGAACCAGTAAAAAAATAGGAGATTGACAAAGAGGTCATGAAAAAGAATGAAAAGAATGAAAAATCTAGAAGAGAATGCAAAAATAAAAAGAATGAATAAGAATTAACCATCGATATAAAATCAAAAACTGAAAAAAGAAGGAGAAGGGGATAAGTTCGGAATTAGTACTTGAGTTTTAAACTGATCTTGAAGTGATGAGCATAGCTAACAGATGAATTGATAATATTCGTATGGGAAGTAAATTTACTTTCACTGAGTATATTGAAAAACTTGATATACAAATTATGCTTCGATTTAATGGACAAAGAACTTATTTGATTGGTTGCTTATGTGATTGGGTTAGGTTTTCGAAATCTCACTTTCGTATCTTAATTCTACCCATTCATCCTTGAGCATACAAAAGATTGTTTTCTGAAAAAGATTTCTAACATTAAGCATTGAGATTTATTTTACGCATATTTTGCTTGGGACTAGTAAAATGCTGGTTAAGGATTGTGTTTAGGGTCAAATATTGCATACTGAACCCCATTTATATCTTGGTTTTATGAACATGGTACTGCTTAATATCCTATTTTACTCATGTTTGTGTTGCAAGGTGAATTTAAGAGCTTGAATTAGAAAAGGTGTTTAAAGCATGGATTTGACACTTAAAGATCACCAAGGCAAAGAATGTATCTTAGTTGACAAAGATTGAAGATTTCAAGGTCCCAAGATTCAAGAAAACCAAGTAGAGAAGGAACGAAGCTGAAAGAAGAAGTGTGGAATATACATTAACACCGTTCGATGACATCAAGGACAGATTCGATGACATTGAACACAGGTCGATGACATCGAATTTATGAAAGAAAATCGAGTTGGTCGTTGGACAAATTGAAGACATTTTTCGATGACTTGAGAACTTGTTTGATGACTCAAAGCTTTACTCGATGACATCGAAAACCTGCTCAATGACATCGAATTTTCTGAGGAATTTCGGCAAAACTCGTTGGACACATTGGGCATAATGTTCGATTACTTGAAGGTTTCCTCGATAATTGTAACGCCCTGAAAATCGGGGGTCGAACATAAACTCAACTCCCGAGTTCCAGAACATCACTTATGCAATAAAATGAATGATGATTGAATGTTGACTGTATTCGTGCATTGAACATGAGTGAGATTAAGCCAAAACAGCATATCATACTCCAGAGACAGTTAATTTTGCAAGCGAAAGACTATGATAGATAGATAAAATATATAAACTATGATGAGTCTCCAGAGTGTGATAACATTACCAGGTTAAATAAATACAAGTACAGTTCTAAAATATACCAAATGTGTAAGTTTAATGTCTTCTATCCCCAGTACTACAGCCCCGACAATACAAGCACTGGGTCTTCAGAGACCCGTCAGAGGGTTACATGATAGGAGAACTCCTCCTCATCACCATAGAAGTAGTCCGGCTCTGCTTCATAAGCATCGCCATCATCTGAAATTCAACAAATCTGTTTGGTGTGTACAACACCGTCCCGTAACGTGGGAGTGAGTAGCTAACTCAGTGGAACAATAAAGCATAGGTTAACATGTTATCGATGCAGTCAAGCAGTAATGATAAAGCAGTAAATCAAGCACTCCTAGTTACTCTGATTAATGCAAGTATGAATGCAGGTATGATGGATGCCCTCGCCGACATACTCCCTCATGCGACACCATCTGACGTTCGCGGCATGCTTACATCCCACAAGTGCTCCACATCTTCCGGTGCACATGCGATGCATGATGAGCATGATTACCGAGTTTTTAATTAGTCCATTTCAAAAAGCCAGGATTGGGAAACTAAGGTACCTCCCTTGTATCATTCCCAAACATGATCCATTCTAGGGTCGTCATCCTAGTTAATATCGAACGATGGTGTGTTTTCTAGGTCACTACTGAGGACGCTGTGGTCATTACGCACAAAGGTTGCACCACTCCCCCATCACCCCTTAAACGATTCATCACTATACGAAAAAGCCTAGTTCATACTCTATATATCGCGGCGAACCCTAAGGCGCACCGCGACTTCGAGAATATGCTCGCGGTCACTACAAAGGGTCGCTGTGGTCACATTACGCACAAAGGTTGCACCACTCCCCATCACCTTATCAATGTAGGCCGACGGCGCGAATATAGTGTCCCATACCACCATAATCGGCTCACGAGTTAAGTTGCTCACTTTGGTCACTACGGGAGGCACGTAGCCCGGCCGAGGCCGACAGCTGACTTGACCACGGTGTCCCATACCACCATGCCCGGCTCATGAGTCTTAGCGGATCGAGGTACCATGGTTAATAGGGTTTTCACTAGTAAGTTTGGTACCCTAGGTTCAAGCAGTAGCGACCAAACATGGTGAACATACATTAGACAAATCGGGTTACATGACGAGCTCGGCTAGCTCGAGCGCACAACAAGTTGAACGACATGAAGTGCATAAGCACTTCGCATGGCCAACCACTATCGCCAACTGAAGTACGACTCGAGTTCGTCGAACACATCTCACGTGGCGAAATGAAACTCAACCACGATCTCCAATCTAGTACCGATTGTCAGGACTATAATCATAGCCCCAAGCACAATCAATTGTCATCCATAGCATGTGGAGTAAAGCATGATAGACAAAGTAATTCAAGCATGATAAATAAAGTAATTCAAACATGCTAGTAGGCATGTTAAAAGCATATTATAAAGCATGATATAAAGCATGTTGTAAAACACTACATTAATAGGAATACAAACACATGTATTGTAAGTAAGTGTTTTAAGTGATCAACCTCATGGAGGTAATCATACACGTCACTAGGGTAGTTGAGAATCCAATCTCAACATCCTCCTAAGGCATCAACATTCAAACACTTGCTCACACAAGCATTTTCACAAACACTTAAGTACACTAGTACAACATACATGGTATATGTTAGCAAAACATGTATTAGGGCTATCCTTTAGCCAAGTGAGTATTTTATTTATGTATAATATATTACTACAACAAATAATCATGATAAATACATCTCCAAAATTTATACATATACAGTATTTTCTAGAATACGCATTTTCAACATACATAGTGTATACAAGCAAACATGTATTACGGCGATTCCCTTCGCTAAGAAAATATTTTATACGCACATAATATATTTATACGACAATTAATCATGACAAACACATCACTAAAATATACATGTATACGGTACTTCTTACAATACCGTATTTCTACATACATAGTGTTTATTAGTAAACATGTATTTAGGCGAATCCTTTCGCCAAATAAGTATTTTATCCATACGTCATATATCCATACGACAAATAAACATGTCAAACACATTTCCATAAAAAATACGTATACGGTATTTTATACGAATACCTAGAGTATGTGAAATTCCAAATTCTACAATTCTAATCGAAACAGAAAACGGAAAGCACTTTGTACATGTGCAATTGCATGCAGATCATGAATCTACCATTATCTGACATTGAAAGCGTTGAAAACCGCAACTTATACACTTAAAGTCCTCACCTTGTGTCGTAGAATCGTAACGGAGTCGATAGGTTCGCTAAGCTTCCGTATACGGGAGTTTGGCAACCTAGAGAACGAAATAGGTTAGCTATTTCCTAACCTACAACTGTCTAATCCCCCAAACAGGTTAGGGTTAGGGTTTATTACCTAGAAATGACGCCGAAATCGCTGGAAAAGCGATGAGAATCAGGCGGTGGAGCCCGAATAGCAGCAGGGAACAGCAGCAGGGAATTCCTCCCACATCTCCCTCACTTTCTCTCTCTTTTCCCTCTCTCAAATCCAAATTCGTATGGCTGGAATGGGAGAGGGTTTAAGGTCCTTTTATAGCCTAAAACCTTCCCAAAATAGACTCAGGTTCAAGGGTTACTGCTAATATAGGTATTTCGTCACTTTTCCAGCTCAAAAGAGTGTTTCTGGTGGCCTCCCTTGAGCCAAACGTCAGACTTAATCTCTCTACTCACGGATCTATGTGGGATTACGTTTTCGACTCGATCGGATTCCCAGATCGCATGTGGCGGATCACTTTCAGTTCAACGGTCAGTGGGCCACGATCCGAAATTCCAAGTACATGTAAATGTTCCTGAAATTTTTCTTAATCCGAGGGTGTAATTTGGTTTGATTCTGACGGTCAGGTTGCTTAATACTGACGCGTAAACGAATGATGCCAGATCACTATTCCTGATATTTATTTTAGAATAGGAATAGTATTTTTCACACACCCTCGCTTTGAATCGAAACGAATGGCCATGGGACATCGGATGGACCTGATTTTTGAGATGAGTGTCAAGCCCAGTGAGGCGGTCCTAGTTCCTTAACTTCGTGTTAATCGGACTTCTGATGTGCGATCTAGACCTAATACGAAGTTTCGTTTCATTCCCGAGAGCAGCCGGGAAATGAGTTTGGTTCTAAACTTTAGGGTAACCTAGCGTCAATGATTCTACAAGTTTTGGGTCTTGCAGATCGTATTTAAAGCGATTCAAACGGATTTCGTAGCTAATCTGGTTTCGCACTTAGTTACTTTGTCTCATTTCTAAAGGATTTAGTCCTAAGTGAATTCTGGTCGAGGTGGTACTCAGGCCTTTGGAGTTTGTATATAAAGTGATCCAAGTTATACTACTTAGCTAGTTTAAGATAGTGTCTAGGGTGAAAGTTCTTAGAAAAATTGAAAGAACAAGGCAGTGAAGGGTGGGATTTGTGAAGGAAATGAGTTCAAAGGCGGCTTTAGACTTTGGGATTCAGTTCTGACAAGTTAATGAGGTATTAGGATCGACCCATTGCCTAAGGACATCTAATCCCAGGTTGGCAAAAATTCGGGGCGTTACAATAATATCGAAGACCTACTCGATGACATCGAAGGCCGCTTCAATGACATCAAATTTATTGAAGAAATTGAATAAACTCTCTGGACTGTTTTGGACATATTATCCACTTGTAGCTATCAAGATGTTACCTTACTTGATTCAAGAGGCACAACTGGAATAAGAGTCCTATCTTATCCAATTGGAAGAAGAGATTGTCAAATTTCTGAACTTTTCATTGGAATAGCCTCAATGGATAAGGATTGTGAAGATTTGGAAGGGATTCCATCACCCTACCATGCCCAAGAGGCGATGGTGAACAACAAGATTTACCAATCCCACAATCTCAAATAGGAAAAAAAGATATTCAAAGCTATCGCAGTGTCTATTCTAATTTAAGTCACAATAAACCATTGAAAACTGAAAATATTCCGTAAAAATCAACTAGAAATCAATGAAGTTCAATATAAACAAGAATCAAAGTAAGATAAATATTTCAATCACACTACAAGCTTCATCTCTTAGCCCTAGCTAAGAGGTTTAGTTAATCATCGACATGATTGAACTAAGAACTCTTAAACAAAGCATGAAAGTAACTAAGGAAGAAGGAGAAAAACTCTTGGCGGTGGCTCTCCACCCTTTTGCTCCACTCCTTAAACCCTAGATGATACCCAGGAACGTCCTAGGGACTCCTATTTATAGTTGTGAAACTCCACCTTACGCACCGACTTGGAATTTTGATAATCCGATTACGAAACCGTCTCAATTTACGCAACCACGTTACGCATCAGTCGGACTGAAGTCGAATCCAAAGTCAAGTCTGAACTTGGAAAAGATTCTGTTTCAATAGTTGCTTGATTTCGGTTAGACCGAATTAATCTTCGGTCGAACTGAATTAACTCCAAAATTCATCGTTCTTCGCTGGAGCTTTTTGTGCACTTTCGGTCGCACAGAATCCTACTTTCAGTTAAACCGAATTAGGTTTCGGTCGCACCGAATCCCCTAGTTCCCACCTTTAAATTCACAAGTTTAAGTTAACTTTATTCATAATCACTTCCAATTATTCTAGAATTCAGATTTAGATCTTCTTCTTCTTCTAGTTCTAATTACTTTTAGAAACGTACAAGATTAGTCCCAGTGGATTCGACCTCAGTCTTACCGAGATTATTATTACGTCCCGACCCTACACTTGGGGTTGTGAACAATTAGTACCATAACTTAGGAGATATTACAGTTAAGGCTTGTTCGATAAAACTTATTTTTAGCATTTATCCCTAGAATATGATATTTTCAATGATTTTTCTTATTTAGATCATTTGGCAAACCCAAATAATTAAGTGCACAATTTAGTTTTTCATTGGAAAAATGAGTTTATTTTTTCAGTTCCCCTTTTATACCCTTAATGTGAAATGTGGTAAGTGATTTTGGGTTAAATTTTTTGTTACTTTAGTAAAAAAAATATCCTCAAAGCATATTCAATATTATAACATTGACCTTCCTCTTCTCAAAAGAGGAGTGTTACTCGTGTCTCTCTCCTCGTCTTCTCTAGGGGTTTTTCCAATTCATCTATCTCTCTCTCCATCTTCTCCAAATCCTTGCTTGTACATCACTCTCTCTATCTATTTTTTTCTAATTTCTTTTTTTGTTCTCATCTACTGGTTGTGATTGTATGAGTTTTTTTGTCCATTGGGTTTTTTGATATGAGTCTTTAATTCAGTACATTTTTTTTAATGTTGATCTTTAATCTAGTGGCATTTTCTGATATGGGTATTTAATATGGGAGATGGTTTTTTTTTAACTTGGAGGTGGGATTTTTTATCTGGAATACTATTTAATTGGGATTTCAAGGAACTGTCTTTTATGCATCTAGAAAGCAAGGCCAATGGAGGGTCATGTAAGTGTTGGGGGAGCGTGGAAGCACAAGGAGATGAATCAAGCGAAGTAATCCAATCACACTAATCAAGCACAATGCAAACACACCGATTTTAACGTGGAAAAAATCCTTCAGGAAAAAAAAATATGGCACAAAGCAATAGATAATCACTATGAAAGCAAAAACTACAATAGTTTAAAGAATACCCAATTTGAACAAGCCTCGAATCACCCCAAGCTACACCCTTGAAACCCTAAGAACAAATTGGAAAAGCTCTATATTCCCCTATTTCCGATATCCCCCATATTTATAGCCATGGGAAAATCCCAAACAAAATCAGAAACAAATTCCGTAGATACACAGATCTGCGTAAAATCTATGATACATTCGATGGCACCTTCAATGGGACTTCGATGTCGTTAACAGATCGTCTATAGAATCAAACCCCACTTCGATGGCATTGAACTAAAACCAAAATAATCCAGAGACAAAACATGAAAAATCAAAATTTCTCGACTGCACTTCGATGGGTCTCGATGTCATTGAACTTAAGTTTCGATGGCATCAAAATTAATCTAGATGACATCAAAAAGATACCCAAATAGTCAAGCAACTAATTAGAGAAATTCTTAATTTCTCGATGGGATCGAGCATCTATTCGATGGCATCGAATGGTGCTTGATGGCATCGATAAATTGATTTAAGACATTAAAAAAAAACAACAATCTCCACCATGTCTTCAATCTTCAATCATGTAGCTTCTTGTCCTCTTTTCTCATCTCTACCTTGCATCATAGTTCCATCATTGCTTCTCGTGCACACTTCGTCCTCCTTTTATGCTCTCGCTAAGCCCAGAGAAGTTGCACTGAACTTGAACTTCTTATAGAAACCACCTTAGTGAGCATGTCTGCTGGATTCACGCTGGTGTGAATCTTCTCTAGAGTCACGCCTCTTTCCTCAAGCACCTGTCGGATAAAATGGTAATGAACATCAATATGTTTAGTACGTGAGTGATAAACCGAGTTTCTAGCCAAATTAATAGCGCTCTTGCTATCACAATTAATTGGCCTCCTGTTGAAGCTCCAATTAATTTATCATCCCTCTCACCCAAATACCTTCCTTGAACGCCTCTTTCACTACCATATACTCCGCTTCGGTTGTGGAAAGAGTCACCATAGACTGAAGCTTCGACATCCAACTGATTTCTCCACCCGCTAGCACAAAGGAGTAACCTGAAGTAGACTTTCTAGAATATAACTGCCTGCGTAATCTGAATCCATATACCCAACTAACTTGGCTCTTGTTTTCTCAAAAGTTAAGATGTAGTCTTTCGTACCTCGAATGTAACAAAGTAGCCATTTCACCACTTCTAAGTATTATTTTCCAGGGTTAGATATGTATCTGTTCACAACACTAACCACCTATGAAATATCCGGTCTAGTACAGACTATGACATACATCAAACTAACAAATGCATTCGAATAAGGCATATGAGACATATCCTGCTTTTCTTCATTTGTTTTAGGACATTGGTATGAAGATAGCCTAAAGTGAACCACGTGGGGAACGCTAACCAGCTTTACCTCATTTATCCTATACTTGATCAATACATTCTCAAGGTACTCTGTCTGCAATAACCAAAGTCTGCTCCTCTTCCAATCTCTATGTATATCAATGTCGAGAACCTTCATTGCAGCCCCCGGATCCTTTATCTCAAATACCCTTGATAGTTGAGTCTTTAGTAAGTCGATCTCAGACATGTTATGTCTGGTGATCAACATGTCATCAACATACAATACCAAGATGATAAATTTGTTATCACTCAATGTCTTGTCATAGACGCAGTGATCGTTTTCACTATTGAAAAAATTCTGACTCAATATGAAAGAATCATAATTTTTTTTATACCACTGCCTAGGTGACTGCTTTAGGCCGTACAATGACCTTTTTAAGCCGCAAACTTATTATCTGCCCCTTGTACTTCGTAGCCCTCTAGTTGCTTCATGTAGATTTGCTCTTCCAATTTTCCATGTAGGAATGCAATCTTTACATCCATCTGTTCCAGCTCAAGATCGTATTGGGTAACCATCGCCAACACGAATCTGATAGATACTTGCTTTATAACTGGCGCGAATATCTCTGTGAAGTTAATTTCTTCTCTCTAAGCGTAATCCTTCACTACCAACCTTGCCTTGTATCTATCATATTTTTTCTTAAAGACCTACTTGCACACGATCACTTTTCGGTCAACTGGAAGCTCCATCAGCTCCCATGTCTTGTTCTTGTACAAGGAGTCCATCTCATCGTCCATCGTTACTCTCAACTTTTTTGCATCAGGCTCTTCAAGAGCCTCCTGAGGAGTAGATGGGTCCCCCTCATTTATAATAAGGGCAATGCAATAAGGCTGAAAGTTGGGCAGGTTCAACCCGTGACCGACCCGACATTGGGTTGGGCTTGGGCAGGATGTATCGGATTTGGTCTCAGGCTTGGGCCATACAAATAAAAACCCAATAAAATTTAGGTTGGGCTTGAGTTGAGGTCTCGGGTTGCCTGACCCAACCCGAACCTGATCAATATATAAATTCATTATAAATTAATTATAATTGAGTGCAGATCGTCTGTGTTGAAGGCATAGGAAATTTCAATGTCGTCGGGTTTCATTGGTCCACGTCATTTCCGATTATTCAAGCTAACAAGATACGTTGGATTTCTCTCTCCTAAATAGATTGCTTGATACACAATACGACTTTTAAAGGACTATTTTTAGATTGTTTATTTAGAAAAAATGAACTTCTTTACAATAAATAACTACATATATAATTAATAAAATTATAGGTATAAAAAATAAGACGTATCGAAAATATAATAGACTAATGTAATAATAAAAATATTAGCATATATTTACCCGACCAACCTGGCCAACCTAGCCGAGCCCGCTGGGGTTGGGCTTGGGTTAAGAATTCCCAACTCGAGATTGGGTTGGGTTGGGTTAGGGTTGAGGTATAGGAACCTTGGGTTGGGGTAGGGTTGAGCACCAACCCACCTGACTTTTAGCCCTAATATGCAATATTTGAGTCATCGTTATATCTTGTCGGTAACCTGCGATCCCGTGGTGGATTCTTTCTCATAGGTGTCTACTCCACCTACTCATGTTCCTTTGTCTGCACATCTGTCTTAACTTGAGTATCACTCGTGTTAACCTGAACATCTACAACCAACTTTTTTTATTCCTCCTCCTCATTCTGCTCATTCTTGCAGAATAAGGACCATTCATCGAATTTAACGTCCCTTCTAATGATGATATCCCGTGTGACCCGGTCATACAGCCCGTACCCCTTCACACACTACCATAGACAACAAAGATATAGTTTTTCTCTCGTTGGTCTAACTTATCTCTCTCAACTGACAGTACGTGACAGTAAGCTTCACAAACAAACATACGCAATCCTGAGTAGTCTACCTTCTGACCACTTCATACTTCCTCTGAAATTTTATAATCAATTGCCGTAAAAGGGGACTGATTCACCAAATAGCAAGCCGTGTTAACGGCCTCAGTCCATAGGTCCTTGCCCAACCCAGTATTACTGATCATGCATCGAGCCCTCTTTAAGAGAGTCTGATTCATCCACTCAGCCATGCCATTTTACTCGGGTGTGTGGCACATTGTGTTGTGCCTTATGATCACTTCATCTTTGCAATATTGATTAAATTCAATTGAAGTAAATTCTCTACCGTGATCTGTCCTTAATACTTTCACCTTTCGCCTTAATTATTTTTCCACAATCACTTTCCATTATTTGGAATTAGTAAAAATGTCATATTTACTTTTCATAAATAAACTCATACTTTCCTGGAGTAGTTGTCGACGAATGTGACAAACCATGAGGACCCTCCAACGGAAACCATAGGCAACGACTCTCATACATCAGAATGCATATAATCAAGCACACCCTTACATGTTTTCCAGATTTAAAAGATAACATAAATTGTTGACCATATATATAATGCTCGTATATATTTAAATCAACACTTTTAAATTTAAAAATTAAATAATGTCAGAAAGTACATTCATGCCCCGGTTGCTCATGTGACACAGACGTGTATGCCACATACGTGCAGACGTGGAATCTCCTACAGTTGCTGCAGCTCCACCCATTGAAGTGCTCATGATCAACTTGTAAAGATTTGTGCCTTTGTGCTTTCATCACTACGAGTGCCCCTTTTGAAACCTTAAGGACACCATTAAAACCGATGAATTTGCACCCTATCGCCTCGAGTGCACCAAGAGGTATCAGACTCTTCTTCATGTTAGGAACGTGCCTCACCTCAATAAATGTACGCTCCATCCCATCAAACATCCTAATGCGCATAGTACCAACATCCACCACATTACAGTCATTGTCATTGCCCATAAATACCTGGCCACTATTGCACTCTTTGTAATTGGTGAACCAATTCTAATGATGAGTCATGTGATATGATGCCCCAGTATCCAGAATCTATTCATCTCTACGATCATTATCTAAGTGTCCAATCATAGACACAAACAGCACACCACTTTCGCTCGTCCCTTCATCAGGTGTGGCATGTTAGCCTCCCTGGAAGAAGCTCTGATTCCTCTTTTTTAGCTTTAAGATTTGTACAATCCTTCTTCATGTGCCCCATCATCCCACAGTTCCAGCACTTCAATTTACATTTGCCCTTAACCTTGGATTTGGATATTGATTGAGAAGATCCAGTGTCTTGCTCAGAATTCCGTCCCCTCATAAACAATGCGCTAGTAGAGGCTCCCATGTTATCATTTTTTCTTTCTCATCGTCTTTTCTTGAAGGGCTGAGATCACGGTATCAACACTAAGAGATATTTTACGGGTGCACAAGGTGTCTTTGAAAGACTCATACGAAGTCAGGAGAGAATTCAACAAAATACATACTTGATCTTCATCCCCAACCGTTTCCTTCACATCCAGCAATTTGTAAATTATCTTATTAAAGTTGCTAATGTGGGCTTCGACATCTCCTCCCTCTGCCATCTTAAGATTGAACAACTACAGTTTCAAGTATAGGCGATTTTCAAGGGATTTCTTCGCATAAACATCCTCTAACTTCGCCCATAGGCCTGCCACAATTTTCGCTCTCATGACATTGTAGAGAACCTTATTAGTTGGTACAATTGCATGGAGGTTCTTGCTTTTTTATCCAATTTGTTTCATTCGTCATTATCCATAGATTCCGGTCACTTCCCAAGGATCTCGTCTAATCCTAACTGAACTAATTGGCCAATCATCTTGACCTTTCATAATTCAAAATTCTTTTCCCTGAAGTACTTCTCAACATCATACTTAGGATTGGTAGTCATTGATACTCACTTTCAGATTCAAGCCTACGCCCCAACGTTTGCTCTGATACCATTTGTTGGGGGACTGCGAAAGCACACAGAGATTAATCAAGTGAAGTAATCCAATCTCACCAATCAAACACAATGCAAACACATTGATTTTAACATGGAAAAAACTATTTCGGGAAAAAAATCACAACATAAAGAGACAGATAATCACTATGAAAGTAAAAATTACAAGAGTTTAGAGAATACCCGATTCGAACAAGCCTCAAATCACCCCAAGATATATCCTTGAAACCCCATGAACATATTGAAAAAGCTTTATATTCCCCTATTTTCAATTTCCACCTATATTTATAACCATGGGAAGAATCCCAAACAAAATCGGAAACAAATTCTACAGATACATAAATTTGCGTAAAATTCATGATATGTTCGATGGGACTTCGATGTCATCGACAGATCGTCGATGGCATCGAACGTCACTTCGATGGCATCGAATTAACAGCAAAACAGTCCATAGACAAAACATGAAAAATTGGATTCTCTTAATTGCACTTCGATGGGTCTCGATGGCATCGAAACTAAGCTCGATGGCATCAAACAGGTACCCAAATACTCCAACAACTAACTAGAGAAATTTTGAATTTCTCAATGAGATCAAGCATCTGTTCAATGGCATTGAACATGCTCGATGACATCAAATGGTCTGTCGATAACATCGACAGTCCCTATTTCTGAATTGATTTAAGACATTAAAAAAAAAAAACCCAACAACAATAAGGATAAGGGGAAGGCTAAGAGATTGCCTCCAAATTTTAGATTCTCGAAACTGAATTTTAGTGGATGTTCATATGGCGAATCGAAGAGTTCAAGGATGGGTGGGCCCGTGGATTAAGAAGTGATGATTTTAATTGAGTTTTCAATCTTAAAGTCTTTTGAATTTTATGGAATGTGGTCTTTTTCTTTTATTCAGAGCATTTTGTGAAAATTTTGGTATGAGTTTATATTGTTGCAGTGTTTTGATGATAATTCTATTTGACCACTTTTCATATCAGAACATTTTGTATTAATTTTACATGTTCATTTTATTTTTTCACAATTAAGAAGATAATATGCCAAATATAGATGGAGAAGTTGGACAAATAGATTAAAACCTTATGTTCAATTTATGAGAACGAATCACAAATGAGTTTTTTCAATCTCATAATTGAATCATGTTATTTATGTCTTCTCTTTTACACTTTTTTTTTTCTATGATAAATGATAGACCTATTTAACTCTATGTCAAAACAGATGAAGACATTTGATATATTTATTTTACTTCAATGTTATCCAATACATAATATTATGGATATATACCTATGGTTTATGATGGATGGAATTGAAACACTTTTGTTTAATGAATAATGGATCATAAAAATTTAGTGGCATCGTAATCGTATATGATATCTGAGCCATTTATTATATAACTCGAATTGTAAATATTTCACATAAAAAACACATTAATACATTGATCAACGGGCTAAATATATAAATTAAATTTGTACCATTGAACTTGTTTTCTAACTACCAGAATCACAGCAGTACACTTGCTCTAGGGTTATGTTAAGTGTCTACCTTACTTGATGTGTGACCCCAATGTTTAACACATGCACCATGCAACAGTTGAAACTAAGCATTGCATGGGAGCTGTCATGAGGTTCCACATATTCCATCAAAACCCTCGCACGTCCCTTGGGTCACTATAGGCATTTGTACCTCCTTGAGCAATGGATGCACAAAATATGCTTGATGGGTCGGCCCATTTTATTTTGATCTAGACTATTAAAAGATTACATGCCCTACATAGATAGATAAAGCATTAGCCAAAAAATTTACTGATGAAACAATCACAACCCTTCACTTAAGATCTTGCAAGGACGATTAAGAAATCAATGTCATCAGTCCAAATTGATATATATATATATATATATATATATATATATATATATATATATATATATAGGCCTAATTTTTTAAGTCAAGACATGTTCATGGTGCAACCAGTTAAATGACTAATCCAAATCTCACATATGCAAACAATTGACCTTCAATCTCTCCTCACCCGTGATTCACCATTGAATTTTTTAAAATAATGAGGGTCAAAACTTGTAAATTGAGTGACATTCAATAATCCCTTACTGGAATGTATAAGAGGAAAGTAATAAAATTTAATAAATTGGGCATAGGTGTACCAAATTTGATGGCATAGCAATAGCAGCTTTCATCTCATACTTTATAAAACATAGAAATTAAGACAACATGGGTAAATATGATAATTTGTCATTTTTCAGACATTTGTGGTGTGTGTTTATCGAACAAGTATTTTTGTGAAAAAAAAAAATGTTTGGGTATCATAACCTTTCAAATAAATTAGTAAATAGATTTTTTGGTACTTATAAGTATTAAAATTTAGCACTTCAGTTTTCAAGATTAACTTAATTTTCAATTTATCAAACGACATTGTAGTCTCCAATTAGGATTTCTCTAAGACTAAGGTGTATAAATATAGGTATTGAGCTTTGGTCTGATATACTTTTCTTTCTCCTCTCTAACCCTAGCCTTACATAGATTCTTTCTTTTCTAAAATATTAGTTCGCATCCATAGATCCCATTCTCTTCCTTTTTTGGTTGAGAATTTATATATTTGGTGAGCTTTCCTTTGTCCACGCATGTATTTCTAATGTTTTTATAAAGAAAAGAAGATGATTGTCATTATGCATTCAAAGTAATTCTATTCATGAAAATTTTAAAATTAATATATTTTTCAGTGTTTCTACTTAGACACCTAAAGAGGCCCTAATAAAAATAATAATAATAATAATAATAAACTAAATCTAACTGCATAATGTAATTTGGAGAGTATACTTTTAAGTTGACGAAACCTTTTATACTCTGGAGGAATATGATACTAATACACAGCTAATGTGATATGTTCGCCTGGCATTCCGGTAACTGAAACTGAGCCATGCAAATTGTGGGCCATTATTTAGGTGGGCCATGTACCAAGAATTATGTTTATTTTATTATGTAAATGGCTGATTTATGGTCATTATTCCACAGATATGAATTTATCAAAAAATCCATCCATTAATCATAGGTTACTACGACATTTTTTTTATGGATGCAGGATGCCTAAAAATGGGTTAATCTCTTTTTAATTAATTATAATTATGAATTAGATATCATGATGGTTAGTTATTTTGGTAGATTGTGTGGCCCACAATCAGGCACTTTAAATTTGTACACGTGGCATACATCAACTCAATTAAATTGTCCACATCAACCCAATTTAGATAGGCCATAATTGTGTTGGACATAGGCTAGTGGGGCCCACTGGTGAGCAATCACTAGTGGGTGGGTCCCACATGTTTAGGCTTCTTCCGATCTTTTCCATTCGGTTGAGATTTCAAATTCAACTTTGAATTTAAAAATGATAGGAGATAGGGATTTGACCGGATGATATGGTTTCATCCTATCTCATCCGATCTCTCCTTCCTTTCCTATAAAAAGGGATGCGCTCTCTCTCTCTCTCGCATTAAATCATCAGAAATACCAAGGGTAAACGGAGAGAGATAGTGTGCACCAGAGTCTGTCCATTTTGGCTTGTCCTTAGGACGATCTAATCCATAGATCATGATCCGGGGCCACTTATACCGTTGGATCAGAGGTGTGAATAGATCCATCTGCTCCAATAGTAGATAGGCGGGCCGTTGGAGCATTTATCTTCTACTTTGTGAGGGTTCCAAAACTCGTGTAGATCATCAGATCTTGAGGGCTCACCTTTCGCGCTTCCCAACAGTGGTATCAGAGAAATCAACGGCGGATCTCCGATTATTATCATCTAAAAAGGTAAGTGGCCCATCTTTTCCTTTAGGATTGGAATTATGGCCCACCATTTAAATCATCATGTGATCGGCCCCACAGTAATTAGGCAACGTCTGATATAGTGCATGTATTGCATTTAGGCAATGTTACAAGTATATCTGATATAGGGCATGTATTGCATGTAGGCAACAGTACATGTATCACATGTGTTTAAGTACAACAACTGATAAGATGTACATGTGATATGGTGCAACACGTTGCCTACAAGCTGTACATGTGATATGGTGCAACACGTTTTCATATTGTTGTACATGTAATATGATGTGCATGTATACCACATGTTATTACACTCATGTATACCATCAGATCCATGTATGATGAGCATGCATGATCTGTTGGTGACGTGTTTCACCTAGAGGTGGGCATCGAGCCGAGTCGAGTCGAGGTGGGCCAAGCTTGGCTTGGCTTGTCCATAATGTACTCGAGTTCGAGCCCGAGCTCGAGCTTGGCCTCGAGCTCAACATTGAAGCTTGGCTTGTTTGCCAAAGCTGTCGAGTCGAGTTCGAGTCGAGCTAGTGGTTCGAGTCGAGTCGAGTTTATCTCGAGTCGAGCTCGAGCTTGTTGGGTGAGAGAGTAATGGATTCTGTTCTTGATCCACCTCGATTGATGAAAAATTCAAAAATCTTAAGAGAATCAAAGCAAAACCCGATGAAAAACCCAAACAAAGCTTCGAATCGGATGAGGAAACCTGTAAGAACCGATCTGTTCTTGATCTTCTTCCACTAGTAGAAATTCAAGTACTAGAAAAGAAACAGAGTAGAACACAGATCAGAAATCCAAGTAAAGAGCTCTAGCGAATCAGATCATTGGATTTCCTTGAAGCTCTAACAAATCTGAGAAGAACCCATCTCGAATTTTTTGGATTTCTCGCCTAAGAAGTAGATCTCAAGAGATTGAAATCATACTATTGTGGAGCTGAAATGAAAATTGGTGGTGGTTGTCTAGGCGGGCATGCGGCTGGCAGTAGGCAAAGAAAGAGAAGAAAGAGAAAGGAAAGGGGGTGCGTGCGGTCGGGTAGAGATTCTAGGGTTTACTTTTTGTTTTTTATTTTTAAGCTTAAATTTAAAACTTATATTAATATATATATATAATATAATATATATAATATTTAATATATTTATTAATCGAGCCGAGTTGAGCTCGAGGTCGAGTCGAGTCGAGTTGAAATGCCCCCTGATCGAACTTGACTTGAACTCAACTCGAGCTTCAAATAATAAGCTTGGCTCGGCTCGAATCGGCCATTCAAGCCGGTCAATCCGAGCTGACTCGAGCCGAGTCGAGCGATCTTTTCGAGCTAGCTTGACTCGTGAACAGCCCTAGTTTCACCATACATCTTCCGCATGGTGACGTGTTTCACGTTAACATAATATCATGTTTAAATAGAAATATGTTAACGTGTGGTGGCCTTGTATCCACACGTTATAGATATGAACCTGATTTGTATCCGTAGAATCTGATCACGTGGATCTGATCCGTATGATGTACATATGAGTTGTGTAATGTACACCACATGAAAACGTGTGATATACATGTGAGATGTACATCACGTGTGATATGAAAGCAACAATATGTTAACGTGTGGTGGCCTAATATCCATTACTGACATGTTACCTTATAACACGCTGCCTACATGCACTATAACACTACAACTAACTATTAGGGCTGAAAGTCGGGCGATTGGGCTGGGTTGGTGCTCAACCCTAACTCAACCCAAGGTTCCTATACCTCAACCCTAACCCAACCCAACCCAATCTCAGGTTGGGAATTCTCAACCCAAGCCCAACCCGAGCAGGTTCGGTCGGGTTGATCGGGTTGGTCGGGTATATACGTGCTAATATTTTCACTATTACATTAGTTTATTATATTTCAATATAGTACTTCTTTTTTGTATCTATAATTTTATTAATTATATATGTGATTATTCATTATAAAGAACTTCAATTTTTTTTCTTTAAAACAACATGCTAAAATATAAGACAACTACTCCTTTAAAAGTCATGTAGCATAGCACGAAGTCTATTTGGGAGAGACAAATCTGGCATATCTTGTTAACTTGAGTCCTTGGAAATGACGTGGACAAATGAGACTCAAAATCACTAGTGTAACTTCGACACAAACGATCCACACTCAATTATAATTTATCAGTAACTTATATATTGATCGAGTTCGGGTTGGGTCAGCCAACCCGAGACCTCAACCCGAGCCCAACCCAAGTTTTATCGGGTTGGTGTTTCTATAGCCCAAGCTTAAGATCGGATCCGAAATATCCTGCCCGAGCCCAACCCAATGTCGGGTCGTTCACGGGTCGGTCGGGTTGAACCCGCCCGACTTTCAGCCCTACTAGTTATGTTACCAAACATGACACGTTGCTGAAATAAAACTGGCGTGTTGCCTACATGTACTCAATATGTGATTTGTTTACATGTTGAGATATAGCTGAGATGTATATGAGATATACATGAGATATAGCTGAGATGTACATACATGAAATATGGTTTAATTATAACATGTTGGCATCTCAACTACAAGCCACGTGTGATATAGTTGACTATATACATCTAACGTGTTGCTGTAATCGTATTGATGTAAACAACATGCTTAACATGCTATGTTACAGTGATGTATAATCATGCCCATGTGTACAGTAATGTTACATGTGTAATCATGTTAACGTGTACAATTAGAATGATGTACAGTAACGTTACATGTGTAATCATGTTAACGTGTACAATTAGAATGATGTACAGTAATGTTACATGTGTACTTATAGCTGTACACGTTTCATAGCAGTACACATTTACTGGATATAGATCTACATCAGAATCTGATATGGTACATGTTATATTTGCAATGTTGACATGCTACAACACGTTTACTGTACATCTATTGTTATGATACAACACGTCACATGTATATTCTGATATGTATATCTAATATGTACATCTGTTAAATAATGATATGTACTTGTTGTACATTTTTGTACAACACGTTACATGTATAAATCTAAACCATCATTCAACATGTTGCTGCACTATAACATGTTGGCTAATATGCATGAGTAAATTTGTTGAAAAATGAGTACACATATCTGATGAATTCATGCTTAATCTACAAATCAATGATTTGACCCACATTCAGATATGTTGCAATCTGAATGTGATATCCTGATTTTTTATTTGATCATATATATGAGATGATGGACACATATCAACAATATTGTTTCCTTTCTGATATCTTCTTCACTATTGATCTAGAGCTCATTAGTGATCCAAATGATCATCAACCATGATGATCAATGTTGATGAAAGGATCCATCATCAACAATGATCATTAACACTATTGATCGGATCCATCACTAATAGTCATGATCGCAGGTGAAGATAGTACTCTCTTGATATCTTAGCACTTTATTTTTCTTTTCTGATGATGATGTTCAAATGTATTAAAAAAAGTTGGCTTGATGTGTTTAGATCTAAGCCCCCTACATTTTTTTCATTAGAAATTACAAAACTTAGTGCTTAGATGCTCCCTAAAATAAAGGTTGTGCAAAACCTGAGTGGGATTTAATTCTCCTCCACCAAATGATGAATGCAACCGTGTAATGGAAGGTTGCATGTTATATAATCATAATTTTATAAAAGTACCAATTTCATCTTAAATAGAGAACTTGATTGTTCTACACCGCCCATCCGGGTATGTGGACTTTCACATTTCTTTAAGATGTGTTGATTGCTTTATATTCTGAAAATTTGTATAACACATAGAAATGCTGATGATTAGTGTCAATACCTTAGATCTTAGCTAAGTAGTGATACTCATGCAATGTAGAGATGGCCACGAAAGCGTTAATCACTAAACAGTTGAAAGGACAACATTTCGATGACAACAACTACGAAGACTGGTCCCACGCAGTGCGATGCCTTCTGGACGAGGACAACATATCTCACACACTCGATGTAGTTCAAGAGGAACTCATCTTGCTGAAAACGAAAATTTATAAGAATATGGGGTTGCGATGACTCACTACAATAAGTTGCGAAAATAAAATCGTTCAGCTCGTAATATCCTTCTTAGCAACATGCACAAAGAACTCATACCTACGTATAAAGTGCATGAAACTGCTAAGAGAATCTGGGAAGCACTGACTAATGCCTATGTGCAGAAGTCAGATGCAAGAGTTTGGGCAATGGAATTAGAATTCCAGGAGTATAGGATGTCAGTCGGTTGCCCCATCAAAGTTCATATCTGTAAGATGGAGCAAATGATAGGTACCCTTAGGAATGTTGGGTGTAAATTGACTGAAAATTAAAAGATTATAGCCATACTTCGTTCCTTTCCTGAATCTTGGGCCCAAATCAAAAGAATTCTGAACCATACTGATTCTATCACTACGTTCAGAGACTTTTTGTAAGACCCGTACCCTAGTCCGTACCATTCCATAAGCTTCCACGATCCTACCGGTCGAATTCTAGTAATCCTCGACCCGTTTTCGACATTTGCACGCGATCCTAAGCCGAGTTCTGCATACCGAAGTTAGATCAAATCACAACCTGTACCTTGGCGACCGCGCTATCACCGTGATTCTAACGCCGCAACTCACGTACCGAACCGTTACCTAAGCTGGAAGATGTCAGTCTACATTCATTCCGAAGAAACACCGCGCATTACAGATTTCGAGGGAATGTCTACAAGATGTCCCATCAATCAATCAATCAATCAATGTCAAGTACAAGTCAAGTACAACCATACCTCAAATACATCACCCATCCCTCCCTTTTCACAAGTCAACTCTCTCTCTCTCTCTCTCTCTCTCTCTCTCTCTCTCTTAACCATCCCTCTTTTACAAAAAATTAAACCAAACCATACCTCCACATCACCATTTCTTACAACCACCACTCCACCCATCCCTACACCCATTAATTTCTATCTCCCTCTCTCATTCTCTAGCAAATATCCCAATCCCATGAGAAATTCGACACGTCCCAAGCCTTCCCAACTCTCCTAAGATTAACAAGTGAGGCCCACTTTTCTCACCCTCTCATCTCTCATCCCCACCATCAAAAGTCCATTATCCACCGTTGAAAGTCAAGCAAAGGAGCTAAGGAAGCAACGAGGAGTGCAAGATGTGGGTGATCCACTGTTATTTCTTATTTTAGGGCCCACTTATTGGTGGGACCCATTTTGATGTATGTGTTGTATCAATGGAGGGTCCATAGTGGCGGGGTCCCTCCTCTCTATCACCGTATCTCTCTCTCTCTCTCTCTCTCTCTCTCTCTCTCTCTCTCTCTCTCTCTCTCTCTCTCTCTCCCTAGAATGAAGTAGGCCCCACTAAATCATGTTCAATTCACTCCATTCATCAAATGGTGTGGCCCACAACATTTTAGGCGAAATCCACCGTCCAGTGGAAAGCCCACATACAATATAATATATGATATTATATATATATATTGGTGGGCCATGTCCAAGTGGGACCCACCACGATGCTTGTGCCATATGGAGACCGGACGCTGGACGTGGTGCGGCTAAGAGGGAAGTGTGGTCTGATGCTGGTGAACTAGCCAGCTTTAAATATATATATATATATATATATATATATATATATAATAGTAATATATTTTTTTGTTAACCGCTCATGTAGGCCCCACCTGAATGAATGTATAAAATCCGCGCCGTCCATATTATTTCTCGGCTAATATTAGATGTTGAACCCAAATATTAGGCCAATCCGATTATCGAGCGGGCCATACCATAGGAAATAGTGGTGTTGGCCATTAAAATCCATTTTTATGTTTTTACTCGCCAAAAATACACGGCATATTAGACTCATTAGGACAGTCCTGAGCCGTGGAAGCCAATGGGCAGGATGGATTTCCTGGATGCAGGCCCCACACGGGAAAAACCGCGGAAAAATTAAAAAAAAAAAAAAAAAAAAAACAGCAAGACGTGCTGGCTGACATTGTGCAGTAGATAAAGGCTCGCACCTTGTATGGGGCCAGGTGGGACGGGCTGGGCCCTCACGGCCCAGCTGTGGGCCTCACCGTGATGCGTTTCGAACATCAGCTCCGTCCATCATGGGGCCCTCCTTCTAATAAGGGCCTGCCCCAAAAATCAGCCGTATACGGAACTCAGGTGGGCCATACCATCTAAAATCATGTGAAAACATGCCTAAAACATATAAAATCACTTGGTGGGGCCTACCTGAAATTTGGATGCTGCTGAAACTTGGTCTGAACCCTCAGCCAAGTGGGACACACATATTGGGTGGGCTGGATTTGTGAACCACATCTCGGTGGGCCCTACCCTGGTCCACGTGACCTTTTGAATGGGTTGGATGGCAATAAACATCACCGTGGGCCCCTGGTCCACGTGACCATATGAACAGGTGGGGTGGAAAATAAATATCACAGTGGGCTCCAGGCCCACCCCATGTCCAGGCGACCTTATAAACAGTTTGGGTGGCAAATAAACATTCTAGTGGGCCCCACGGTCATGTGACCCTATCAACAGGTTACATGGAAAATAAACATTTTAGTGGGCCCCTTGCCACATGGCATTATCAACAGGTTGGATGTAAAATAAACATTATAGTGGAGCCCTTGCTCACGTGGTCTTACCAACAGGTTGGGTGGCAGATAAGCATTTCAGTGGGCCCAGGATTGGACGGAAAATAAATGTTATAGTGGGCCCACATGGGAGTCCACCATGATGCATGTGTTGCATCTAACCTGTCCTACCATTATGAATGATCGTCTTAAGGCTTGAGACTAAAAATAAGATGGATCTATAGTTCATGAAGGCCTACCTTAGTGTATATATGAGACCCATGTAATTAGGCCCACCTGGGAATAGTTGAGGCCCATGATAAACGACCCATTTGATGTATCTAGGGCCCATGTTCTGAGGCCCATCTTGAGATAATTATGACCTGTTGTTGAGGCCCACGTTTATATATATGAGGACCATGTTATGCGGCCCATCTGACGTATCTTAGGCCCATGAGTTAGGGCCCAATTGGCTGTACATAAGACCCACTGCAATGTACGATTTCACCATGGGTTATGCAACGATGCTCAAGGCAGGCTATGCCTTGGAAGCAGTGATGGTTTGATGTCCATATTGCAAAGGCGATGTTGCTTAAATGTCCGCATTGTCACTCTCTCTACGGCCCATTGATAGGCCCATATTCACAGAATGTAGTCCGTATAGGCTCATCTTGGTTATAAACAGAGCCCATCACCCCATAACATGTTTAGTACATATCCATGACTCATGATCATACACATACGTATCATATGTATGCTTGAGATGAAGAGTGACTGATCATAGCATATGCCTTCAGGCAGACTGTTTACAGGCTCTCTGGTAGGTGAAGTTACCTTGCTCGAGCATGTGATATATGCATGATTGTTGCATGATTGATAGTGTGGTTCATGCACTTGCATTTGTGTGATTGAGATATACCCCAGTGACACTAGGGCCATAGCCTCCACAGACGCATCATGGGTGGCTGGTTGGATACCAGAAACATTGTTCTAACCAATTGGGGCGCCATAGATGTCCCTGGGTGAAAGTCCCTGAATACAATGGTACCAAAGGATGACTCCAACGTCGAGACCGAGTGGAAAGATGTTGGCAGACTATGAGCACATGAGGGCCGAATACCATGAGGTCGCGTCTCCCACTGTGTCGTGGTCGGTTGGAAAGGGGTGTGGCCTTACTCACCTGAGAGCAGGGGGCATTACTAGGCTAAGTTTGACCAGCTCGGAAATGGATTCGCTATCGACTTGCCGGATAGATGTTGGCAGACTATTGGCCAGGCGGATAGTGAGGTTTCTTACGCTCACTTGGACTGTACTGCTAGGAGAGAGACAGTGTCATTTGGAGTGTACTGAACCCCAGTGATTATCCAGACTGAGAACCGTACTGAGTTGATGCTCTAGTGAGGAGCTGCATTGGTATGTGGATTGGCATGCTTGACTTGCATTATGCATCGCATGGCCTTGACATGGTCGATAGTATTCATATCTTGCACCGCATAGCCTTGGTACGACTAATTGCACTCATGTACTCATTAGCATGTTTTTGCATTACTCTAACCTTGCATTCTGAGCACGCTCATATTGCGCACACACTTACACCACCCTCTAAGCTTTCTATAAGCTTATGCATTATTGATGTGTGCAGGTGACACCAGGACGCAGCCGTAGTCTCACCGCAGTTGGAGCATGCAGCCGAGCTTTTGGAGTTTTTGTCATTTTCAGTATATTGTATTTCCCTTTCATACGCCTTGTACTCAAAGTTTTTTATCATAGTGTATTTTGTAATGGTGTTCTTGTGGTTATTATTCGTGGGTTATGCTTGTGGTTATGCTCATTACGAATCAAATTGATTATTAGAAATCCTCCTTGTAGCATCCCAGGATCGGAACTTGGTATATGGGTGCCGGGAGCCGAGAATGGGGTACTACGGAGGCTGTCGGCGCTGGATTCGGCGATCAAGAATTTTGTGAGCTCGATCTTCGAGTTCGGGGCTTGACACTTTTGTGGCCACTTGGTACATGAGGTTAAAATGAATACAATTCAGCCAGGTTCGGCCAGGGCCTTTGTAGCAGAGACCCATAAGCGGAAATCTAACAATAAACAGTCCAAAGCTCACAAGAAGGCGAATAAGAATAATCAGGAACAGAAGACCACAACACCTCCTCCAAATCTCAAGAAGGGGAATGGAAAGAAGAAGCAGAAAAAGACAAATATAGTCTGCTTTGTCTATGAAATTTCTGGTCATTATGCTCGGCAGTGTGCCCATAAAAAGACAGTAATTCCTAAGCCACTAGATACTTTGTATGTAGGCATTTATTCTGAAATCCTTTCCGTTGATACTATATCTAACGAGTGGATTTTAGATTCAGGCGCAACAAAGCACGTGACAAGCAGTCGTCGAGGACTCGAGGAATTCCAGCCTGTAGCCAAGGGAAGTTACAAGCTGTACATGGCCAATAACATTGTTGAAGATGTACTAGGGATTGGCGTTCTCCATTTCCGTACGTGTATAGGGCAAATAATAATCCTCCGTGATACTCTTTATACACCGGGGATGCGTCGGAATTTAATTTCTGTTTCTAGGTTATTATTTGATGATTTTGATACTTGATTTTCTAGGACAAAAGTTTCTTTGAGACTAAATAACCTCATATTTGCATGGGGAAGCTTAATTTTAGATTTATTTATTCTGGACGTAGATCGTGATAATGCCCATCTTGCTTTATCTGCTATGTCGAATGAAACTGTAGTATCTGAATCTCAATAATGGCACGTGAGGTTAGGTCACATAGGAAAGGATCGTATGACAAGACTAGTACATTTCGGTCTGTTAGACTCCTTATTCAAAGTTGATTTACCATTTTGTGAACATTGTGTGTCCGGGAAGACTTTGAAGAAACCATTTCCCAAAGCAGATAGGTCCAAGGGTACATTAGAGATAATCTATTTAGATATTTATGGACCCTTTAATGTACATGCCAGAAACGGATGTCAATATTTTGTCACTTTCATTGACGATTACTCGCGCTATGGATGTATCTCATCTCACACAAATCTGAGGCTTTTGATTGTTTTTTTAAATATAAAGCTGATGTGAAAATTCAGCTTGAGAAAAATATTAAAATCCTTCGATCTGATAGAGCTGGCGAGTATATATCTGAAACGTTTAAATTATATTGTGAAAACATTGAAATTATTTAGCAGTACACAATAGCTTACACTGCACAATAAAATGGTGTTGCAGAGGGAAGGAATAAGACACTATTGGACATGGTTAGATCGATGATGGCACAAGCCAATTTCTCTACCACATTCTGGGGAGACGCACTGTTAACAGCCGTCTACGTCCTTAATAAAGTCCCATCCAAATCCATTCTTAAGACCCCATATGAGATGTGGTCTAAGAGGATTCCTTCTCTAACCAAGCTATGCCCTTGGGGATCTTTAGGATATGTTTTGCTACCTACTCCTTATAGAGGTAAACTTGATATTAAAACCATTGAATACGTCTTCATAAGGTACCCTATGCATTCAAAGGGATACGTTCTAGTTTATGACGACCATAGACGATGGATTGAGATAGAATTCCGGGACGTGACCTTCGTTGAAGATAGATACCTAAGTCAAATGCAGCAAAAGGTTCCAACAGAATTTTTTGAAATACCCAATGTATCTCAGGAGAGTGGGAGTTCTGCTTCTCAAGATGGGGATGTCCCTATAGTTCGTCGGGACAGTGGGAGGACATCTCAGTAGACTCCTGAATCACGTCTAAGCGAAAGAGGATTGATTCCCCAAAGATACTTCGATATTGAGGAGCAAACATTCTCTTGTGTCACAGTTGATGATGATAAACCTGATTTATATCAGGATGCATTATTATCTTCTAACTCGGCCAATTGGGTGAATGTAATGGACGGAGAGATCGCTTCCATGGAGAAGAATAAAGTCTGTAAACTTGTTGATCTGTCTTCCAATCGCAAAGCAATAGGTAACAAATGGGTACTAAAGATCAAAAGAAATGTAGATGGTACAATGGACAAGTATAAAGCACAATTAGTTGCTAAAGGTTTTACATAAAAAGAAGGTATTGATTACGATGAGACCTTTTCACTAGTTGCAAAGTTCTCCTCAATCCGCACGATCTCGTCCATTGTCGCAAGTTTAAACTTAGAGTTATATCAGATGGATGTAAAGACTGTATTTTTAAATGGTGACTTGGATGAAGAAATATACATACAACAGCTCATGGGTTATGTGGACAAAAAGCATCCAAAGAAAGTCTTCAAGTTGTTTAAATCTATCTATGGGCTGAAGCAATCTTCAAAACAGTGGTACATGAGGTTCCACTTGATCATCACCACTTTTGGATACACAATGAGTGAAGAAGATCATTGTGTATACTTGAAACGGTCTGGAAGATCTTTTCTGATACTATCTCTATATGTAGACGATATCCTATTAGCTGGTAATGACATGCAATTGTTGATATTGACTAAAGATTGGCTATTCTCAAACTTTGAGATGAAAGACCTCGTTAAAGCCAACTTTATTCTTAGGGTAAAAATCATCAGGGATTGCCCTAAGAAATTTTTAAGCTTCTCTCAAGCAACCTATATACAAAAAATCTTAGAGTAGTTAAGGATGAAAAATTTTAAAGCTGTTGAAACCCTTATGGATAAAGTTACCAAGCTAGATAGGAAATCGTGTCCCCAAACTGAAGTCAAGAAATTGGCTATGTCCTCAGTACCTTATGTAAGCACAGTAGGGAGCTTAATGTATGCTATGCTTTACACCAGACCGGATATTAGCTATGCAGTTGGCATAATCAGCCGTTATTAGAGTAACCCGGGACAGTCTCATTGGCAAGCCGTCAAACGTATATTCCGCTATCTCAGATGAACAAAAGACCTAATGTTGTGTTATGAAGAAACAAACCTCGCGCTCATAGGATATTCTGATGCTGCTTGGGGTAATGATACCGATGAAGGAAAGTCTACTTCAAGATATGTATTCTTACTCGGAGGAGCTATCTTATGGTCGAGTAAGAAAAAGACATCCATAGATCTTTCATCTATGGAGGCCGAGTACATTGCATATTGTGCTGTAGTTCAGGAGTGTGTATGAGTTCACAGATTTCTATTGAGTCTAGGTGTTGTACCAAGTGTTCGTCAGCCTATATCGTTGAAGATAGACAATACTTCCGCCATTGACTTAGCAAATGACCCTAAACACCATCAGAAATCTAAGCACATTGAGATCAAGTATCATTACGTACGTGATCAAGTGAGAGATAAGAAGGTCACCCTCAGCTACATTTCCTACTAAGGAGATGATGGCTGATCCCATGATGAAACCTATAGCTAGAGATCTATTTCAGGCTCACGTCAGGCAGATGGGATTGAGGAAAGTTTGATTGATATACTTGTTTTGTAATACATTCAATCTTTAATGGATATCACATTCCATTTATTCAGTATTGTACACTAATATAAACTAGGTAAGAAGATCATCAGCATTTACCTTGAGATCATGTAGGATTTCTATTTTTATCGGCAAGCCAGTCACCCACTCGCATGGGTTGACCAACCTTAAATGTACAAGAGAGGTACATTTAGGGCCATGTTTATACATTGAGGTATGAACTTCCCTTTATTGTAAATAATAAAGTATAAGGATATGAGTGAGTCATATCTGCCTACAATCTTTTAAAATTGAAGATGAGACTAATAAAGTCGAATAACATAATCGCACCATTCTATTGCCTGTGATTAAATGTTATGGCCTGAATTTATAGCCAGGTTATGAGGTTATGAGATGAGTCGTACCTCATGTAAAATGACCTACGTATTGTAGACCCGACATTCACCTAGTGTTGGGACCTTTAACCTACAGATTGCTTTGATTTGATCTAATCATTGTAACGTGTGAGTAGCCAGTCTCGTAGGTGACTCTTTGTGTCCTTAGCTACCCTCCTTTTGTGTATATGAGGATGAGATTGAGTGTTGCTACTTTAGTGTACTATGACGAAAGGTCCTTGATTGGCCAGACTCAGTTACGCTAGGAAAGCAGCTTGATTAATTCTAAATTACACATCTGCGTGGGAAAGATCCCATGACAGTTACACCACCAAGTTTCTAGAACTATAAATACGCACTAGAAGACTTATCCGTCAGCAGTATCGAGTTGTTTTTATTATACTTTTGCAAACAATATTTTTTTCTTAAAAAGCATATATATATATATATATATATATATATATGAGTATTGCTTTAAATTGGTTTTAGTCAAAGTTTATGAAAAATCAAGTTTTCGGAATAACTCGATAAGTTGGATAAGTGCATATGTTGGCCGAGTACTCTAGGTCAGGAGTCAACTCCATCTAGTGCGGTCATACGGACTAGGATAAGCATTGCGAAGCTTGGGTTTTTGAGTACTAGTTAGGTGGTCACTTACTACTTAAGCACCTGTGAGAAGATTACAGTCATCCAGCTGGTCCCCCGCCTCTGATTCTTTTGATCGCGTTGTTTGGTCTTTGATTGTTATTAAGCAAGTTAAATAGACAAATTTTTGTATCTATCCCACAATGTGATTGAGTGGGAGATATTGGACGTAGGTCATGTGAGACCTGACCCTAGTTCTCATGTGTGCATGTGTGTGTGAGTATGCATCTTGTTCATCATGGTCTCGCAGTCCTACCGGTCGAATTCCAGCGACATGCGACCCTCAGATTGTATTTGCAGTCATCCTTGAGTTCGGTCATGTAGACCGGACTTGGATCGACCCAAGACCTATGCCATCTTGTTTGCATCGTCGCTACGATTCCAACGACGTGTATTGTGCATCCATCTGACTTATGGATCAAAAGTTATGAACATTACATGATATGGCCCTTGATCATATGGCCCACTTTTGTGCAAATGTATGAGGACCACCTCCATGGCACAAGTCCCCATACACACTACACACACACCACACAAATCCTATGAAAATACCACCCATCTCAACAAACATCACCCAAGCCTAGTCTAAAAGCCTAAACATTGTAATCTCCTCTTATGCTATGATGGCTTCTCTTACAAAATAATGATGACATTTTTCTCTCTTTATTTTCTCTCTCCCTCTCATTTCCCTCCATTGCTAGAATTTTTAGCAACTTCCCTTCCATCTCCCTCTCTTCTCCAGCCCCCTTACCCCCATCATACTCACAATCCCTCCATTTGAACTAGATCTCCACCATTGAAATCCATTCCTTGCTCCAAGAGCTTCATGGAGAAGTTTGGGAGTGAGATCACAAGTGGGTAACTATGATCTTGCTGATCTGATTTTCTACCTTTAAATCTTCTTATTTCTTTTGTGTGGATCATATGACCACCAATCCTTGGTGGGGACCCCATTTGACCACATGGATGTGGCATTTTGGCCCATCCTATATGCATATCATGAAACATGATGGGGCCATTCTCCATGGACCCCATCATGATGTATTGTATCATCCACCTTATTTCAAGGGCATCTAGACCCTAGAAGTCATGTTGGGATGGCATCCCAACCACCCATTCTAATCATAAATCATGTATACATTAGTTTAACGTTGCATGTTCAAGTAACATTGTTGTATGGTTGAGATTAACTCTTGGGAGGTTCCATTAGTAGCGGGACCCTTCCCCCATGGCCAGATTACTCTCTTTTCTTCTTCTCTTTTCTCTGATGTGTGGATGATGTTGTGTGTGTGGCCCATTTAGTGGGCCTAGGATGTCCTAAAATAAATAAAAATACAAATCTAGCAATGTGGGACACCCTTACCACCCAACTCCATGATCTTTTGACACCTTAATCAATGCATGCAAGTGTCCTAGTCTTAGTCTGTGATCTAGACTTATGTGGGTCCACTGAGGAAGGCCACACACCCTTTTTATGGCTGAGATTATTGAGATATAGGCTGATGTATCCAGCCATGTATTGTTGTCCAGAAATTTCTGGACAGATTTTTGCTGGACTAGGGCTTGAATTTGGGACTGATTGGGGGACATTTTGTACCCATCAAATATACTTTTATGAAAGGTGGGGATCTCATCTTGATTTCCCCCAAATTTCAGCTCCATCTGACCTTCATTGGGGTCCCAAAGGTGTGGTCCAAGTGGGGTGAACAGTCTGGATTTTCTGCACTGTTCCAGCAACATTCCATCCTGGATAAATTGGAATTCCGAAATTTATTAAAATACATTTGGGAGTCTAAAAATTCTAAACATTTACAGGGAGGTGGCCTACCCAGGGTAGGACCCACCTACAAAATTTTGGGGCCAATGGACGCCTGTACACACCATGGTGGTGGCTGGACCGGCCCACTATAATATGGTGTCCAGATCAGTCTGATTTTTAGGACAGATTGATTTCTTTAAATGAATTAAAATATTTATAAATGTTCAAAAATTCTTAAATTTTGTAGGTGTGTCGTACACCCATGGTAGGACCCACTTACCAAATTTCAGGTTCAATGGACACTTATACACACCATGGCGAGGGCCGGACTGGCCCACCACGTTGGGACGTTCAGGTCAGTCCGATTTTCCAGATAGTCTGTTTCATTTAAATAAATTAAAATATTTCTAAGTATCCAAAAATCCTGAAATTTTGTGGGGGTGTGGGTCATCTATAGAAGTGTCACCATCCAAAATTTTAGACCCAACAGACATTTGAGCTAGCTGTGATACGGCTAGAAGTGGCCTGCTAGGCAAGGACACCCAGGCTGGGGCGTCCAACCTGCTTCGTGGGCCCACCTTGATGTGTTGTATATCCCACCACCCATCCATGTGGGATCCTTAGGGAATTGATCATCTTCCATTTTTTTTATTCAATTGGGGCCCATTGGGTGAATTTTTGGGCTAGATACCCCGGGCCCAATAGGGCTGCCTACACATGGGACATCCTGCCTTAGGCTACTGCTGGGCCTGCATTCCAATAGCCTGGCCCATTTGATATATGTGTTGCATATCCTCTCTCATTTGGTGGGGCCCACAGTGATGTGTGTGGGCCATCAGGGATTAATTATACTAAGAATTACTTCTATTGTTGGACTCCAACCAACCCAGAAATTTGGGTGGGCTAGAATTTGGCATTAAGCCCGATAATTGTTGCCTATAGATGTTCTTTTGGTGCAATGTGACCCACTAGATTTGAGGAGGATTTAAGTCAGCATTTTTTCATCTTAATTTTGTATTTTTTTAGGCTTAATTAGTGCATGATTAAAGGCCCATCTTAGATGGGATTCTTCTTGGGCTAGTCTCTTAGTTAAGTATAGGCCTTATAGCCTTGGTTAGGCTGGAACTTTTGATAGGACCATTGAACCTTTGGATCCTATATTTACTATGTCATTGTGATGGGTCTTATGGGCCAAATACTCAAGTAGTTGGGCCCTTGTTTGCCCACTATAATAAAATCCATACTTGAGTCGAGATGTGAGGCCCAACTTACTTGTGTTAAAAATAAAAGGATTTCCCATATGTTGGGATGATGGGCTGCCCATTAGGCCCACCACAAATGACCCTTATGGTTGGGCCCTAACCATGCTCAAGGGCCCACCAGGTTGCCTATGTTTTGGGCTTAGGGTATGGCCCACTAAGCCATGGATTGATTGTGCCTTGGACTTTTCTTTACAAACGTAGCAGGCTACCTTTTTGGGACCCAATTGAGGTTAGACGTCCTCCTTAGCGGCCCTAAGGTAGGCCTGTAAGGGCCTGATAGATGGTTGAAGGCCCACCTTGGACCTTGTTAGGCTCATTTCCTCCTTGAGGTTTTAAGACTCCCCTAGCTTGTGGGTCATCCCAAATTGTTGGGCCCCCACTAAGAGAACTTCATTTCTCCTTAGAGTACTTGACCATAGATCTTGTCCTTGCCCCTCCTTGGGAAGGAGGAATACATTTTACAGGTAGCACACTTACATCATCTGTATGAATTGATTGCATTGTATGGTGGTCATTGAGGGACGGAGTTTCTCCCCTTGTGCACATCGAGTGCCTGAAGCTTGTGCATGATCTGTATGTATGACTCATGCATTGACATCGCATTTCGTGATGATACCGCCTTTGCTTCACCAGGGCTTTGCCTCTACAGAGACATTTGTGAATGGTAGTATGTGTGGACACCGGAAATATTACTTGAGCATACAGGGTGCATAGAATGCCCATGGGTGAACTTCTCAAAACTTCCATGGTACCAAGGATCTGCTTCAACGCCGTGACCGAGTGGAAACTATGAGCGCACGAGGGCCTTATACCGTTAGACCTCGACTCCCACTGTCGTGTAGTCGGTTGGATAGGGGTATGGCCTTACCTGCCTTGTGTGAGGAGGCATTGCTAGGCTGAGTCTAACCAGCTCGTAAATGGGTCTTCTACCTTCAGGCCTTGTTGGTGATTGGTTGTCCACAGGCAGGTAGTGAGGTCTCTTATGCCCGTTTGACTATGTGGAGTCTGTAGAGCGGCAGTCATTCAACAGTGTAATAGACCCGGGTGATTTCCTTATAAATGGAAATATACTTGATATATGGTTTGGATATGAGTACTGGCATTACTTGCATAACATTAGCATTAGCTGTATAAGCCCCTTCATGCATTGCCTTGGTATGACTGCTAGTACTCATTGCATGGTATTCATGATAAGCCTTGGTAAGGATAGTGATATTCTCATTGAGCATGTTCTTTCTTCATACCTCCTGCTATTCTTCTATGTACCATTGACATACACTTTCACCACCCTCTAAGCTTCTATAAGCTTATGCACAATTGATGTGTGCAGGAGACTCTAGGCAGGCGTCGTAGCAGCAGATCGTGGAGTAGAGTTGAGTACTGAGGACTCCAGTGTTGCTGATTTCTCTCTCTTTTCTTATTACCTTATGTATGTCCTTTTGGACCTATGTAAGCTTGTAAAAGTTCAAATTCTTAGTGGATTTTGTGATGTGTGCCCCTTGTTATTCTCAGATGTACTTACTGTAATCTTGGGTATGCTCGTATTGGAATGATTATACTGTTATGGAAATCCTCCTTGTAGGATCCTAGGATCGGAACCTGTCTCAGGAACCGAGAATGGGGTACTACGGAGGTTGTTGCGGCCAGAACCGACCATCGGATTCCTTATGAGTCCGGTTACCGAGTTTGAGGCGTGACAAGCCAGTGGGGCCCACTGGTGAGCAATCACTAGTGGATGGGTCTCACATGTTTAGGGTTCTTCCGGCCTTTTTTATTCGGTTGAGATTTCAAATTCAACTTTGAATTTGAAATATGATAGGAGATAGGGATTTGACCGGATGATATGGTTTCATCCTATCTCATCCGATCTCTCCTTCCTTTCCTATAAAAAAGGATGCGGTGTCTCTCGCATTGAATCATCAGAAATACCGAGAGTATATGGAGAAAGATAGTGTGCACCAGAGTCTGTCCATTTTGGCTTGTCCTTGGGACAATCTAATCCATAGATCGTCATCCGAGGCCACTTATACGATATGATCAGATGTGTGAATAGATCCATCTACTCCAGTAGTAGATAGGCGGGCCGTTGGAGCATTTATCTTTTGCTTTATGAGGGTTCCAAGTAGACCGTCAGATCTTGGGGGCTCACCTTCCGCACTTCCCAACAAATTGGAAAGTGAGATTCATTTAACAATCCTAACATATAAGTAATGAGAACAACTTGGTTGAATTTGGACCGTTGATTGCTCCACCATTGAAACTAGTTGGAAATTATTCAATGTCACTTTTGATTGCAGAGCCATCCACATTAGGCCCACAATTTGGACGGTTAGTTAGAGTTAATTATATGACACGTTTACAGTTTTCATAGTGTCTGCGTATCAACCATTCTACTCCACCAGAGTATTAAAGTTTTTATCATATCTTTTAATAATGTGTAGTTTTAGCAATGGTTGATCATCCATCTGAGCCGTTCACTCGTTCATACCAATGGGGGCAAGCTATGGTGCAAACCCAAACCATCTGACCAATAGCACGAAAATAGATGGTCAAGATTGAGTGGAGAAACACAATAGGTCCTATCATCATTGTGGAACATCTCTTAAATGAGGCCAATTGATTGCTTATGACTCCAAAAGGCTCTTTGTTTTGACGAGGCTAACCATCCAGTTTGTATAAAAGGATATATGGTTGTAACAAAATGGGCCAACAATCGAAGGGTTAGGATAATCTGATTGCAATGATTTCTATAATGGTATGAGTGGATAGACGGTCTGGATCGATGGCTTTGGTGACATTGCTAACATTTCCATCAAGATGGGGGACATCAGCATTTCCCATCCGCACAGTTCAATCTGTATGTTTCATGAGCTGATTTCCATTTCGACTTGATGGTCTTGATTCAATGCCAGCCACCACCCTACACATGGCTGTATGCCAGTGAATCAATATAGTACGCCGGTGGGCCCCTTTGCCATCATAAAAGAAGGGAGCGGATTAGGTGTGCCCCGGTCTCACCCAACACGGTGCAGCCCTGATCATGGGGCCCACCTTGATGTATTGTACATCCACTCCGTCCATCCATTTTTCCAGATCACTTTAGTTTATCATCTCAAAATTGAAGCAGATCAAAATCTCAGGTGGACCACAACACAGGAAAAAGTTTTGATTGAATGCCCACCATTAAAAACATTCTAGGGATCACCTTAATGCACACCGTAATGTTTATTTTCCATCCAATCTGTTGATAAGGTCACAAAGACCTGAATAAATGGAATAAAATAATATCATCTTGATCCAAAACTTTTGTAGCCCACAAGAAGTTTTTAATGGTCAATCACCAACGTCTCATGTGGGTGTGGTCCACCTGAGATTTTGATCTACTTCATTTTTGTGCTCATGTCCTGAAATGAGCTGGAAAAACGGATGGACAATGTCGATATACAATAAATACATCAAGGTGGGCCCCACGGTCAGGGCCGCACCTAATCCGCTGCCATGAAAAACACATCAATTGGGGGATCCTATGCCTGGACCTTAAATTTAATCCCCGTTTATAAATCGGGTCTCAGAACCCGTTAGTCCTCCCCAGCCCATATAGGTTTCTAAGGGCCTATTTGGCCGGACAGATCCCGTGGGATTAGGAGGGATGAGATGGATTTTAAGGTAATGATGGTGGTGTCAGTGGATTGGTTTAAGATCCATGGGATTGCTATATCCCGGGACAAGTTCATTGAGTCTGTTTGGCAGGCCTGGCATATCCCGGGATTTTACCTTCCAATCTGTCCAACCAAACACGCTCCAGGCACTATTGAATGGGATTGGGAGGGATGGGATCAATTTTAAGGTAATGATGGTGATGTCAGCGGATTGGTTTAAGATCCATGGGTTTGCTATATCCCGGAACAAGTTCATCGGGTCTGTTTGGCTCGTTTGGCATATCCCGGGATTTTACCATCCCATCCCTCCTAATACCTCTTAATCCGCCTGGCCAAACAGGCCCTAAGGGATTTCTATCATACATCCTGCTTGATAGGGCACTGAGCAGGGATGAAAGTGGTGAGGTTGAGCACCCTATTCTGAATCCATGGAACTTTTCTGGACTTCTCACAGAGGCTTCTCGAACCCATGAGAAAGCAAAATAGAAAATAAATTTTATAAAATTTGAAATTAATTAATGACTGAAATAAAAGAGTTCACAACCCTTTAAATAGGGGTACTAAGCAATGAGAGAGAAATCAGAAGCAAACTACAACTAAAACTCCTAGAATTCGGAACTTACTATAAATAGTAAATTTACTTTTTATAGTAAGTTTCATATGTGGCTTAACCACGTTATTCTCTTAATTATTCTAAGCACTTTTCATGTTAGACACAACTCCTAAAGCCCAACCGATGAAGAGTTATAATCAAACTAAAACTTATTATTTATAGTAAAAATAGAATTAAATATGGAATTCGACCTGAAGAGTTCCTAAAGTCAGGGTCTTCTTCTGCAACCTCACATTCAGTGTCTCCTTCGTTTATGGTCAAGTGTGTTGCAGGACGTTGAGGACATGTGTTTGATAAGTGGCCCAATTGGCCACAGCGATAGTAATTGTTTGACCTTGGCCGAACGTAAGGATTTGGAATTCTACTCGGGCCTGCTGTTGTGGGTGTTATACGTTGAGGCCTAGATGAGCCACTCCTCGTATCATGGTTTGCAATTGCAGGAGGTTAAGAACGTTCTCCTACTGGTTCTTTTCCTCATGTCAGCACTGGATCCTGTGCGGGACTCGTTATAGGAGGTCGAGTTGAAGGATAAGGCCGATTTGAAACTCTTGCAAGCTGCGTTTCTTCCCTACCTGCCAACTGAACCGCTTCATCCACGGTCCCGACTGGGTGCATCTGAGCTCGATCCTAAATTATACATCGTAACCCTCCTATAAATTGTGCCACCTTCTGTTACTCAGATTTTGACAGATCGTTTCATGTTGCCAACCGCTAAAATTCTTCAATGTAATCTGTGACGGTTTGATTTCCTTGTCGGCAATTCTGGTATTGTTGGAATAATATCTGCTCATAATCACTTGAAAGAAATCGTGATCGAAAAAGACATCTCATCCGTTGCCATGATGAGATGGGCGCCTTGTTATGCCGGGCTCGTGAGAGTTGTAATTGCTCCTATCATGCAGAAGCAACAGATTTTAATTTTAATGCTACTAATTTTACTTTTTTATAATCTGGCACGTCCATATAATCAAATTATCTCTCTACTTCGGCCAGCTAATCGAGGAAATCTTCTATGCGTGATAAATCATTAAAACTAGGAAGTTCAATCTTACCTCGATAGTCTCTTTCAGCACAATCTAGATGATCGCCTCCATGGATTAGTCGTTGGGCAAAACCTTCATTAAGGTCATCGTCGCTAGAACTTAAATCATCTGGTATAACCCTATGGTTTGCCACTGGTAGTGCTCTACAGAAATTAGGATTGTGCCATATAACAACCACAGGAGGCGGAGATACCATAGGCGGCAGAGCACGGCCTAGGGCTCGGGGCGGAAGTAGCGCATCTGTAAGACGGTCGAGGGTTGCCTGCGGCCCTTGCATGGTCAACTGACTCTCCATGTGGAAAGCTTTCGTTCTTTCTACAAGATCACAAATCCATGCATCACTATCCATGGGATTTTGACTCATACCTTCATTGTTTGTCATCGGCCCGAGGGGAATCCTCACTTTGATACCAATTGACGCGGGGATGAACGTGGTGAGGTCGAGTACCGTCTTCCTCAAGAGGATAACTGTTCTGGATCCACGGAACTTCTCTAGATTCCTCACAAAGGCTTCTCGAATCCACAAGAAAGAACGCAAGCAAAATATAAAATAAATTCTATAAAATTTGAAATTGATCAATGAATGAAATAAACGAATTCACAACCCTTTAAATAGGGATACCAAGCAATGGGAGAGAAATTAGAAGCAACCTACAACTAAAACTCCTAGAATTCACAACTTACTATAAATAGTAAATTTACTTTTATAGTAAGTTTCGTGTGTGGCTTAACCACGTTATTCTCCTAATTATTCTAAGCACTTTTCATGTCGGACACAATTCTTAAAGCCCAACGGATGAAGAGTTATAATCGAACTAAAACTTACTATTTATAGTAAAAATGGAATTAAATATCGAATTTGACCGTCGATATGATAGAATTTCGCAAATCCTGCATGTGGGCAACTTGGCTTATGCCGTGTTGGTTAGCTAAAGTAGCTCGTCCCACTCCAAAATCATATATTTTGCGCCTGATAACTCATTTCGGATTGCGAGATACGCCCGATCTAAGGTTCAACGGTCTGGATCACTTCTGTCATCAACTGGGCCTTTTCTGATCCATCTTGGCCATGAAACTGTCCGCAACCCGCTCAACATCGGGCACACTTAAAAAAGGAGCTCATATCTTGCAGAAAAAATGGGTGGCTAGGATTGAACTGTGCATAATCATCGTTAGTTGGGCATAGGCCTATTTGTGTTGGATTGTCATGGGCCCACTTACCTTGGACCATTGAAAGCCCTGAATTGGACAGATTTTTTGGTTTTCAATGTGGATTATCTAAAAGGTGTCCCTTGGTGTACAGATACGGCGGTGATCGGCAGCACTGCGACCGTCTCATCATGATGAAACCAAATTTCTTTTTCAGTGTATAATTTACTGTTCCACATTGATTCTATTTTAATAAATGTGATTAGTAAAATGGAGATGTGTGATGTTAGAGCCGTCCGATCATCAAGTAATGATTAAGGTTATCATGTAAACTATGAGCTCATGACCCGAACTGGGGGACCAACACAGGTATGGTCAAGACAAGCCCAGGCAAATTTAGTAATGAAACATGAAAATAAGCCCAGATGTAAACCTATCTATCCTTTTGTGGCCCACCACCAAGGAGGCCTGAGTGCTATGAATGATTGGTAGGTGTGGTCCACCACCAAGGAGGCCTGAGTGCTATGAATGATTGGTAGGTGTGGCCCACCACCAAGGAGGCCTGAGTGCTATGAATGATTGGTAGGCTAAACACCTGATATCACGTGGAAAATGGTGGTGATGAGTTAGTTAATACACGGTCAGTCAACAGTCTGAATCCCAGCCCAAAAATACAGGGCAGGCTCAGGCCTTGTAAGTATGCATTAGGCAATACCTGTTTGTACGCACCCTCCAAAAGGGGCGTTTTCACTCCTAAATAATGCCTTCATCCAAACGGCAATAGGCACACTATGCTGACTTGGCAAAACCAAATAATAGCTTGAAACCCACTTTTTGGGTAACCCCTCTTGAGGAACTACCCCGGCCTGAACGGATAGGGCCTCACTGTGATGTTTGGGTTTTATCCACACCGTCCATCAATTTTAGGGTACGAGCCCAAAACTGAGGTACTTTCAAGGCTCAACCGGACCACACAGTGGGGATTAAACACCCACCGTTGAAAACTTTTCGCCACAGGTTTTGGATCATATTTGTGTTTTCCCTTCATCCACGTCCATGTGACCTAACGAACAGGTTGGATGGCAATTAACCACCACGGTGGGCTCTAGGAAGGTTTCAACCGTGGGTTCATTATTACCGTTGTGTTGTGGTCCACTTGAGCATTGGGTCTTTCTCATTTTTGGGCTTGTAAACTAAAATGATATGGCAAAATGAATTGACGGTGTGGATAAAGCCCATACATCACAATGGACCCTCCGAGCCTGTCCATTCCTAGCTGGGGACTGGTGGGGTACTACCCAATCGGCGTCCCATGAGGAAGCGCATCCAAACTAGTCCTAAAGCTTACATGACCTATGGGTCAAAAGGGTCAGCCAGTACCTGACAATCCTATTAAGACCCAGACGGACCTACTGACCGCAATGGGCACCATGGACCTAGAATCAAAGGCCCAGTGTATCGAGGGTCGAGTAGAAACTCAACTCCCGAGTTCCAATGCATCACTTATGCAACAAAAAAAGTGATGTTTGTATGTTGTTTGTATTAGTGCATGAAACATGAATGAGATTAAGTCAAAACCGCAAACATAATTAAGGGACAGTTGTGATACGCAAGATGAGTATATAAAACCTTATAAACCAGTACAAGTCCCCAAAGCATGTATGCGTTGTCAGGTCAATAATTACATGTAAAATTTCAAAATTTACCAAATGATAAAGTGTAATGTTCAACTATCCATATCCCTATGGCCCCGGTACGCAACTTCAGGTCCAGATAAACCCGCCAGATCATTGCATGTAGAAGAACTCCTCCTCACCATCATAAAAGTCAGGCTCCGCTTCACGAGCATCGCCATCATCTGAAACTACAACAGGGTCTCGTTGGTGCGTACAACAACGTCCCGTAACGTGGTAGTGAGTAGGTAACTCAGTGGAACAATAAAGCACAGGTTAACATGTTATCAATTCAATCAAGCAATAATGATAAAGCAGGAAATCACACATCCCTAACTATTCTTATTAATGCAAGAATAGTATGTATGTATGATGCATGCCCTCGCCTGCGCTCCCTCAACGACTCCTTCTTACGTTTGTGGCATGTCACACTCCCTCAGTGCTTGACCATCAACGCCAAACGCACACGTATGCAGTGCATGAACGTGATTACTAAGTTCTTTATTAGTCATTTTTATACAGTAGGATTGGGAAACTAAGGTACCTCCCTTATATCACTTCCCAAACAAAGATCCATTCTAGGGTCGTCAGTCCTAGTAAATCTCATACGATGATACGGTTCTAGGTCGCTGCAAAGGGCTCGTCGCCTTATCAATGCAGGCCTAATTATACTCTAGTTACTATGGAGAGGCTCGTCGCCTCAACGCAAGTTCAGAGTATGCTCGAGGTCACTACACCAATGCGTCATCCAGGGCTGACGCAATCGCAACACCCCTTCAGATATTGTCCAAGCAACAGGTATCAGAATGCGCAGCGGTGGTTTTGTTTGGTAATGGTCCACACGAGGCACGCACAACGCGTCTTCTAATCAGTGTAGGCCGACAGCTCGAATACAGTGTCCCATACCACCGTATTCGGCTTACGATTCTGGTTGCTCACTGGTCACTACGGGGAGGCTCGTCGCCCCAGCGTAGGCCGACAGCTCGATCACAGTGTCCCATACCACCATGTTTGGCTCATAAGTCTTAGTGGATCGAGGTACCAAGGTTAACGGGGTTTCACTGGTAAGTTTGGTACCTTAGGTTCAAGCAGTAGCGTCCAAACATGGTGAATATATAATAGGCCCATCGGTTTATTAGACAAGTTCGACTGATACGAGCGTACGCTGAAGTAACCGACAAGGTACCATTGTCAACAACCATCGTACAACTCGGATTCATCGAACGTGTCTTTTGTGGCAAAATGACCTTAGCCACAACATCAAGGCCTGTTACCGATTGCCTGGACTATATAATAACCCCAATCACATTCAATTACAACAAAATATCCTAGAAGATAGTTAAAGTAGTTATGAATCAAGATTGCAAATCATATAATCAAGGGTCCAATAATGTCCGCTTTAGGGCTGCCAGGGCTGTTGCACGAAATCGTTACACCGTTCTCCCATCACCCGTCACGGATTTGTTTCTACATTTTATAGACTACAACTTAAACATAAATCCACACATAAGCATTCTATAGATAAAACAGACGCTATAATATACGGTACATGAAGGAAATCATACACATAGTTAAGGGAGTTGGGAATTATAGCTCAACACCCATATAAATTTTAATTTACTAACCACTTACTCATTCAATCATTTTAACAAACACTTAGACTACACGTACATCAACATACATGACGTATATTGATCACACAGGTAGTAGGCCAAATCCTTTCACTAGGGAGTTGCCTCGTATACCATACGCATATACCCACGACGGATAATCATGGCATGCATGAATCCGGGTTCCATACTCATTCAATCATTTCCACAAACACGTGGGCTACAACACACTTAGACATATATACGTGCATTAACCGTGGCGTGATTTAGGGCAAATCCTTTCGCTAAGGGTTATCGCCTATACAACCATCATATATTCATGACTGTTGGTCATGGCGAGCATGAATGCGAATTCTATACTCATTCAACCATTTTCACAAACACATAGGCTACACAATATAACATACACAACGTATGTTGATATAACATGCCTTAGGGCAAATCCGTTCACCCAGAAGTTAATACTAGTAAGTTTAGTATACATATACAACAGTTAATCATGGTCAACACAATTTCAAATTTTATACGTATACGGTATTTTCTATAAATACATGGAATACAGTATATTCAACATAATTAACGTATAACTGAAAAACGAAACGGATAACACTTTGTACATGTGCAATAGCATCCAGATCATGCATCTATCATTATCTAACATTGAAAGCATTGAAAACCATAACCTAAGCGTCTATAGTCCGAACCTTACGCCGTAGAAGCGTAACGAAATCAATTTAAACATTGTGCCTTTGTCTACGGCACCAGAACAACCTATAACAGAGAATAGGTTAGCTATTCTATCAATTGTTCTATTTAAATCTCTAAAATAGGCTATGGTTAGGATTTCTTACCCAAATACGGCGTTAGAAACACCGGAAGAACTACACGGGAGTGGTGTTTCAGCAGGTGGATTAGCAGGGAAGAATCCCAGGAAGAATCCTCACTTCTCTCTTTGTTTCTCTCTCTTTTCTTTCTTCTCTCTCCTAGGGTTTCCCAAATTCGTATGGGATGAGAGAGTGAAGGCTTAAGGCCCTTATATAGGCCCAAAACTGATGAGAATGGCCCCAGAGCCAAGGTATACTTAGGTTATGTCCAAAACCAGTCTGTTTCAACTCAACGGAGCATTTCCGGAGTCCCCCCTTGAGCCAAAGGTCAGACTTAAGCTCACTAACCTTGGATCTAAGTCGAGTTGAGGTTTCGTTCCAGTCGGGTTCCCATATCACATATGGCGGACTAGTTTCAGTTCAATGGTCACCGAAACTCGATCAAGGCCACAAGTACACTGACCTGTGTATGAAATTTCTCCTGATCTGAGGATGTATTTAGGTCAGATTCTGACAGTCTGATTGCTTATATTCGGCCCGCAAATGACAAGTCTCAGATTCGAATTAATTTCTAAAGGAAACCACGTTTTCTTACACACTTCACTCCGGGCTCAAGCGAATTACTTCGGGACACTATCTGGACTTGATTTCCGAGGTGGTTGTCAAGCCCAACAAGGCGGTCTTGATTATATAATTTCGTAGTAATCGGACTTTCTATATACGGTCCAGATCCGATACGGAGTTTCAATGTGCTCCCGAGAGCAACTGGGTAATGAGATTGATCCTAGATTTTAGGGTAACCTAGCGTCGATGATTGTACAAGTTTTGAGTCTTACAGATCATATTTAAAGTGATTCAAGCGGATTTCACAGCTAATTTAGTTTAGCACTTAGTTAAACTTGTCTAATTTCCAAAGGATTTGAGGTTTGAGAGGTTAATTAGGGGTTAGGATCAACCCCTTGTCTAAGGACATCTAACTCCAGGTTGGCAAAAATCTGGGGCGTTATAATCTAACCCCCTTAAAAATAATTTCGTTCCCGAAATTGGCTAAGTGTAAGAAGTAAAGATTTCATTATTTCTTTTACTTAGGTTTTATTAATTTCAAGTTTATATGCGTGGTAGAGCATATACTGCCTATGTTATTCTGGTTCATTTTAGTCTACCCCCTTTCAAAACTTATGTCTATCTCGTGCTTATACCCTAACAGTTTGCTACAAATTATTTCTTCATCTATTTAGAGTCGTGACGGTGATTCCCAACTATGTAGAGTAAGATATTTGTTTTCAATAGTCGACCAACACGGAGAGACGGTTGTAATGGGCTTAATCCTGATACATCGATCGTCTACCTAACCAGGGTAGAAGGCTCATCATATCCCTTCTTAGTCCTGGTAGATTCTGGTCTTCTGCTCGGTCAAAGCAGTGAGTCCATTGGTAGTCGCCCAGGATTGAGAATTGGGTCAGGCCGCGAATACTTCGCAGTTATATTTTTCAGTAACTCTGTAGTCTGATCACTCTAAAAACTTAGGGAATGTTCATCAATGAAAGGTTTAAATTTCGTAGTCATAAGGTTGCCCATTGGGTCTTGGTCTAGGAGAGTCCTCATCTTAATTTATATCCATGGTAGTAGTTAAACTCGTACTCATTGTTAGGCACTTTCTTTAATACGAATTGGTTTAATACTTGAACCCTAATTGACTTCCTTCGATGACTTCATTATTGACATTCTAAGGGAGATTCAGATCCTATTTAGTGACCTATCTTTACGTATAGTCTGGATCAATTCCATTCGAGCTTAGGCCAGTAGGGCATGGGTCTACCAGGCTTCTGCTGCGCCACTTTGATCCAACGGATGCATTAGCTGACCTAACTAGATTGGGATCATAATATTCTACCCCCCTTAAAAATCATTTCTAGTCTCAAGGCTCAATAATCTGTGTCATGATCCGTATATCGGAACAAGGTGTAATCTAGGACCTATCCTTGACATGAAATAGGATACGATCTCCCAATACATTGGTCTTCCTTCCATCGATGTTGTGTACTATGGCATTGGTACCTATGGTTACAGAAATGAGCTAAAAATGATGGGTGTTACGGTTGATTTCTGGGACGGGTATGAGTTTGTGGCAAGATGCCTAATTCTCCAAGGAGTTTTGTTAGGTCCAGACTTACCCTCTTTAATCATGTCTAGTTTAACACTGTAAGATAATCTATACATGAAAGAATTTGGACAAAATAGGTTAACGGGCAGACTAACCTTCTAAGTTCATGTGCACAATATGTATGCCAGGATGGTCTGTGATTTTGGGACCTAATTCCTAACTATCTGTTGCCCGTTTGAGAAGTTTCTTAGGCCCGAGCAAAGTATCCCTATTGGCTATATGTTCTTAACACTTCTCAAAAGCGAAGTAATAAACTTTTGATTGTAAGTGGTAGGGACAACACAGAAGGAAAGTTGTGTAGTGGGTCTGAGCCGGATACATAGACCTTCTGCCTCGCGAGGACAGAAAATTTGTCATATCAGCTCTTAATCCTAGTCGATCCCAACCTTCTGCTTGATCAGAGCATAGAGTTCATTGGTAACTACTAGGATTGAGAATTCAATTCAAACCGTGAATACCTTGCTTATATATAGTTCTCTACTCCGTGTTCCCGATTGTAATAAGCCCTTGAGAAGACAATCCTAGGGGGTGTGTTGTTTTGATCTAACGTTCAATCAGAGGGATACATAGCTTTTCTCTACGCGTGAATAATTTCTAATAAAAACAACCTTCTTAAGAGTTATGAAAGAAGCCTCTACGTATTAAGGGGATTCAACGAGGGAATGAGATCTCACTCCAACCTAATCAAGCCAACTAACTAAGTCTATCATTCAATTGTCTTAGCCTAATCAGTGTTTTACATTCCTTAGTATAACCAACCCATAGTTGTAATCCAAAGTCTATGCTCATACGCTAGATGATTTCATACCCTTTCTAATACAAGAAATTGTTTATCGCTTAGGGTCAAACGTTGTCTGATTGGAATTGAGTTGCCTGAACTTGAATTTAACTACACTCGAGTACTACACACATGCTCATACTAGCTAAGAAGGTTCTAGAGTTCACGTTATTACTTTATTGGATTCCCTATACTGTCAAAATTTTTAAAATCTAAGACTACCAACTTTAGGTCCAAATCTCTAAGGGCTTGTTAAATGTGATTACATTGCTAATCTCACCTCGGGATTGGGAGTGGCATGTTTGGTAGGAGGGTGGGATGGGATTAAAATCAATTTCATAGGCTTTGGAAAATGAGCCTTGTGTTGGGAAGGAAAGTGAGAGATGGGATTTCCAAATCCCACGATGATGGTGTTGGAAACCATGGGATACACATACATTTATTGTTACTTTTACAATTCCATCCACCTTAATCTCACCGAATGCAGTTGGCTGAACGGGCCCTAAATTTTCCAACGTTTGGAGGTTTGTGAAGAAGACGGTGGAGACGGTTATGTAGAGAAGAAGAAGAAGAAGATATAAGAATGGAGGGGGAATTTGAGAGGGGAAAACCAAATTTTCAGGGAGAAAGGAGAGCTTGGAAGGGTGTGTGAGGGAAGAGGGGGATATATGAGCAGGAAAAGGGGGTCCCCACGTGATTCGGTGGGCCCCACATGTGTCTAGGGGTCGGCCCGACGCCAGCCCGCGGTGGCCCGACAGGCCCGGCCGAACCCGACCGCGGTCCACTGCGGTAGGCCCGGCGCCATCGCGGTCCTCTGGACTGGGCGCGGTGCCGCCGTGGTGGGGCGGTGGCCACCCCCCTCCCGAGGTGTCGATGGTGTACAGGGTCCACTATGGATCCCCCTGAAGTGCACCGATTTAGCCCCGACTCCGTTTTGAGTCGTTTCGAGCTCCCATTCGAGTATATTCATGTGTTTTCAATTTGCTGAGTGTGGGACTTAAAAGTGTCACTTAAACCCGTCGATTGATGGTTTAGAATGGTGTTGGGATCATTTCACGCGATCGGGAAAGCCTACGGGTACGATTCCTATAGTCTGCTTCGGTTGATTTCGTCGTTTGGCGAAATGGGAAATCCTAAGTCTGTCTCTACATTCCGTCGCTCCCTCCTAAGTCAGAGTACGTCAGTATGCATCGTGTGACTATAACCCAGGTTTAGTTTAATCCAACTCATGCTCTGATACCATCTTGTAACGCCCTAAAAATCAGGGATCGAATAGAAACTCAACTCCCGAGTTCCAACGCATCACTTATGCAACAAATGAAGTGATGTTTGTACGTTGTCTGTATTAGTGCATGAAACATGAATGAGATTAAGTCAAAACCGCAAACATAATTCAGGGACAGTTGTGATACGCAAGATAAGTATATAAAACCTTCTAAACCAGTACAAGTCCTCAAAGCATATATGCGTTGCCAGGACAATAATTACATGTAAAATTTCAAAATTTACCAAATGATAGTGTAATGCTCAACGATCCATATCCCTGTGGCCCCAGTACGCAACTTCAGGTCCACATAGACCCGCCAGATCATTGCATGTAGGAGAACTCCTCACCATCATAAAAGTCAGGCTCCACTTCACGAGCATCGCCATCATCTGAAACTACAACAGGGTCTTATTGGTGTGTACAACGTCGTCCCGTAACGTGGGAGTGAGTAGGTAACTCAGTGGAACAATAAAGCACGGGTTAACATGTTATCAATTCAAAGCAGTAATGATAAAGCAGGAAATCACACATCCCTAAGTACTCTTGTTAATCAAGAATGGTATGTATGTATGATGCATGCCCTCGCCTGCGCTCCCTCAGCGACTCCTTCTTACATTCGCGGCATGCCACACTCCCTCAGTGCTTGACTATCAACGCCAAAAGAAAAGTATGTGGTGCATGAACGTGATTACCAAGTTCTTTATTAGTCATTTTCATACAGCAGGATTGGGAAACTAAGGTACCTCCCTTATATCACTTCCCAAACAAGAATTCATTTTAGGGTCGTCAGTCCTAGTAAATCTCATACGATAATACGGTTCTAGGTCGCTGCAAAGGACTCGTCACCTTATCAATGCAAGCCTAGTTATACTCTAGTTACTATGGAGAGGCTCATCGCCTCAACGCAAGTTCAGAGTATGCTCGAGGTCACTACACTAACGCGTCATCCGGGGCTGGCGCAATCGCAACACCCCTTCAAATACTGTCCAACCAACAGGTATCAGAGTGTGCAGCGGTGGTTTTGTTTGGCAATGGCCCACACGAGACTCACGCACTACGCGTTTTCTGATCAGTGTAGGCCGACAGCTCGAATATAGTGTCCCATACCACCGTATTCGGCTTACAAGTCTGGTTGCTCACTGGTCACTACGGGGAGGCTCGTCGCCCCAGCGTAGGCCGACAGCTCGATCACAGTGTCCCATACCACTATGTCTGGCTCATGAGTCTTAGCGGATCGAGGTACCAAGGTTAACGGAGTTTCACTGGTAAGTTTGGTACCTTAGGTTCAAGCAGTAGCGTCCAAACATGGTAAACACACAATAGGCTCATCGGTTTATTAGACAAGTTCGACTGATACGAGCGTACGCTGAAGTAACCGACAAGGTACCACTGTCGACAACTATCGTACAACTCAGATTCATCGAACGTATCTTTTGTGGCGAAATGACCTCAGCCACAACATCAAGGCCTGTTACCGATTGCCTGGACTATACAATAGCCCCGATCACATTCAATTACAACAAAATATCCTAGAAGATAGTTAAAACAGTTATGAATCAAGATTGCAAATCATATAATCAAGGGTCCAATAATGTCCGCTTTAGGGCTGCCAGGGCTGTTGCACGGAATCGTTACACCGTTCTCCCATCACCCGTCACAGATTTATTTCTACATTTTATGGACTACAACTTAAACATAAATCCACACATAAGCATTCTATAGATAAAACAGACGCTATAATATACGGTACATGGAGGAAATCATACACATAGTTAAGGGAGTTGGGAATTATAGCTCAACACCCATATAAATTTTAATTTACTAACCACTTACTCATTCAATCATTTTAACAAACACTTAGACTACACGTACATCAACATACATGACGTATGTTGATCATACAGTTAGTAGGCCAAATCCTTTCACTAGGGAGTTGCCTCGTATACCACACGCATATACCCACGACGGATAATCATGGCATGCATGAATCCGGGTTCCATACTCATTCAATCATTTCCACAAACACGTGGGCTACACACTTAGACATATATACGTGCATTAACCATGGCGTGATTTAGGGCAAATCCTTTCGCTAAGGGTTATCGCCTATACAACCATCATATATCCATGACTGTTGGTCATGGCAAGCACGAATGCGAATTCTATACTCATTCAGTCATTTTCACAAACACATAGGCTACACAATATAACATACACAGCGTATGTTGATATAACATGCCTTAGGGCAAATCCGTTCACCCAGAAGTTAATACTAGTAAGTTTAGCATACATATACAACAGTTAATCATGGCCAACACAATTTCAAATTTTATACGTATACGGTATTTTCTATAAATACATGGAATACAGTATATTCAACATAATTAACGTATAACTGAAAAACGAAACGGATAACACTTTGTACATGTGCAATAGCATCCAGATCATGAATATATCATTATCTAACATTGAAAGCATTAAAAACCATAACCTAAGCATCTATAGTCCGCACCTTACGCTGTAGAAGCGTAACGAAATCAGTTTAAACACTGAGCCTTTGTCTACGGCACCAGAACAACCTATAACAGGGAATAGGTTAGCTATTCTATCAATTGTTCTATTTGAATCTCTAAAACAGGTTAGGGTTAGGATTTCTTACCCAAATACGGCGTTGGAAACACCGGAAGAACTACACGGGAGTGGTGTTTCAGCAAGTGGATTAGCAGGGAAGAATCCCCACTTCTCTCTCTTTCTCTCTCTTTTCTTTCTTCTCTCTCCTAGGGTTTCCCAAATTCGTATGGGATGAGAGAGTGAAGGCTTAAGGCCCTTATATAGGCCCAAAACTGATGGGAATGACCCCAGGGCCAAGGTATACTTAGGTTATGTCCAAAACCAGTCTGTTTCGACTCAATGGAGCATTTCTAGAGCCCCCCCCTTGAGCTAAAGGTTGGACTTAAGCTCACTGACCTTGGATCTAGGTCGAGTTGAGGTTTCATTCCAGTCGGGTTCCCAGATCACACATAGCGGACCAGTTTCAGTTTAACCGTCACCGAAACTTGATCAAGGCCACAAGTACACTGACCTGTGTATGAAATTTCTCCTGTTCCGAGAGTGTATTTGAGTCGGATTCTGACGGTCTGATTGTTTATATTCGGCCCACAAATGATAAGTCTCAGATTCAAATTAATTTCTAAAGGAAACCACGTTTTCTCACACACTTCACTCCGGGCTCAAGCGAATTACTTCGGGACACTATCTGGACTTGATTTCCGAGGTGGTTGTCAAGCCCAGCAAGGCGGTCTTGATTATATAATTTCGTAGTAATCGGACTTTCGACGTACGGTTCAGATCCGATACGGAGTTTCAATGTGCTCCCAAGAGCAACTGGGTAATGAGATTGATCCTAGATTTTAGGGTAACCTAGCGTCGATGATTGTACAAGTTTTGGGTCTTGCAGATCGTATTTAAAGTGATTCAAGCGGATTTCACAGCTAATCTAGTTTAGCACTTAGTTAAACTTGTCTAATTTGAGGTTTGAGAGGTTAATTAGGGGTTATGATCAACCCCTTACCGAAGGACATCTAACTCCAGGTTGGCAAAAATCTGGGGCGTTACACCCAGTTGCATTGAAAAGTGCCACCCAAATCCCACCTTGTCTCGGCCCCTAACTTCCTTCAAGAACGTGACATTTTTAAGTGGTAGAAATTAAGCGTGACCCGCTTCCCATGCCCTCCAATCTCGACCGTGCATTATCCACCCATAGCAAACTTCCAACATCAGTCATGTAGCAATAGGGCTTTACATGAACCAAGCTAGCTCGAAAAGCTAGCTAGGCTTGGCTCGATCTAGCTTAGCTTGAACGACTCAAGGTGAGCCAAGCTTCATATGACCCAACTCAATTTGAAAACGAGCCGAGTTCGATCATAGTAGATGTTGTCTCAATTTGACTTGGCTCAACTATATATATATATATATATATATATATATATATATATATATATATATATATATATATATATATATTTGATTTGGGAGTTGGGTCGGATGCAGGTTGGGTTAGTTGGGCCAGGTGGTTGGGTTTAGTCGTGTGTGGGTTGGTTGAGTTGCTGGATTGGGTTGGGTTGGGTTGGGTTGCTAGGTTGGGTCAGGTTGGGAACAAGCTCGACTTGACTCGAGGTAAGCTCGCCTCAACTTGATCCACTGGCTCGTCTTGAGGTCGACTCAAAAGGTTTGGCAAATAAGCCAAACTCCAATGAAAAGCTTGAGGACGAGCTTGAGCTTGAGCTTAAGGAGAACATGAATGAGTCGAGCCAAGCTTGGCCCACCTCGACTCGGCTCAATGTACAGCCCTGGGTAGCAACTTTCAATCTAGTTTTCAGATATCAAGATAAGTTAACTTGTATGTAGTTACGGAGAGAATATGGACAGATAACCATCATCACCCCACAACATCATGATCATGATCATTCATCTAAAAGGGCCCACCGTAGTGAGTCACATGTCAAAAAATCAGACCATATCTATATAAAGATGAATTTGAAACAACCATCCACGAAGAGCAGTTCCTTACCTTGACGATGAGGATCTCTCCACTGGAGATTTCTGCCATCCTACCCATCCACAGTGGAACTTTCTAGGTGAAAGCACGGATCATCACATGGTGGAGCAGAAAGGGTCAAGCAGGGCTCAGGTAAACCTCTGGCACGGTTTTAAGATTCATAATCGGACTCAATTGGACCCGATCAGGTTTGATACAATACGTCAGGGGTGACTCAGCCGAATTATAACAGCGACATACAGTAACTTCAAACAGACCACATATTGGATGCTAAAGATATACAGTCTACGCCGTGATTCAGATATACTGAGCAAATCCAGTAAAGGTAGGGAAAAAAAAAATCACTTGATCTGAAAATGCCTGATCGACGGATTCCTCGGGAGAGCTATTTTAATCACTTCAGAGGGGGCTTTGTGCTTCCACAGGCTCTCTTTCACAGCAGGTGTCCGTCCAGGTGAGCAATCTTTTGCCTGTAAAACTACCGGTACACGTCCAGGGTTTTCTGTCTGTTGGTCAGGTGGGATCTTCCTGCGCCGTTCGTTGTGACCTGCCAACCGTTCCCGGCAACTCCTTTTGGAATCATCAAACTGAGATATTTCATGGAACCTGCATCAGATATCAGATACACAGTTGTCTGAGAAGACAAAAAAGTATTGATAGCCAAGGGTGCATTTGGATGGTTACTGAAGTTCTATTAGCCCAAATGGCACCGTGCACATTTCTTCCAATAGAAGAAATTGGCCAATAGATTTTCTTCATCCCACTCAATGCAGAATGTCCATTTTTTTTGCATTTCCAAAACACCACTTTGAAGAGGTGAGCAGGTGAATATTGCGAGCCGGTTCCTAATGTGGGGCATATAAACCCTTTGGGGATGGAGTGAAGAACATGAGCCATGATCTAGATTCTTTTTGCTGCAAGTTGATGAAACCAAATAAAACAGATGTTTTTTTCTCTGTGAATGGTAGGATTAAAAGAGAATGGGAAAGAGGTGTGCACCAGTGGTACTGATACCACAGTAAGCTTACGGCAGGTACTGGCCAGATGTAGGACCCACATGGTGTATGTATCACATACAACCATTGTTCGGAGTATCCCCAATATCATCGAAATATCCCCGATATTATCTGTATCTCTAGCTCAACAACACCGATAACACTAGTAGCGATATCGATAACACTCGTAGTATCAGAAATTCCAGGTATCAGCGATGTATTACCAATGTATTGCCTATATTTTCCACAGTGTACATTCCTGGCATTGCGTGTATCACCAATGTATCGATATTGCCAATGATTTGCCAATATTTTCAACTGTGTAAATTCCATGTATCTCTTGTATCGCAAATGTATCAGTGATATTTCGATAATATCACCAATGTACCGATATTTATGGGCGCATAATTGTATTCAAATTGTCAATGATAATATCGTGATATTATCGTTATCACAACATGGGCGATATCGAGACCACATTTTCTCATTTGCTTTTCAGTTTTTGGTGATTTCTCAGTGAAATATCGTGTTTTGTCTAGTCAATATTCTGAAATATTGATAGATAGTTGGATGCAAGGTTGGATGGTTGGAATTGGATAGATGGGATTGTTGGCCTAATTTCTTACAACAACACATGCTTTTAGGCCCCCATTAAATGGAAACTCACCAGGTATGCATTCTTTTTGCAATTTTTTATTCCTAAATATGTAATCATGTGTATTTTAGCATCATCTCCTACAGTTTCACTGAAAAATTCCACCATTTTCCCCATGTTTCCCTACATTTCCGGTTATCAGCGATATCAATATTGTTTCCATATCCCCAGCTAGCGAAACTTGTGGCGATACCGACACTTCGAACATTGCATCCAACTTAACTGTCCATTGGATGTGTCCCCTCAGGTTACCCCAAAGGCATGAAAATCAGCTCCATCCAAAACTTTGGTTGGCCACAACATGGAACAAGATGAGAAAGGACACTCGCCCCTGATTCTCACCAGGGAGCACCTCAGTAGCAGAACAGCCTGATTTTTGTCCTGATCTGACATTCATGGCAGATGAAGTGTCTGGTGGCCTGGACTGGTATGCACAACATGGTGGGCCACCCACACAAACATGGGCATCCCCTCTCAACCCATCCCCAGTTCAGTGGCCCACCTGAGTGTCCATTGGACTGATTGTGGGCCTTGGGTAATGTGAGGTGACTCCTCTGATGGGAAGGTTGGATGTCATGAATACATCATGTGGGACCCAATTCTGCCCGGTACTGCCGTAGTTTGCAGTGGTAACGGTACCACCAGAACACACCCTTGAAAGGAAAATAGCTGATTTTGGATCCTTTTGTCAGAGGGGAAAAATGAAAGAAAAAGAAAAGAAAAGAAAAGAAAGAAAGAAAGAGAGAAAAGAGAAACAAAGGACCTTCATATGTTAACAGTTACTCTCTTTTGTTTGAAGTGGTATTAGAAATACTTTTGGGGGAAGGCCGCTCCATTATTGTATTATAAATAGGGAGGATTGCTAAGGGGGGAGGCTGCTCCATAATTACATATCAAGTAGGGAGGATTCCTAAACGCACATGCATGTCTACACATGTCTGAAAGTATCAATCTGGCACACGTGGGAGTCTTGCATTATGTGGGAGTGTGTTTTTAGATAGCAAATAGAGTTTAGCACAGCGTTCACTCCTCTGAAACATGAGGCATAAGCTACACAGCACGTGGCATGACCTACAAGCTATTACTAGATGTTTAATTAAAATACTAAGAAAAATAGGCAAACAGTAAAAATAAAGGAAAAAACAGCAACGGAGCTGATTTTATACTATTAGTCAAAGTATTTAACTAAAATAAATAACTGATTTTTAGTGAAAATAGCAAAACATAACAAATCATTGAGAACGCTTCCATTGTGACAAGTTAATTCCCACCTTGGACCTGACCACTTCAATTCCCACTTTGTATACAAGTGTTGTTGTAAGCAATGTTTCAAATATTGACGATATCGGCCAATATATCCCACGCCACAATGTCTTGTATCCCACCTTTGAGATATGAAACGCATAGGTAGTGCCGATATATCCCACATGTTCGATTCAGGAAGCATTTTCAATTTCTGATCCCTTTTTTTGTTGAAATTATGTTAAATCGGAGTCAAATGGTTACAAATCCATTGGCTCTTCATATTTTGCATGAAAAATCATAGAGTTGGAGCTTTGATTTCAATATCCATTGGTTCTTCATGTTCTCCATATTTTTTTTCTCGAAATTGAGAGTAATTTCGAAGTATTTAGGAGTATTTGATGAAATGATCACCACATACACTCTAATTTCGAAATTTGAGTGTAGGTGGTTCGATTTGGGGAAATTTTGAAATTTCCCCAATTTCTCCCAAAGCGCTTGCAATATTGCACTCCAAACATGAAATCAAGTATGTATGTGGGATGATCTACTAACTTGTTAAGTCCTTGTCAATTTTTGGAAAATAAAAACCATTTTAAATTAAAAATTAATTAAAATATTATTATTATTTTCAAATTTTCCCTTTAACCAACTATCTATTTGAGACTGATTTCGAAGTATTTAGGAGTGTGTGATGAAATGATCATCATATACACTCTAAATGTTATGCATTCAATTTGAATATAGTTGCATTAGTTCAATCAGACAGCGCATAGCTTAGGACCCTAAACAAAGGAAACCTATTATGTGCACTTCTTTTTTGAGATGTTATGATTTAAAAGTGTGTATTAAGGCCTTTTTTAACAATCCCTAAAGTTTCATTGAGAAATTCAACCATTTTCCCAATGTTTCCCCATGTTTCCCAAAAAGTAAGATAAATTACTTGATACAAACGATATCCCATGCAATAACCAATATGTATTTGTATCCCAAGGGTGCGATACGTAACGCGATACCGATATTTTGAACACTAGTTGTAAGTAGGTCTTCAATTTCTCAATGCGCACATTATCATAGCTTATGACAACAATATCATCAACATACACATCTAACATAATGATACCCCTCTCACTCTGCCAGCCTCACAAAAACAAAGTGATCAACCTAAATACATTTTGTACCATATGCAATGTTGTCATAATTGTTAATGCACCACAAATCCTAATAGGTGTTGAATTGAATTGTTAGCAAATTTTATTGTTAATCATACGACTTTCCATTTTCTTAAAAATAAGAAAAATATGAAAATTTCATAAATAAATCAGAAAAAAATGAGAAAACACATAAATGATTAATTTTCCATTAATGTGAACCAATACAAGTAACATGTCATGACATTATCAGTTAAGACCTTGCATAATGGGTGTATATGCGCCATAGTTCCTCATAATAAAGTTTAAATCATTCCACTCATTCCCATTTCTATACATTTCAAGTACAATTTCAAAAAGAAAACGGAAGGCCCAAAAACTATCCCCTTCAGTCTTCAATCTTCATGCATCCTCTCCTCTCCTTCCGTCATCAGCAACGACATCGTTATCATCATCATTGTCATCTTGAAGAACGATATTGTCATCTTCCTCCTCTCTGGAATCGAATGAAACAAATTCTTCCTCTTCTCCTTCTCTGCTTTTCCCCTTTTCTTTGCTTCTTATGGGAAGATTTCTATAATCTAAAACACAAGATAATTATGTTTTTGCAATTGTTTCCTCTCATCATAGTCTCCTGATCTCAAGACTTACACCAAGGCCATGTTTGGATACATGTATCCAAGGAGAATGAGATGAAAAGATAATGATTGGGCAATGATCATTTCCATGAGCACTATTGAAACATGGATTTCATTTTTGGGGTCTTGTTTGGATAACAAACAAAAATCTCATATTTATGAGACAAGGTCACCTAGTTTCTTGAGCCAAAGAATCTCAACTATGGAAAAGTGCAATGATTGCTATTTGGAAATTGAAATCCTTGCTTTTCTTTGACATCCAAACATCTCGAATTGTTACATCAATGTAAAACATTTTCCCTTTCCATTGATTTCCATGGAATTGGTAATATCCAAATATGCCCTAAGGGAAACTTCAAGCAATATTTAATCAATGGTAAAAAATAGGACCTGCCAAGGCTATGTCGTGAAACTTTCTTTCCCTTTGACCTCTTTGCAAAACTACTCTCTTGTCATGCCTCCGATGCCAACATTGATCTTAACCTGATTTTACGTTCTTGGATACCCTTCAATGCAACGAAACATGTGGCAATGCATGTCACGGTGGGTCTCTGAGGTCATCATCTGTTCTTTTCTCATTAAATTTAAGAACCATACATGGTTATAAATTCACACTGTGGTTTCCCTTGTTTTTACCAACGTCTGTGCATGGATTGGCAACTTTCCTATATCGGCAAGCATAAGGTCAATGCAATGAGTCGCATACGGTGGGCAAAAGAGCTGCTTCCTTTTGTCCGTAAGCATTTGACCAGCCTTCACATAAATCGATGCATTGTCCACAATCACTTGAACTATGTAATCTTCCCCTACCACGCCTTCACATAAATCGATGCATTGTCCACGATCGCTTGAACTACATAATCTTCCCCTACTACTCTGCTGAATTAAGAAGCTGAACCAAGTTGTCCACATTCTCAGAGATTTTCAACATATTCACAGACCTCAAAAAATTTATACCACTAGGAATTTACCAAAAAGTTAGTAATGAACCTATTTACTCTGTCATTCCATCCATCAAACAAAATTGAACAACCCGTTTTCACCCCCTCATGTTTCTAAGCACTCTCAATGTTGACCACTTCCATCTTTAAATACTTACTTCTAACTTCATGATAGCTTGGAAGCTTCAAACCCAGTAGGAAAGATGATACTGCTGCCATCATTGCAAAGAAAAATGGGACTTCTAACAAGATTGGAAGGAAGCGCATTTGCATATAAAAATATAAAGATTGTAAGACGTGCACTTCTCTATCCCCCTTCTTCCAAATTTGATTTAGGGTGGATTGCTTTCCTCTTCCCCCACCTTTCCTAAAAAAATCATCCATTAACCTCTTCTTCCTGTTTTTTTCTTCATCCACTTCGTTCTTCATCTTCCCCTCACCAATGTCATATATGACCAAAACCAGTACAATGTCATCCATCCTGTCTTCTTTTGTTGCTTCTCTTTATCCATTCTAACAGCAAGTTCTTGAATGTTGTGGCATATGTATTTCAGCCCCCTCACCATTTTATTATCCGATGCAACTTCCAGACCATAGAGCAAGACAAATCTTATATCAACATCGGTTGTCACCATACTTAAAATTTCCAATTTGCTCAAAACCCTCCTCAACCCAATCTAAACAGACTTTCATGGCTTTGTTCCAATCCTTAACACTGATTTCTAGCTATTGTATATCCCCAACCAATAATCCATGACAATTGAGGAGAGGTAAACTTTAGGACCCTAAGTCATTTGGATTTTGTACCCCGAGAAGGGAAATTCGTACACTTCTTTGAAGAATGTTTACATCGAGTGTCCCTGTTTTTTGAAGGGTTAAATCGAGTGTCTCAGTTATCACTTCCATCTGTAAATTTATTTTCTTAGCAGGTAGTTTATTTTCAATCTGAGTGGACTGAGGCCTCCATACTCCAGAGAGTATTTTGATTCTAGGTTTTATAGTTTTGCTGATAATTAGTTGATTCTCTTTCTTGTTTTCTAGATCAATTTCTTCCAATAATTTACCTAGAGTTCATTCTAATGTTGTGTCTTCTAAGTGAAGGAGCTGCCAAATTTTTCAGAAATAAAAGTGTGTTTTCTATGCTTCAGTTTCATCAGATAGGCATGGACATCAATCTTGATGCTTCCATTTGTGATACATGAACAGAAGTTCATTCAAGACCTCAATAAATGTGGCGCCATGAGGTATTGAAGAATCGTTTAGTGCAAAAAATTTCACACTTCATGATGCAGCACATGAGCATCCATAAATTACATGATCACTATGAATCTTGTAAGTGCAAGAATATGGTAGCTCGTGCATTAATGCCTTAGTGCAATAATCATGGGCACTGATCTTGCTACAAGATAACTCTCTCTATTAACAGGTAGGTTGTCTGATTTAATTACCATAATTCTTTTCACCCGCATAGTATTTCTGTTTATGACTGTCCATGAGAGTGTACACTGTCAGGAAGGTTCATATCCTGAAATATCAGTCAGTAAAAGGTGTATTGGTCCGGCCCAAAACTGAGGTGAGGATATGCTGCAGGCATATTGAGCCGGTAACAGTAAAAATTTCCAAAAAAATTTCCAAATAAAAGAGGGGAAAAACAGAAGAAGAAGAAAAACCAAGAATCTATCAAAAAAAAAAAAAAAAAAAAGAACTTCTTTTAGTGTGTTTTGGAGACATGTATGATGACGTGTCGGACTGTTCTTTGTTAAGAATGGTGTTTATTGGGTTGATCTGTTGAAAGCTGAGATGTTGTGTCTTTGACCTCTAAATTTTTAAATGCTTAGAAATTGATAGATATATGATATATCAACTAATCCTTGAAATAAATAAATATATATATGACATATCAACTATCATCGTCATTAGTTTGTGTATCTTCATTAGTTCGTGTAAAAACTATAGACAGAGAAAATATGGAGTATAGATGTTGCATATGGTGCTTGTGTGTCTTGGGTGACTTTTTGCACATGTGATGCATCATATCTATTATTACTGTAGAAGGGTGTGTGGTGCTCCCTGAGGACACCGTTTCTTTTTCTGTTTTAAGGTTTTCTTAATAAAACAAGATTAGAGAAAGAGACCCCCAATCTCTCTTCCTATCTTCATCCCTTGAAACTTCTCTCTTCCACTTCTTTTCTTCTTCAATAGACTGTAGATGCTAAAGAGTCATTACTACCAAGTAAGCAAGTACTAGAATGATTCATGATATCATCTAGCAACTACAGTACATAAAAAAAAAAAAAAAAAAAAAAAAAAAAGGCTGACAAATACATACACACATGGTTCAAAGAATATGATTATTAACAACCAAGTACATATACATGACGGTGGTTTCACGGTCTAAATGATATGTCAAAATAGATAGATGGCCTGAATACCACACGTACATTTGGGTGGCCCTTGTCCTGAAATAATCTATCAAGATAGATGAACCATGTGCATAAAATACATACAGCACTATGGAATTATTCCCTTGACAAACGTAGTGGGGCATCATAGTGTGCCTTGGGAAGTTTTTGATGGTAACCATTCAATCACCACCACTTTCTTGGTGGGGTCCACCTCTGATCAGGCCCCACTTCCTTCCTCAGGTAGGGGGCCAGGTATCCCACACAACCAACCAACTTGGACCCCAAAATGGGCCTCACAAGTAAGCTAAACAGGTGGGTCAATACCATTGTCCAACAAGTGCCAAGTAGGGTACTATTCATACTAACAATCCAACGGCCCATAAGGGCCCGTTGCCATTTGTAGTGATCAGATTGGAGGGTCCATTTGGGAGCCTCATCTACACATTGGTGAGTGTCAACGGTTGGTCTCATGGCCTCGGGAAAGGTCTTCAAAGCAATGCACACAAAGCCCAACAAGATTGCCTAAAGCACCCTTCCGCCAACAAAATAGGGCCTACCCACTAGCAGGTTGGCCCACCAAGGCTCGTTGGCCTTTGTGGTGATCAAAACAATGGGCCCTGTGGGGCATAGCCCATACATCATGTTGGGACATCATAGTGGGCCCCACAACTCCATGTTAGATGGCAAACCAACATTACGGTGCACCCAACATTTCAATGATGGGAGTCCATTCACAACTGTTCATGTGGTGCATTCAACATGTGATTTGGTTCTGCCAAGGGTTAAGGTGGGCTGCCTAGTGGCCCCCGCCCCTTACCACGTGTCCCAGGGTGTATCCCATGGCAGTGGGCCCCTAGACACTTAAAAAAAAAAAAAAAAAAAAAAAAAAAAAAAATTTATGGATAGCATGGAGAAACCCATACATTACGTGTGCCCAAGGAAGTCTCAATGGTGGTACAAATCTCCACTGTCCTCAGTGGTGGGGTCCACAAGGTCTTGGATCAAAACCGGTATTTGTGGTTCTCTCCCACACAGGTCACGTGTGGGTTGTGCGAAGTAATCAACAAGGTTGGCCTTAGGAAGGTTTCAACGGAAGATATTCAATCCTCGTTGTTTTCTATGCTGGGGTCCACTTGAGATCTGAATCTGTCCCACTTTTGGGTCAACGCCCAAAATGATATGGCAAAATGGATAGACGGTTTGGATCGTACACATACAATAGGGTGGGTCCCATGAGTTGATCACCTGTTGTTTGGATATCACTCGTCCAGACCTATATCACCTTATGAAAAGTCAAGTAGCAATGAATGCCATAGTACTTGGTACATGGTGGTTTTCAATGGTGGACATTTTTGTCTCCAACCATTTCCTATAGTGTGGCCCACCCAAAATCTGAGTCTGGCAGATTATTGGGACCGAGGCCTAAAATGGAATAACCAATCATATGGACGGTGTAGATTCTCACAAAACGTGGATCCACGACAATATGTATCAACCAGAAATTTATGTTTTCACTTTACATAGGCCTACGTGACCTTACTAATAGATTAGATGGCAATAAATGCCATGTTATGGCTATAGGAAGATTTCAATGGTGCACGATGGTGACCACTAGTATTTCCAGCGGTGTGGCCCACTTGAGGTCAGAATTTATCTCGTATTTGGCCTACGGTCATAAAATGACCTGGCAAAGAGGATGGATGGCATGGATTAACCAAATGCTTCATGTTGGGCTCATGAGTGAAAAATTTCATTCACCCTGTTGGCGACGTAAACAGCCCCTCTACATGGATTGACATTGACTACCTATTTTATTTTTGTAAATAAATAAGTGGGGTTCAAGTGAGTGATCTACTTTGTCTATGAGGTTGGACAACTCATGGTGAGCCTACTGAACCTTGGACCACCATCAAAACCAAAAGAAAAGAGAAATAGAGAGGGCAAAGAAAACATCGAATTCACATCATCGAATGAGCTTCCGCCATTATGGGACTCATATATACGGATCATACGCACATCAAGGTGGACCACACATTGGCCACACTGGATAGCATGAACAAGTGGGTCCAGCCTCTTAGAAAAAAAAAAAATGGGCAAATGACATGGATATCAACATATACGTCAACATGGAGTCCATTTGATGGGCTCGGCATCAAAACAATGGGTAAACGACCCGTGCACTCACCTCAATGGTTGATTTGGAGACGGGGTGTATACGAACGGTTGAGATGGTCTCTCCTTCTCCATAATCTCCTCTAATCTCTCGTTCAACTATATATTTTCTTTCTCTGTATCATTTCTTTTCTTTTCAATTTCTTTCATGTAGTCGGTGAAACGGACAGGAGATGGTTTTATACGCGAAGACGACATGGTCATCGTCGAATATAGAGGCATGGAGACATGGGATAGGCATGGTGTGGTATGGGTTGAGGCGTAAATGCGTTAGATATATATATATATATATATATTAAAGTGATGTTTTACTATTTCAGATATTTTTTTACTAAGTGGGCCCGGTTTGCGAAAGCTAGAAATAGAAATCAGGATACCACGGAGGCTGTCAGCATTGGATTCAGTTTACAACGAATGAGCGTTGGAAATCGGGTTTGGGGCGTGACAAAAGTTGGTATCAGAGCATAACCTAGGAATAGCTGTTAATGACATCACACATCGACTAATGACCTTTGATTAGCTACCTTTCACAATGTGATTGTTGTGAACTTAGAATCATTAGAATCCCTGGTTTGAAACGTCCTAGAGAATTACTTTTAAACTTCTCAGTTTGTGAACATAGTTTAAGTCAGTCTTCCCATTTGAGAACTTAGAAACTTCTGAGCATAGCTCCTTGACGGGTATGCTTTACCTAAGGTTTGAGTGGTAGAGAAATTTCGAGGACGATATTTGTTAGGAGGGTAGAGTTGTGAGACTCGTACCCTGATTAACCTTCCAAACGCTTGATTTTCGGTATCATCCTTTGTTGGAATGGACCAGATTGTAGAGTTTTGATCGGTTTCCCTGTTTCAATGCCATAATGACCCGAGATTTATACCTTAGTGACCACGCGAATGTGGTGATTCCAACTCCACGCGACACGCCCCATTTTGACAGTCAGATCGAAAGATGTGCACCCCATTAGAATCAACAGATGGCATGTATTGTACATGCGCAAACACATGACGTGGGGCCCACTTAGTAAAAAAAATATATGAAAAAGTAAAACATTGCTTTCAAATATATATATATATATATATATATATATATATATATATATATATATATATATAACGCATTTACGCCTCAACCCATACCGCGCCATGCCTATCCCACGTCTCCACGCCTCTATATTTATCAATGACCATGTCGTCCTCATGTATAAAACCATCTCTTATCCGTCTTACCAACTGCATGAAAGAAATTGAAAAGAAAAGAAATGACACAGAGAAAGAAAATATATAGTTGAACGAGAGATTAGAGGAGATTATGGAGAAGGAGAGACGATCTCAACCATTCGTATACACCCCGTCTCCAAATCAACCATTGAGGTGAGTGCACAGGTCGTTTACCCATTGTTTTGATGCCGAGCCCATCAAATGGACTCCATCTTGACGTATATGTTGATAGCCATGTCATTTGCCCCTTTTTTTCTAAGAGGCATGACCCGCCGTCCACGTTATCCAGTGTGGGCAATGTGTGATCCACCTTGATGTGCGTATGATTCGTATATATGAGTCCCATAATGGCGGAAGCTCATTCGATGGCTTAAATTCCATGTTTTCTTTGCCCTCTCCATTTCTCTTTTCTTTTGGTTTTGATGGAGGTCCAAGGTTCGGTAGGCTCACCATGAGTTGTCCAACCTCATAGACGGAGTAGATCACTCACGTGGACCCCACTTATTTACAAAAATAAAATAGGTAGTCAATGTCAATCCATGTAGAGGGGTTGTCTACGTCACCAACTAGGTGAATGAAGTTTTTCGCTCGTGAGCCCAACATGAAGCATTTGGTTAATCCATGTCGTTCATCCTCTTTGTCAAGTCATTTTATGACCATGGGCCAAATATGAGATGGATTCTAACCTCAAGTAGACCACACCACAAGAAATACTAGTGGTCACCATCATGCACCATTGATATCTTCCTACAGCCATAGCATGGCATTTATTGCCATATAATTTATTAGTAAGGTCGCGTAGGCCTATGTAAAGTGAAAACATAAATATCTGGTTGATACATATTGTCATGGATCCACCGTTTTGTGAGAGTCCACACCATCCATCTGATTGGTTATTCCATTTTAGGCCTTGGTCCCAATAATCTACCAGACTCAGATTTCGGGTGGGCCACACCATAGGAAATGGTTGGAGACAAAAATGTCCACCATTGAAAACCATCTTGTACCAAGTACTATGGCATTCATTATTACTTGACTTTTCATAAGGTGATACAGGTCTGGACGAGTGACATCCAAACAACAGGTGGTCCACTCATGGGACCCACCCTGCTGTATGCGTACGATCCAAACCGTCTATCCATTTTGCCATATCATTTTAGGCCTTAACCCAAAAGTGGGACAGATTCAGATCTCAGGTGGACCCCAGCATAGAAAACAACGAGGATTGAATATCTTCCGTTGAAACCTTCATAAGGTCCACCTTGTTGATTACTTCGCACAACCCACACGTGTGACCTATGTGGGAGAGAACCACAAATACCGATTTTGATCCAAGACCTTGTGGACCCCACCACTGAGGATAGTGGAGATTCGTACCACCGTTGAGACTTCCTTGGGCACACGTAATGTATGAGTTTCTCCCTGCTGTCCATCTATTTTTTAAAGTGTCCAAGGGCCCAGTGCCATGGGATCCACCCTGGGTCACGTGGTAAAGGGCGGGGGGCCACCAGGCAACCCACCTTACCCCTCGGCAGAACCAAATCACATGTTGAATGCACAACATGAACAGTTGTGAATGGACTCCCATCATTGAAATGTTGAGCGCACCGTAATGTTTGTTTGCCATCTAAAATATGGAGTTGTGAGGCCCACTATGATGTCCTAACATGATGTATGGGCTATGCCCGTTTTGATTGCCACAAAGGCCAACAGGCCTTGGTGGGCCAACCTGCTAGTGGGTAGGCCCTGTTTTGTTGGCGGAAGGGTGTTTTAGGCAACCTTGTTGGGCTTTGTGTGCATTGCTTTGAAGACCTTTCCCGGGGCCGTGGGACCTACTGTGGACACTCACCAATGTGCAGATGAGGCTCCCAGATTCACCCTCCAATCTGATCACTACAAATGGCAATGGGCCCTTATGGGCCGTTGGATTGTTAGTATGAATAAGTACCCTACTTGGCACTGGTTGGACAATGGTATTGACCACTGCTACTAGCTAGATCATCAAACTCAGGAATATTGACAATAGCATTAACATCAAATGTTACGTCTCTATCCTCCTCGAGCCAATATGTATCTTTAGGAAGAGTGGAGTCCTTCTTTCTCAGTAAACCACTAATCATCAGAAGTAATATGGTCAACCAATATAGGGTCCACTTTAGCGCTCCTCTTCATACTTTTCTCCTTTGACTTCATATTATACATGAATAAACCAAATAATTTAACTTTTGTTGCTCCAGCCTATTCCTCTTTTTTTATAGACCTATCATATAATAGTTCACGTCAAAAACTTGCTAATAAACTAAATAACCAATATAGAATAATCAAAGTAATTTAAAAAAAAAAAAAAAAAAAAAAACTACTCCAAAGTAATCCAATTTTGCTCACAGCAATAAGCACTACATGTGAGACTTAAAACTCGAATAGCAAATCTCTTGAGTTATGGTGTTCTCTCCCCATAAAACTCGAATAGCAAATCTCTTGAGTTATGGTGTTCTCTCCCCAAAGCATGCCCACCAATCGACTACACATTAATTAAAATATAAAAAATTATCAGATGCTTTCATGAATTACACAAATATATTATACATAAAAAATGTAAAAGTGCAAATATAAAATTACCTAGTGAACGCTTCAACATTATATCAATTGCTAACTGAAAGCGAAAATCCCATTTTCTATATTAATATCCATCCAATTGGATATCAGCATCAGCGCAATCTTTCCTATCAACGATCGTCCTTAACATGCAGTCGAATAACCCACTCTTTATATCGGGGTGTGTAGAATTTTGGTCTGAATATTGTATCTGAGGATTCAAACAGTACCCAGCTGAATGTAAAGGGCGATGAAGCTATGGAGACCATCTTTCATCTATCTTGTTCCAAATTGGAAGATATTTCTCTTTTACTTGATTGCAATTGAATGCAATATTCTCATTTGCATAGTCCATTAGTTCATAAATAAAGCTCATTGCAAGCTTCTCCTACGAGTTCACTTCTCTTAACACACACCAATGGCATAGTGCTCTTCACACATAAGGCAACATGCAGCCAAAAGTTTGGATCAAACATTAATAGTACTTTCACTCATGGCTTTTTAGCCCAAGCACAAAATGACCACTTCTCTGATGCAAACATGGCTTGAAGATGTTATTTTTGCTTATAAAGACTTTAGATGGTAAGGTAAGCAGTCGCAAAGTGTGTCACCGCTAACCATAGAAGCTTGGTGTTTTTTGCAAAGCTTCTCATCATGCTAAGAACTATCCCATGCTCATAAATGAACTTTGTAATTTCTCTTGCTTTCTCGAGTGTCTCGGTATACATCTTCATTTTTCCAATATCTTCCAACATTAGGTCTATGCAATGCACGGCATACGGAGTCCAAAATAGCAATTTTCTCCTCCGTCAATTTCTCCCGGCACTCACGTAGCTTGAATAGTTATCTATAATAACCTGCGCCACATTCTCTACCCCGATTTCTTCCACAACATCATCAAGATACTTGAACAATAAATTTTCATCCAAGCATTGATGGACTTGTAAAATATTGTTTTAGCTGGGCTATGTATTAAGAAATTAATGACGCTTTTACTTTTCTCATACGTTTAATCGTTTGACATAATTGTGTAACCATTTGCTTTCAAGATTCTTTGTACCATTTCATTAAATCGTCAACATTATTTACTTTCTCCTTAAGTATCCATGTCCTCATTTCATGTATAGATGAGGAATCTTAGCTATTACATGAGTTGAATGACAACACATTCATATAATTAAAAAAAAATCTCACAATCACCCTATAAACTTCTTTTCTCCCTTCCCTCTTCCACTTTGAATTCAATGTCACTTATCGTTGTTCGCTACTTACAAATATGTCAATAGGACCTCGTGCTCTTATTGGTTAAGTTATCATGCCAGAACCAGAACCACCACCAACCTCACATATGTCATTATCATCACCTCCCATGCTATCAGATTTGGAAAAATATGTTGATCCCCCTCTCCCAATGGCACGGAACACCTCATTTCTTTTATTTTTTCTTCATGATGCACCTTGTAAGCCTTTACACGCTCCATCTTTATTTCTTCTATCACTTTCGAACATGGCTAATCCCCGACCAAGTGTTGTTTTAAGCATGTCACTCCTCCCATACACCTTTACCCACAACGATTACAAAGTACATAATTCCTATGAGTTCTTAACTGATACTTATCAACATATTACCATGCAAAATCTTTCTTTCCGTTCTGACATCTCTGATCTCTTCTTAATTTATTGAAACATCACAAATTCACTAGTCATACGACAAATAACATCTAACAAATATACACAATTTTTTGCAAAGCCGCACTATCAAGAATAGGTGACTAAACATGTAAATGACTAAAACACTATGCAACTAACTATTGGGCACACGATGTAACAAGAGCTCGGTCCTAAAATAGTGGTTGTACACAACACAAACAATTTGGTCATTTTCATGCAAAACATATCTATAGTTGGCCTATTATCATACAAAATAGGTCTAAAGTTGGGCCGTTCCCATGCAAAACACTAAAATAGCGGCCATACAGACAAATGCTTGTCAAAAAGCTTATTGTACAGAACTGACATCCCCAAGAGGGAAAATTAAAATTTTTTAAAATAAAAAAAAAGGGGGTCAAAATGGCAACCCAAAAGAGGGGGAAAAATAAAATTAAAAAACAAAATATGACCTAAATCAATCATTTTATCAATAAAACTAAAATAAATATAACTAATTGAGGTTAATAGTTATAAACGTAACTTTATTTATCTTCCAAATTAAGCAAAATTCACAAATCTCAAGGCCCACAGCCATATGAACGTGAAATGAGGAATTTTTTATTTCTCCTTTGTTTGGGTTCGAATGCCTCTGAAATTCTAGCTGCAGGATCCTGTGATATGGCTGATCAAAACACTAAAATATTTCCCCAAATGATTGAGTGAATTAAGAGAATTGAACGCACAATTTTTTTAGGGCCGGAAGCATCATCACTGAAGTCATGTAGGATTTTGAAAACCCCTCTTTCAAAAGGCTTAAGTTTTATAAAGGGGTCATGTTTTGTGAGTCTGATACCATTTAAAACCAATAAAAACTCTCCTGTCGTACTGCCACGTGTGATGGGGATGAATCATCACCATTTCCAAAATATTTGTAATAGTGTTATAAATAGTGATAGTGTGTTACATAGCGTTCAACCCTCTATAGCATATAGCGTAAGTAGCATGTGGCATTAGTTACACAATGCTTTGAATTTTTAATTTAAAAATAGGGAAAATAGGATAATAATTAAAAAACAATATATATATATATATGCCTAAAAGATGATTCATTTTTTCAAGTATAAGCACGTTCAAACAAGTTATTAATTATCATTTTATCAATAGCCAATCTACATATAAATCAAATCAAATCATTATCACATCAACAACTTTTTAAGCAAACTACTTCAATTAATAATGTCTAATTGAAACCACAAGTCACAAGTATGAAAAGAAATTCAAATCCCACAAGTTGAAAGTATTAAGTACAAAATACAAAATACAATTATCATTTATAAAATAAAAAAATGTAGCATACACTACAAGGGGGTTTACGCTATTTGCTAATGCTATGTAGCACCGTAGCTATGTACCGCTACGCTACGGATGCTATTCAAAACACTAATCTGCAAAACTAATACTTTTAAAAAATTAAAAATAAAAGGGGTTTTAGGTAGTGTATGCTACCGGGGCCACACATTACGCTATTTGCTGTGTACACTACCAGCCCCGTAGTGTCTGTTACCATGGACGAACACTACAAGTGTACACTATGCTAGCATATGCTACTCAAAACACTGAATGAAACCTATTAAGTAAAACAAACCACATGTCATGAAACAAGTCAAACATCGGCAACAATAGCAGTACTAGTAGTAGTAACAACAACAACAACAACAACAACAGAAGCAGCAACAGTTACAATGGTAGTGGTAGGTACAAAAACATTTTTAAAAATAATAATAATAAATAAATAAATAAACTGTAGAGCACTGGCAGCAATAGCAGCGATTATGGTAATGTTAGTCACAGAGATGACAATGGCAGATTGGTAGCTTAGTTGGGAGAACCTGCTCCATGGTATAGGCTCATACTTTGAACTTGGGTTTCAGATTCATGCTCCTGCTCCTGTTTCCAAGGGTTTGCAACTGCTAACATTTTCAAACAGATGCTTCCCCTTTCCTACTTACCTCATCCTTTCGACAACTAAGGATGCTACTCCTAATCATCGTAATATTGAGAAAGTTGTCATCATATCACCGATAGTGGTGGCGATGCAACCAAATCAAGAAGCAAGAATCTCAATATAGGTTAGTTTTCTCCTGAAGCTCAAGCAAAAATAAATAAATAAAATAAAATACAAAAGGCTGCAAATGCAACAAAATAATAAACATGAAGGGCCATGGTAGATATCCAACAACCCAGTGGCTGCTATGCAAGTAATCACAACATTCCTGCTCTTCTACTGGAGATAATAAATACCCAAAGGGAAGCAATTCAAGCTTTAAATCCAAGAAAATAATTTTATTGAAATAACCATCATAAGTCATAACTCCTCACGAAAGAGTCCTTGCATGTTTACGTACTTATTCTCAAAGCAAAGGAAACCCTAATATCATCCTAACAATCCGTAACTTCTAAATTCTAATCCTAACCATTTATTTCACTAAAACATTGAAATGAACAACATTCCCATAAATCCCATCATAGCCATATATGACTACGAAATTTGGCCATAGCTCACTCAAATGAAAATGGCATAGGCATCACATAAGCTAGGGTTCATTTGAAAGCTAACCCAATAGACTTGCCAATAGGACCAATTTCAAATCAAGCGGACATCATTTAATACCTGAAAAATGGCTCATCAAGTGACAGAAATTATAAGAGAATCTTCTTCTGCAATTCATCACCATTTTGACAAGAAATTAAATAATAAAACATATAGACTTGGTGAATCACAATCCAATCAGACCATTGATTTGGGTCCATATCTATCATCAGAATGCTGGCATGAACCAGACCCTCAATTAGGCTAATCTAGATCGTTGGATTGTCAAGATCTTTAATTGGCCAACTTGTGGGGCCCGGATGCACCAACGAATTTGATAGTCGAGATCAATCCATGTCCACATTCTGCCTTTGCAGCACATCCTTAGATTTAATGGCAGCTGTTGGGGAAGGACTATGTGTCTAATAGGCATCTATCATGTGGGATAGTGTTGTAGATCATGCCACTTTTTCCATTGTTTTCGTGGTCTTCATGTTCTTGCCATTGACTTCACTTCCTCTTTCCTAGTGGAGTTGGTTGCCTCAAATGTTGAATCATCGGTCATGATTTCTTCTCATCCTCTCCTTCTCATATCTTTGTCACATTGTCTCTCTAGTCTCTATGCATAAGTCTCTGATATCAACAACCTGATTGTTGTTGGGATAGGACTAACATGTACATCTCATCTTTTTTAGACTATATTTGTTGGTATGATTGTTGAGCAACTCATCCTTTCCATCGGCTAGAGGCTTGGGTCGTCCACTGTTTCATCTTTTGATTTAGAACCACTGGCTCCTTCCATCAGTTCATCAACTAGCTTTTCTTCTGATTTAGTTGATCCTTCAACTTATCCAGTCGTTGATCCATCATAAAGCTATCCATGAATCCACTTAGCAATCGAATGGTGGATTCCTTATTGAAGGGCTGATTTAGACTAGGGTCAAAAATGGAATTGCTAATTTGGAGATATTTTGGGAAAGTTGGGAATTTAAGCAAGGAAATTTGGGGATTTTGCAAAATTAGGGTTTTGAAAATTTGGCCATTTTGGCACAATTGTGATTTTAGGTTGGAAATTTTGGAAAAGTTGAAAGATCTAAGGTTTGGGAAATGGGAATGTTAGGAACTTAGGAAATTGAGGAAATTAGGTTTTGAAATAGAAAATTAGCACTTTTGATAAATTGGGTTCTTGGGTGAAGGAAATTGGAGATATTTGTAAATCTAGAGCTACAGAATTCAAAAATTTTGGGGGTTTGGAAAATTTGAGGTTTTTAGTTACATAAATGGGGAAATTTGGGGAAATATGAGAAGGGGTAAAAGAAATAAGCAAGTCCCAAGGATTTAGCTTGCTACGATACCAAAATTCATGCAACCAAATTAAATAGGAAGAATCACAATCCGGAAACATAGCTTTTCTATTGATGCTCAAACCACAAAGTTTCTCTATAGATGCAATGAAAAACTAAAAAGGGTTGAGGATGATGTCCAACAATCTACTAGCCGTTGTACTAGTAACCACAACAATCCCCGGCTCTTCTTCTAAGATACAGGCCAAGGGGGAGCAGCTCATGCTTTAAACCCAAGGAAAATAACTTTATTCAAATAACCATCATAATTCCTCAAAAAGGGTCTTTACATGCTTATGTACATATTGTCAAAACAAAAGAAACCCTAATATCAACCTAACCACTTATTTCACTAAAACATTAAAATGACTAGCATAGCCTTAACTCACAAGTAAACCATACATGCCTTCTGAAAATCAGTCATAACTCGCTCAAACAATATTGGAATCAAATAATTTGGGGCTTGCTCGAAAGCTAACTCAATTGGCTTCTGAATGGGACCAATTCCATACCCAGATAATGGCCCATCGAATAAATGATGAAAATAATAAGGAAAACATGTTATGCAAGTCATCACTACTCTTATCTCTAACAACTAATTCAATATCGAAACCCATGGACTTAGTGAACCACACAATTCAATCAGACCATTGATTTAGGTCCAAATCTATCATCAGACCATTGATATGATCCAGATCCTCAATCAGGCCACTCTGTATGGTTGGATGGTTAAGATCTTTAATCAGCCAACTTATGGGGCTTGGATGCATCCTTTGATAATTGTGCATGGTGCTAGATACATCAGTTGGTGATTGGTGAAGTAGGTGCCACCAAATACCCTGAACAAAGGCAATGACGATGAGATTATGATACCTAAAACTCATTAGATTGGCAGACGTTTTGACCGATCTAGACCAACCAACTGCTAGGCCACATCATAGACAGGCCAATTGTCAAGAGTTGCAGCCATTGACCATTCCTGGACCGTTGGTCTAAACTTTTCTCGACGATTCAGAGATGGGCAACAGAACAGATAGTCATGGATTTCCAATCATCACTAGCGATTGTCCAAGAGGTGGTCCACTAATCGAACGCTCCAAAAACCCGAAACCAACAATAAACTCATAATTGACCCATGATACTGAAAATCCAAAAGCCATGATTTCTTATCACAGAAATGAAAGAATCAGCAACCATAAGCATATACAACAATCGAGCACAAACCGCCAGAATTCACATTCCCAAAACCCTAACAAGAGATAAAAACCCACAGTTACTGAAGCTACTAAAAACATGCAAATCGTAAATGAAAAGGGAAAGACCGATACATACCGGCTGCACTGCTGGCAATACCGCTGGTGGACGCCACCGACGATCACGACAGCAGCCTTGGCGTGCTTCTCACAGACCTTGTGCCGCTGGTGGTATCTCTTTGCCGATCCCAGGTCAGCATCACAGTCGTCGGCTTGGCACCTCATCATCATCATCTGCTGTTGCCGCTGCTGCTGGAAACTCTCTGATATTGCCGACGATGATGACGGTTGCATCATCTTCGTCTCTCCTTCTTCTCTAGCTAGAATCATGTTATCATTCTCATCATCGTCCTCTCCTTCTTCCGCTTCTTCTTCTTCTTCTACGATCTCTCTATCTCCTAGAGTTCGTTTTGCCATTTTCGACAGAAGATAGAGAGACAGAGACAGTTCTGCAGAAGGGAAATCAAGGTTAGGGTTTTTGGAGGGAAAGAAGGGACACGGTTGGAATTATTGAATTATATTTGTATGAGAGAGAGAGAGAGAGAGTTCGGCTCAGAAGAAAAAGCGAGGAAGAGTTCGTTTTGCCTCTGTCGCGACTCAGGATCCTGCGTGTGTCGCGGGAACGGAATCGTTGCATCTCCTGTTCTCCGCACCGCGTGAAACAACCGAGCTCTATCGGGTCCACCATGTTGTTTGTGTAAAATCCACTCCGTCCATCAGGTAATAAATATTATATAAACGGTAGATACATGATGTAATTCCGATTAGAAACTCATACCATGTTGATGGGGATAATGTAAATTTTTCTCCTAAAAACTGATATGTTAACACCGTGTGGCACGCATTAATTTGTTTATCCGGATTATTTTTTTCAATATTTTCATCTTGTTTATTTATACCTGATTAACGGATTTGATGAATGATATACACCATGATGGATCCACAATCAAGCCGTTGGTATCCCATCCCCATTGTTTCATGTGGTGTGCCCCACCTGAGTTGTGAATGTAGCTGATTTTTATTCTTAACACCTAATATTGAGGAGATAACCCGATAGACGGAGTGGATTACATTTCGAGATGATAAGATTACTTGAACCGTAGTCGGTTCAATTGGATTTAGTTGGCATTTGCACGCTGTTGGCGGCGACAGACGCTCGATTCTGAACCGCGACAGAGGGAAACGAACACGGAGGGGAAGTAGAGACGGAGGGAAGACTCCTTGTGATAGCTGGCAGCCATTTCAATGATTTCATAAAGGGTGGTGACTCTTCGACCTTGGACACGCCTGGTTGTAGGCAAATCCAGACCGCTCAAATCGCTGCCCAAGTCATGGATGGAACATACTCCAAATATTTCATGAGAATTTAATAACAAGCATTTGATTTTTCCCTTAGAACTTTGCACCCTTCACTGTTTTTTTTAACGATGTATTAAATATGTTTCTCGGACCGTTTGTTGATGCCATTTACTGACCAAATGCCGTCGAGCTCATGTCGATGCCTCATGCCGATGCCATCGATAGACGCTCGATCCCGTACAAAAAAAATCTAGAAAAAATTATGTTGGTTGCTAGACTATTTTAAATGATTTTTGTATGGCATCGAAGGAGGCTTTAATGCCCGCGATAGATTTTCGAATGATGTCGATCCCATCAAAAGTCTCATCATAGTTGCGTGTAGAAATATGTAAGTGTGCGATTTGTTTTCTATTCCAATTGTGATAGTATACATATTGGGTATAATCGGAATTGGGGGTGATTAAGGTGTATTAGGGCTTTCTAAAATGTTTTTAAGGATTTAAGGGCATAATTAGACTTTGAAAGAGATTCGAGGCTAATTCGAATCGGTGAGATAATATATCTCTTGTAATTCTGCTTTCATGGTGTAACACCCATGAAAAATAAAATAATAATAATAACAACAATTTGAAAAAAAAAAAAAAAAATCTCTATTCCTATTCTTTTCTTCTTATATATATCTCTAACCCTCTCTGTATCTCTCAATTTCTCAAATGAGCATTTTTTTTTTATGGGGTGCATTGCAAAAAAAGTTCTACTCTAACTTAGATATTAACAAAAAGGCATCTTGCGACAGCTAAGACAGTGAGAGAGAAGGGATTTTGGAGAGCTTAAATCCAGTAAATTTATTATCCATTCTTTAATTAATTTTTGCGCAATTAGTGTAATTTGACTCGATCAATGCAATGAACGGTGTGGATCGGCCATACGTTCATTGCATTGATCTGTGGGTATATACGATGTAAAGATGATAAAAGTCTAAAATTTAATGCAAACTTTCCTGTCGTAGAGATTGATTGGTGGACGTCTGGTCAATTAGATTGGCTCTGTCCAAAATATACAAAGGCCTTAACTTTCAGATAAATCTGACAATAGGATGAGCCGCACTAGTCAGATCTGAAAGTATCTAATAAAAAAAGCTTAGCTTTCTGTGCAAGTGTTAATATCACTTAATGTAGAAGATCGAGATGGGCACCATTCATCTAGTGTGTAGAGATAAATTATGATAAGACCTTGAGAATCTGGATGATCCAATCATTCGGTGGGCCACCTCGATCAATCATTTGTCATTCAATTTTAAAATCTTAGAAAGAAAAAAAAAATCTAAATTTTGATAATTGAATTTAATAAACATATTTGATCATTTAGGACTTGGCCACTTACGATGTTAATCAAACGTGGGCCCCACCATATAATATAACAGGATGAATAACAATGTTATGGATATAATTGATAGGATTTCTGAATTCAAACCAGCTTCATTACCTTGTGGATTCTATATTACTAGACTCAAGTAAGTAACCCAACATGTCTCATGATTCATTGGAATTAAAATAAATTGTTTGTGATGGTTTGATTGATTGATATACTGTTGTGGTGTTTTATTACAATAATGTTGATTTTAACTATTGTGAATATATACAACAGTAAATCACATGCTAATATGTGTCAAATTGCATGAATTGTAATAATTGTACGTTGAATTCACTTATCAAGATAAGTATCTATGACAGTTATGAAAATCATGCATTCATACATCATCTATCATTTATTGCATTTGCATAATGCATAATCGATCATAGGGGCCTTCCCTGGAAGAAATGTCAATCTTGGTAGAGCGCTACTAGATGCAGGCTATACCCAAGTCTACCGAAAGGTGGAAGCCTACTTAAAGGATGGATGTGGGTTGATAATCTCCAACCCAAGTAAATGGATGATCATTTCATTTGACGCATTCATACACCATTTGCATCCATATCACTATGCATACATTTTTGTATTCAGTGATTTGTATTATTTTTATCGCTATGATTATGAATCATGCTGGATTATTTCAATAAGCCTGGCCAGCTTACCTTTTTATTGATGAAAAAACTATACAGATAAGCCATTAGTAAATGATGTGGCACAAAAACCGGAATGAGCCACCGCACCTGAACACGACTCATATGAAACGTGGCCATATCTGTCTGAAGACGAATTGGCAACATTAGACCATTCATGAATATTTGATTTATTTGTTAAAATAGTTTGATTAGCATATAATGCATAATGATATTGATTATTGAATTTTAAGAAATTGTTTAGATTTATTTGATTGAGGTATTGTGAGTCTGGAATAAACATATTTATAGTAAGATGTGATAATAAATAAATGATGTTTGAGATTTATGTTATTTTAATATCGTAAAGATTTATATATGCTTAGTTGATTGGTCCTAAGTGTTATATATGCGTGATTGAATTTCAATGAAATTGGGTGGAACTTAGAATGAATGTAATTCTCACCTCTGATTAAACTAATCAATAAATGAAGTTAGTATACTTTGTGTTCGAATTACAATATGAACTTGGGTATGAGGGTGCACACTCTATACCCATATTTTACGTCGTGACACATGGTGCATTTCTCGTCGCTTTGTGCTGTGGTTTTTTTCCGTAAAGATTTTTCCACGTAAAATTCGGATTGTTCATCTTTGGGTTTATTTGTGCGATTGCATTACTTTGCTTGATTCCATTATGTGTGCTTCTGCGGTTCTCAATAAGTGGTATCAAAGCTAATGTTGGGAAGCAGATCGAATCTAAAAGTAAGGTATCAATGACATCTAATATGAAGTTTGATGTAGAGAAGTATTCCGATAAAAACAATTTTGAATCATGGAATGTTAAGATGAACAATATTCTAGTTCAGCAAGGATTGGATGACGCTCTCATTAAAAAGCGACAGGAAACTATGTTAGTAAAAGAATAGAACAAGTTAGATAATAAAGCTAATATATATATATATATATATATATATATATATAATTGTGTCTAACGAATGAGGTCTTCTATAATGTTATGAGAGAGAAGACTGTGGCTGATACATGTAGAAGTTAGAGAACATCTATATGAATAAGCCCCTTGAAAATCATTTGTATTTGAAGCTACAATTGTTTATTCTAAAGATGGCAGAGAGGCTGAATTTGAGGCCCACATTAATAACTTCAATAGGCTTATTTGGAAGCTATTGAATGTGAATGAGACGATGAAAGATGAAAATCAGGTATGTATTTTGTTGAATTCCCTCCCAGCGTCATATGAGTTGTTTAAAGACTTTTTGTGCATCGTTAATATGACCATTAGCGTTGAGACTATTATCTTAGCCCTTCAGTCGAAGGCGATGAGAAAGAAAAGCGGCGATGTGGGTAATTATATTGATGTGTTGTTACAAAGGGAAGGAATTATGAGTGGGACAGTGGATCTTCACGATTAAGGTCAAAATCCAAGGGTAAAGGAAAGTTGAAGTATTGGAATTGTGATATGACAGGGCATATGAAGAGAGATTGTAAGAATTTCAAGTCGACGAAAGAGAATCCAGAGAGTTCTTTAAGGGGGGAGAACACAACAGAATTTAATGAAGAGACAAATGGTAGTGACGTGTTGATTGCATCAAAATTCAGGTACTTCGATGGAGAATAAATTTTGGATACAGGAGCTTCGTACCAACCCCTCATAAGAGTTGGTTCACTAGTTATGGTGAGTACGATGGTGGCCAAGTGTTTATGGGCAACGATAATGCCTGTAAACTAGTTTATATTAGACAAATCGTATCAAGATGTTTGATGGCATTGATCGTATCTTAACCAATGCGAGACACGTTCCTGAGTTGAAGAAGAGTCTGATATCTTCGTGTGTACTCGAGGCGAGGATGCAAGCTCACTGAGTTCGATCGTGTCCTTAAAGTTTCAAAAGGAGCATTCATAGTCTTGAAGGCGTAGAGGAATGGTAACCTTTACAGGTTGATCGGGAGCACTTCATGTAACACCCCGACTTTTCAGGACCCGAGTGTTAACTTTAAAGGATGGTCAAATTCGAGTGTATTTCTTTTTCATTTATCAGAGTAAGCAGATGAGTGTAGAATGGACAAATCAGCATAAAAGGAAATTTTTTATTTCATTTAGAATATACAAGTAGTCGCCCATAATGACTTATACAAACCAATGTCTCTACAATATCAATTATAAGATTACATACATGAGAAATTTAAAACGTATAAAACATATAAATGAGAGCCGCAAGATCGCGCAGCTCCCCTTAGTAATACGGTCGTGCATCCATGGCATCTGCACAACTTCTCATCATGTCTGATCATATACATCATCTGGGCCACCTGTTTTACCTGTACGGTTGTATATTTGATGGATGAGTGGCCAGCTTAGTGTGAATTCCCCTTAAGATTACACACCACCGCTTTAGGTAAGCATAGTTATAAAATAACAAAATAATCAAAACAATACATGATGTAGTCTTTTTAAATGCATGGATGCATGAATGCACATCGGCCTGGGGATGCACATCCAGCCGGACTTGGGCTCGTCGCCCATGCAAATCATCGACCTGGGAAAATCATCCAGTCGGAACAGGGGTCGATAGTCAGTGGTCTGGGAGCTAGCGAAACGATACCCCGAAGATCATAAGGGCACGTGATACAACATCCAGATTAGCCACCCGTCATCGCCAACATGCTATGGATGCATGATTAGCCAAACCGTTATTAGTCCAGTTACAATCAGCTAATTTAGGTAAGCTCAGGGTCACTACGGGGAGCTCAGAGCCCAGCGTAGGCCAACAACTCGGGCATAGTGTCTCATACCACCATCCCCGGTTCATGAGACTACCACCTTAGGATGTTTAATGAAAACCCATCGACTAGTGACCAATCATATTACCGTATATGAGGCTTACCATCACATGGTTGCACAGTATAAAACATCGAACCCATGTAGGAAAAATATCAAATAAAACTACGTAGGGCGAGTATCAAAATATACCACATAGGGCGAATATTAAAACCATACGATAAAGACCATCCTTAAAAACCATTTGACACAACAACCCTGGATGGTAGGCCTACATCAATGGTTAATTTGAATCATCATTTGATAACCACTAAGCCGAAGGTCCATTACTATCACAACCATTCAAGTTACATCCCAAGAATGGGTGTACACATATAGGTGGGGGTTTCCCATAGGTGTACCAGTTTAAGTTTCATAAGCAATCCACAAATAATCCACAAGCATGAATAAATATGCAGGATACACATTAAGCATGTAATATAACAATTTAATTCCAACAATTATCATATGTTACTATGAAACGGAGATATCAATTACAAGTTAAAATAAAAACTATAACTTAAGCTAATGGGAAAATGGAAAGCTCAAGGGGGAGAATCATCACCTTACGGATCAAATCACCTACTAACGTTACTAGGAAGCGCGTGCGCGCCCTTGAAGTCAAATCCTATCACCAATTATAAAATTGTGCGGTTAGATTCAAGCTTTGTACACTATTCCTAGTTAAGGTTTTAACCTAAGGTTTGGATTACCTTAGTTTTAGGGTTTTAATGTAGAATTAGGTTTTCATCCTAAAATTTAGGTCTACGATAGGTTTTTAGGATTTGGATTGTAGTTGGCATATGATAATTTTAATAATTGAAGAGTAATTGTTAACATTAGTGTTATAATTAACGTTAGCCAATTTATTAATAATAACCATTATAATGCTAGTAATGGTATGATCTACTATTAATGATTGTACCTAAGAATGATAATTAAATTACTAATATGTAATAATGATAGTTTTATTTGTAAGCACTACTATTAGCATGAATAATCTAGTAATGGTTAGTTGTGTTTAATTACCATAATTATTATTGTAATACTAATGATAATAATAATAGCTATCAGGTATCAATAGTGGATTTAATCATGATAATATATACTAAAATCCGCCATTAGAGTATTTATAATCATTTGTTTGGCTCACCACATTGTGGTTCACAAATCTAACCCATCCATTAAGTGTGTCCCGCTAGTTTCAGGTGCATCTAAATCTCAGCTGGACCCCAGCAAGTGCTTTTATATGGTTTAACATGTCTTTAAAAGATTATAGATGGTGTGGGCCACTTGGGCACTGGGTATGGCTGATTTTTGGGGGCACCCCCTGTATAAAAGGGATCCATCAAATAGACGGTGTTGATGTTCAACACACCACATGGTAAGGCCTGTGGCGGGGGGTATGATTTCAGCCAAAATTTCAAGTAAAATGAGGCAGCATCCTCTGGACATTTACGTGCATGTTTCTTATATATATTTTTTTATTTTGATAGGTGGGGCCCGCCTAAGGAGGATCTACTCCGTTGATTGGGTTCCAGGGTTCAGGAAAGGTCCAACGTCCAATTTTGGATATGTCTTGACGCACTGAAATATCACAAAGGGCCGTAATAATCTACCCCTATTAAATTAGTCTTTATGCTGGTGTGGCCTACCAGAGAGTTGGGTTGGCTTTATTTTTTTTTGGGTCAACGCCTAAAATGAGGCGGGAAATGGCATGGACGGATCAGAATCTTGATCTGATAAGTATACGAACGGATGTAGAGGTCAAGTAGCTGATTTACTATGATCTAAGAGCTGAAATTTGATGTGTACGGTTAATTTATGATAATTAGCCGTGGTATAAAATTTCACATGAAACGGATCATGAGGATCATGTGAATTAGAATTCAAGGGCCTAGGTCAATGGCATTTTCGTAATTATTGTTGTTGTGTGAGTTTTGGAAAATCCAATGGCTTTACATGATTATAGGAACGTTTCTAAGAAGTTCTTACATAAGAATATATATCTAAATCATTATGGATAGGGAGCTATTCATTGTATTATTCATGGGAAAGTTCTTACGTCAAATCACGTGATGGATAGTCTCGTCTTGAAATCAACTGTCAGATAGTTGAATCTATTGAATGGAGGTAACTACCAACGGTTATGTTTGTGTCAGAGCAAGGATGTAAGGCCATAATAGTTGGATTGGTATCGTACACGTGTACATACTAAGTAAATTACTTGGTAACGCTCGAGAACTTTCAATACTCGGGTATTGAAAAGTTCGGGGTGTTACACTTCATTAGGTGGAGCTGCAACAATTATAGTGGCTTCCACGTCTGCATGTATGTGTCATGCACACATAGGCCACATAAGTGAGCGAGGCATGAAGGTACTTTCTGATCATTATTTAATTCAGGTCTTAAAAGGCATTGATTTTAGTATATGCAAGCATTGCATATATAATAAACAATTAATGTTATTTTTTAAGTTTATGAAATATCTTTGTAAGGGGGTTCTGGATTATTTACATTTTAATGTATGGGGGTCGTCGCCAATAGTTTCTAGTGGAAGGTCGTCATGGTTTATTATATTCATTGATGACTATTTCAAAAAAAAAAATGTGGTTTACTTTGTGAAAAATAAATCTAAGGTTTTCACCAACTTCAAGCAATGGAGGGTGATGGTTGAGAAGTAAACATAGTGAAATGTGAAAAGCGTTGATGACAGACAATGTTTAGTAATTCACTTAGGGCCTGTTTGGTTTTACCAAATACCAACAAATCGGGTGAAAATGGTAATTATGACTTTTCAAACCCATTTGAATTTTGACGTATTCGGCTACATTTATAAGTGAATTCGCAGTTTGATGGATTCGGCAGTAAGGCAGTCGCTAAATCCTGCACATTATAGGTACTCGATGAGATTTCATCTGACACCCGTCTGCAAGACTGATAACAGTATGGTGGTTCGCGGGACACCACTGTTATCCAAACTACGAATAAACAGTTGCTTCTTGTTTATATTTTCATCTTCGCCTTTGTGAACTTCATCTCATTCCCAGCGACACTTGAAGAAGAGGCAAGGTAATATCCAGTTTCATTCGATGACGTTTTCAGAAATCATTCCTAGATCTTGTTGGAAGCTTGTCATCCTCGCATGGTTATCTTCTTCAAAGTTATTTGTATATGATAACCGTCTCCCTCCCTCTTCTTGACAGTCTGTAAAGGATAGATCTTAGTGGTAGATGACCTTATATCCACCTTCATCATTGCGTGATCGGTCGGGAATAGGAATTTCGTTTCTAAGGTTCGTCCTCTTTTTTCGGTAGACAACCTCACTCACCATGGCTTGCTTTTAAGAGGAATTACCTCCATTCCTCTACTAACCATCAGAAATTGGGTCATCTGTACATGCACCATCAGATTTTCCACAACACCATCCGATATCCAAACAGGTATGCTCTGATTGCTGGTATTTTACAGCCTTGAGAGGGTTTTTTATAAATGTTTTTGAGATTTTCTGATGAATTTTAGAAATCTGGGTTGTTACTGTATATGTTTTTGTAGACATTTTTTGGATAATAAAATGTTAGAGCTGCGTCGAAGCGATTTTGAGTAGGAGAGGCTTTTGATCGGTTGCATGGCAAGAAGTTTTTAAAAAGACTTTGCCTTTTGCGGACCATTTGAATAAACCACAAAAGGCGTATAATGCCAGAAGGGGGTGGTCTTACGTGCTCTCTTTATTTGTTACCGGTCGTACAGTGGAATGTCCGAGCGGACGTTGAGTCCTCTGTTTACCTTCTGTCTACCCTCTGATTAACTTCTTTCTTATATGATGTTTATGACAGTTATTACTATAAATCCTCTATTTACCTTCTGTCAGATTTTCATACATAAATAGAAACATGGAAGAGAGATGGATATTTTTTGGGGAGGTCGATAAGCTTTTTGGGCAGATACATATAAATAGTGAGGCCCATCTGATGAACGGCTTGCATCTCATATAGATGTACCGCATTGCCACATTGGTTAGCAGGTAGATGGCCTGGCATTTGTATGTGTTTTCCATGAATATCAGATGACAACTTCAAAACTTTCGATCCTTTTATTTGAATGCAATCTTAGATTTTTTACTTGTTAAGCAGTTATTTTGTAAGAATTAAAAATGTACAGTTACAGTATTTGATTTCATATCAGGGCCCTTTTTTTTTTCAATTTGTTGTCCAAACGGGTTTGCGACAAGAAATCCCTACCAACGGTAGAACGGTGTCAATCAGCTTTGTGGTGCTATCAATGAGTATTGCATGACTCTTTGTATTATACTCAACAATTATAATCCAAACGGGTCCTATAATGAAATCCACATTGTTTAATCATATTTGTATTATCATCTGCATATTACTCTACAGATAAAGAAAAGAAATTTTGACTGTTGCTATTTTCTTATATCTTTGTTGTGATATTGTTTCTCTATTGTGAATTGTATGATATTGATTTATTGTTTATCAGTTTGTCCATTGGTATATGGCCACCACTAGTTAGTCTCATTCGATGACTGGTCTAGATGCAGAAATTCTTTGTCCAGATGAACAGTAGTCATGATTAAAAAGGTCATATGTAATGCTTGCTTGGTAAAACTCAATTTCCTGTTTGAGCATGCCTATCATGCACAAGACTGATAACTTGTTCAGTTTTGTAAAAAACTGACGTGCTAGTAAAAGCACTTATCCCAAACCCATTGGACCAGTCAAGACCATCAACATACTGGTTTGGTTTATGAAAAAAAAAAAATCACACTCAAACGAAGTTCAGGAAGGTTAGACCAGTGTAAACAGGCAGGTGATATTGGTTGCACTGGTAATAATCCCTAGTAATGATCCCTAGGATTCTTTGGTCATGACTCTACAGATAGATAATGAAATTCTTTCTTCGCTTCTTGTTATTGGGTTCAGTTTTGTTTTCTATTGTGATTGTATGATCAATTTTGACAAATGTATAACTAGTTTATAATTAAAAAGGACCCATGATACATATAATAGTAATCACAATAACTTTTATCATTGAATTCCTTTTTAGCGATTTGTTTGATCGCTGTTGACGCTGAAAATTTTGATTTATGTGGTCGTAAGGTTGTTCTTCCTTATGATTTTGTGGACCCAAAATCTAGGTTTTGGTGGAGAAACTGGTATGGTTTTTGGGGATTTTAAAGTCGATGATATTTTGATCCTGCAGTTTTTTTTTTTCAATGTTTGATTTCTGCCAATGTCTGAGAAATGGGTTCTAGATTAGAAAATGCAGCAAGCGCTTGCTACTGCCATTGGGTTACTGACATGTCACATTTACCGGAGTACATTATGTTATATTTTAGTGGGGCTCATATTTCCTCACGTAGTAAGGATTAGTAGCAACCGCTTGCTACTAACATTGGGTTACTAATCCCACATCCAGATTTTCAGTGGCGTGAGTACGCTGATACACTTCAATTTAAAAATTTGAAGTGTAACATATACACCTTGACCCCTATATGTCTACTTCTGAATCCTGTGTCTATTTATCCATGTTACAGTTGAATTATGTATACGATCATCCATTATCCTTCAAAATCTGAATTTGAAGGGACCCATGTACCCGCTTTTATTCCGCCGGTATGCTGGCCATCTACATTCAGTTGTTACAATGTCAACTGTGAGACACGTCCGTTTGAAATAGGTCCACCACAATGCTGATATACATTTTGGTGCATTTCGATATATGTTGTGGACCAGACAATCTATCACAAAGATCATCATGTGGTCCACCACATAGTACTGTATAAAAAATTTAAGCATATGTAAAGATTGGGTCCCACGATCACTTGTCCAGAGTTGACCAAATTGCTGAAAGGGGAAATTGTATATTTAGCACTGCTGTAAAAATCAAACAACTAATTACAGTTGTTGTAGAGCTGAAATGGTGGACACCATAAGAGCAAAAAAGGAATGATGTGACTACTATACTGTCAATCCAAACACGTTCCTACTAAATTTCTGTCTATTACACCTAAAAAATACCAAAAAACAAGCGTGGGAAAGCAAAATATAAGTATTGAAACAATCATTGCTAATACATGTAAAGACGTAATTATGATGTCTTTACACCCAACTACCGTGGTAATTGGAAAACCAAACAGTCCCTTATGGGGATTTCAATCGGTTTTGTCTGGATAAAGGGATCATGAAGTACAATATAGCGCGCCACACACCCGAACAAAATGATGTGGTCAAGTGGTTGAATTAGACTCTCTTGGAGAGGGCCTGATGCATGATGAGCAGTGTTGGGTAAGGAAAGGAAATGTGGACTAAGGCTGTTAACACAGCTTGTTACTAGGTGAATTCGTCCCCTTCTACAGTTATTGATTGTAAAATTATAGAGAAAGTGTGGAGTGGTCAGCAGGTAGATTACTCGGGTTGTGAGTATTTGGTTAAGACACTTACTCTCATGTACTATCAGTTGAGAGAGATAAACGGGACCAAAGGGTTAAAAAGTATGTCTCTGTAGGTTATAGAAATGATGTGAGGATATAAGCTATATGACCGGGTCACATGAAAAATTATCCTTAGTCGTGACGTCAGGTTCGACGAATGATCCTTATTCCATAAGGATGAACGCAAGAAAGTAGAAAAGTCAGTTGTAAATGTTCAGATAAACAGAGATAAGACACAAGCTGATATTGAGACACAGATAGAGGTACAAGAGCAGGTGGAACAACCACTTATGAGAAGAAAATCGTCAAGGGATCGCAGGTTACTAGCCAGATACATGGATGACTCGAATGTTATATTTGCTCTCATTACGAATGAGGGGGATCCGTCTACTTTTCAATAGGCTCTTGACAATGTAGATGCCAAAAAGTAGAAAACAGCAATGCATGATGAGATGAACTCTCTTTATAAGAATGAGACGTGGGAGTTGGTGGAGCTTCCCATCGGCCGTAAAGTGATGGGGTGTAAGTGAATCTTCAAGAAGAAACATAATAGGTACACGATAAGACTAGTAGCAAGGGGATATGCTCAAAGAGATGTTGGCTTTATTAAGATATTCGCTATAGTGGTGAAGCAAGTATCTATTAGATTCATATTGGTGCTGGTTGCCCAATACGATCTTGAGTTAGAACAAATAGATGTGATGACTGCCTTCATGTATGAGGAATTGGAAGAGCAGATTTACATGAAGCAACTGGAAAGTTTAGAAATACAAGGGGCAGAGAACAAGGTTTGCAGGTTGAAGAGGTCGTTGTATGGCTTGAAACAGTCACTTAAGCAATGGTATAAGAAAATTGATTCTTTCATGATAAGTCAGAGGTTTACTAAGAGTGAGTATGATTATTGGATTATAAGATACTGAGTGATGAGAAGTTCATTATCTTAGTATTGTATGCTGATAACATGCTCATCGCCAGTCATATAATGTCTGACATTGATATGTTAAAGACTCAACTATTAGTGACACTCGAGATGAAACATTTAGGGGTTGTAAAAAGGGTTCTCGACATTAACATATATAAAGACTGAGAGAGGAGCAAGTTATGGTTATCTCAGGTAGAATACCTTGAGAAGGTATTGGTGAAGTACGGGATATATTAAGCAAAGCCAGTTAGCATTCCCCACGCAACTCATTTTAAGTTTCTTTTGACAGTATTCTGAAATAGATGAAGAAAAGCAGGTTATGTCTTGTGTGCCTTATTTGAGTGTGGTTAGAAGCTTAATGTATGACATGGTCTGAACGAGATCAAATATTTTACATGCAATGAGTGTTATTAGCGAATACATGCCTAACCCCAGCAGGCAACACTAGGAGGTAGTGAAATGGTTCATTTGAGGTATGCAGGACTATGTCTTGACATTTGAAAAATCATGGAACAAGTTAGTAGGTTATGTGGATTCAAATTACGCGAGCAGTGTGGATAATAAAAAGTCGATTTCCAGTTACTCATTTGTATCAGCGGGTGGAGTAATCAATTGGATATCAAAGCTTCAGTTTATGATGACTCTTTCCACGATTGAAGTTAAGTATATGGCAGTGATAAAAGCATTTAAGGAAGGTGTTTGGTTGAGGAGAATAATAATTAGTCGGGGCTTTAGAATGAGGTCGTGTCGTTAATTGTAACAGCGAAAGTGCGATCAATTGGCTAAAAATTTTATTTATCATTCACGTATTAAATATATTGATGTGCACATCACTTTATCCGATAAATGCTTGAGGAAGGAGGTGCGACTCTAGAAAAGATCCACACAAGTGTGAATTCGTCTAACATGCTTACGGAGGTAGTTCTCACAAAGAAGTTTAAGTTTTGTGCAACTTCTCGGGCTTAGCGAAGCCATAATGAGGATGAAGTGTGCACAAGAAGCGATGATAAAGTTATGATAGAAGGCAAATTAGAGATCGTGAAGGCTAAAGAGTTATGGACAGTGAAGATTGAAGACATGGTGGAGATTGTTATTGATTTCTTAAATTTGTCAGTAACAGGGCATGTTGATGCTATCAATAGACCACTTGATGTCATCGACAGATGCTTGATCCCATCGAGAAAATTCAAAAAATCCATGTTAGTTGCTAGACTATTTTAGATAATTTCTATATAGACAGGTCTCCAAGGGATGTTGATGCCATCGAAGGTCCCATCGAAGTTGTATGTATAATTGTGTAAGTGCACACTTTGTTTCCTATTCCATTTGTGATAGTATATATATCAGGTGTAATCAGGATTATAAAATAATTAAAGTATATTAGGACTTTCTAAAATATTCTTAAGGGTTCAAGGACATAACTAATATTTTAAAGAGATTCGAGGTTTGTTGGAATTGGTTAGATAGTATATCTCTTGCAATTTTGCTTTTATAGTGTGTTATTTTTTGTTGTGTGCCGTTGTATTATTCGGTAAAGATTTTTCGACTGTTTGGCTTGTTTGTACGAGCCACAATCACTTTGCTTCCACGGTTGCCAACAATTTTACTTTTGTCCATCTATTTGGTAGCAATTAATTGGACGGTGGAGATTGCTTGATCAGTCTGATTTTCCAAACATGCTTCATCCACATTCCGCGATAGGCTGCACAATTAAATCGTGCCGTGCATGGTGTGAGTGTGTGGGTGTGCGTGCGGGTAAAAAAATAATCGTGCCGTGCGTGAATGTAAATGCGAGAAGAATGAGTCATCACCGTTTTAAAATGGTGGTGAGCGGTCTTAAGAGTCCATTGCAGAGATGCTACATCAACTCGCTCGATGCACCTTGAAAGTGCACCCGCTTCACACGTCGATGTGAGGTATGTGTGTGTGAGATCATACCATCCCCTCTTTAGGTGATCCTCTGCGCCGTAGATTTCGAGCATAAACAATCAGGGGAGAAATGATAATCAGATGGGCCAAATATATTCACAGAATCTGAACCATTGGTGCAAATTTATTTATTTATTTTTTGTACATTTTGGGGCCATCTGATGATCATTTAGGCCTATTTTTGTAGACAAGGCACCCAGATTTTTGGGACTTCCTCATGAGCGGTTCCGATCTTAGACACGTATGCCTCATCAAGTGAGCGAGTGGACACACACACACACTCGCTCTCAAATGCATTCCTAAGGCTTTTGTACGAGAGAAATTTACCACTGTGGACCCCACCTTTTATCCAATGGTTTTTATGAAGCAAGAGAAACTTAACGTACCAACTCTGACTTCAACGTATGGCCAGGCATTTTTTGGACGAAAATACCCCTCCTCTTCCAATCCGTTGCTTTCACTATTTCACTTTCACCCCCTTTCCTTTCCTCACTCTGTTTCCACTAAGAAAGATTAAAAAAAAACCCATTTCTATGGGCCCCTTCCTTATTAGATTGTATTGCATCCTCTCCCTACATCAGCATTTTGTCATCTTCTCAAAATAGTCGGTCCAGTAAAGAAAGCACGCACCACAGGTATATTTTAATATATTGCCTGTTGGATGAACATGATTGTGGGGGCGTAGTAAGCGAAATCGGATCGTGTACTGAGTTACTCAGTACGCTCCTATCGTACTAAGTAAACTCAGTTGGGCCTACCTTGAATGTATGTAGTATATCCATGGGAAATAGTGGGGATAATGATTTCCACCTAATTGAAGGGGTTGAGCCCCAAATGTATGTAGTGCATCTGTTTTTCCATCTACACTCAGTTGGGCCCACCTTGAATGTATGTAGTGCAACCGTTTTTCTATCTAATTTAAGGGGTTGAGCCCCAAATTGAAGCATATGAAAAATCAAGTGGATCATACCACGAGAAACAGTGGGGATAATGATTTCCACCGTCCAAATTATACTAGGCCAAACAATGATGTTTGTTTGCTATCAAACTTGTTCATCAAATCATACAGACATGGATTAATAGAAAACACAATTATAAGCTTGATCCAAAACTTCTGTGGCTCCTAAGAAATTTTCAACAGTAGAAGTTCAATGCAAAATTTTCATGTGGTGTGGTCAATTTGAACATTGGATATGTTTAGATTTTTGGTCTCGAGCCATGAAATTATCTATTGAGTTTGCCTCGATCAATTATTAGATTGCCTCGCTTAATATCATGTTTGCCCCACTCAATTATCAGAATGCCTCGCTCAATTTCCAGTTTGCCCCGCTCAATTTTCAATTTGCCCAGCTGAATTTCATGTTTACTCCACTGAATTTCATGCTTGCCCAGCTCAATTTCAAGTTTGCCCTGCTCAATTTCATGCTTGCCCTGCTCAATTTCAAGTTTGCCCCACTGAATTTCATGCTTGCCCTGTTGAATTTCATGTTTGCCCCGCTCAATTTCTTGTTTGCCCCGTTGATTTTCTAGTTTTCCCCACTCAATTTCCAGTTTGCCTTGCTCAATTTCATGTTCGCCCCGCTGATTTTCTAGTTTGCCCCGCTAAAATTCAAGTTTGCCCCACTCAATTTCCAGTATGCCCTGCTTAAGCATGTAAACGAGTTTCAATTTTCTTCGGGGCTGGGCTGATTTACCTTTCCATGGCTGGAATTCGGTTAGTGGAGAAGGATAAGATCTTTATACCAGATGACCTACAACTGAGGAAAATGACTGATTAAAACTATATTGGGTTATCTTGCTGGTCCTTAAAATCATTATGCTAGTAAAAGAGAGGCACAAGGCTGCACAAGCTCTTATTGATCTTATAGTTTTCAAGACAGGAGAATGGCTGAATGTAATGCCTCGATTTTTGAGACCTGAGTATACCACTTATTTCTTCAAAAACCCGGGTGTTAACTGATAAGCAAAAGGATAATCAATCCAATCAAAATGTGATTAATGGAAACAAGCGTAGTATAAATGAAGCTTAAGCAGTAACAATATCCTGGGCCACTCAGGTGGGGCCCACATACAAAACCTCAAATCTCAAAATGAACTGAAATAATAATAAGTAAATATTCTACTGATTTAATCCAAAATAAGTAACCGCCTCATGGTATGACTCCTCATTGTAAGGCTCCTCCTCGATTTCAGCCATCTCCAAATCTGCCACAAGTCCATATGTCTCTGTATCCTTTGTGCGGTTGAACATTAATGAATGAGTTGCCAACTCAGCGTGATCTCCCCTCAAGATTACACAGCGCCGCCCTAAACAAGGAATAGTATAAAGACATACAGATAATCCAAAATACAGTAGATGCGGTCTTATTAAATGCATGGATATATGAATGCAATCATCGGCCTGGGTAAAACATCCAGACGACCTATGTCCCAGGTAAAACATCCGGACGGACATTGGGGTCATCACCCAGGAATAAAACTGGTCATAAGCGCAACATTCAGTGTAATCACATGGGCATGATAATCCGAGTCATTATCACAACCGAATGACTAGTCATAAGCATAACACTCGGCGTAATCGCATGGGCATAATGATCCAAGCCATCGTAATATGCCATGTATGCATAATTTGTCAGCCCATTTTAGTCCAATTGCAACCAACCAATTTAAGTAAGCTCAGGTTACTACGGGGAGCGCATGGCCCATCGTAGGCTGACGGATCGGACATAGTATCCCATCACTACCATCCCCAGCCCATGAGGCTACCATCTTAGGGTGTGTGTAGTACCCACTAACATGTGGTCAATTAATTCAACATAAAGGGGCCACCACCAATGCCACTGGGAATGAAATATTGAAATTACTAAATGTGACGATTAAAGCATGACTGCATGAATGGTGCAAAAATGAGTAAACAGTGGTATTTAGAAAGGTTGTGAAGTTCATCCCAAGTCAGTTAGGTGAAACTGCACATGGATGGTAAACCCCATGGTCAAACACCACGACCAAAACCTCCATGTCGTGGGCCTACTTATGTCATGACTAGTCTAGTTACACCCCAGGCACGGACTCTTCTTTGTTAAGACTTCCCATCGAGAGATTCAGCAAAATATGTGTTATAGCAATCATAGATCATAATATGAAAAAGGAATGAGGAACAATACATATGTTTCAATCAATACACATTAACTGAAATAACGTAAGGTACATAACATGAATGACTTATATTATTTACTTAGGCAGTCCAGAGAAATCAAGAATCTAGATAATAGCAAGCATGATCATCATCATTAATGCAGTCTACTTCACACAATTTATCATTAGTCTAACTAGTCATTTATATTGATAAAGCTACTATTTCTGGTCTAGTTAGGGATGGGAACCTTAAGGGGAAGGAAATCATCGCCAGACAGATAACAGTGCACCCCTTGGTGCGAGTTCCCTTAAGAAGCTAGTGCCTCTACGTCACTTGAACAGATCCCTAGAGAAAACTACTTGCATTAGACAAGAAGTTCTGAGGTTTCGATTTGCAAAGATTTGTGGAATTTTTTGAAAGACCCATGGTTAAGATGGTTGGGGCTTCCACTAAGGAAATCAGGTCCATCAATCTTTTGCCCTAACATGAGGCCTGCCAAGGCCTGAGATTTGCCCAAGTCTTAGATCCAAATTGGGCCTGATCTGGGCCCAACCTTGTCCTTTAACGAGGTTTGAATATTGGGTTTAACAGCCAATTCTTAGGGCCCACCACCTAAGTCAATGGAGAGCCGATGGTTCAACCTTGCATGTAGGTGGAAAAACCTGATGCGTGTGGCTGGTCTGCACACAGCGGGGCCCACTGCATGGTTCAAATGGAGAGGGTGTCGGCAACACCATTCGAAGGCTGGTGGGCATCCACCGTATATGTACAGACATGCAATATTACATATATATATATATGCCATCTTATATATTACTAATAACTATTTATATTATCATATATATATATACACACACACACACATATATATATAACAATGTCCAGCCCTGGACGTGTACTGAGGGATGGCATGGATGTAATGTCCTTTGATGGACGACCAAGAATTTCACAGCTTGGTGTAGCCCACTATCAGTGCAACCCACCAACTGTTGGTGTGTGGCCCACCAATATGTATGTTGTGACCTAACTACTTGTATAGTTTGTGGCCCACGGTCCACCTGATAGATGACATAGATGAAGCAAATACAGTGCGTGGGACCCACAGAATTGCTGATGTGGATGCAGCAATCACTGCGACCACGTGGCATGTTGGCCCACCGTCCAAACAGTGGACGGCTGGGACAAAACACATACTTCATGGTGGGTACCCATCGTCCAGTAATCTGGACGGTGTGGATAGGAAATATCTGAGTCAAGGTGGGTCCCATCACATATCTACGTAATGTAGGTGCATACTATCTTATAATATATTTATTTATACATATTATAAGATATATATATATATATATATATATATAAGAAAAGAAAAAGAAAAAGAAAATGTCCAGCACTGGACGTCACTGAGGGACGTCCAGCTTAGGACCTTTGCAACGTCCCTGATGGACGGTTAGGGTGAATCCCATCATCAAGGTGGGTCCTCATACGTGGCCTACAATTGAGGCAGGGTGCGGCCCACCTGCTGATGCAGGGTGCGGCCTACCTACATCTGTTCAGGTCCACGGCTAGTTCAGCCCACCCGCATATCATGCAGGGCCCAGTGCCAGACAGTCCACCAGCCTTAGACGTGAAAACGGCCTCCCTGTTGCATGCTGTTGGAGCTGTTTTCAGGATCTTTTTGCAATTGGGTTGAGGTCCGGTATTGAGATTGATCTTAGCCCTTCTTCCAGCCTCTGTTTTTGGTTCAGATAGAAGGTTAATGGTGGCCCTCAAGGGATAGGTTTCGACCCATTAACTGATGCACGACTTGGCCTTGCTCCAGCCCATTCAAGGACCATTTTCAGCCTGGTATTCGCACCAGCAGGAGGCTGCTCTCGTAGCCTAGCTACCGTCACTTCTTGTTCATTGCAGGGACTGTTAGAGTGGTTTCTCTGCCAGCATTTCGGCCTGGACGATAACCATTAATTAGCTTGGCCTAGACCCAAAATAATGCTGCAACATGGTCTGACTTTCAGCCCAAAACAGAGCCACCGTTCGGCTTAGTTCTCGACCAGAAACAGGGACCCACTTACTATTTCTTTAGTCTGTTCCACCGCCATCGATTGACTTACTTTCTGAGCTCGTTTCAAAGCTCTACAGAGAGCTCAAAACAACTTTAAACGAGGTCCGAAATGTGGTTTGGAATGACCATTGTTTGGCTCGACCCAACATCACAGTGGTTGGTCCAAACCCAACCATTGTTTGGCATGGTTTCGATCTCGACAATGTTACCCCTACCTAGCTAGAATTCACAAGGAGAGGGAAGGAGGAATGATCACCTGTAGTGGGTGGACACTGACCCTTATACTCGAGCTTCAACAGGAGGAAACGGTTCCCTTGTTTTTCCTTTCCCTTACCACTCTCTTTCTTCTCTCTCTTGGCGCAAATTCCTAGGGCTACATGACCCTTTATATAGAGGGAGGGAGAGACAAGGAACGACTGAGATCGCTCCTACGGTGGACGGCCGAGATTTCACCCGCCACCGACTTTCCCAGAGAGGAAAGTTTCTCTTCTGTTTCTTACATATAGGCCGTTGTTTGGCCGGTTTTGGAAAGAAAAGAGCACCGCTTTCCAGCTGAGAAATGGATGGTTGAGATGCCCAGACCGGAACGATCACAGGCCGTTCACGCGGTCACAGGTGGGTCCCGCACAGCAGATATCTGCCACGTGTAATACACTGGACAGTTGTAACCTGTCTCTTTCGTCCGTTTATGAGGGCCCAAAAGCTTGTATGGTTTTGCTCGTATGGGCCCCACAAAGATTTTGAACGGACCGGATAGCCCGAAAAGTGATCGTGGTGACCCACTTTGGAGTCCAAAGGTGATCCATTTGAATTCTTTTCCAATGGCGGGAAATCCCTTTCTTGTTTTTCGATTTCGGCTCGGTTAATGACTGTTTGACTGAGCCTGTCAACCCAGTGCATGTCATGCATAAATGCTTGTGATGTACGTGCATTTAGTGTGGGGTCCGCCATGATGGTTGTGATAAATCTGTTCCGTCCATTTTCCTTGGGGCTTAGGAATAGGCGTCCTGGCTTATTTTAGTGCAGGGCCGAAGTTAGGTGGGACATTACACACCTCATTGGGCCATCATTGGCCCATATGATGTGATCTGTCGATTAGGTGGTCCTGATACAAAATTTCAACGGTTAATATAGGGTACTGGTTATGATGAAGGCTTCATTTGTTGCCAACCAATTCTTAAGTATTGGTGACAAGTGTGTTGTACTAATATAAATTGTTTATAATAGCTTTAATTCAGAGTGCTCGAATAGCCTCACCTTCTTGACTGTTGTAGGGCATGTTCTGGCTCTTGAGACCCCGATGGATGGCTTTAATGCTGACCAGAATCCCCATTCTTTGTATGTCAGGTTCAAGTCCTTGGTCAATCCAATCTGATTTAGGTTAATATGGGTTTAAAAAGGTAACACCCGCGTACCAGTGGAACGGGGTGTTACAGTCTACCCCCCTAAATGAAAATTTTTGTCCTCGAAATTACCTGTGGTGTGTCACTGAACAGGTGAGGGTACTTTTCCCTAACTTCTGCTTCTCGTTCCCACGTTACTTCTTCCCCGTGGTGTGACCAAAGAACCTTGACTAGAGGTATAGTCTTCGTCCATAAGACCTACTCCTTGTGATCCAAGATACGGATTGGTTCCTCAGTGTAAGAGGCATTATCTGTTAGTTCGATCTGTTCCCAACTAACGATGTGCGTCTCGTCTGGTGTATACTTCTTCAGCATAGATATGTAAAAGACATTGTGAATACCGGCCAATGCAGTAGGTTGCAAGGCGGTATGCCACGGCTCTCACATGATACAAAATCTCGAAAGGCCTGATGAAATGTGGTGCTAGCTTCCTTTTTTGATCGAACTTCATCAGACCCTTCATAGGGGACACCTTTAGGAATACATGGTCACCAGCTGCAAACTCTAGGTCGCGGCGTTAGTTATCCGCATAGCTCATCTGTCTGCTCTGGGCGGTACGCAAATGTTTTCTGACCACGTCAATGACCTGAGTAGTAGTCTGAACTAGCTCCGGATCTAACAAGCTTCTTTCTCCTATTTTTGCCCAACACTGAGGGGCTCGGCAAAGGCGACCATAGAGAGCCTCATATGGTGCCATGCTTATGCTGAACTGGAAATTATTATTGTATGCGAATTTTGCCAGTGCCAGGTGGTCGTCTCAGTTGCCCTAAAAGTCTAGGATGCATGCTCTCAGCATATCTTCTAAGATCTGGTTCACCCTTTCAGTCTGCCTGTCTGTCTGAGGGTGAAACGCCGTATTGAACTTGAGTTCCGTGCCCAATTCTTCCTGTAGTCTTTTCTAGAAGGAAGAAGTAAATATAGAGTCCTAATTTAATATAATTTCTCGTGGAACTCCATAGGATCGTACGACTTCCCAGATGTATAACTTTGCCAAGTTATCGGTGGAATATGTCGTGCAGATCGGGAGGAATCTAGCGGTCTTTGTCAACCTGTCGACGATGACCCAGATCGAATCATGTTTCCTTTGCGTCCTAGGGAGACCAGATATAAAGTCCATAGAAATGTTGTCCCATTTCTATTCGGCTAAGGGTAGTGGCTGAAGGAGCCCAGCAAGCTTGCGATGCTCGACCTTGATCTTTTGACACACCATGCATTTTGCTACAAAGTCGGCGATGTCCCTCTTCATATTGCTCCACCAGTACTGCCTTTTTACATCATTGTACATTTTAGTCCTTCCTGGGTGGATGGCTAACTTGGAATGGTGGGCTTCTATCATTACTTCCTTCCTCAATTCGGCGTCGTTTGTAACACATACTCGTCCCTGAAACCGAAGACTACCATCATTACCAACCCTCAAGTCAAGCATCTCTTCATTCTTGCACCTTTCTTTCATCTTGACGAGCCATTCATCCTGATCCTGTGCAGAGATCATGTGTCTGACTAAGGTTGGCTCTGTAGTTAATAGAGCCACGTAGGCATCAGGTTCGTCGAGGGTGAGCTGGATATCGAAGTCCTGTACAAATTCCATCATTTCCCACTCCTTGATCATCAGGGCGGCCACCAGCTCCTACTTCTTTCGACTCAGAGCATCGGCCACAGAGTTTGCCTTGCCAAGGTGGTAAGATATATCAAAATGGAAGTCCTTAAGTGTCTCCATCCATTAGCGCTGACGTATATTTAGATCCTTTTGCGTGAATATGTAGGTAGTGCCTCCATATTTTCAAGGCAAAAACCATTACTACCAGTTCCAGGTCGTGCATTAGATAGTTCTCTTCATGTTTCTTCAACTGTCTTGAAGTATAAGTGATCACTCTATCATTTTGCATTAGTACGCACCCCAGTCCTAACTTCGACGCATCACTGTATACTACGAACGTCTCTCCTTCCTATGGAAGAGTGAGAACTGGCGTGGAAGACAATCTCATCTTAAGTTCTTGGAAAGCTGCTTCCGTGTTCTCATCCCATGTAAATCGGTTGTTCTTCTTCGTCAATTGCGTGAGTGGCCGTGCAATCCTGGAGAACTCTTCAATGAAACGTCTGTAGTACCCAGCCATGCCGAGAAAGCTCCGAATCTCTGTAACTGTAGTGGGCTGCTCCCATGTAGATACCGCATCCACTTTTGCTGGGTTAATCGTTATCCCTTCCGCCTTCACTATGTGCCCCAGGAATTTTACTTCCTCTTCCTAGAACTCACATTTGCTCAACTTGGTGTACAACTGATTCTCCTTAAGAGTATTCAAAACTGCATGCAGGTGCTGCTCGTGTTCTACTCGACTCTTTGAGTAAACCAGGATATCGTCTATGAATACGATCAAGAACTGGTCCAGGTATGACATGAATACTCGGTTCATTAGGTCCATGAACACGGCCGGGGTGTTGATGAGACCGAACGACATAACCAAAAACTTGTAGTGCCCATAGCGAGTTTTGAATGCCGTTTTCGGGATATCCTCATCCCTGACTCTCAACTGATGATACCCCGAACGTAGATCTATCTTGGAGAAATATTTGGCACCCTTGAGCTGATCGAATAGATCGTCGATGCGCGGTAGGGGATATCTGTTCTTGATCGTCACCTCATTCAACCTTCTGTAGTCTATACAGAGATGCATTGACCCGTCCTTCTTCTTTACAAAAAGAACCGACACTCCCCAGGGAGAAACGCTAAGGCGGATGAAACCTTGAGTCAGCAGCTCATTGATCTGACTTCTCAGCTCTTCCATCTCGTAAGGAGGTATGCGAAATGAAGGAAGTGATATAGGGGCGATTCCTGGTTTGAGGTCGATACAAAAGTCCACAGTTCACCTAGGAGATAGCTCTGGTATTTCTTAAAATACTTCGAAAAAATCTCGGGCTACTGGTTTTCTTTTGATGGTGGCTTTTACTATCTCAGATTCGTCTAGAGCTTGCAAGCTCTCGAATTCTTTGCATCTGCCCCTCCCTATCAAAGTAAAGGAGGCCTGCCCGGGGACGGATATAGTAACTGTCATGTCGCGACAGTCCATGATTGCACGCGCTAATGTAAGCCAGTCCATTCCGAGGATGATGTCAAAATATCTGATGGGCATAACGATTAGGTGCACGGTCACTTCGTGATTTGTGAGGGTGATGGGACATGCTCTACACACCTTGTGTATTTCTACAAATTTACCCATAGGGGATGGGTACTGTTAATGTGGGCGGCACCATGAATGGTTTGAAGGGGGTCCTGTTCGGCCTCTATGGTAGCAACAACATATACTCATGTCGGAGGAGTCCTCTACTAAGTTGGGAGCCCTTACCTAGGCTGTTAAAGCCTGGGCGCTACCCTTTCTGCCGCCTGGTTCTGGGGTGGTCGGTGCATCAGGGGCGGAATACCCTGATCTCGCATCCTCTGAAAGCAATTCTAGGTGTTGTGGTTTACCTTTCCACAGTAACCGCGGCCTCCGCCAGGAGGCAAAGGTGGCGCTCACGCGATCAGTGGTCTGGGTCTTCCTGTAGGGATGGATTGAGTAGGAGGTGTCTACCTCAGTCCGACCGGGGCGTCTTGTACAGGAAGGCGGGAGTGAATGGTGCGCTTGAAATCTTTCTGCACTCGCATCGCCTTATCCACCAGTTCTGAGAAATCTCCAAAGTCCCAGGTGCATAGACGGGATTATATCCTGGGCCTCAGTCCCTCCTTGAATTTCTCCAGTTTGTACTCCTCGTCCTCAAGGGCCTTAGGTACGTACCATGATAGCTCATCAAAATTCGCCTCGTACTGGGCGACCATGAGGTTTCCTTGTTCCATATTTAGGAACTGAGCAATCTTTTCGCTTTGGTAGGATCGCGGGAAATATTTCTCCAGGAATTTCATCCTGAAGCCAGCCCAGGTCCAGGCGTACCCAGTTGGCATACTTCTTTGTATGCCCTTCCACCAGTTTTCAGCCTCTCCCTCAAGCAGGTACGTGGCCCAGCTGACCTTCTGAGCATCAGAGTACTCCAGTGGCCCCATCATCTTGGCAATCCTTGCCAATCAATGTTCGACCTGAACCGGGTCAGGCACTCCTCCGAAAGTCGGTGGGCGGAGCCTCAAGAAGCGATCGAATATTTCAGAGTCTTGTGCCTCCGTATCACGTAACGCCCTTCATGGCTTCGCAGGGTTTCCATCATTAGAGCATGTGAATCCTGTTGCTGTTGCATGAAGGTAGTCTGCTGCTGCAGCATGGTTGCTGCCATCTGTGCAAAGGCTGTGAAGGCGGCAGCTCTTGTAGGCGTATCTTCATATATGTTGGTTGAGGGTTCGGTCGATGACGTCCGTTGCCCGAAGTGTGGTGAGGGCAGCCCCGATGTAAAGATCTGAGGAGAGGGAGAGTCTTTTACAACTTTTGACCCCACGTCCTCGTTCGCCACTCCAGGCGGGAGGCCTGGTGTATAGACAGGGCTGCGTCCCTCTGGCGCTCGATCGACGGAATGGGGTGAATATCGACCGTATTAGTTCGCTGGGATCATAATACGGGTGGCGTGACTCCCTGTGAGGTCAAAAATTTCACGTCTCAGGTATCGGCAAATGATCTCGGTTAGTTACAAAAAAATATAAGGCTAGAGGCCTTGTTACTTGCCTGCCACAAGGCATACGAGTCAATCTCCTAAGCTTAACTAATATTTCTCATTGAAATATCAAGGGGGCTAAGGTTTCCGTTTCTAAGTTTAGATGACTAACTTGTCATTTCTCAAGGAATTCTAAGATGTTCATTCTGCTAATTAGGAGCCTAAGTGTTCTGTTTCTATGTTTACTCATCCTATCAACCTTCTGAGGAAATTATTCTAAGTTTTGTTTACGCTAACCCTTTAAAGTTTTGTATGTTGATTCCACAGTCAAGCTGTCTCATACTCGGCTTTGATACCAACTTGTAACGCCCCTGTTTTCGAGACCCGAGTATACCACTTATTTCTTCGAAAACCCGGGTGTTAACTGATAAGCAAAAGGATAATCAACCCAACCAAAGTGCGATTAACAGAAACAAGCGTAGTATAAATGAAGCTTAAGTAGTAACAATATCCTAAGCCACTCAGCTGGGGCCTATATGCAAAACCTTAAATTCTAAAATGAACTGAAATAATAATAAGCAAATAGTCTATTGACTTAATCCAAAATAAGTAGCCACCTCCTGATACGGCTCCTTATTGTAAGGCTCCTCCTCGATTTCAGTCACCTCCAAATCTGCCGCAAGTTCATCTATCCCTGTATCCTCTGTGTGGTTAAACATTAATGAATGAGTGGCCAGCTCAGTGTGATCTCCCCTCAAGATTACACACCGTCGCCCTAAACAAGGAATAGTATAAAGACATACAGATAATCTAAAACATAGTAGATGCGGTCTTATTAAATGCATTGATATATGCATGCAATCGTCGGCCCGGGTAAAACATCCGAACAGACATTGGGGTTGTCACCCATGGATAAAACTGGTCATAAGCACAACATTTAGCGTAATCACATGGGCATGACAATCCGAGTCATTATTACAATCGAATGACTGGTCATAAGCGCAACACTCGGCATAATCGCATGGGCATAATGATCCAAGCCATCGTAATATGTCATGTATGCATGATTTTCTAGCCTATTATTAGTCCAATTGCAACTAGCCGATTTAAGTAAGCTCACGGTCACTACGAGGAGCGCATGGCCCAGCGTAGGCCGACGGCTTGGACATAGTATCCCATGATTACCATCCCCGGCCCATGGGGCTACCGTCTTAGGGTGTGTGTAGTACCCACCAATATGACGTCAACCAATTCAACATAAAGGGGCCACCACCAATGTCGAATGGGAATGAAATATTGAAATTACTAAATGTGGCGATAAAAACATGACGGTATGAATGGTGCAAAGATGAGTAAACGGCGGTATTTAGAAAGGTTGTGAAGTTCATTCCAAGTCAGTTAGGTGAAACCACACAAACCCCATGGTCAAACACCATGACCAAAACCTCCATGTCGGGGGCCTACTTATGTCATGACTAGTCTAGTTATACCTCAGGCACGGACTCTTCTTTATTAAGACTTCCCATGGAGAGATTCAGCAAAATGTGTATTATAGCAATCATAGATCATAATATGAAAAAGGAATGAGGAACAATACATATGTTTCAATCAATACACACTAACTGAAATAATGTAAGGTACATAACATGAATGACTTAGATTATTTACTTAGGCAGTCCAGAGAAAAAAATAATCTAGATAATAACAAGCATGATCATCATCATTAATGCAGTCTACTTCACACAATTTATCATTAGTCTAACTAGTCATTTATGCTGATAAAGTTACTATTTCTAGTCTAGTTAGGGATGAGAAGCTTAAGGGGAAGGAAATCATCACCAGACAGATAGCAGTGCGCCCCTTGGTGCGCGTTCCTTTGAGAAGCTAGCACCTCTACGTCACTTGAATAGATCCTTAGAGAAAACTTCTTGCATTAGACAAGAAGTTCTGAGGTCTGGATTTGTAAAGATTTGTGGATTTTTTTTGAATGACCCATGGTTAAGATGGTTTGGGCTTCCACCAAGGAAATCAACTCCATCAATCTTTTGCCCCAACATGAGGCCTGAGATTTGCCCAAGTCTTAGATTCAAATTAGGCCTGATCTAGGCCCGACCTTGTCCTTCAATGAGGTCTGATTAATAGGTTTAACGGCCAATTCTTAGGGCCCACCACCTAAGTCAATGGAGAGCCGATGGTTCAACCTTGCATGTAGGTGGGACCCACCTGATGTGTGTGGCTGGTCTGCACACAGCGGGGCCCACTGCATGGTTCAAATGGAGAGGGTGTCGGTAGCACCATTCGAAGGCTGGTGGGCATCCACCGTACAAGTACATACATGTAATATTACATATATATGTGTGTATATATATATGCCATCTTATATATTACTAATAACTATTTATATTATCATATATATATATATATAATTTAACATTGTCCAGCCCTAGACGTGTACTGAGGGATGGCCTAGATGTAATGTCCTTTGATGGATGGCCAAGAATTTCACAGCCTGACGTAGTCCACTGTCAGTGCAACCCACCAATAGTTGGTGTGTGGCCCACCAATATGTATGTTGTGACCCAACTGCTTGTACAGTGTGTGGCCCACTGCCTTATGGTGCGGTCCACCTGATAGACGGCATAGATGAAACACATACAGTGCTTCGGACCTACAGAATTGCTAATGTAGATGCAGTAATCACTGCGACCACGTGGCATGTTGGCCCACCGTTCAAACAGTGGACGGCTGGGACAAAACACATACTTCATGGTGGGTACCCACCTCCAGTAATCTGGATGGTGTGGATAGGAAATATCTGAGTCAAGGTGGGTCCCATGTGGGCCCCACCACATATCTACGTAATGTAGACGCATACTATCTTATAATATATTTATTTATATATATTATAAGATATATATAAGAAAAGAAAAAGAAAAAGAAAACGTCTAGTACTGGACGTCACTGAGGGACGTCTAGCCCAGGACCTTTGTAACGTTCCTGATGGATGGTTAAGGTGAATCCCATCATCAAGGTGAGTCCTCATACATGGCCTACCACTGAGGCAGGGTGCGGCCCACCTGCATCTATTCAGGCCCACGGTTGGTGCATCCCACCTTCATATCATGCAGGGCCCAGCACCAGACAGTCCACCAACCTTAGACGTGAAAACGGCCTCCCTGCTGCACACTGTTGGAGTTGTTTTGAGGATCTTTTTGCAGCTGGGTTAAGGTCCAATATTGAGATTGATCTCAGCCCTTCTTCTAGCCTCTGTTTTCAGCTCAGATAAAAGGTTGATGGTGGCCCTCAAGGGACAGGTTTCGGCCCATTAACTGATGCACGACTTCGCCTTGCTCCAACCCATTCAAGGACCATTTTTAGCTTGGTATTTGTACTAGTAGGAGGCTGTTCTCATAGCCTGGCTACTGTCACTTATTATTCATTGCAGGGATTGTTGGAGTGGTTTCTCTACCACCATTTCGGCCTGGACTGCAGCCATTAATTAGCTTGGCCTAGACCCGAAACAATGCTGTAACATGGTCCGGCTTTCAGCCCGAAACAGAGCCACCGTTTTGCTCAGTTCCTGACCAGAAACAGGGACCCACTTACTGTTGCTTTAGTCTGTTCCACCGCCATCGATTGGATTACTTTCTGAGCTCGTTTCGAAGCTCTACAGAGAGCTCAAAACAACTTTAAATGAGGTCCAAAATGTGGTCTGGAACGGCCATTGTTTGGCTCGACCCAACGTCAATGTGGCTGGTCTGAACCTAACCATTGCTTGACATGGTTTCGGTCTCGACAATGCTACCTCTACCTAGCTAGAATTCACAAGGAGAGGGAAGGAGGAATGATCACTTGCAGTGGGTGGACACCGACCCCTATACTCGAGCTTCAACAAGAGGAAACGGTTCCCCTGTTTTTCCTTTCCCTTACCACTCTCTTTCTTCTCTCTCTTGGCTCGAATTCCTAGGGCTACAGGACCCTTTATATAGAGGGAGGGAGAGACAAGGAACGGCTGAGATCGCTCCTACGGTGGACGACCGAGATTTCACCCGCCACCAACTTTCCTAGAGAGGAAAGTTTCTCTTCTGTTTCTTACATACAGGCCGTTGTTTGGCCGATTTTGGAAAGAAAAGAGCACCGCCTTCCAGCTGACAAATGGACGGTTGAGATGGCCAGACCGAAACGATCACGGGCTGTTCACGCGGTCACAGGTGGCCACGTGTAATACACTGGATGGTTGTAACCCGTCTCTTTCATCTGTTTACGAGGGCCCAAAAGCCTATATGATTTTGATTGTATGGGCCCCACAAAGAGTTTGAACGGACCGGATGGCCTGGAAAGTGATCGTGGTAGCCCACATTGGAGTCCAAAGGTGATCCGTTTGAATTCTTTTCCAACAGCGGGAAATCCCTTTCTTGTTTTTCGATTTTGGCTCTGTCAAAGATTATTTGACTGAGCCTGTCAATCCAGTGCACATCGTACATGGATGCTTGCGATGTACATGCATCTTGTGTGGGGTCCACCATGATGGTTATGATAAATCTATTCTATCCATTTTCGTTGGGGCCTAGGAATAGGGGTCCCGTCTTATGTTAGTGCAGGGCCGAGGCTTAGGCAGGACGTTACACACCTCATTGGGCCATCATTGGCCCATATGATGTGATTTGTCGATCAGGTGGGCCTGATACAAATTTTCAACGGTTAATATAGGGTACTGGTTATGATGAAGGCTTCGTTTGTCACCAACCAATTCTCAAGTGTTGGTGACAAGTGTGTTGTTCTAATATAAATCGTTTATAAGGGCTTTAATTTAGAGTGCTCGAATAGCCTCACCTTCTTGACTGTCATAGGGTGTGTTCTGGCTCTTAGAGACCCTGATGGATGGCTTTAATGCTGACCAAAATCCCCATCCTGTGTATGTCGGGTTTAAGTCCTTGGTCAATCCAATCTGATTTAGGTTAATGTGGGTTTAAAAAGGTAATACCTGCATACCAGTGGAATGGGGTGTTACACTAAATTTCCAATATTATCGACCATGGTTTGATAATATCGAACATGAATGGGAAAATTGTCCAACAACAAAACTAAAAAAATCGATGAATTTCTGATATTATCGACCCATGAATTTCCATTTAGCTTCCAAGAGTGCACCCTGTTTGTCTTGGATATGCAATTTATCTTTTCCTTCTAATGTGAGATTTTGTTATGTAGATGTAGGGAGGAAAATGGATATAAAAAAATGTGGTTATGTTTTAGAGTTCTTCATGCAGTCTCTTTCTTTATATGATGATACGAGATGTTCTACTCTTGCAGATAAATCTTCCATAGGTCTTAGTTCTATGACTGTACTTTATAATTTCCCAAATCAAAATTCAACGGGGATTCATGAATTGGCCAGTTTATGAATTTATCGAATTATGTTCTCATTTCCTTTATCTGAAACAAGCCCTAACATTTAAACAGTCGTAATGCTGAAGGTGGTTGAGTAAGTCGGGTGATCATGGTCCTTGGGTTGGGTTAGGGTTGGAACAATTCAACCCAAATTGAGGACAAAAATACCCCTCTATTTTCACTGCATTGCTTTCACCGCCCTTTCCACTGCTACTTCCATTTCCCTCACCCCTTTCCACTACTGCTTTCACTGCCATTTCCATTGCTGCTTTCGTTTCTCTCACCCCTTTCCACTGTTGCTTCACTGCCATTTTGTTCACCCCCTTTCCTCACTCTATTTCCAGTAAGAAAGACAAAAAACCTATTTTCTGGGGCCCCCTTCCTTAACAGCATTGGATTGCATCCTCCCTGTGCATCAACATTTTGTCTTCTTCCAAAAATGGTCGGTCCAGTGAAAAAAGCACGCACCACAGGTATATTTTAAACTCAGTTGGGCCCACATTGAATGTATGTAGTATATCCATGTCGTCCATCTGTTTTTCCATTAAGGGGTTGAGCCCCAAATTAAAGCATATAAGATTAAGTGGATATACTACGGGAAACAGTGGGGATAATGATTTCCACCGTTGAAACCATAGTAGGCCCAATAGTGATGTTTGTTTGTTATCAAACTTGTTCATAAGATCATATAGACATGGATTAAAAGAAAACACAATTATAAGCTTGATCCAAAACTTCTGTGGCCCCTAAGAAATGATCAACAGTAGAAGTTCAATGATCCACTTGGATTAATAGAAAATACAATTATAAGCTTGCCCCGCTCAATTTCATGTTTGCCCTGCTCAATTTCATGTTTGCCCCACTCAATTTCTAGTTTGCCTCGCTGAAATTCATGTTTGCCCGGCTCAAAGTTTGCCCCGCTCAATTTCTAGTTTGCCCCGCTCAATTTCATGATTTTCCCTGCTCAATTTCATGTTTCCCCCACTAAATTTCTAGTTTACCCCGCTCAATTTCTAGTTTGCCCCGCTGATTTTCTAGTTTGCCCCGCTCAATTTCATGTTTCCCCCGCTGAATTTCTAGTTTGTCCCGATCAATTTCATGATTTGCCTTGCTCAATTTCATGTTTCCCCCACTAAATTTCTAGTTTGCCCCGTCGATTTTCTAGTTTATCCCGCTGAATTTCTAGTTTGCAGTTATTGTATGAGGTCTATCCAATGCTAGATGTAGAGGCGCATAATAGATCGATATGAACATCATGAGTTGTCCCATAATAAAATCAGTTGTTATTGATACCTCCTTCTCGGTTCCTTCTTCCATAACCTGAGCTCAGAGAAGGAAGAGATAAGAGGGCCCCATGGAAAATGTGGTTAGAAATCCATAATAGAGTTCAACCACAGCGACCAAATTTTTATCTTCATGCATAAGGATAATAGATTACCTAGTAGAAAAGATTTCAAAATTATCACAAACCTCCCTTTTTTCTATTGCAATATCTTAATTATTATATCATCACAAACCTCCCTTTCAATTATGTCTGATTTTGTACACTATGTTTATCTTGTGAATTTTATGTTTGATATGTTTTTCAATTCATCTTTGCAGGCGATGAATATTCTGCTGTAATCCCTAGCCCTTTTATTTTCTATATGTTTCCCCTGCGAAGATGGTAGTCCGAGTTCTTTCTCTAATCACGATGGCCTTGAGAGGGATGATCCGAGGGATGGGTTGATTGCAAAAGGGCTAATTAAAACTATATTCGGTTATCTTGCTGGTCCTCAAATCATTACGCTAATATAAGAGAGGCACAAAGCTGCACAAGCTCTTATTGATATGTTTGGAGTTCTATAATACAGAAAATTACTTAATTAGTCGATATGTTTGGAGTTCTATAACAAGTGCCAGATGTCAATTCCATTTAGCTTCCAGTAATGCACCCTGTTTGTCTTGGATATGCAATTTATCTTTTCCTTGTACTGTGAGATTTTGTTATGTAGATGTAGGGAGGAAAATGGATATAAAAAATGTGGTTATGTTTTAGAGTTCTTTATGTAGTCTCTTTCTTTATATGATGATACGAGATATTCTACTCTTGCAGATAAATCCTTTATAAATATATCAGTTCTTAGTTCTATGACTGTACTTTATAATTTTCCAACTCAAAATTCAAAGAAAATTCATGAGTTGGCTAGTTTATGAAATTATCAAATTTATGTTCTCATTTCCTTTGTCTGAAACCGGCCCTAACATCCAAATAATTGTAATGTCGAAGGTGGCTCAGTAAGTCGGGTGATCATGGTCCTTGGGTTGGGTTAGGGTTGGAAAAATCCAACCCAATTTGAAATCGAGTTTCATTTAGGTTGAGAAAATTCTGGTCAAGCAAGGTTGGATTTCATGTTTGCCTCGCTCAATTTGTAGTTTTCCCCACTGAATTTCATGTTTGCCCTGCTCAATTTCTAGTTTGCCCCGCTCAATTTCATCGTTAGCAGTACGTTGTTTTTTAAAATTTTAATCGAAGGTGGGAACATTAATAATTCAATAGAAAAACATGGAAATGAATTCCATCAGTCGAAGCATATACAAATATCTACAACCCCTTCTTGAGAGCTTCAATTACCATCAATGGAGATCGACCGATTCAACACAAGTATGTAGATGTAAGAGAACTCAAGCTTCATGTGGCAGAGATCGGATCAGGTACTCACTCAATTCCAAACTCCTATTTATCTCTGCAATTTTTGCTTTTCTAGTTAGTGTTTAGATTTGGAATTACCTCCAAATTGAATTTTGTTTGAATATCATAGCTTCTGTGGACTTCAATTTTCGAAGTTCTTGAAGCCTCCGGGCAGCGAGAAAAATCACACCCAAATGTGTTGGTTATCAGTTTTCCACTTCTCTACTCCTGAGATGACAGTTTTTGTCCATTTCAAGTATTACTTAAAATGATAACTAGCGTGGATTTCATGTTTGCCCCGCTGAATTTCATGTTTGCATGCTGAATTTCATGTTTGCCCCACTCAATTTCTAGTTTGCCCTGCTAAATTTCATGTTTGCCCTGCCCAATTTCATGTTTGCCCCGTTGAATTTCATGTTTGCCCTGCTCAATTTCTAGTTTGCCCCATTGAATTTCATGTTTGCCCCACTCAATTTCATGTTTGCCCCGCTGAATTTCATGTTTGCCTCGCTCAATTTCTAGTTTGCCTTGCCGAATTTCATGTTTGCCTCGCTCAATTTCATGTTTGCACCGCTGAATTTCATGTTTGCCCGCTCAATTTCTAGTTTGCCCTGTTGAATTTCATATTTGCCCTATTGAATTTCATGTTTGCCCACTCAATTTCTAGTTTGCCTCGATCGATTTCTAGTTTCCCACGCTGAGGCTTATTATTTCCAATTTTGGACTGTTGGACCATGGACCCCACATGAACACAAGTCTTAACAATCTTCAACAAATGCTTGATGGCCAGGAACTATAATTCCTATACAAACTAAGAGCTAACATACTTGAATCCCTTGCATTTTAGGTATAAGACTCAAGCAACAAGATCAAGCGACAACATGTGTCTGAATTTCAATAGGGTCACTTCACTCTTTAAATCAGCACAAGGCCCAATCCAGCAATCGTGAGGTTTAGGCCACTACTAGTGAATCATGAAACATGAACCAATACCATGAAAATATGAACAGACCAGCTAACTGTGGTTGAAAAGTCACCAAGATGAGTACACTACAAACATGTAAGAGATAGGACCTAACTTGTCTATTGAAAACAAGTAGCTTTGACAAAGATATGCACCCTGCTTGACATAATAATTAATGATAAGGAACCCTTTCCTTTTAACATGAATCTAGACCATGATACATGCTCATACTTCAAAATTAATCAAAGAAAATCAACTTGAAAATTACAATGTTGGCCGAGTCATTGCAAAACCCGGCCTAGTTATGTATGTCATTTACATCTTATTCCAAATTGTCATTGAAATAATAAATCTTCCAGGATGCTTCAAATGCAGTCTCAGGCTAAGTTTTCCTAAAATCATGCATTTTGTCATGTTTTGACTGCAGCATCAAATGACATGAACCCTAAAATAAAGCAGATCCAAAAATTTGTAGGTCACAAAGGTTTTGAATTAAGCTATTATTTGTGGTCTTTTCATCCAACTCTTTCTGACCTTATCAACAGGATGGATTGCAAATAAAAATTCCAGTGGCCCACAAGATGTTTTTAATGGTGGGTATTCAATCACCACCATTTCCTGTGGTGTGGTCCACCTAAGGTTTGGATTTGCTTCATTTTTCAAAGCATGCCTTAAAATGAGCCATCAAAATAAATGGATGAGTGTATGCGGGTGAGTGTGTACGAATATATATATATATATATATGTATATATATATAAAGGAGTGAGGGGGCTGCCAGACTGGCCTACAGTACCTATGGCTACGGTTATAACCATAGCCATAGGGGGAGGCCAAATCGGCATGGCCCCACCAGACATGACAACAAGTGGCAGGGGGGCCACCAGTTTGGCGAGCTCACTCCGATTCTGGTTCCCAGACCAGCTGATGATATCTATGGCTACGGTTATAATCTGTAGCCATACATCTACTTTAACAAGCAAGCATATTTTCGTCCTGAGTTTGGGTGTCCGTACGAGCTAGGTCTAAGTGCGTATGTTAAGTTTGGTTTGCTTCATAAAAACCACTGGATAAAAAGTGGGGTCCACAGTCATAAATTTCTCTTTGCGCGGGGAAAAGAGCTGGGCATCGGATCAGATTGGGTCCAACTCAGTTCGGTTGGAAATCTAACCAGGCTGATCCGAACCCGATCCAATCCGGGACTGAGTCCGGAACATCTGACTTGAACCGATCCGACGCACGGTTGGCCTGACCCGATCCAAGTCTGACTCGGTCATGGCAACCGAGTCGGATTGGGTTGGGTACGATTCAGATCTTTTTAATGGTGAAAATCATTATCCTCGCTGCTATTTTCGGTGTGGTCCATTTGAGCTTTAGATATGATTCAATTTTTTTTCCTAATACTCTAAAATAATCACGAAAAATGGATAAATAATGTAGATATAATAAATACATCATTGTGGGGCCCATGTAACGTTGATCTTATTTGAGTCGTTCGTACAACTCAGAGCTCGAGGCGTTAACTGTATTGACGTGCTGCAGCTATAACATGCTGTGCATGAAAGAGCTGCTATTGACGTTGGCAAGTTCTATGGGTGTGATCACGGGGTATGTGTTATATCCAAACCGTCCATTCATTTGGCGAGCTCGTTTTAAGGCTTGAGTCGAAAAATAAGATAGATCTAACTATCAAGTGGACAACACTGAAAAAAGCAGTGGGGATTGAATGTCTACCATTCAAACCCTTTTTGGGGTCACAGTCTTACAGAAATTTTGGATCAATATGAAATTTGTTTTGCCTCTTAATTTTGGTCTTTGTGACCTTATGAACAGATTGGATGGAAAATAAACGTTATGGTGGGCCCTACAAATTGTTTAACAGTGAAAATCATTCTCTGCTATTATTTGGGGTGTGGTCCAGATGATCTTTGGATATGATTCATTTTTTGGACAGTGCTCTACAATGATCTCTAAAAATATATGAACGGTGTAGATATAATAAATACATCAATGTAGGCCCATTAACCTTGATCTCCTTTGAACCGTTCGTACAACTCGGAGCTCGAGGAGCGTCAGTGCATGTCTTCACATGACACGTTCCTACAGCTACAACAGCTATATAGCTGTGTATGGTACACCATCAAATCCTTTCTTATTATACACAGTGTAACGCCCTGAAAATTGGGGGTCGAGCATAAGCTCAACTCCCGAGTTCCAACACATCACTTATGCAACATAGATAATGATGTTTAAATGTTGTCCATATTAGTGCATTAAACATGAGTGGGATTATACTAAAACAACATATCATACTCCAGAGATAATTAAGTTAAGCAAGTGGAAGACTGATATAGGTATATAATGTATAGAAGTGTTTCTCAATCCCTAGATTATGAGTATGTTACCAGGCTGAATATATACATGTGTTGATACAAAATTTATAAAATACAAAATGTAAAAGTCCAACTAAATCATATAATCCCTGTAATCCCATCGATCAATACATGGTTTACATAGACCCGCCTGATAGCTAAACGTACGAGAATTCTTCCTCCTTATTTAGGAAATCCCAATCAGCAGCGTGGACATCGTCGCCACCTGCATCTATAACAGATTTTGGTTGGTGTTTTAAAGCACCATCCCAGGTGGGAATGAGTAGCTAATTCAGTGGAATTATAAAGCAAAGGTTAACATGTTATCAATTCAGTCAACCAGTAATGATAAACCAATACAACACCTATGTTATAAGTACTCTTGTTAATGCAAGAATGATATGGTATAATGATGCATGCCCTCGCCTGCACTCTCTCAGCGACACCATCTCACGGTCGCACATACTACTCCCACTATGCTCAACTCCCACGCCAAAGGCACATGCAATGCGGTGCATGGTCGTGTTAGCCGAGTTCTTGATTAGGCTTACTTATACAGCAGATTCGGGAAGCTAAGGTACCTCCCTTTATATCATTTACCCAAACAATGATCCATCTAGGGTCGTCATCTTAGTTAATCACATACGATAGGCAAGTTATATGACATCACCCCTAATGAAGGCAGTGGATAGGCAAGTTCAATTGATTATACTAGAGGTTACTCCACCGATGCCCTACCAACTGGAGCGCTATTTTTGAAGGGGGTCTATATCAGATGGTACACCCCAACCCACGCTGGGACCGCAGCTAGGCTGTGCGGGGTAGGCCTCGTTTATACTCGAGGTCACTACGGGAAGGCTTGTCACCTTAGCGTAGGTCGACAGCTCGAATACAGTGTCTCATACCATCGTATTCGTCTCACTAGTTTGGGTTGCTCACTGGTCACTACGGGGAGGCTCGTCACCCCAACGTAGGTCGACAGCTCGACCATGGTATCCCATACCACCATGCTCGACTCATGAGTCTTAGCGGATCGTGGTACCATGGTTGAAACGGGTTTACATCGGTAAGTGGTACCTTAGATTCAAGCAATAACGTTCATACATGGTAAACACATAATAGGACAATCGGGTTATTTGACAAGTGTGATTGGTACGAACGCACATTGAATTGATCGGCATGGAGCGCATAAGCACTCCACGTGTCCTAATCACTGTCGACAATCACCGTATGGCTCGGATTCATCGAACATATCTAATGTGGCGAAACCAGTTCGACCACCCAAACAAGAATTATTACCGATTGCTTAGACTACATAGTAGTCCCACTCATACTCAAATGTAGCATGTGGAAACATGTGATAATCATATAAGCATTTAACAAACAATCCAAGTACAACACTCATTGGAGCATTTTATCAAATATATTGAACATGTCACCGAACATTGTAATTCATCCATAAATTGCATAGTTGAAATTAAGGTTACATGAAGGAAATTATACATATAGATGAGGTAATTGAGAATTCCATCTTAACAACCTTATTAAATACAATTCATCAAGCACTTTCACATTCAGACATTTTATCAAAGACTTAGACTACATAATACTACATACATAAAGTAAATTAGCTATAACACATATTATGGTGGACCCTTTCATAAAGGAGTTGTTATACTTACAATAATCATGTATTATAGATTAATAATCATGGCAAGCATAAATCATAATTATACTTTCATTCAAGCATTTCAATAAACACATGAAAAGCATTATATATTCACATAGTTCACATACATGCATAGTTTATCGAATACGTTGTAACTAAGATCATATGGCAGCAATCAATCAGACATAAATCATTAGCTGGCATTGAAAGCTTTGAAAACCATAACCTATACATTTATAGTCCGCACCTTTCATCGGTTTGCTCGTTACGAACTCGGTTCGTACACTACGTCTCCGTCTAAAGCACAATGGCTACCTAAATCATGAAGCGGGTTAGCTATTACGTCGATTACTCTATTTAGATTCCTAAATCAAGATTAGGGTTAAGATCTCTTACTCAAATCAAAGTTAGAATCGACGGTGTAGCGATGGTGGGGTAGCGATTCGGCGTATGGAGGCGTGAGAGTGAATCCCAGCAACGATCTCTCAGAATCCCTCTCTTCTCCTCACTCTTTCCTCCTCTTTTCTCTCTTCTCTCTCCTAGGGTTAGAGAATTCGTATGGAATGAGAGAGTGGTGGGTTAAGGCCCTTATATAGGCTCAGAACTGGTTCAAATGGCTCAAGGGCCATGGTATACTTAGGGTATAGCCAAAAGGCATCTGTTTCGGGCCAACAGAGCTCATCTGAAGGTCCATTACCTGCCTACGATTTGGAGAAAGTTTCCTGACAATGGATCCATGCTAGGTTAAGGTTTCGGTCTGATCAGTTTTGTGGATCGATCCCGGAGGACCAGTTTTACTTAAATCCGAGTTCATTTTCTAAAGATATTCGCGTTTTTCACACGCTTTACTCAGGGCTCTAGTTGCGCATTTCTAGATACTATTCGGGCTCGATTCCCACGATGGTTGTCAAGCATAGTAAGATGGTCACAACAGTATAGTTTTGCGGTAGTCGAACTTTCGATGCGCGGTCCAGGTCCGATACGGAGTTTCAATGTGCTCCCGAGAGAAACTGGGTTTTGAGATTTCTCTTAGGTTTTTAGGTAATGTAGAGGTGGAAATTCTACTGGTTTTGGGTCTTGCAGTTCATATAGAAAGCGGTTCAAGCTAATATACTAATTAATTCAGTTTAGTACTTAATTAATTTTTATCTAATTTCTACATAATTTGACCCTTAGAGATTTCTGCCTGAAGTGGTACTCGGGTCTTTGTATGGATTTTTCCGAGATATTACAACTACCCCCCTTAAAAAAATAAATTTGTCCCCAAAATTGCCTAAGGGTAAATAAGTAAAAGTTTTTTTTATTTCATTTACTTAGTTCTATTGGTTTCAGGTTTATATACGTGTTAGGGTATATAGTAACTACCCTAGCGTAGCTCACAATGGTCTACCCCCCTTAAAGTTTTACCTTCGAGGTTTGAAAATTAATGTCCAAATCATTAATATTGTGCTAAGTGTTTGATAATAGAGTTTACCTAAGGGTAGTATAATTTACTCTTTATGATTGGGCTAATACGGAAAGACAGTTATGGTAGGCTCAAATCCGATACATCGATTGTCCGCCTGACCAGGGTAGACAACTCGTTGTATCCCTTCCTAATCCTGATGGATCCTGGTCTTCTTCTCGGTCAAAGCAGTGAGTCCTTTGGTAATCATCCAGGATTGAGAATTGGGTTAAGTCACGAATGCCTCGTACGGATATGGTTTTGAAATTCCGAAATTTGATCATCCTAAGTATTTAAGGAGTATTATAATTTATTAGGAGGTTCAAGCCTCATGTTTATAAGGTTGTCTTTCGGGTCTTGTTCAACGAGAGTTTTTGTTTAACCTATGTTTAACTTGGTGGATAATAAGTTCTTCCATGGTGATCATAGTCAAAAGACTATACTAGAAAGGTTTTCAATCTCCTAAAATTATATTTGTATGTCACTATTTTGATCATATGGCTAGGGGGTTATGGGCATATTGCACTTCGGTTTCATTAACTTCGGGAAGGAAGGAAGAGTCGAGAGTTCTAAAATATTTCAGAAGTTTGAAATGTTGGTAACATAAGGCTGCGGGAAAGGAAAGAAGAGGGACATCTCCTCGACGCGGTATAAACCTTGAATTTATAAGGGGGATAAGAAACTTATAATATTTTATTATAGTCCGCCTCTAAGATGAGCTTACGGAGTATTAAACTATGAAACTCAATCCTACTCAAGGGTCCTCATTTAATTGCACAAAAATAACTAATATATATATGTATGTATTTATATACATGTATAATTAATTTAATCATAGGATGATTCCTAATATGATTATAAATAATTCCTAAATAGAAACCAAATACTAAACTTTAATATGAAAAGATATGACCAGTTATTGGCAACTCGGAGTTGTAGAATTTTTTTTTTGTTCCAACCCTTCTATTATTTATAACATATTTGTTACCTCTAGTTAACATATTATTTTTATAATTTTTATAGTATTCCATTGTTAGGCCTATTCTTTCATATGAATTAGTTTAATAGACCCAGTGTCTACCAATAAGAATACAGGTGTACCTTGAATGTGGGCAGTGACCTTAAAGGCCAAAGGCGCTGCAGTTGCTGACTCAAGTGCTTCAACTGCAAGTGCATGCACACGGGCTTGTTGAGGATGATTTGGTTGCGCTGCCATAGGTCGTTGAGGCACCCTATTTTCGGGTACAGGTGGTCAGAAAAATGGCTGCACTGGCGGTACAGATCGAAGAGGTGGAGTCACTATATCACGGGGTGACTGACGGTTGATCTTCTGAGGTGGCGTGAAACCGTCGTCTTTCATCTTGCTAAAATAGAAGGGGTCAATGTGTACCCCATTGTTGCAATATACACATTAAAGGCCCGTTCGCCTCTGCTGGGTCGGCGGAGCCATGGGCCTGGAAGTTGAGTCTACATGTGGCCTCTTACCTAAGACTGGCCGTGCTGTAATTCAGGCCGAGGCCTCAGGCCCATTGGTACGCGTGTCTGAGAAACTCTGTATCCATCTTGTTCAGTTCGTAAAGACATGTTAATTATCTTGGCGTAATTGGGAATGCTAGCGCAACACATCTTAGTGCAGATATCGGGCCGCAGCCCATCTGAAAATTGTCACATTTTCATCGGCTCATCTACTAGGATCAAAGGAGCATATCTGGCTAGCTTCGTGAAGCGGTTCTCGTACTCAGCCACAGTCATTCATCCCTGATGGAAGCGAAGGAATTCACCCTCCTCGTTATGGTAGGTGAGGGGGAAATACTTCCCATGGAAGCGGGTCTCAAAAGCATCTCATGTCCACACGTGTCCTGTGAGAATTGTTCGTAGGATGCTATCCCACCATAGACTACCCTCATTCTCGAACATATAAGTGACCAACTTAACTTGTTCTGCCTTAGTGCAGTGTAGCGGCTTCAGCATCTTAGAGATGCGATTAAGCCAGTATTTGGCTTCCTCGGGCCTGTGAGTGCCCACAAAAGTGGGAGGTCGAAAATGATGGAAATGCTTAAAAAGGCCGCTGGTATTCATATTTTTAGTAGGCTGCACAGGTGATGCAGATGGGAACATTTTCATATTTTGGGCAAGGGCCCCTGCAATCGTGGTCTAGATTTACTGCTGTTGCTGCTGCATTAGGAGCATCATCTGCTCCAACCTATAAGGAGGAGGGGCTACCTGAGGCATGTGTGGCGTCAAAGAGGACGCACGGTTGTGTCCCGGAACCAGTGGGGCACTAGGTGTTGGCTCATTGGTGGGGCCAGTGGCCGGCTGTGAATCCGGCATTGTCTCAAAGTCCAGGCCCGAGTTAGGGTCCGTATGGCTATTGCTTGGGGGAGGTACCCCGTCAATCGATCCGCCAAGTGTGAGATGTGCAGTGCTCCAAGTATTCTTAGGGGGCATTCCCTATGTACAACATAGGGTGTAGCATGTGTAAGGTTCAAAACAAGGTTACTCAATCTGTCAAAAATTCCACTCATTCCACAACAAAGAAGCTTCATGCATTTCATTTAACCAAATTTGTCACAATACATGAGTTGTAGACTTACATGGATCATGATAGAAGATGCATGTGAGCTAATCTAACAACCAACAAGCCTATAAAGGCTAGTACAAAAAAAGACTAACAACAAGGCAAACTAAAAGACGACTATACATATGACTAGTCGTCCGAATTTAGTGATGGAGGAGGGGCACCCTTGTCCTGCGTGCAGCACAAGAGAGCCTTCAAGGTGTGAGACAACTTCTTAAATTTTGTTTCATGTAGGCCCTATTCTCTTCAAGTTCGGCCTGGGTCTCTCTGACCTCCTGCCACAGCGCAACTTGGCCCTCCTTAATCTGAGCCAAACGGGCTTCTAAAGTAGCCTGATCATGTTGGTGCTCATATGTAGCAGGAAGAGAGCCCCTATCAGAGTCTTGGGCCTCCTCTTCTTCCTCTTCCTGCTCTTCCTCTTCCTCACTTCCTTCTTTATTACTTCCTTCCTCGCCTTCTTCATCTTTACTCCCCTCTTCCTCTTCACTTTCTTCCACTATCTCATCACCATATTCATCACGACGGGCTTGGCATGGTCGTGGCCCAATACCCATGCTGTTGAGCATAGAGTCATTGATGAAGTGGATTGGCAGAGGCTCATTAGGGCCAAGTCTGTAGCTGAACTCTCGAGCAAGCGTGCATATGAGCCGACCGAATGGGAGTGAAATATCTGTCCTAACAGAGCATACGGTCTGAATTATCTGTAGTACGGTGAACGTAGGTAGACACAGCTTGTCACCCTGCCCAGCCTTGTACATAAAGTCTACCATCAGGCGAGTGCATTCACTACAATTTTTCCTCTTAGGATACACATGGAGTAGGTGGAAATCATGAGTCATCTTGGTCGCTGGGAGGCAGTTGCCTCGATTCCAGTGGATCAGTCGGCCGCAAAGAAATCACGTACGACGATCTCTTTCACACGCACTCCTGAGATTCTTCTCGCTAGCATGAGCTTCACCACGCTCCATCCCCATGAGCGGAGCTATCACACCAACATGAATTGTGGCTTCTCGCCTTCCCACGGGAATAATGAACTGCAGAGGCTCTAGCGATGGGTCCTGAATATGGGCGTAGAAGGCTCGGATAGTGCTCTCACACACACGTGACTTTTCTTCAAATATGGGACCCCATCCGACGTCTACCAGGAGGTCCATCACCGGATAAAGCCCAAATAGCTTTTCATCAACATGTGCTTTAAAGAGAACTCTACGACCTTAGAACTTACCATGAGTTATGCCCGGTTGTAGGGTTCTTTCGAGCTGAAGTTGGGGATCGAGATCCAGCTTCATCCGTCGCTCTCATGCGACGCTTGTACTTGCTTCGGCGCCCAATTTCTTCCTTGGAAGGGTTGGGCGGTTAGGTCTAGCTTCATCTGTGGAAGCCCTCTTCTTTCCCATGAGGGAAATAAGTGTGGAAAGGGAGAAAATTGCATCCACAAGCTCAAAAAGAGCCATAGAAGTCAAAAAAAACTTGAGAATAGGGTGGATTATGAGCTTTAAGAGTTATGAGACACAAAAGTATAGAGTTTATGCTCAAATAGGTAGGAAATAGGGAAAATGGGGAGTTGTAAGAGATGAATTTGAGGAGTATGATGAAGGGTGGGTATGTAGTGAAGAAGAAGAGGAGATATGAGAATGGAGGGGAGATTTGAGAGAAAAAGATGAGATTTTTGGAGGTTTGGAAAGCTTGGAGGGGTGTAAAAGGAAGAAATGAAGCAAATAAGGTGGTATAGGGGGGCCCCACACGATTTCATCGGCCCCACATGTGTATACACCCGTCGGCCTGGCCAGCCCGCTGCAGCTCGACAAGCCCGGCCGAATCGGACCACGATGAATCACGGTCCGCTGGACACCTGGGCGATGGATCGCCCCAGGGTCGATGGCATCCCCCTCCCGGGGTGCCGAAAATGTGCTGGACCCACCTTGGGTCCTAATGTTTTATGTGGTTTGGGCCCCTACGCCCATTTGATGATGTTTAAAGTCTTATCTCGCGCGTATTCACACTTTTCAGGTTATTTGAGTGTGGAATACGCCGAATTATCATCTAAACCTGCCGATAGATGACCTAGAAAAGAACTGGGATCATCTCACATGATCACAAATGCTTACGGGTCCCTTCTCTATAATTAGTTTCGCTCGTCGGCAAGACTTGGAATCCTACGACTGTTTCTACATTTCATCGCCCCCTCCTAAGTCAAAGTACGTCAGTGTGCGTCGTGTGTCCTTAACTTAGGTCCAGTTTAATCCAAATCATGCTCTGATACCAACTTGTAATGCTTTGAAAATCGGGGGTCAAGTAGAAGCTCAACTCAAGAGTTCCAACGCATCACTTATGCAAAATAGATAATGATGTTTAAATGTTATCTATATTAATGCATTAAACATGAGTGAGATTATACTAAAACAGCATATCATACTCTAGAGATAATTAAGTTAAGCAAGCGGAAGACCGAGATAGGTATATAATGTATAGAAGTGTTTCTCAATCCCCAGAGTATGAGTATGTTACCAGGTTGAATATATACATGTGTTGATCCAAAATTTAAAAAATACAAAATGTGAAAGTTCGACTAAATCATATAATCCCTGTAATCCCATCGATCAGTACATGGTCCACATAGACCCGCCTGATAGCTGAACGTAGGAGAATTCTTCCTCCTCATTTAGGAAATCCGAATCAGCAGTGTGGACATCGTTGCCACCTACATCTACAACAGAGTCTGGTTGGTGTTTTAAAACACTATCTCAAGTGGGAATGAGTAGCTAATTCAGTGGAACTATAAAGTAAAAGTTAACATATTATTAATTCAGTCAACCAGTAATGATAAAGCAGTACAACACTCATGTACTAAGTACTCTTGTTAATGCAAGAATGATATGCTATAATGATGCATGACCTCGCCTGTACTCCCTCAGCGACACCATCTCACAGTTGCACATGCTATTCCCACTGCGCTCAACTCCTACGCCAAAGGTACATGCAATGCGGTGCATGGTCGTGTTAGTCGAGTTCTTGATTAGGCTTATTATACATTAGATTCGGGAAGCTAAGGTACCTCCCTTTATATCATTTACCCAAACAATGATCCATCTAGGGTCGTCAATCCTAGTTAATCGCATACGATAGGCAAGTTATAGGGCATCACCCCTAATGAAGGCAGTGGATAGGCAAGTTCAATTGATTATACTTAAGGTTACTCCACTGACGCCCTACCAACTGGAGTGCTATTTTCAAAGGGGGTCCGGATCAGACGGTACACCCCAACCTACACTGGGACCGCAGCCAGGTTGCGCCGAGGTAGGCCTCGTTTATACTCGAAGTCACTACGGGAAGGCTTGTCACTTTAGTATAGGCCGACAACTCGAATACAATCTCCAATACCACCGTATTCGGCTCACGAGTTTGGGTTGCTCACTGGTCATTACGGGGAGGCTCGTCACCCCAACGTAGGCCGATAGCTCGACCACGGTGTCCCATACCACCATGCCTGGCTCATGAGTCTTAGCGGATCGTGGTACCTTAGTTGAAACGGGTTTGCATCGATAAGTGGTACCTTAGATTCAAGCAATAACGTCCATACATGGTAAACACACGATAGGACAATCGGGTTATTTGACAAGTGTGATTGGTATGAGCGTACGTTGAATTGATCGGCATGGAGCGCGTAAGCACTCCGCGTGGCCTAACCACTGTCGACAATCACTGTACGGCTCGGATTCATCAAACATATCTAATGTGGTGAAACCAGTTTGGCCACCCAAACAAGAATTGTTACCGATTGCCTGGACTACGTAATAGTCTCAGTCATACTCAAATACAGCATGTGGAAATATGTGATAATCATATAGGCATTTAACAAATAATCCAAGTGTAAGACCCGTATCCTAGACTGTACCGTTCCATAGGCTTCCACGGTCTTCTCGGTAGAATTTCGACAACCTTCGACCCTTAACCGACATTTGCGCGCAACCCTGATTCACACGCTGTCAACCCGAGTCGACTCAACCTAAGACTAGTACCTTAGCGACTGCGCCGTCGCCGCGGTTCCGATATCGTGACTCACGTGTCGAGGCGTTACCTGGGCCAGGAGATGTGGACCCACATCTAGTTCGAGGATAAATGCCACACGTTGCAATCCCTAGAAAACATCACATTAAATCCTATTAATCAATTACTCATTACCTAACATGTCAAGTACACCCCCATCCCCAAGCAACCCCAAAGTCAACTCTTCCATCACTCACCCATCACTTAACAACCTCTCTCTCCCTCTCTCTCTCATATCTCTCTCTCTCTCTCTCTCTCATTTTCTCCTAAGTAACCCACGTCCATGACTCTTTATGGGAGGAGCTTTGTGTGGCCCACTTTCTATCTCCCATCTCCACCATCCAAGTTTCATCTCAACCGTTGGAATTGTCCCTTTGGAGCTCGAGCATGCTTTGGCGGAAGGAGGAGAAGATCATAGGTGGGTGCCTCTCTCTCTCTCTCTCTTTCTCTCTCTCTCTCTCTCTCTCTCTTCCTTTCTTTTATGATGAGTGGCCCACCGATGATGCATGTAATATCCTTACCATCCATCCAGTGGGATCAACCCACCTTGCTACCCTTTTATTTGAAGGGTCTACATGATGGGGAAGTGCAAGCATTAGGTGGACCCCAACACGGTAAGATGGGCCAGCCCAGAACTTTCTGGCCGTCCGTTGTCCAGAACGTCCAACAAGCCTAGACGTTGCTGTGAGCAAACAAAAATATCAGCTTAGTTGAAAGCTTTGGGCTGAGCCGCTCATGCAGGCCCCACCTTGATATATGTACTTAATCCAAGCCGTCGATCCTTTTCCTCGGATCATTTTAGGCGTTGAGCCAAAAAATAAATCTAATCTGAATCCTTGGTGGGCCATGATGTAGAAAATAATGGTTTTGGGTGATTTGAGCTGTTAAGCCCACTGTGATGTTTCTATACGTCGAAAATATCGTCTCTTGGACTCGTTAGATCTGTTACGAGTCGGGGAGACCAATAGTCGGTGTGGATTTCCCTAACGTGGGCCCCACCTATAAAAATCCACTATAAAATAAATAAATAAATAAACGTTGGGACGCTGTTGGTGTCAGCGTCCTCCGGACGCTGCAACAAGCAGCGTCCTTGTTGCCTTTGACGGGTGGAACCGTAGGTCCCATCTCAGGCTCCACCATGATGCATGTTGATCATCACCACCGTCCATTTGATGGGTCCCCTTTAACTATGGGGACATCCTAAAAAAATTTCTGCCGTACATGGGGCTCAGATGGTCCACGCCACCAAAAACAGTAGGGAATTGAACGTCTACCATTGAAACCCTTTTTGTGTCCCAGAAGTTCTAGATCGATATGAAATTTGTTTTTCCTCATCATTCAGGTCCCTGTGACCTTATTAACAGATTGGATGATAAATAAACGGTATGGTGGGCCCCACATGGGACCCACCTGCAAGAGGATTAGTTGGTGTATGCAGACACCAACTATATAGTGGCTGTACTGCGTCAGCAGGACGTGTGGGTTTTACTCCACACCGTCCAGTTGTGGACCCCACTTCCTACACGTGTGATGTCCAACCGTCTGTCCATTTGAGGACGTGGGCCACACCTTGATGTAATTATTCCATACCCACTCCGTCCACCTGAGAACGTGGGACCCACCGTGATATATGTGTTTTATTCACGCTGCTAGCCCCACGTGGGATTCCACCTTGATGTAGGGGTTTTAATCCACCCTGTCCATCCGTGCTGGACCACCTTGGTGACACGTGTGGTCATTGGGGGTGGGGCCTACCTAGTCAAACTGCCTCCAGTGTAAGGGACCCACCCATCTGGGAAGCCGATTGGTTGGAGTACCTCACTCCTGCTATACAATTGTTGTGTTGAAACAGCAAGTTCGGTGGGTCTGATCACATCCACACCGTCCTTGCACGTGGGATGGTGTGACCCACCATGACATATGTATCTCATTCCCACCGTCCATCTAGACGGTGGGGACTCCAGCGTTTCATCTAGACCGTCCATCTAGACGCTACAGCATGGGCCGTACTATGATGTATATTTTATAATCCATGTCGTCCATTTGTCCACCGCGTAGAACCCACCATGATGTATTTATTATATCTGTACCATCCAGCAGAACTGGACGACGGAGATCCAACCACCTGATGAGTGGAACAGATTGGCTAGTTAACCACACACAGCTATAAGCTGCTGTGGTGACGACAGTAAGTTTTGTGGGTTCCAACCTTGATGTATGTATTCTATTCTCACCATCCATCTGGACTGGGTGGAGATGTGCAGGGCTTACCGTGATGTATTTGTCTAGATGGTGGGACGCACCTGATGTATGCGTTGTATCACGATCGTCTAAACTACTAGACCCCACCTCCTATATGCATTGTATATTCATGCCGTCCATCTGTTTTCTGATACGTGGGGCTACCTTGATGTATTGTTTATTCACACCGTCTATCGGGTTGGGATGCTGGTGGACTCCATCATGATGCATGTGGCCCCTGCGTGATGTGAGTGTTTTATCAATGTCGTCCAACCCATGGACCCCACATGTGATGTATTTATGGCCCATATGATGGAGCCCACCTACATGAATCCGAGGCCCATGAGTAAATCCCACTTGATGTGTATGAGGCCCATTAGTGCGGCCCATTGATGCAACCCACTTGTTGTATTCAAGGCCCGTGAGCGAGGCCCATTGTGATGTATTCGAGGCCCATGCGATGCGGCCCACTTGATGTGTATATGGTCCTTACGAGAGGCCACGAGGTCATTATATGTTTTGTCTCTATATGTAGGCCACTCCTTAGGAGCAATGATGGTTAAATGTCCATGTTGTCACCTTCCATTAGGCCTTGTTAGGCCCATTCTTACCGATTCTGATTATCGAGGCTGATTATCGATTGTCGAGGCTGCGCATCGAGGCCGATTTCGAGTGTCAATTCGATTGTTGAGGCCGAGGCCGATTGTCGAGACTATATGATGTATATGCGACCCGTAGTTGGGGCCCACTGTGATGTATTCGTGGCTTATGGGCAAGGCCCATTGTGATATGTATTAGGCCTATGATGCATGGCCCATTTGATGTATTCGAGACCCATGTGTAGGGTCCACATGTCATGAATTTAAAGTCCATGAGCAGGGCCCACCCGTTGTGTATATATGGCCCTTAAGTAAGGCTCATTGTGTTGTATATTAGGCCTTTGTGTGAGGCCGTGGGCCCATTATATGTTTAGCTTTGTGTGAGCCATTCCTTGGGGGGGGGGGGGGGTAAATGTCCATATTTTCGAGGCCGATTGTTGATGCCGGTTATTGATACCGATTATGAGTATGTGACTGCATAGCATTATGATATACGCCCATATGCATCATCTGCATGTTTGTTATGAGATGTGGTTGACCATTGCATATATCATTAGGCAGATTGTTATGAGATTTCTTGATAGGCAGAGGTTATCTCACATGAGTGCACGGTATGCGTATGATTGATGCATGACTGGATTGTATGGCTCATGCATCTTGCATTGTGTGCCCTAGTGACATCAGGGCCGTAGCCTCCACAGGCATATCGTGGATGGCCAGACGGGACACCGAAAATCTGTTCTACATGGGGTGCTATAGATATCCCTGGGTGAAAGTCCCTAAACCATCTTAGTTTTAGAGGTTGCTCCAACGTCTAGACTGAGTGGAAGCATGAGAGCATGAGGGCCATATACCATTAGGCCGCGTCTCCCACTGTGTCGTGGTCAGTTGGAAGGGGGTATGACCTTACCTGCCTGAAAGGAGGGGGCAATGCTAGGCTGAGTCTGACCAGCTTGAGGAATGAGTCTGCTATCAACGAGCCTGGCTCGATATTGGCAGGCGGATAGTGAGGTCTCTTTCACTCACCTTGTTAAGGGCGATGGGGCGGCAATCTGGTTTGGAGTGTAATAGACCCCGGTGATTTTCCATAGAGGAACCGTACTAATATGGACTTATTAAGTAGGAGTTGCATACTCATGCATTCATTTCATTCACTATCCACTCGGACTGGTGGTGCGCAACTAATTGTTGTGTACCTTCGCATGGCCAGGATTTCAGTTGGGCGTACGACTAACCTGAGATCAGGAGTTTACCACATTGAGTCTGACTATCCAAATTTAGGTATGGACTGGTTTGGACAGAAGTCCCTTGTGGTGGACCCCGTAGCCTGCGATACTACGTACTATCATCCTGACTTCACACCCCAGCTTGGTCATTTCATTTGCATCACATATTACATTACATCTGCACGCATATGGTATTTGGGATTTGTTATATTTTGCACTTATATGGTCTAGACGGACTCAGGATTTACATATTACATTGTACCCTCGACATCTGATATTTGACTCTTTATGACTCCTCATTTGCATAGTTGATCTACATTGCTTTATCAGTATATGATATTATTTTTATTATATTTTTGTATTGCATAGCCTGGATAAGGCTGATGGTATTTATGGGTCTATCAGCATGTTTTCGCATTACTCTGATATCTTATGATTTATGATCTTTTCAGTACTTCTGATATTGTATGACTATGGGCTTATTAGTACTTCCGCTTACTCTGATTACTCTGATATTGCTTACTTGACACTTACCTTGTGCACACACTTACACCACCCACTAATCTTTCTATAAGTTTATGCACGATAGATGCGTGCAGGTGATGTTAGGTTGCAGCAGCATTGAGCTTAGAGCGTGCATCGGCCTTCTAGAGCTTTGATTTTCGATATATGTATTTCCCTTTCAGCACTGTATTCAACTGTTTATATTAGTAGATATGTAATGATGATGTTGCCTTTATGTTTTGGATATACTTGTGGTTATGCTTATTATAGGTTAAATGTACATTGAAAAATCCTCCTTGTAGGATCCGAGGATCGGAATCTGGCATATGGACACTAGGAGCCGAGAATGGGGTACTATGGAGGCTGTCGGCACCGGATTCGGCGATCAGGATTCCAGTGAATCTGATTTCTGGATTGGGGCGTGACACCAAGTACAACACTCATTGGAGCATTTTATCAAACATATTGAACATGTCACCAAACATTGTAATTCATCCATAAATTGCATAGTTGAAATTAAGGTTACATGAAGGAAATTATACATATAGATAAGGTAATTGAGAATTCCATCTCAACACCCTTATTAAATACAATTCATCAAGCACTTTCTCATTCAAACATTTTATTAAACACTTGACTACATAATACTACATACATAAACTAAATTAGTTATAGCACATATTATAGTGGATCCTTTCATAAAGGAGTTGCTATACTTATAACAATCATGTATTCTAGATTAATAGTCATGGCGAGCATAAATCATAATTATACTTTCATTCAAGCATTTTAACAAACACATGAAAAGCATTATATATTCTTATAGTTCACATACATCCATAGTTTATCGAATACGTCGTAACTAAGATTATATGGCAGTAATCAAGTCAGACGTAAATCATTAGCTGACATTGAAAGCCTTGAAAACCATAACCTAAATATTTATAGTCCGCACCTTTCGTCGGTTTGCTCGTTACGAACTTAGTTCGTACATTACGTCTCCGTCTACAGCACAACGGTTACCTAAATCACGAAGCGGGTTAGCTATTATGTCGATTACTCTATTTGGATTCCTAAATCAAGATTAGGGTTAGGATTTCTTACCCAAATCGAAGTTGGAATCGATGGTGTAGCGATGGTGGGGTGGCGATTCAACATATGGAGTCGTGGGAGTAAATCCCAGCAACGATCTCCCAGAATCCCTCTCTTCTCCTCACTCTTTCCTCTTCTCTTCTCTCTTCTCTCTCCTAGGGTTAGAGAGAGGGGTGGGTTAAGGCCCTTATATAGGCCCAGAACTGGTTCAAATGGCCCAGGGCCATGGTATACTTAGGGTATAGCCAAAAGGCATCTGTTTTGGGCTAATGGAGCTCATCTGGAGGTCCATTACCTACCTACGGTCTGGAGAAAGTTCCCTGACAATGGATCCATGTCAAGTTAAGGTTTCGATCCGATCAGATTTGTAGATCGACCATGGAGGACCAGTTTCAGTTCAACGACTATCGTCACTTGATCAGGGCCACAAGTATATTGACATGTGTACAGAAATTTCCCTGATCTAAGGTGTAGTTGGGTCAGAATCTGACGGTCAGAATCCTTAAATTTGGCCTGCAAGCAAACGACCCAATTCACTTAAATCTGAGTTCATTTTTTAAAGATATTCACGTTTCTCACACACTTTACTTAGGGCTCTAGTTGCGCGTTTCTAGATACTATTCGGGCTCGATTCCCGTGGCGGTTGTCAAGCCCAATAAGGTAGTCACAACCGTATAGTTTCGTGGTAGTCAGACTTTTGACGCACGGTGCAGGTCCGATACGGAGTTTCAATGTGTTCCTAAGAGCAACTAGGTTTGGAGATTTCTCCTAGGTTTTTAGGTAATGTAGAGGTGGCGTTTCTACTAGTTTTGGGTCTTGCAGTTCGTATAGAAAGCAGTTCAAGCTAATCTGCTAATTAATTCTACTTAGTACTTAATTAATTTTTGTCTAATTTCTTCATAATTTGACCCTTAGAGATTTCTGCCTGAAGTGGTACTCAGGTCTTTGTACGGATTTTTCCAAGATGTTACACATAGTAAACTCTATTGAGGCCCATCATGAATGCATATGGTTTATCCACACCAGTTTATCCACGTCATCCATTCGTTTTTCCAAATCATTTTAGTCATTGAACCCAAAATTGATGCATATCCAAAGCTCAAGTGGACCATACCACAAGAAAAAGTAAAATCATTGATAAAAACCAATTCGAATCGGGTCGGTCTAGATCCATTCGAATTGGGTTTTCGGATCGGATCGGTCTGGATTGACCACAACCCGATCTGGATCTGAAAAAATGCCGGATCTGAATGGCCTTACCCGATCTGCACCAATCCAGGCCGTCGGTTAGGTTCGGAACGGGTTGGATCCATCGAATCGAATCAGATATGCCCAACTCTAGCAGGGAACGAACGAGAGGTGGCTGGGCATGAGGTTGGTTCGATTACACTGCCATGTATGAAAGCAAGATACGTCGAGACTTCAGCCGTTAGATTTGGGTCTTTTCCAATAATACAAACCATTTATTTTGTAGGGATTTACTTGGATGGGGGATGCCCAAAAACAATCTCTCTGAATGGCTACTCCCTGCCACCAGCTAATGGCTGGTGGTCGGTGCTCGGTGGGACCCACCATGATGTATGTGTTTCATCCATGACGTCCATCTATTTTTATAGATCATTTTATAATATGAGACCAAAAATTAGATATATCCCAATCTTAAGTGGACCACATTAAAGGAAACAGTGTTGAATGAATGTAAACCATTGAAAACTTTTTGGGGGCAATTAAAGTTTTGGAATAAGCTTTTATTTGGTTTTGTCCCTTCATTTGGGTCTATATGACTTAATCAAAAGATTGGATGTCAAATAAACAGTACAGTGGGCCTTAGGAGGATTTTAATGGTGGATATCCAATTGATAATGTTTTCCTGTGGTGGTGTGGTCCACCTGAGATTCATATCCCTCTCATTTTTGGTAAAAAGCCATAAAATCTATAAAAATGGATGAAAGGAATGGATGAAACACATACATCATGGTGGGTCCACAGCGCACCGACCATCAGCCACCTGGCCGGTGGCAGGGGAGCAGTCAATCCGTTTACAGTTGGGGGCAGAGAAATTTACCACTGTACGACCCATTTACGGAGTATTTACTTGCTTAAGCCCACCCCTTTTTACCTTACCAGAATAAGTCCCAGATGTACGGACAACTTGCCAAAGGTTGAAAATGCCCTTGCTTTTTCCTTCAAGCGGATCGGCTGGTGCTCGAAGACAAGCGCTGACGCTCCTCGAACTTCAAGTTGTACGAACGGTTTAAAAGAAATCAAAGTTACATGGCCCCACAGTTATGTATTTATTATACCCACAACGTTCATCCATATTTCAAGATCATTTCGGAGCATTATAAAAAAAAAAAAAAAATCATAACCAAAGATCAACTGGACCACACCACAAAGAGCAGCGGAAAATTGATTTTCACAGTTGAAACTTTTGTAAGGCCTACCATAACATTTATTTTCCATCCAATCTATTCATAAGGTCACAAAGACCTAGATGAAGAGGAAAAACAAATTTCATAATAATCGAAAACTTCTGTGACCGTTAAAAGGGTTTCAACGGTAGAAGCTCAAAGTAGAATGGTAATGTCGTATACTACGGTCATACCTATGGCTACGGATTATAACCGAAGCTATAGATAACATAATCTGTAGCTATCGAGGACTCTCCGGGGTGGGCTCGCCGAACTAACGACCCCCACACCAGTTACTAGCCTGTCTGGCGGGGCCATGCCGATCTGGCGGGGCCACGCCCATTTGGTGGCCTCTATGGCTACGGATTATAACCGTAGCCATAAACGGACTACCGTAACAACAGTCTGTGCATTTTTATTTTTTTAAATTTTTTACATGGAGAACTTTATTTTACTTACAATTTTCTCTAACACATATTTATATAAATATGTATATATAAGCATATAATTTTCTCTCTCTCTCTCTCTCATTTTCATTTCTTTCTTTATTCATTTAACAAGAATATCTTCTAAACTAAAATTAGTTACTTGATGTACCCTATATGATTTTGGGGTAGGAGAAGCTACTTTAGCCAACCAACCTAGTTATTTTCCAAGATTCCATTAGGTCGATGGTCAAAAATCCATTTCATTCACCTAGCGGTCAATTTCAATCAGTTCGCGGTCAATCTCATTCATTTCATTTACTTCGTGATCAATTCCATGCATTTCACAGTCAATCCCGGTGATTCCCCTTCAGTTCACGGTCAATTCCATGCATTTCACGGTTAATTCTGGCGATTCCCCTTCACTTCACGGTCAATTCCATACATTTCACGATCAATTCCCTTTACTTCACGGTCAATTCAATGCATTTCATGGTCAATTCCCTTTACTTCATGGTCAACTTCATGCATTTCACGATCAATTCCAACAATTCCCCTTCACTTCACGGTCAATTCCATGCATTTCACGGTCAATTCAATGCATTTCACGGTCAATTCCCTTCACTTCATGGTCATTCCATGCATTACACGGTCAATTCTGGCGGTTCCCCTTCACTTCATGGTCAATTCCATGCATTTCACGGTCAATTACCTTTACTTCACAGTCAATTCAATGCATTTTACGGTCAATCCCCTTTATTTCACGTTCAATTTCATGCATTTAACAGTCAATTCTGGCGATTCCCCTTCACTTCATGGTCAATTCCATTCATTTCATGGTCAATTCCCTTCACTTCACGGTCAATTCAATGCATTTCACGGTTAATTCCCTTCACTTCACAGTTGTTTCCATGCATTTCATGGTCAATTCCGGTGATTCCCCTTCGCTTCACGGTCAATTCCATGCATTTCACGGTCAATTCCCTTCACTTCATGGTTAATTCAATGCATTTCACGGTCAATTCCATTCACTTCACGGCCATTTCCATGCATTTCATGGTCAATTTCGGCGATTCCCCTTCACTTCACGGTCAATTCCATGCATTTCATGGAAGTGTCCCTGAAGTGAAGGGGAGGGGAATTGCTGGAATTGACCGTGAAATGAACGGAATTAACCGTGAAATGCATGGAAATGACCGTGAAGTGAAGGGAATTGACTCTGAAATGCATTGAATTAACTGTGAAGTGAAGGGGAATTGCTGGAATTGACTGTGAAATGCACGGAAATGACCGTGAAGTGAAGGGAATTGACCGTCAAATGCATTGAATTGACCGTGAAGGGAATTGACCACGAAATGCATGGAATTGACCGTGAAGTGAAGGGGAATCGACCGAATTGATCATGAAATGCATGGAATTGACCGTGAAATGAAGGGAATTGACCGTGAAGTGAAGGAAATTGATCATGAAATGCATGGAATTGACCATGAAGTGAAGGGGAATCGCCGGAATTGATCATGAAATGCATGGAAATGACCGTGAAGTGAAGAGAATTGACCGTGAAATGCATTGAATTGACCATGAAGTGAAGGGAATTGACCGTGAAATGCATGGAATTGATCGTGAAGTGAAGGGGAATCGCCGGAATTGACCATGAAATGCATGTAATTGACTGTGAAATGAAGGGAAGTGACCGTGAAATTCATGGAAATGGCCGTGAAGTGAAGGGAATTGACTGTGAAATGAAACAGAATTGCTGGAAATGATCGTGAAATGTATGGAAATGACGGTGAAGTGAAGGGAATTGACCGTGAAATGAAACGAAATCATCGGAATTGACCGTGAAATGCATGGGAATGACTATGAAGTGAAGCGAATTGAGCGTGAAATGCTTGGAAATGACTGTGAAATGAAGGGAATTGACCGTGAAATGCATGGAAATGACCGTGAAATGAAATGGAATTGCTGGAAATGACCGTGAATTGCATGAAAATGACCGTGAAATGAAATGGAATTGCCAGAAATGACCGTGAAATGCATGGAAATGACCGTAAAGTGAAGCGAATTGACCGTGAAATGCATGGAAATGACCATAAAGTGAAGGGAATTGACCGTGAAATGCCTGAAAATGACCATGAAATGAAACGAAATCACCGAAAATGACCGTGAAATGCATGGAAATGATCGTGAAGTGAAGGGAATTAACAATGAAATGCTTGGAAATGACCGTGAAATAAAACAAAATCACCGGAAATGATCGTGAAATGCATGGAAATGACTGTGAAGTGAAGGGAATTGACCATGAAATGCATGGAAATGACCGTGAAATGAAACGGAATTGCCAGAAATGACCGTGAAATGCATGGAAATGATCGAGAAGTGAAGCAAATTGACCGTGAAATGCATGGAAATGACCATGAAGTGAAGGGATTGACTATGAAATGCATGGAAATGATCATGAAATGAAACGTAATCGCCCGAAATGACCGTGAAATGCATGGAAATGACCATGATGTGAAGTGAATTGACCGTGAAATGCATGGAAATGACTGTCAAGTGAAGGGAATTAACCGTGAAATGCATGGAAATGACTGTGTAATGAAACGGAATCATTGGAAATGACCATGAAATGCATGGAAATGACCGTGATGTGAAGCGAACTGACCATGAAATGCATGGAAATGACCAAGAAGTGAAGGGAATTGACCATGAAATGCATGGAAATAACCATGAAATAAAACAGAATCGCCGGAAATGATCGTGAAATGCATGGAAATGACCGTGAAGTGAAGTGGAATTGACCGTGAAATGCATGGAAATGACCGTGAAGTGAAGGGAATTGACCGTGAAGTGCATGGAAATGATCGTTTCAAAATTTATTTAATCCCTCTCTCTCAAAACCCAAAAACCTCCCTCTAAGCCCATTCCCTGCATCCAATCCTCCCCACCAAACCCCATTTCCCTAAATCCTCTTCATCTTTAATCCATCTATTTACCAAAATTCTTCCTTTCAAACCCAATTCCCTTAAAACTCCTCATTCCCTAAACCTGTCTTCCTCAAGGGGGCATTTGGTGCAAGGTATTAGATGGGATTAAATGGGATAGAGTTATATTTGGTCTTGCGCAATTCCATGCATCATTTGGAGAGGATGGGAAAGGTTGGGATTAGTTGGGATGGAATTACATTTAGTCCCATGGAATTGCATTTGGTCCACGCAGGATCTCCGTGGATTTTAAAATCCATTACACATTTGGGCCCCACATTGATGCATGTGTTTATCTATGTTGTTCATCCATATACACCGTTTACATGTGACATTTTAGTTATATATGTGTATAAGTGAACGACATCCGTTGTGAATTTAGTTCGTTGATTACAATTTCATGGTCCACCAAACATGATTATACTTAATCCGATGTTTTCCAATAGTAAAATTTTTATCCTAAATATGGGATTGGATGGCTACAATACCATAGCATTTTTAGACATGCAATCATTGTGCAATAATGGTGTTAATCCCATCTAATACAATCCAATACCATTCAAATCCATAGACCAAACACGCCCCAAGGGGATAACTACTCCAAATTCATGGAGCTGGAAATTGAGCGAGATAAATATGAAATTGAGCGAGGGAAAGAGGAAATTGAGCGAGACAAATTGGAAATTGAGCGATGCAAACTGAAAATTGAGCGAGGCAAACAGGACATTGAGCGAGGCAGACTAAAAATTCAGCAAGGCAAACATAAAATTGAGTGAGGCAAATTGGAAATTGAGTGAGGCAATCTGGAAATTCAACGAGGCAAACTGAAAATTCGGCGAGGCAAACATGAAATTGAGAGAGGCAAGCATGAAATTGAGCGAGGCAACCTGAAAATTTAACGAGGCAAACATGAAATTCAGCAAGGCAAACTGAAAGTTGAGCGAGGCAAAATGTAAATTCAGCGAGGCAAATTAGAAATTGAGCGAGCCTCAATATCCCCATTCAATCTTTCAAATTTTCATTCTCTATAAATTTTACAGAGAATATCAACACACCGAATATAATACAACATTTCACAAAAATTTCCTCCCATCTTCCTCCCATGCCTACGACAAATATCATTTATAGGTTACAGTCAAACAATCATACGCCATTGACTTTCTCCAAACGACAGTGATTTTTTGCATATATGTTCCCGCCAAAGTGCGACCGCTACACAATATATTGATGAATTTCATTACAAATATATCGTAGTCATAACCATTATTTTGTTTCGGTATTGATTTATCTTCTTTGGCGGTCCATATCTTCCCTTCGAGCGCAGTCATGTCTCCGGTGGCATGGAAGAGAATGCGGAGCGCCTTGGTGATCATCTTGATCTGAAGCTCATTTCTCAAGCCATCTGAACTTGGATATAGTTGTCTAAAAGCCCATTTGCCCAGCCTAGCCAATTAGCTTTTTCAAAAATTCAAAATGTAAACCATATTTTCTCTCTCATAATAAAATAATAAACTTTTCTTTTCCTATTTTCTAGAAATTTAAAGGATGAAAGGTGTAATAAAAAAGAAAATGAGGATTGTCTAAATAGATTTAGCTGACGATCATGCTTCTCCAATCCACCCTTCACCGTGTCAAACCACCATTTCAGTGAACACTTAGAGGATGGGTTTGAGAATCCAGTAAAAGAATCGTCACCTGTAAACATGAATTGCAAAATATATCAAAATTAAAGTTCACTAAATATTTAGTGACTTATAGTGTGAAAAATCAGACATAATTGAAAACAATCAAGCACTTGATGAATTTGAGCGAGCTTCAGATGAAATCGAATAAGCCTCAACTAAAATTAAGGGAGGCAAACATGAAATTGATTGAGGCAAACATTAAATTGAGCGAGGCAAACATTAAATTGAGCGAGGCAAACATGCAATTCAGCAAGCATCAAAGGAAATTGAGCAAGGCAAACTAGAAATTGAGCGAGAGAAGTATGAAAATTGAGCGAGGCAAACTAGAAATTTAGTGAGGGAAACATGAAATCAAGCAAGGGAAGTTAGAATTTGAGCGAGGCAAAACTAGGAATTGAGCGAGGCAAATTAGAAATTGAGTGAGGGAAGCATGAAAATTCAGCGAGGCAAACTAGAAATTTAGTGAGGTAAACTAAGAATTCAGCGAGGGAAACTAGAAATTGAGCGAGGGAAATATGAAATTGAGCTAGGCAAATTCAAAATCAAACGAGGCAAACTAGAAATTGAGCAAGGCAAACGAAAAATTCAGTGAGGCAAGCTGAAAATTGAGCGAGGCAACCTAGAAATTGAGCGAGACAAACTATAAATTGAGCGAGGGAAATATGAAATTAAGCGAGGCAAACTAGAAATTGAGCGAGACAAACTAAAAATTCAACGAGGTAAGCTGAAAATTGAGTGAGGCAACCTATAAATTCAGCGAGGGAAATTAGAAATTGAGCGAGGGAAACATGAAATTGAGCGAGAAAAACTGAAAATTCAGTAAGGCAAACTAGAAATTGAGCGAGGCAAACTTGAAATTCAACAAGGCAAACTAAAAATTGAGCGAGGCAAACTAGAAATTCAGCGGGGCAAACTATAAATTGAGCGAGACAAACTTAAAATTGAGTAAGGCAAACTAGAAATTTAGCGAGGCAAACATAAAATTCAGCGAGGCAAACATGAAATTCAGCGAGCATCAAAGGAAATTGAGCGAGGCAAACATGAAATTGAGTGAGGAAAACTGGAAATTGGGTGAGACAAACATGAAATTGAGCGAGCCAAATAGAAAATTGAGTGAGGCAAATGTGCAATTCAGCGAGGTAAAGATGCAATTCAACGAGCATCAAAAGAAATTCAGCGATGTAAGCTTAAAATTGAGCGAGGCAAACATAAAATTGAGCGAGGCAAATGTAAACTTCAACAAGGAAAACATGAAATTCAACAACCCTCAAAGGAAATTGAATGAGGCAAGCATGAAATTCAACGAACCTAACTTGAAATTGAACGAGGCAAACAGGAAATTGAGCGAGACAAATTAAAAATTGAGCGAGGCGAACTAGAAAATTGAGCGTGGCAAACTGAAAATTGAGTGAGGCAAACTGAAAATTCAGTAAAACAAACTAGAAATTGAGCGAGGGAAACTAGAAATTGGGTGAGGCAAACTGAAATTGAGCGAGGCAAGTTGGAAATTGAGCGAGGCAAATTAGAAATTGAGTGAAGTAAATTAAAAATTGAGTGAGGCAAATTGAAAATTGAGTGAGGCAATTTAGAAATTGAGTGAGACAAATTAGAAAATTGAGCGAGACAAATTAAAAATTGAGCGAGGCAAATTGAAAATTCAGCGAGTTAAATTATAAATTAAGCAAGGAAAACTAGAAATTCATCAAGGCAAACTGAAATTGAGTGAGGCAAGCTGAAAATTAAGCGAGGTAAACTGGAAATTGAGCGAGGCAAATTGAAAATTGAACGAGACAACTTAAAAATTGAGCAAGGCAAACTAGAAAATTGAGCGAGGCAAACTGAAAATAATCGAGACAAACTGAAATTCAGCGAGATAAACTATAAATTGAGTGAGGCAAACATGCAATTCAACAAGCATTAAAGGAAATTGACCAAGGCAAACGGGAAATTTAGCGAGGCAAACATGCAATTCAACAAGCATAAAAGGAAATTAAGAGAGGCAACTTAGAAATTCAGCGAGGTAAACTAGAAATTGAGCGAGGCAAACTAGAAATTGAGTGAGGAAAATTGAAAATTGAGCGAGGCAAAACTAGGAATTGAGAGAGGCAAACTAGAAATTGAGTGAGGGAAGCATGAAAATTCAGCGAGGCAAACTAGAAATTGAGTGAGGGAAGCATGAAAATTCAGCGAGGCAAACTAGAAATTGAGTGAGGGAAGCATGAAAATTCAGCGAGGCAAACTAGAAATTGAGTGACGCAAACTAAAAATTCAGCAAGGTAAACTGAAAATTGAGCAAGGTAAACTAGAAATTCAGCGAGGCAAACTAGAAATTGAGCGAGGTAAAATTAGAAATTGAGCAAGGGAAGCATGAAAATTTAGCGAGGCAAACTCGAAATTCAGTGAGGCAAAGTAGAAATTGAACGGGGTAAACTGAAAATTCACTGAGGTAAACTGAAAATTGAGCGAGTTGAAATAGAAATTGAGCAAGTCAAACTAGAAATTGAGCTAGGCAAACTGAAAATTGAGCAAGCCAAAATAGAAATTCAGCGAGGCAAACTAGAAATTCAGCGAGGCAAACTGAAAATTGAGCGAGACAAACTAAAAATTGAGCGAGGCAACCTAGAAATTGAGCTAGGCAAACTAAAAAATTGAGCGAGGTAAACTGAAAATTTAGCAAGGCGAATTGAAAATTCAACAAGCCAAATTAGAAATTGAGCGAGGAAAATAAGAAATTAAGTGAAGCAAACTAGAAATTCAGCAAGGCAAACTGAAAACTGAGCGAGGCAATTTAGAAATTAAGTGAGGTAAATTAAAAAATTGAGCAAGGCAAACTAAAAATTGAGCGAGACAAATTGAAAATTGAGCGAGGCAAACTATAAATTCAACGAGGTAAATTAAAAATTGAGTGAGGCAATGAAAAAATTGAGAGAGGCAAACAAAAAATTGAGCGAGGCAACCTAGAAATTGAGCGAGGCAGACTAGAAATTGAGCCAGGGAGACTAGAAATTGAGCGAGGCAAACGTGAAATTAAGCCAGGGAGATTAGAAATTCCACGAAGCAAACTAGAAATTTGGTGAGGCAAACATGACATTAAGCGAAGCAAACTGGAAATTGAGCGAGACAAACTGGAAATTCAGCGAGGCAAACAGGAAATTCAGTGAGGGAAGCATAAAAATTCAGGGAGGCAAACTAGAAATTGAGCAAGGCAAACACAAAATTGAGCAAGGCAAGCTCGAAATTGAGCGAGGCAAACTAAAAATTGACCAAGGCAAACAAGAAATCGAGCAATGCAAACATAAAATTGAGTGAGGCAAAAATGAAATTCATCGAGGCAAACATTAAATTGATTGAGCCTAGCATGAAATTGAGCGAGCCCTTACATGAAATTGAGTGAGATTCAAATGGAATTGAGTGAGTTTCATATGAATTTGAACGAGGAATGCATAAAATGGACTAAGCCTAACAAATGAAATTGTATGAGCCTCACATGAAATTCATCGAGCCTAAAATGAAATTCACCGAACGTTACATGAAATTGAATGAGTAGTTGGTCAATTGTCATCGACTTAGGCTTGTCTCAATTTCCATGAGTTCTTCTTCAGTTTCAAGTGTGCAATGGTTAAGTTTGCCCAAGCACACTCGGTGAATTACTAGCTAAATTTGCACAGGTAGTCGGTGAATTGTAGTTAAATTGTTGTTGAATGCTACAAAAGAAATTAACTATAAACTATTTCTCTAAACCTACTCGCATTTTTTTAAAGATCTGTACCTCCCACAACCGTAGTAGCGGTCAAATGCAAGTTGAGGAAGAGTGCTTTGGAGTGAAGAATATTTTGAACCTTTTCAGAGATTGCAGATAACCCAAACGGAGATAACCCAGAATATTAGAAGTGTATAAATGCAATCAGTTTGAGGTATTTCATGTAATCCTGACCAAGATGAAAAATGGCAAATATAGATTGATAATATTTAGATGTTCAAAGAGATTTTAGAAAGAAAAATGGTTAAAAAAAATGTGCGTGCATGGGTTTTTTCTTACAAGGGAGTGAAAGGAATGATGGTGAGATGGTGAAAGCAGGAGTATTTTTGTCCTCAAATGCTTGTACATGAAACGTTTAGACTGGGAAAGTAAATTTGGGACTGTTCAGAAAAGACGCTGGATAAAAGGTGGTGTCTACAGTGGTCAATTTCTCAAAGGAAAATGTTAGGCGTCCTACGAGCGGATTGCTTCCTTCACCCCCTAGACGGAAATCGGTTTGGTAGGGGCTTGTGGGGCCCACCATGATGTTTATTTGACATCCAATTTGTTCATAGGGTCGCATGCACATGGATGAAGGGTAAACACAAACACCAGCTTAATCCAAAACTTCTATGGCCCCAAGAAGTTTTTAATGGCAGGTCTTCAATCCCCACTTTTGTGGTCCACTTAACCCCTGGATCTGCTTTATTTTTTGAATGACACCCTAAAATATTTTTTTTAAATAGATGAACAGCGTGGATAAAACCCATACATCACGGTGGGCCCCACGGAACCCCCGCCTGGACCTATTTCATCCAGACAGACGCGGTTTGGCTAGTGACGCTGCCCCCAGTCAAGTGGCTAGTGGTCGGTACTATGTGGACCCCACCATGAGGTATGTGTTTTATCCACGCCGTCCATCAATTTTGAAAGATAAGTTTAAGGCTTGATCAAGAGACGAGGTAGATCTAAATCTCAGGTGGACCACACCATGGGAAGACAGTCGTGATTGAATGTCCACCATTAAAAACCTCATAAGGCCCACTGTAATGGTTATTTGACATTTAACCTGTTGATTAGGTCATACAGACATGATGAAGAGAAATATATATATATATATATATATATATATATATATATATATATATTAGCTTGATCTAAAACTTTTGTGGCCCCAGGAAGTTTTTAATGGTGGGCGTTCAATCAACAATGTGCGGCCTACTTGAGATTTGGATCAACCTTATTTTTGGGCTTATGCCATAAAATGACTAGAAGAATGGGTGGACGACATGGATGAAACACATATACCATGAGAGCACAGACCACTAGCCATTGGCTAGTGGCAGGGTGAGCAGCCGATCTGTTTCCTAGTTGGGGAATGACGCAATCCGCTTCCCCTCCAGTGCACCTGTTTGTTGGGACTCGACCAACGCGTTTGCAAGATTGAAGCCGTTGATCAGTTGAATCCCCCATTTTTCATGCACGCCCCAAAATTCGCTACCTGAGTTGGCCAGGCCCGAACCCAAATTCCAGGACTGTGAGTTATACTTAAACAAAATATACATCGCAACCCACATTATTTTCATACATTTCCAAGGTAATCAGAGCAACTAAAAAGGGTCAAAATAATTATCATTAAATAACATCCACAAATCAATTATTGAATATTTAGTTATATTGATATTCAAAAATAATTAATAACAACATACATTGATCTTTAATTAACTTCTAAATAAATAAGAAAAAAAGTCTTCATTCTTGCCCAACTGATTCTTCATATACAAACCCTGTAAAATAATCTATACGGGTGTGAACGCGACAGCTCATAGGGTCACATCCTTCCCAAAATTGAAAATTCTACGTTAACACAAATAAAACTCAATAATACAAATATGATTAATTACGAGTATTGAATCGTCACTTTACATTACAGCAATAACAATTTTTTTTTTCATAACAATAAAATAAGACAATGCAGTCATCTAAAATCCTTTTTAGTTCAATTCAGGGTATAACACCCGTGTGTGTTAATCATTTTATGAAATGACCCTCAGAAGAGTACTGGTGTTGATCCTTTTAGGGAATGACCCTTGGCAGAGCACCTGGTGAATAAACTTTTAGGGTAAATACCCAAGGCAGAGCACCCGTGTGTGTTGATCGTTTTAGGGAATTGCCCAGGGTAGAGCACTCGTGCTGACACTTTCGGGTATGACCCTAGGCAGAGCACCCGTACCGTGCCGATCCTTTCGGGAATGACCCTGGGCAGAGCACCCATAAACAAATAACATGGTGATCCTTTTGGGGCAGAGCACCCGTAAATCGAAATACATTCTCTTCATCATGTAATAATAAGGAAATAATTATAATTTAAGCATGTCACGATAATAAAATGAAGTCAATTAATAACTCAAATAAATTATCTCTACAATATGCAACCAAGAAATCAAATAAAATAATATATAACTAATGATAATGATCAAATAAATTTAATACATAATAAATAATCAAATCAATCTATATGTTAACTTAAAATTTTCAACAGGGAAGATCACCTACCTGGTGTGTTGAGTGGAGGTTGAATGGTATAGTTTGGACGCTATAGATTGGAGATGGATTCAATGGACAATCTAGATTTCCCGATTTATAGGTTAGCTCGAAAACGGAAAGAGAAAGGAGGAAAAATCGAAGAGGTTTCAATCTGCGTGGATTGCATTGTGGAAGCCTTCCAAATCCCTTACTGCAAAGGAAGCTAGGTGGGTCCAATGAGATGTTTGTGAGAAATCCATTCCGTCCAGCTACTTTATCGGGTCGTAATAATACATGATTCTAAAGGTAAGGTAGATTTGGAATTTAGGTGGGCCATAAGACTGAAAACAGTGGGGTTGAGCGTTTGCCGTTAAAATCTTCTTGGGTTGATGGTGAGTGGTCTGGATTGATTGATGGGTTCCGCCGATGAAGAATGGTGGAAGAAGAAAGAGGAGAGTTTGAATGGGAGAGGGAATTGGGGAGGGAGGTTAGGTCGTGCGGTGACGTGCACTAGCACGTCATTGTATTATCATTATTATTATTATTATTATTATTTTATTTATTATTATTTTTTTTTAAATGATGGTGGGCCCTGCAGAGAAAGCAATATAAATCTACTCCGTCCATTATTTTTGCTCGATCATACTAGGGCATGGGCCTAAAAATGAGGTCGATCCAAAGTTCCAGTGGGCCACACCATAAAAAACAAAAACAGTGGGGAGTAAGATAACCACCATTAAAAGAAATGGGTTGTTACATTCCATGTCTCCTAGCATAAATTAAGCCGATCTGAAAAAGGTGGGCCGCACGTCTATATTGAACTTCGACCATAGGTAAATTTCAACCATCCATTCTCTTACACACGTGTAGCCTCATGATAATCATTTCTACCTATTATCGAGAACAAAACATATCTATTCGGTGGGACCCACCTGATGAACGGATTGGATCTCGCTAACACGTTCCACGTGCAACTGTCAAAATGTGCACTTGCTCCGGAGCGTGTGACAAACGGAGATGGCTGAACTAAGGCCGTGGATTCGCCATAAGGGCAAAGCCAAGACTCAGGTGTTCCTCCATGGCCCACTGCAGCTGCATTGGAGTCTCAATTCCAGAATTAAATGAAGAGAATAACTTTGATACTCTGTAAGCGTGTGACAGATAATACACAGGCGCTTAGAAATTTATGGACAAATTGTACACACGACGTGCAAGTAACTGGAATTAAACCATTCAAATCATGTGTACAAGTTTAGATGTATCATGACCCAAAATTTACTCTCATTCTATTAGATTTGTGGGCATTTATTGGACCGTTGATAATGCAAAATATCCAATGGTCTTGTTTCAACAAACAACTGTCCATGAATCAGAGGTTACGATTATTCAACCAAACCGTGATTTGGACGGTAGCTTAATTGACTGTCTTTCCACAATATAGTTGGATTTATTTCAGTTAATACGTGCCATGCGTACCATTTGTAAGTGCCAGCCTATGAATCGCCATATGCAGCCAGAGTATCAAATAATTACCCCAGAATGTTCATTTCATTTGGCATCTTATACTCTGTCTAAGTATCATGTATATGTAGCAATCCAGACGGTCCAAATTGCGTTGTCCATCATGTATAGAGCATGCAATAAAATTCAAACTGATCGGATCATCAGGGCCATCCATTCGGTGTGATTGTTATCAAATCATATGAACGGTTAAAAGCAACATGGACATGGTTCCTAAATGATCCAAATTAAAAGGCTAGGATCATCTGATCGATGCCATATAGGGTTTACTTTCCACTCAAAAGATACTCCATGATTTGGATGTGTACGTTGATCGTACATGCAATCCACGTGTATTCTCGATTAATTGTTACAAACACACACACACCATAGGACACGGATTGGCTACTACCCCTGACACCAACTCCGTGGCTAGTGGTCGGTGATCTGTGGGCCCTACCATGATGTATGTGTTTCATCCATTCCGTTCATCCATTTTTACAGATCATTTTATGGCTTAATCCCAAAACGAGAGGGATATAAATCTCAGGTGGACCACACCACAAGAAAACAATAGTGATTGGATATCCACCATTAAAATCCTCCTAAGGCCCACTATACTGTTTATTTGACATCCAATATGTTGATTAGGTCATACAGACCAGATAAAGCAAAGATAAGCTTGATCGAAAACTTTTATGGCCCTCGAAATGTTTTTAATGGTCGACCCTCATTTAACACTGTTTCCCGTAATGTGGCCCACTTGAGATTTGGATATACCTCATTTTTGGAATCATGCCGTAAAATGATCTGTAAAAATATATGGATGGCATGGATGAAACACATACATCATGGTGGGGCCCACATAGCACCGACCACCAGCCATTGGCTGGTGTAAGGGCAGTAGCCAATCCGTTTCCCCATAGAATATACGTTTTCCATGATTTGCTGAAGCACCTGACGTAAGCACGTCTTTCTCATGTGAAGGTTGCGTCATGCCCGATTTCGAGGTCAGAACCTTCCAAGGAAGTTCCATCGCACTTCTCGTGTCCATCTGACCGTTATTCGGTGCCCATCCTACCGTACACGCGGATGGCCCAGTCATCAATCTGGACCGTTGGATGAACCACCTCATATAGTTATGCATCATATGTAGGAATTTTCTTGGCCGTTGGATTTTGGACTGGCTACATTCCAGTTGATGAAGAAACATGTGAATATCTTCACATTTTAGTTCTGACAGGTGGGACCATGGTCTGTAGACCGTTGATCTGCTGTCTCCTGCTGTAAATTGAGCACGACAAAACAAATGTCGTCCAATGAATGATCACAGTCGTTTGGTCTGTGGCCTGAAAATAGATCATTAATTAAGAAGAGCAATACAGCAACTGTCTACATTCAACTGAAAAATGTCCAACGTTGAGTGGCCAGGATCTTCATATTTGGAAGATTTTTGGGAGCTGGTCTACCCACAATGGGACGCTAAAGATATATCAATGGTACGGATTACCAAAACATAGGCCCAATAATTCATCATTTATCCATCCTCCAACTCATTGGATGACCCGTTGAATATAATTTTTTATACAAGAACCCATTGGGATATAGCGTTTGGAAAACCATATAAACAGAATAAATTTAAATTGAAAATAAGAGAAAATTTATTGGTTTATCGGCACTACACCAAGAATCTTAATTAGGAACGAACATGTGTTTGGTTCAAAAACGGTTGTAAACCGTTTCCAATCAGGAATGGTTTCATCACAGTTAAATACTGTTTCCGTTCATAGGTGTAGAACAAAAATAAGCTACGATCTACACCTGCCCTTTAAAAGCCTCATTACAATTGGTGCTTAACCCTAGCCTAACCAAAGGTTCTTGTACCTCAACCCTAACCCAACCCAACTCAACCCAGCCCAACCTAACCCAAGCTCGCCTTGGATTGAGAATTCTCGACCCAAGCTCAACCCAAGCAGACTTGGTGAAGTAGATACATGCTAATATTTTCGTTATTATATTAGTCTATTATATTTTCAGCTTATGTTTTATTTTTTGTACCTATGATTTTATTAATTATATATGTAGCTGTTTATAAAAAAGAACTTCATTTTTTTTCTAAATAAAAAAGCTAAAATATAGGACTACTTTAAAAGTCGTGTTGTCTAGCATGCAATCTATTTGGAAAAAGAAATCCGGCCTATCTTGTTAACGAGTCATCATAAATGACGTGGACCAATGAAACCCGACAACATTAGAATTTCTAATGCTTTCAATATAGACAATTAGCGGTTAATTATAATTTATAAGTAACTTATATATTAATCAGGTTCGGTTGAGTCAGGTAACCTAAGGCCTCAACTAAAGCCCAACTTAAGTTTTGTCGGGTTGGTGTTTTGTATAGCCCAAGCTTGAGATCAAACCCGATATATCTTGCCCGAGCCCAACTTAATGTCGGGTCGGTCATGAGTCTGTCTGTTGAACCCACCTGACTTTCAGCCCTAGGTTCCACTAGTGGGAGTAGGATTTCCATTCCTACTTTCCCCACATGCGTTGTGGGCGATCTAAGCCTGCCATCATTTAGACGTGGGTTTATTTGAATGATAACGTGGTTTGCCTACTGAAGATCAAAATCATCTAAGACTTGCGAAATGGACGGTGTAAGATCTGTTTTGTATTCCCTTACTTGATGATCACCTTGATCATCTGATCAATATATTCGGGAGACGTGCAATCTACGGGTACCACTCAAATCCAACGGTTACAATTGATAAAAGGTGGCAGACCCCAGCCCACTGCGTTTTACAATTGATAAAAGGTGGCAGACCTTGCACCCACTTCGTATGGCTTATTTAGGAAAAAAAAAACAAACAAACAGATCCAAAACTACGGTGGGCCACGACAAGAGGAACTAAGGAAAAATGATACCATAACCTCTAAATTCAAGTGGTGGGACCTACCTATTTTTGGATTGTCCTAGTTTTTGGATATGGTGAAAAGGGTCCTAGGATAATTGATCGTTGGCCGGATTTAACCCAAAAACTGGACACGGACTGCCTGTGACCTTAAACCTGCGATCGGAAGCTAAGTGGGTCCGAAATCCACTTTGTCCATCTGTTTTGCCGGATCATGATCGAACATGAGATTAAAAAATGAGGGGGATCCAAAACTAACGTGAGACACACAATAGAAAACAGTGGAGATTGACATTTGTGGGGCTACAAAAGTTTTGCATCAGAGTAATAGTTTTGTGTTTTCAGTTCATCACAATGGGAATAAAAAAATGAACGGTTTAGATGGCACATAACCATCAAGGTGGAGCTTGAGAAGGTTTCAACTTGGCCATTTCCCTCTCCACTTCTTCTCGTGTCGCTCACTTGAGTTTTGGATCCACCTTATTTTTAGGCTCATATCTTAGCACGAGCTGGGAAAATGGATGGTGGGGTGGATTTCTCACAAGATCACAGGGGAGGGGAGAATTAGCTAGTTGATGAGTGACGTGAGTCACTCGGCTTGAAATCGAATTTGCTCCCCTTCGATAGCGTCCTAAGTGCAACAGGTTTCTAGAGCAATCGATCTCCAAGATACAACGACTATGACCTGGTCCCAGCGGCGTACTCACTGTACATGAGTTCGAATCACATGTAGTCTTAATTCGAACTAGAAAATACTTAAACCATATTTTTAACGTAAAACAAACTTTTTATTACACACTAAAATATATGGAAAAAAAATTATTTATAGACTTTGTGAAGACACCCTTTGAAAAAGGGTCGTGACTATTGGGTTTAAACCCAATTGGTGTGACTATTAGACTTAAAAAGGCACAACTTTTCAAAACAAAGCATGAAAGGATGCAACCTTTCAAACTTAAGTGAAAAAACACTTCTGTAGGGCACATGCGCACCTATGGCCACGGTCATGGCCCGTCCCAATGGATATTTTGAAACACTAAAATTTTAAAATAATTTAAAATACAACAATCCCCCACATGTTTCAAAATTTTTAATATTTCGGGTTAAGATGGAAGAGTTGTGCAATGGTGCCGATGTCACCATAGACTTGAACCAACATTAGAGTAAGCATGATAGGTCTACAGGAATCAGGTGACACTATGGTCTTGAACCTGATTCCTTTTAATGTAGATCGTAAGTACATGCCACTCACACAACTTTTCCGCTACAAGTGATTTTGCAGTTCGTTGCGTTTCGGTCATGCACCATTACCTGGATTCCATGAGTGTTCTAGAGAATTTGCCTAGATTCTCATAAGAAGCAGCCTCCACATCTGCACCCATATAGGTGAGTTCCATCAAGTGTATGCAACAATTAGATACACCACCAAATATATGACAATGGATTTATTAAGAGTTCAAAAACTCATTCTTCTTCATTGCCGCTCGCACTGCTACACCATAGAATGGGCTCATTTATATCAATGCAACCGTCTACCTTGTGTCTTGTTGTTTACCCATTGAACCTATCTCATAGGATCCCTACTTGTATAGGCTGGGTTGTTAATACTGGTAGCTCATATATTAAGATCAGCCCTGTTCCCTTCGATGTATCATTGACTAATCTTTTAGATAATTATTTGGTCAAATGATTTATGACCTGTAAGCGTTTTACCTCCACCCGTCATTGATCCGTCAGGCTTTCGTTTATTACGAAAAATTAACCGTTGTTACCTTTCATAGGAGTTAGGCCATGTCTTACTCCCAATGTGGCTGATCATCTTTTCGGACTAGCTACAGATCATCACCTTGATAAGTTATTGCTTCATCAACTAGCTACACAGAAACGAGCCTTTGGTTAGGCGGATTCATCCCTTTGCTCCTTAGTTAACTCTTCGGCAGTCAGTTGCATCCTCTTTGACTATTCATACTCAAGCCAATGCATACCAACCTCATTTCTAAATTCATAGAGTTAACAATTATCACTCCATCATGCAAAAGATACTGAGCATCAGTTTTATTATGATAGTTTTTATATCACCAACTCTTAATACAACCAACTTTTTTAGCCCTGAATGTACTCTTACCACTCAACCAACTTTACTAGCCCACCATTTAACCAATTGGTGATAAAGTTAAACAAACTTATTATATCTGCAGTATAAGGAGGCTAGCATATGACAACTAAAATAGAGTATAATCTTCACGTAATCATATTGTAACATTATTATGTTATCACATGTTCCTTGACACATGAAAGGTTGGCCAATTAATCGATTAATGATTATAATTTAATACAATTAATGGAATTTTGGTGGCTGAATATGAAGAAAAAGGTCCGAAATTCTAAACAGTTAGGACCTCTTAATCCATGATTAAGCATATTAACCGATGATTTGTTTATTAAACATGACCCCCACATGGCCCCTCACAAGTGCGAAAGTCTACTAATAATAAAAAGTAAAATATTATAAGTAGACTTACACCAAATTTGGCCTTCGATAAGAATAGAATTCAGTTTGAAATTCCATTGATCGAATAATTATTTGTTGAATTTAGAATATTGACCATTTTCTTTCTAACCATTCATTTGATAGATACCAATTTGATCATTAAAACATGCAATTAATTTAATTTCAGACACCTTGTCTCTAAGATCTACACATTAACATAAAACATGTGCATATTGATCCATAACATTCATCATATAGTTTTCTTGGTACGAACCTTCAATTTTTATGTCAACCCATTTATCAAATATTTATTGACTAAACTTATACTCCATAGGTTAAGTGGTTTATCTAAATGCATCCAAGTGCACCTCCACAATTTCATATTTAGCCTCGATAAATATATCTATGGCCTACCTGATAAACCCATTAACTAAGAGTTAAGAGAAATCTTTCATAGGAACTATCATATGAATTAACTAGATCTAACACGTGTCATAGGTTGACACATGATCAGATGGAAATAACATTTCCTCCACCTTCTAAGCAAGTAATATTGTCTAGAAAGTATAGTGAACGATGCTAAAAGTGAATGTAACTTGTCTCATAAATTAGGCATGTGTACTTGTCACCCTATCAACAACTTTATGTATAAGAGCAACAATATGAACTGCTTATAGAAAAATAGTGAAAGTGTGTCAAACAGTTAAGTGATATGTGCCGACGGTCTGTCTGTTATTGGACCCAATATTTTATAATATTACTTTCTACATAATAAAATGTAAGTCAGAATAAACATTGAATTAAAGTACATTCACTACTAGTCCACTTGAGAAACTCAAGTCACCCTTTGCTTCATGGTAAGTGAAACTTAAGGGAGATAAGTATTCATATAATGTGAGTTATCAAGTACTTAATATTCAAAAAAGTAGCACACATGCAAGCTCTAAACCTTTCATCTATTGGGCCTATAAAAGGTAATATTTTAAAAATACACCAGCCCAATCATCCCACATGGGCCAATATAATATTTGTATGGATCTATAACTTTGGACCCTTGTATTGCATCTAAGTGCGTAACTCTACAATTTAAAATCTTTATAAATGAGATCTTTTCCACATATGTACAATTTCTGAGTGTCTATGTATCAAGAGTCATACATTGTTTAATGTTTCATATTATAATGGAAAGAATATATTTTGTACATGTAACACATGAATATAAGACTCGAACATATCAATCATCAACCCACATAGGATGGATCAAAGGTCATAAGATATATGCAATGATACAAAAGGAATGTGCATTGTCTATAGATACACAGTGATAAGTGGGCCCATGGTTTGATAGACTTGGTCATTGATCCGATCAAGTTCAATATAGCATACTCATTTATTCCTTGTGTGCACTCATTATCATAAATTAAGGTCATTCATACCAATGGTTGGTCCACATTATAACTTAATTTTTAAGTCACTATAAATACAAATGACCCACCAATGAACTATTCATGTTACAAACATGTGTGCAGTGACGCCTTAGTGTGTAACCGTGCATTTTACAGCATTTCTAAAGATCAACATCAATATAGATATTCATTCTATGTACATCAGTTACACAAAAATCAACTCTTTAACATGTGCTTGATCAAAATGACATATTATATTTGTTCTAGTACCAACAAAATAGTAAGCCCCATCTTTTCACGATTCAAACTATGCACCCTTATGCCACCCACCATTAGTCGCCATCAAATATCTTCTCAAAATCTTCCATCATAAAGTAGACAGTAAACCATCCACTTGCAGTTCATAAGTTGGACATGTAAAATTGTCCAATGGGAGAATAATTTGGTGACACACATTACATATAGTCTGACACATAGTTAAATAGTGTTGATCATCAAAATTGGGCCGGGATTAGATTATTTAAAGACATATAGCATATAGAATTATAGATTGCATGTGTATAAACCACGACGCTCTATTAAAGTATTAAAAGGTTGCCTAGGAGAGCAAACTTACAAGATAATAAACCCACGAGCAATTAGGATAGATGATTCTAACTATCCACTTCATTTCCATTGAACAAGTGGTTAGATTATCGGTTCATTATTATTTTTTTTTTAATAATATGAGATTGCCCAAGAAATCTCATTAATGGGACATTCAAGTCCTTTCATATTTGGCAATTTTATTCCCATGTGAGGTCCATCAGATCAGTGGACTAGATCAAAGGTCATCAGAATGCCGTTTGCCTTCATGCAACATGCCAAGTTCAGATAGAACGGTTATAACCACCAGATGCTCCTTGTTAGAACCCTTCTTAAGGGTTGCACCAACTTGAAAATGATGGGAATGTACATAATTAACAACTACATTTTCCAATACCAAGAACTATATTTCTGGCACGTACGTGACAAATTTAAATCCTTCATCCGATTGACCGTAAAAGGAATATTACCCATCCGCATGTGAGCAACTAACAAGCTTATGGGATAGTGACCACTCCATCAACTTATTAGGCCCATGTTGGAAGAGACTTTGAAAGATTGCATTCTCGAGTTTCTTTCACATTTTCTTTCGAAAGTTTTCTTTTTAACTATACATGGTGATCTACAAAGAAGAATTCTTAATATGGTGGGAATCCTAACACAGAATCCTATTTTGAAATGCATTTTCGGTTGATCTTCGTTGTACATGGATGTTGAGATTAGTGTATATCTTACTCAGTATGGTGTAACAGTTTGATTTATTTTCACGTGAAGGTTACATTTGCCTCAAGTTATGAGAAAATAAATTGTAAATTTTAAGATCTAAAAGAAAACTTCCTTAATGTCATATCATGATTTTGAGAAAATCCACTAAATGCAGGCTTTCTTATGAGTGAACAGGGCCTGACATTATCGAAGAGGTAAGCACTATAGATTTCTTGGATTTTACATGTGTGTGATAGAATGACATGTGTTTGGGACATAAATACAATATGTAGGTCATAGCTCTAGTACCCAAGATGGCCTTAGCCCGACCCATCTGACAACTTGAGGATCATACTCCGTGCTAACGGGGGTTACAACAAACCCAGCCAATTGTCCAGGAATCCAGGCCTCTCATATGTTTGATCATAGTCCAACCATTCTCATTTATAATATCGAGATTTAAAGTTCTCTAACTATTCTCAGTCGGTGCATACGTTCACTTTTATACATGATTTTGTACATGTGGTCCAAAGAACTTACATAACAAATATCTACAAGATCCTGATCATTAGGTGAGATATGACAACTCTAGATTATATGGGCCATGGCTCACAAATCGAGCTGTGTGGTTTCATTTTGGGCTATTCCAACCAGATAAATGCAACTATAATTCTTAAATAGTTTTTCAAACATATTCGATTTCAAGATTGTTAGGATATGGAGTTTGGAAAACCATTTAAACAAAATAAATTTAAATTGAGAATAAGAGAAAACTTATCGATTTATAGAAGTCGAGGCGTGACGTGAGTCACTCGGCTTGAAATCGAATTTTCTCCCCTTGGATAGCATCCCAAGTGCAACAAGTTTTCAGAGCAATCGATTTTCATGATACAATGACTATGATCTGGTCCCAGCGGTGCACTCACTATACATGGGCTTGAACCACATGTAGTCTTAACCCGAACTAGAAAATACTTAAACTATATTTTTAACGTAAAACAAACTTTTTATTACACACTAAAACAGATGAGAAAAAGTCTATTTATAGACTTTGTGAAGACACCCTTTGAAAAAGGGTTGTGACTATTGGGTTTAAACCTAATTAGTGTGACTATTAGGCTTAAAAAGATAACTTTTCAAAACAAAATACGAAAAGATGCAACCTTTTAGACGTAAATGAAAAGACACATCCGTAGGGCACATGCGCACCTATGACCACAGCCATGGCTCGTCCCAACGGCTAGTTTGAAACACTAAATTATTTTAAAATAATTTAAAATACAACAAAACTCACACCCCCCACCCTTGTAGAATTTCACCGCAATGGGTACTTAAACCGATGACCAGGCGCTGAAACCCTTGTGAGTCTACCGCTGTTGGAGTTGGACAAACAAAATACCGTGGACTTACATCTTCATTCTCAATGATATTTCAGGGTTTGTGGTATACACAAGTGGAGTCATAGATTGAGTGTACGTGTATTTCAGCAAAATCAACTAAAATATTTTTTATCACTTGATAAGGTCGTTTTCATAGTGCGAAACGTGCTTTTGTTATTCGGGCATGTAAAATGTCCTGGCCGTTTCTCCATAACGATTTTTTTTGAGACGTGGTTTCGAGGCTTTAAAAAGAGGAATTAAAGTTATGGTTTCTGAATTGAAAAAGAAGAAAAAACCCTCCCTTGCTAATCTTCTTCTTTGTTTTCATCTTAAATCAAAACTAGCTTCTTTGTGGACAAAAGTAAAAAAAAAACTGTACGATGTTGTGTGGTGTTCTACAGGTGTTTCTTTTTCTATCAGCGAGTGCACGCTATGGAGGGGGCGATCAAAAGGCAATTTGGGGGGGTTTTTCAGATCAGATTTAGGCCGTCTACAGGCCGAATTTGGGGGTTTTTCTTAGATCGGCTTCAATCTTCTGGGCAAATTTGGGGCTTCTCTCAGGATCAATGATTTTCCATTAGCGCCGCTGCTAAGTTCTTGGTATAAGGGGGCGAGAGCACGCCCCCTCCAGAAGGGGAGATCGGAGGGATGGTATCTCGCGAGGAAGATCCCCCAAGAAATCTGCAGCATTTCATCCTCCAGGGACCATAAAAGCTGGATTTACCCTGTTCGTGGGAAACTTGCCATATGACTGCTCTTCATCAGATCTCCTCACCATTTTTAACTAGTATGGGAAGGTCAATGATGTCTTCATCCCGTCGATTCCAGGTACGATCTCTCCCAGAGGTTATGCGTTCGTAAGATTTCACTATGAAAATGATGCTAGGGCTGCTATGGGGATTTTAGATGGGCACAAGATCGATGGCCAGGAGGTGTTAGTTAAGGTCGCCAGACCTAAGAAAGATGCCTCTCACATACCTCCAGCCCATCCGCTAGATAATAACCCAGCTCCACAATGTCCGCTTGACAACTCCTATGCAACAACAGTAAAGCAGGGGAAGAAGGCCGGCCCTGCCTGGTGTCCCACAACTAGTCGGTGGCCAGCACAGCTACAGTTGCGGACGAGGATGCTGTAGCTAAAAAACTGCAGGATCTTAAGTTGGCATTGATCGGGCATGCGATGGACTCAGGAGTCTCTATTCTGAAACTCATTTCGGCGCTTAAGGCCTCTAGATTTGCGTCGGTGGCCATTGATGTCATCAGGACTTCCCCTTGCCATTTCCTGATCATCCTAAAAACGTCCGAGGAGTTTTTGGAGTTCATTGAGGACTCCCATCTCCATGCCCAAATGGGCCTCAAATTGCTATGCCCCTGGTCCAAAGGAGGTGAAATTGCCAAAGAGGAATATTGGATTAGGATTTTCGAAATACCGGCACATGCTTGGTTCGAGTCAGTTATTCTGGACTTGGGTAACTACTTTGGACAGGTGACCCAGATGGACACCAACACCAAATTTGGGCTGTTCCAGATGTTTGCTAGGGTGAAAGTGAAGTTGCGTCCAGGCGTTAATATGATGCAAGAGCTTAAACTGAAAGTTTTGGATAGAGATTTCACCATCAATGCGGAGATTGAACCAAGGCCTGAGGAAGGCAAAGGAGATCTCCCTCTCAACCCTTCAGGAAGTTCAGGAAGTTCATTTTCCCATCTCTTGCCAATGTCAATACCACTCTCCCTGCTTGTCAAATTGCCACTGAAGATAACATTCTGCTTTGGGATTCTGTTCGTGGCATACCCAGCAGTCAAGTTCCATCACTAATGCTCACTGACAACCCATGAAGTAAAGAAGAACCTGAACCTGATGCTAGAGCTCTGGCTGTCATACCAGCTGGTGGTATAACCAGAGGGCCTGATGTGGCTCTAGTTATGGGCTCCTAGGAGACTGAGCGGACCATCTTAGGGCCTCTCCAATCTGAGGCCAAAGATTTGGCTGTCATACCAGTTGATGTTATTTTTAGAGGGCCTGATAATGTTCCTAAAATGGCATCCCAGGGGTCTGGGCGGGCCCCCCTTGGGGCCGCTCCCCCTGGGTAATGTCACGGCTACTGAGCTTGTCCAACCTCTGACTGAGTGCCCTTCGGTAGCCCTAGATCCTCCTCCTCCAGTTCCCCCTTCTCCTCCTCCAAATGAGGATGAAGTGCAGTGGGAGGCCATCGCTGACAGAGAAGCAGAAGAAGAAAATCTCAGTTTGGCTGTCTATTATGACGCGGCTCCTGACGACATTATAGGGGTTCTCTAGAAGAATTTAGGCAAACCTCTAACTCACCTAAAATCCTTACAATGTAAATGCAAGGAAAAGTACCGGGGCCTCTGCGTCAAGGGCACTTCTAGATCTGCAGGAAATTCTCCCTGGCGGTAGCTACGAGAATTCACCTCTACTCCCTCTAGTTCGGCTAGAAAGAGCCCTCAGTCTCCCTCTCCTTTGGGTCCTAGCAAGAGGCTCTAACTAGCAGTGGATCTATCGCCTTATTTTAAGAGAGAAGCCGACACCTGTGAAGAGGAATTGCCAAAGGAATCCAGGAACGGTGATGCTCCTAGCCCCCTGCCAAGGCTTCAACAGTCCCCCAAAGTGCAACAGCGCATGGACAAGGTGCCTGGTTCCCCAGTTCGCCTCCAAGCTCAGAAGGAGGCTCCCTCGGTGCCAGGATTTTCCTTGGTAAGTGAGGGCATTCCAATCCAAGGGGCAGGCAGAGGCCCAGGCAGAAAATACAAGGGTAGAAAAGTTCATGACAAGATAGGAGAAGGCGAATGGTGCTGCAGATTAAGAAGATTAAAGAGACGGGCCGTGAACATGGGTTGTGTTACGGATGGATAACATCCTAGTGTGGAATACCCGTAGAGTAGAAAACAAATCCACTTAGTCAACCTGTTCGAAATTAATCAGGAGTCATAAACCAGGATTGCTGGCTATCCTCGAGTCAATGTTGAGATACGATAGAAGAGTAGGAATCGGCCTCAAACTGGGATTCCACTCCTCCATATCCAACTCACATGAGGGGGGCAATATCTGGGTGTTTTATCATAACCATCTCAATGTTTCAGTGGTGGCTATCTCTAACCAACTTATATCCCTCTATGTTTCCTTGCAGAGCTGCAGGGAACCTTGCCTGTTATCGGTGGTTTATGCTAAATGCTCTCGGCTACTTAGAAGGCATCTTTGGTCTGACCTAGAAGCAATCAGCAGGAACTCACTCGTCCCTTGGGTGGTAGCAGGGGATTTCAATGCGATGGCTTCAGTTGATGAATGTCTAAGGTCCCGGATCCCAAACTCTGCCAGTTCAGCAGAATTTGCTGAAGCCATTCACAATGCTGGGCTTCTAGATGCAGGGTTCTCGGAAAATCGCTTCACTTGGAGAAATAATAGAGCGGGCTTGGTTAGAGTTTGGGTGAGACTGGACAGGGTGATGTTCAACGGACAATGGGCAATGGCCTTTCCATTGTTTAAAGTCCTCCACCTACCCAGGATTTGCTCAGACCATGCGTCTCTCCTCCTTTCTTTCCCGGGGCCTCTGCATACCTCAGCCCGGCCTTTCAGGTTCTTGAAAATGTGGACTCTCCATGAAGATTTTCTGCAGGTTATCAAGGACGCCTGGGCTAGGGAGATCTCTCCACACCCAATGACCAACCTTCAGCTAAAACTAAGGAGGATGAAGCTGGTTCTAGATTGCTGGAACAAGCACGTGTTTGGAAATGTTTTTGCCCTAGTTAAGCAAGCAGAGCAGGAGCTGGCAGCAATTGAAGAGAGAGCATGCAAGAGTCCAGGGAGTCGGACCGTCAGTAGGATTGGGAGTTGGCTAGACAGAAGCTGGCTAAAGCTCAACTGATGGAGGAAGTGTTCTGGAAGCAAAAGGCTAGAAATTCTTGGCTAAAAGAAGGAGATAAAAACATGAAATTCTTCCATGCTTCTACTTCAGAAAGGGTCTGCAAATCAGCCATTTCTTCTATTGAAAATGATTCAAGAGCTGTTTTCATCGACCAAAATGACATTAAAGCAGCTGCCATCAGATTTTTTTCAGCTTTATTCTCAGCTGAGGCCACGACTGATGGTTCGGCTTTCCTTCAGTTTATCCCGTCACTCGTCACTGATCAGGAGAATGCCTCCCTTCTTTCCCCCTACTCTTCCTGAAGTTCGTCAGGCGATCTCTAACATCCCCCAGGAAGGCGCAGCTAGTCCTAACGGGTTCTTGAGTGCGTTCTTCGCCCATTGCTGTCATATAGTTGGTGCAGACGTTCACATGGCCGCGGTGTTCCTGTTCGAAGGGGGAGCTCTTCCTTGCGCGTTTTCCTCCTCTCTGATCTGTTTGGTGCCTAAGGGGTTGGGAGCCTCGTCCTTTAAGCACTATCGCCCGATCAGCCTCTGTAATGTCATTTACAAGATCTTTTCCAAGATTTTGGCAACCAGATTGAGTAGGCTGCTCCCTAAGATGATTTCTCAGGAGTAACAGCTGGTTCTTAATCTTGATTAATGGGGAAGCAACTAGTTATTTCAATGCATCTCGGGGGCTTCGCTAGGGCGATCCTCTCTCTCCGGCTCTTTTCATTATTGCGACCGAGGCTTTTTTCAAGAGCTTCAGGCATAGTTTGTTTGTAGGTAGAAGTCAGCCTTTCCGTATCCGCAGTAGGTGCCCGCCCCCCTCCCACCTTCTTTATGCCGACGATACCCTTCTGTTCCTGAATGGCAGCAGATCGTCTCTTCTCGCTGTAAATGATTTCCTCTCCTCCAGGAAGCCTCTGGCCAAAGGATTAATAGGAGCAAAAGTTGCTTCTTTTGCTTGAATAAGCTCTCTCCGAGTAGGGTCAGGGCCATTGAGAGGCTCTTAGGTATGAGCCGCACCACTTCGAGGGTCAGGTATCTTGGAGTTCCTATTGCCAAAGGTCGTGTCAGCATTGCGGATTTCCAGTTCCTTGTGGATAGAGTTGAGAAGAAAGTCAGTGGTTGGAAGGCGAGGTTTCTATCCCAGGTGGGTAGAGCCGTTCTTATACGCCATGTGCTTCGCTCTCTTCCCCTACACATCATGGCTGCGTCTGTCATCCCGTCTCAAATACTATCCAAGCTGGAGTCCCGTTTCTCTAAATTTTTCTGGGGTTGGGTGGATGACAGAAGGAAGTTCCCGTGGATTGGCTGGAACTCTATCACTAGGCCACCAGAGGAGGGTGGGTTGGGCATTCGGAAACCGAAGGAAGTGCTGGATGCGTTGAGAATGAAGATAGCCTGGGTTGTGAAGTTTGGAGATTCTAATGGCTTTTGGGTCCAGCTCATGCGCGCCAAGCATGGCTCCGAGATTACTTTAGGGCTTACAGCCCCTTCGCCTTTTGTTGTGGGGTCTCCCCTATGGAAAAAGGTTTTTAAAATGATTCCCAAGTTAGATACCATCGTTCAGTGGAACGTGGGTGCTGGAGAAAGAAAACTGTGGTCAGATAATTGGTCCAAATTGGGCCTCTCCTGCTGCACACAATCAGGTCAATCCCTTCCGCGCTCCTGTCGATGACGATCAAGGAATTCTTGGGTCCAGTTGGGCCGCTGCCTCCATCCTCCACCCTCTCCCTATAGTCTCAAGAGGTGCTGGAGTTCATTTTCCAAGGAGGTTTCTTCACCTCTGCTGAAGCCGACGCTTGGTTTTGGCCTCTAGAGTCGTCTGGTTCTTTATCCCTGAAGTCAGCATGGGCGAATTGTAGGACGCCCAGCTCTGCTAAAAGCTGGTCTGAGTGGGTTTGGAAAGGTAATCTCTCGTCGAAAATTGCCCTAGTCTTGTGGAAGCTCCTTCAACATGCAGTGGTTGTGGATGAAAGAGTTTAGGCGAAAGGCATCTGTTTGGCGTCCAGGTATGTATGTTGTAGTGAAGGTAACAGCTAAGGGCCTAGCTCAGAATCCATCCCCCATCTTTTCCTCTATGGTAAGCTAGCTTCTCAGATTGGGTCCCACGTTGGAGCGCGGCTAGAAATCACGTTTTCCCTCAATCAATCGGTGGAGGATAGGATGCCGCAATGGTGGATAGCCTCGGCAAATGGGAGAGTCCTGCCATCCATTCACAAATCCCTCCCTGGTCTTATTTTTTGGGAATTTTAGAAATCAAGAAATGCCGCTAGGCAAGAAAATCAGCAGGTTCGTTTCGTTACCTGCCTCGCCCATATCCAGTTCTAGTTGAAGGAGTTGTCCGCTTTAGATACAAAGTTCAAGGCTCCGTCTTATGGGAGGTCCCTCATCAGGGAAAGCTTTGGCTTGCCAGCCCCGCTGCATAACAAATCTCGTCTGGAAATCATTCGTTGGGTTAGGCCTCCCAACACCTGGGTTAAACTCAACATCGACGGCTCTGCTAGGAACAACCCAAGGATGTCAGGTGGAGGAGGCCTGGTCAAAAATGATAAGGGGAGGCTCCTATTTGGTTTCTTTTTTGGCTACGGGAGGGGATCCAACAACAGAGCAGAGATGAGAGCGGCTTATGACGGGCTCTTGTTGTCTCTCATCAGAGGGTACCGATAGATAGTGCTCGAATCGGACTCCAAGCTGGTCATTGATCTTCTAGTGGGCAGATCCTCTCCTTCATGGCAAGGGAGACCCTGGGTTGATAGGATTCAGAAAATCATGACCACAGTTATCATCTCCCTCAGTTTCATCCACCGCGAAGGCAACAACCTGACTGATGGGCTTGCTCGCTGGGGTAGCGAGGTGCAAGAGTCTCAGGTTATCGAGTGTGCTGCTGATCTCCTTAAGACCATTAAGGGATTGATTTTCCTTGAAAGGGTGGGTCTGGGTGCAGTGAGACAGTTTTTTTTTTTTTTTTTTTGATTTTGTGTAGGTCCGTCTTGTATAGGGGTTTTGAGTCTTTATCCTATCCATATCTTATGATACGTGGTCCCGCCCTTTTTGCTAGGCCCTCCCGAAGCTTTGTAATCTCTTGTGAAGCAATGAAATCTTGGCTTTTTCATCAAAAAAAGAGTGCACACTGTGGAAACATTGCTGGGGAATTGTATTCTAGGAGATAGCAACATTTGCGACCTTTTGCACCAGTACTCTGCACTGAAGAGCGTAGACTATCTCATAGATAGCGACATGTACGCGCTTCTACCTAGTGTTCATCTAATCATGCTAACTACTGAGATCTGTGTAACAGGTGTGGGGTTCCTGAGCACAGATTCCTTTCTGCCGAATATTTCAAGTCTATTTTTGCATTACTCCCAACAATTATTGATAGAGGAGAGGCTACCCATCATCGACCTTCCCTTTTTCATTTCTACACACCCTTTTTGAGTTTATACTGAAATTACAAGTATCGTACTAAATGAACTTTAATTTTTACCTAAATTAAAAATCTGAATTTTAATTTGTACTACACTGGCTCGCTACGCAAACTTTAGTTGAATAAACTTGAAGAAATTCGGAATGATGTGTATGAAAACTCGAGAATTTACAAGGATAGGATAAATGTGTTTCATGACCAACACATTCTTCGAAAAACATTCACACTAGGTCTGAAGGTCCTCTTGTACAATTCTCGGTTACATCTCTTTCCGGGTAAGCTCCGATCTCGTTGGACTGACCCCTTCACTATTACTAATGTTTATCCTCATGGGGCTATTGAGATAAATAATCCAAACAATGATGATGAATTCAAAGTAAATGGACATCGATTAAAGCTATTTGTTGAGAAATTAGATTCAGAGGACATGTCCATAACTCTGACTTGTCCTGTGTACCAGGATTGATCTCCTAGTTTAATGGAGGTATAGGTAGGTTTATCGCTTTCATAGGACTAAGGTAGTTTGTTTCCGTTATTTAGGATAGTTTGCTTATACTTTGTCGAGTTTTGTTTTGTCCTAACCTATCTTCACACTAAGATTATTAGAAATGCCTTAGAATTCCTTCTTCAGGTATTACCTTTCCATCATTTTCCTTTTCTTTTCATTGCCTCTTTTGCATTGCATGTTTATTCTTTTACATTGAGGATAATGTAGATTTTTCGGTTGGGGATGGGGGATTAGGTAAACTAATCAGTGTTTTCTCAGTTTTGAGCAAAATTTTTTAAAATTTTCAATGTTTCAAGTTGAAATATGTTTGGGAATGAATTGTGTACTTAAGAATGCTTTGACTATGATAAGATAAAGATTGAAGCTTGAATTGCGGAGTCTAATCATCTAAGTAACTTATTACTTAAGTTCTTGCACTCAATTGATTAAGAGGTAGTTTGAATATCATTTTAATTTAAATCACAAGACACATTAAATTTAATATTGCCTTCTGTAAGATGCACTAGAGGTTTTGATTGTTAGTATGTCAATCATTGATAGATGGTGAGAATCGAGTCTGGAGAATTTTATCCAACTTAAAAGAAGAAAAGAACCAGTTAAAAAACAAGAGATCGACAAAGAGGTCATGAAAAAGAATGAAAAGAATGAAAAATTTAGAACAGAATGCAAAAATAAAGAGAATGAATAAAAACTGGCCGTCGATATAAAATCAAAAACTAGAAAAAGAAGGAAAAGGGGATAAGTTCGGAATCAATTCTTGAGTTTCAAATTGATCTTGAAGTGATGGATATAACTAACATGATGAATTGATAGTATTCATTTGGGAAATAAATTGACTTTCACTGAGCACATTGAAAATTTTGATATACAGATTATGCTTCGATTTAATGGACAAAGAACTTATTTGATTGATTGCTTATATGATTAGGTTCTAGGTTTTCAAAATTTCACTTTCATATCTTATTTATACCCATTCATACTTGAGTGCATAAAAGATTGTTTTCTGAAGAAGATTTCTGACATTAAGCATTGAGATTTTTTTGAAGCATACTTTGCTCGGGACTAGAAAAATGCTGGTTGGGAATTGTGTTGAGGGTCAAATATTGTATATTGGACCCCATTTATATCTTGGTTTTATGAACATAATACTGCTTAATGTCGCATTTTACTCATGTTTGTGTTGCAAGGTGAATTTGAGAGCTTGGATTGGAAAAGGTGCTAAAAGCATGGATTTGACGCTCAAAGATCACCAAGGTAAAGAATGGATCTTAAGAGATAAAGATTGAAGATTTCAAGGTCCTAAGATTCAAGAAAACCAAGTGGAGAAGGAACGAAGCCGAAAGAACAAGTGTAAAATATACATTGACTAACGTTCGATGACATCAAGGACACATTCGATGACATTGAACACGGGTCGATGACATCGAATTTATGAAGGAAAATTGAGTTTGTCGCTGGACAAATTGAAGACGTTTTTCGATGACTCAAAGCTTTACTCGATGACATCGAAGACCTGCTCGATGACATTGAATTTTCTATGAATTTTCGGCAAAACTCGTTGGACATATTGGGCACCATTTTCAATTACTTAAAGCACTCCTCGATGACATCGAAGAACTGCTCATAACATCGAAGGTTTCTTTAATGACATCGTATTTATTGAAGAAATTGGAATAACTCTCTGGATTGTTTTGGACATATTATCGATTCCGTGCTCGATGACATCGAAGGCCTCTTCATTAACATCGAAGGTAGGTTCGATGACATAAAAGGTCACAGAGTCTGAATGAAACTACATGTAAGCCCCGTATCCTAGACCGTATCGTTCTGTATGCTTCCGCGGTCTTCCCGGTTGAATTCCGGCAACCTTCGACCTTTATCCGATGTTTGCGCACGACCCTAAGACGGATGCCGTCAACCAGAGTTAGCTCGATCTGAGACTTGTACCTTTGCAAAGACACCGTCACCGCGGTTCCGATACCGCATTTCGCACGTCGAGGCTATAACCAGGCTAGGAGATGTGGGCCCGCGTTCGGTTTAAGAAAAACGCCGCGTGTTGCAAACCCAAGAGAATCTCTACAACATGTCACCTCAATCTATCAATCAATCCCATCAAGGTCAAGTACACCATCACCTCACACCCATCCCCAAGCAACCCCTAAAGCAAAAGTTTCTTACACACCCATCACTCACCACATCCATCACTCCATCACCCATCTCTCTCTCTCTCTCTCTCTCTCTCTCTCTCTCTTCACAACCCTCTCTCATTCATTTCTTAACTCATTTTCCCAAGCAAGAGAGGAATCCCACGTCCAAGCTCTTTCACCTCCAAGAGAGCTTTGTGTGTGGCCCACTTCCTACCCTCTTATCTTCCATCTCAACCATCCAAACTCCATCTCTTTCGTTAGGATTGAAGCTAAGGAGTAAAGGAAGCCAAGGGAGCAAGAAGAAGTGGAAAGTGGGTGATTTAGACCCACATTCTTCCTTTTTTTATATATATTTCCCTTTTTTTCATGATTAAGGGCCCACATATGATGGGACCCACCTTGATGTATGCTTGTATCCAAGAGGGGCCCATAGCGGCAGGGTCCCTCCGTCATCGCCGATCCCTTTCCCCTCTTTCTCTCTTTTTCTCTTTCTTTATGATGAATGGCCTACCTACGATGTGGGTATTTTATCCATGCCGACCAACTAGTGGGCCACTTGATCCCAAATTCGGGGTCCGCATGACCAGATGGTCACACAGGCCTGGATGGATGGGGAGGTTGATCCAAATCAAGTGGGCCATGTCTATGTGGGACCCACCTTGATTTTTTTGTGAACACGGTCTGTCCAGCGTCCTTGGACGCTGTATGTGTTCATTGAGGTGGGAACCGATAGTGAGGTGTACTCACAGGAGCATTGGTTTTTTTTTTTTGGCTTTTGCGTGGGTCACTTGTACAGGCCCCACCTTGATGTGTACACCAAATCCACACCATCCATCCGATTCCTCGGCTCATTTTATGGGTTGAGTCGAAAAATGAGGCCAGTCTGATTATTCAGCGGGCCATAACATAGAAAATAGTGTTTTCTACCCTTGAAATCTCCCTGATGTTTTTATACACCCAAAATATCTCAAACATTGGGCACATTTAGCCTATTATGAGCCGTAGAATCCAATGGCTAGGTTGGATTTTTCGGACGCGGGCCCTACCATGGAAAGTCCTCAGAGATCCATGTTTTCAAAAAAAAAAAAGGGAATGCAGCAGGAGGTGCTGTTGCTGTCAGCAGTGTGTGTAGCAGCTGCTGCATTGTGGACGGTAAAAGGGGTAGGGACCGTGGGTCCCAGCCACAAGCCCCACCATGATGTGTGCTGATCATCCACACCGTGCATTAAGTGGGCCCCCTGCTGGCCGTGGGCCACCCCAAAGATCAGCTGTACCTGGAACTCAGGTGGCCCACATCACAGAGAACAATGTGATTGAATGTCTGCCATGGGAACCCCTTTTGGACGTCCAAAAGTTTTGGATCATTTTGAAATTTATTTTTCCTTACATTCAGGTCCGTGTGATGTTATGAATAGTTTGGAGGCAAGTAAACATTATGGTGGGCCCCATGTGGGACCCAATGATGTATGTGTTGGAGTATTATTAATATAATATTAAAATATTATATTATATTATATATATAATATGATATATTATATATTATATTAATATTATATGTATAGGAGGGTGGGCCCTACATGGGACCCATCTCTGCCTTATTAAGTACAACTGTAGCTGCAACGTACAGCAGCTATACAACTATTGTGTACGTCCAGCTGGTGGGGTCCCCTGTCCATTCACGTCAGCAAGCTCCATGGGTCCCACGTGATGTATATCTATATCCCAACTGTCCCGATGGTGGGACCCACTGTTAGGCAATGTTTGGATGGTGCTGATGCACCTAGGCAATGTTTGGATGATGTTAATGCACCTCGACAAGTTTGGAAGGTGTTGATTTATATGGACAAAGCTTGGGCAATGCTGGTCCTCATTGATGGGACATAAGCCCCATGGATTTATAGTGTACAATGATGCACATGTTACACCTAAAACTATTGAAATAATTTTGGTATGGTTTAACTCACTTGAGGACCATGGGTATGGCCCATCCATGAGGCCCATCATGATGCATTTTGGCCCATGAGCGGGGCCCACCTGTTTGTATTGTTAGACCCAGATTTGTGGTCCATTTGGTACGTACGAGGCCCAGGTAGCGTGGCCATTTGTTGTATATGAGGCCCACATGTGAGGCCCATTTGAATCGGCCCATTGGTTCGACTTATTGATCGGCCCATTTGGTCGACCTGGTTGATCAGCCCATTTAATTCAGCCCATTTGATTCGGCCCATTCGATTCGACCCATTTGGTTGACCCAGTTGATCGGCTCATTCGATTTGACCCATTTAATTCGGCCCATTTGATCCGGTCATGCCTTAGGAGCAGTGATAGTTTGACGTCCACATTGTAGAGCAATGATGGTTAAATGCCTACATTGTAACTCTCCCTAGGGCCCATGGTTAGGCCCATACTGGTAGTGTGTAGTGTAAGTGCTATTATTTATAGCCCCTTTTTGTTGTCAAATTTATGGTGCCAAAAACACCGTTATGAAGCTGGCTTATGTGAAGATCAAAGCGCTACTCAAGATCAACTTTGTTGGACAAGCTCTGCTCACAAGTCAAGACTCGAAGAAGTGAGTCTGTTCAATTTAATTTAAAGATAAGGTTAATGCAAGTAGTGTTCAAGTTCAATCTCAAGATCTCTAGAAGCTTTCAAGTTTGAGCTACATCAAGACTTCAAGCTTCTTCACTTTCAAAGGTCACTCATCAATTAAGTTTTAATGTCCATACTTCACTATTAAGGTATGACTGACCTTAGGTTGACCTTTAGAGTAGGCCACTTTGGATACATAACACATATATTTTATATAAGTCAGTTTGGTGTGTTCTAAGACTAGTCCTGGACTTTGTTTGACTAGTCCTAGCACTGCTTCGACCTGTCTAAAGTTCTCCTGGATCAGTCGCAAGTTTGTTGCAAAATTCAGAAATTTTCTGTTAGGCTTCGACTAGTCCTGGGGACTGTTCGATCAGTCGTAAAAACTGTGTCGACTGGTTCTTCGATCAGTCGTAGACTTTCGACTTAAACTACAACGATGATTTATACTTAGCTTCGACCAGTCGTGTGTGACCTTCAACAAGTCGAAGGTGCCCTACGACCAGTCATGAAACCGTCTTATCTTATCGCGCCTGAATTTTCAAATATCTGTTGGATCTTCGACCAGTCGTAGCGACTTAAGACCAGTCGAAGACGTGACTTATTCACACTACAAATAGAGCACGAATCTCAGAATAAAACAGACCATTCAAGCTAATTTAATTTGGCCTTCTGAGAGATAAATCTGTGCTCCGTTTAAGCTAAGTGTGCTTATTTAATATTCTATTTCTTTAGCTTTGTTAATTGATTTTGTTTCTTGCATTCCAATCTAATCTGTAAAGAGGAAGTTTTATTTTCCTATTATTGGAATCAAAATCAATTCAAGCTAGCCCATTTGTTTTAAGTTAAAATCTATTAGAACCTAGAACCATTATAAAGTGAGTATTGGACATTGATCTTGAACATTCAAATCTCTACTCCAACTCGGTTCTTTTTGGGCTGCTACATCGAAGGAGAAATTCAAGTATTTTACAATTGCTGTAAATTCATTTATTTTGGTTTTATTTAAGGTTAAGCCAGAAAAATCTCAAAACTGTTGGTTGTCTAAGGAGAGCCAGAAAACTCAGAAGTGAGGGTTTTTTAATTGTGTAAACCCTTTGAAAAAGACACAATTGTAAAGGTTTTGGGTGAACCTGTGAAAACCTACTTGATAGTGAAAGCTAATATCCCCTGTGTGAGGATATTAGGAGTGGAGTAGCATTCTGTGTGGCTGTTGTTGAACAGTTGGTGTACACACAGGTGAACCACTATAACTCCTTGTGTTGTGTGGAAGTGTGCTTTATTTTCCTATCTTTGATTCTTCTTTTGTGGAATGTATATGGATGTGAATGTTGTAATCATTTTACTTTCAAGCTCAGTGGGGAATGTTGTAATAGTTTAGATTTAAATTTTTGTAATTTATTTCAACCTATTCCTTTATTTGTTTGAGCTTTAGATTCTCTAAATTGTTCTAGTAACGTTGCCCTGCCATTTCTATGGTGTATGGTTGTCCCTAGAATAATCAATTACATTCTATTCCTCTGTTATGTTTTAATTTGATTATTTCTAAAAAGTTTGAGTTTTTGATACAAAGATCTTTTTAGAAATCAGGTTGTCTTACCATAAACTTTGGTTTTTGGTGAAAGGTTGTCCTTAGAACAACTTTTGTATCAATCTCTCAATACTTGTTTATTGAGGTTGCTATTCATTTATGCTTTGTGGATTGATTCACTTTATTTAGCTATCTTGTTATTTAAATTCCGCTGTAATTATTTTAAATTTGGCATAGTCCTATTCACCCCCCCCCCCTCTAGGACATAAAGCTTGGCCTTTTCAAGTGGTATCAGAGCCTAATAGCTTGATTTAATTGTTTTCTATTTGGATTTATTTCCTGAACTAACGATCTAAGCTTTATATAAGATGTCAAATTTTGATAGTCTTTCAGTCACTAGGCCTCCACCTTTCGATGGCGCCAATTATACTTATTGGAAAGCCAGGATGAGGATCTTCCTCAAATCCATGGATGAAAGTGTGTGGCTAGCCACAGTGAATGAATGGACCCCTCCTACCACTGAAGTGATTGGTGTTGATGGTTCAAAAATCACAAAAATAATGGCTTATTTTTCTTGGACCACACTTCAGAAAAGTGAGAGTAGTGTAAATGCTAAAGCACTAAATGCAATTACATGTACACTATCACCGGATGAATTCAAAAGAATTATATCCTGTGATTCTGTAAAACAAGCTTGGGATATATTAGAAATGACACACGAGGGTACTTCAATTGTCAAGAAATCTAAAGTCCAAATCCTCACAACCAAATTTGAAGAAATTCATATGGAGGAAAATGAAATGTTTACGGACTTTTATACAAGATTAAATGACATTGTAAACTCTATATGGGGTCTTGGTGATAAAATCCCTGAAAGTAAAGTATGTGCAAAAATACTACGCTCACTTCCTGAACGGTTCAATTCCAAAGTAACCGTAATCCAGGAACTTCATGATACGGACAATATGAGGGTAGAAGAACTAGTTGGTTTTTTACAAACCTATGAGTTAAACTTTAAAGCTCCTAAAGGTAAATCTATAGCTCTTAAATCTTCTAAAATTGTTTTTGAAGAAAACTTTGATTCTGAAGATGATATGGCTCTTTTAGCAAAGAACTTTTATAAGATTTTCAAAAGTAAGAAAAGGGTTGATCTTCAACAATCAAATGATAAAAAGAAATTTAGACCCAAAACTCGAAAATCTTTGAAAGACAGTCAGTGTTACAACTGCCACGAATATGGGCATTTAGCAAACAAATGTCCTAAAAAGGACAAACCCAAAAGGAAGGGTATGTTGGCTACTTGGGATGAATCATCTGAGTCTGAAACTACTTCTAATTCAGAAGATTCTGAAACCGAGTCGGGCAATGAAGTTAAGGCTCTTATGACTTTAGCCAAGTTCACATTTTCAGATCATGATGATTCAACTAGTGAAGAAAATTTGAATAGTGATTATGAAAATGAAGAAGATCTTCAAGATGCTTACAATGCCCTATACAAGGAAAGTTGTAAAATTGTTGTGAAGCTTAAACTTAAAAAAGAAAAATTTTTTAAACTCAAAGAATGCTTCGACTTACTTGTTTTAGAAAAATCCCAAATTTCAGATAGTTTTGAAAAATCAAAATGTGATTTGGAATTCAAAACCTCCCTTATTGAAGATTTGAAATCTGAAATTGAGAAACTCAAGAATGAAGTATCTTCTCTTCTGAGTTTGAAGGATACATGGAGGTATGCCTAAGGAGATCCAAAGTTAGAAAAACTTTTATCCGGATCTAGAAAATGTGGTGATCGATCTGAGTTGGGTTATGATAAAGACATACCTCATAAAAAGAAGAGTACTTCTCCTAACTTTGTGAAAGGAGAAGCCTCAAACTCAAAAGAAAAAGGTACCTGTCAAGGTTTTTCTAAAAATACAAAATCTTTTCAAAAACCCAAACGTAGCTATATAAATTTCAAAAATCAGAACAAAAACTCTCTGACTAAAAAAATAGTTGATTTACTCAAGGAGCTCTTAAAATCTAACTCGGTAGGTCATTCCCACAACTATAAACAGAATAAGACCAACTATGTTCCAAAACCCAAAACAGTTCTGAAATGGGTTCCTAAGTCACTTGTTTGGTTGCTCACACTGCTTTCAAAGCAACAAGCCATTCAAAATGGTACCTAGACAGTGGATGTTCCAGGCACATGACAGGTGACAAGGCTTTATTCACCGATCTAAAAGATATGACTGATGGATCAGTCACATTTGGTGATGGAAGCAATTGCAAGATTATGGGCCAAGGTACGATTCAACTTTATAACCTTCCTTTATTTAAAAATGTCTTGTATGTAGAAGGTCTAAAACATAACTTGCTTAGCATATCTCAAATATGTGATAATAATCATAGTGTACGGTTTTCTAATCAAAGCTGTGAGATTCTAAATAACAAAGGCTTTGTAATATTAACTAGATAAAAAACGTCTGAAAACTGCTATATTGTAAGCGAATCCAGCTCATCTAATCAATTGTGTTACATGGTCCATACAGAAGAGACTGATTTGTGGCACAAACGTCTTGGACATGTACACTACCGAAATCTATATAGATTAAGCAAATAAGAACTTATAAGAGGTCTACCCAGACTACAAAAATTGGATAAAATATGTGGTGAATGTCAAATTGGCAAACAAACAAGGAACTCACACAAAAAGGTGAATTCCAATACCACATCAAGACCACTCGAGCTTCTCCATATGGATCTTGTAGGACCTACAAAGACAAAAAGTCGTGGTGGTAAAAGATATATCTTGGTAATAGTGGATGACTTTACCAGATATACATGGGTTGTCTTCTTAAGGACAAAACAGAAACCCTTGAAGAAGTGAAAAAGGTTCTCAAAAGCATTCAAACTGAACAGAGTTCTCAAGTTAGTAAGATTTATAGTGATCATGGATCTGAATTTGAGAATAGCGGTTTTGAGAAGTTCTTTAGCGACCAGGGAATATTACATGAATTCTCAGCGCCCAAAACTCCTCAACAAAATGGTATTGTAGAAAGAAAAAATAGAGTGCTTCAAGAAATTGCCAATGTCATGTTGAATAGTATGAAGCTCTCTAAGAATCTTTGGGCTGAAGCAATCAATATAGCTTGCTACATTATTAACCGGGTTTACACTAGTAAAGGTAATAATAAAATGGCTTACGAAATGTGATTCGATAAAAAGCCTACTGTCAAATACTTTCAAGTTTTTGGCAGTAAGTGCTATATTTTACGAGATCGTGAAAATCTAGGAAAGTTCGATACGAAAAATGATGAAGGGATCTTTTTAGGATACTCTTTAAACAGTCGTGCTTATAGGGTTCTGAACAAAAGGACCGGTGTGATTCAAGAGTCCATCAATGTGGTCATTGATGATCACTTGAACACTTTAGTCTCAAGTTCAGATAATGATGAAGTTTTAGTAATTGATAAATCTGATACTTCATCTAATCAAACTGATTCTGAATTGAGGACTGTTAAAGATCATCCAATCACACAGATTCTTGGAAACCCTCTCATTGGTGTTCGTACACGTAGACAACTTAAGGATATATGTAATTACGTATATTTTACATCCCAGATAGAACCATCTAATGTAAAAGAAGCTCTTGCTGATGAAAACTGGATTGTTGCGATGCAAGATGAACTCAACTAATTTGTGAGACATGATGTTTGGGATATTGTTCCTAGACCTAAAGAAAAACACATTATAGGAACTAAGTGGATTTTTAAAAATAAGTCTGATGAAAATGGTAACATAATTTGAAACAAGGCAAGATTGGTTGTATAAGGATACACTCAAATTGAAGGTATCAATTATGATGAAACCTTTGCCCCAGTTGCTTGTCTTGAATCAATCAAACTTTTTATATCCATTGCTTGCTTTAGAAAGATTAAAATTTATCAAATGGATGTTAAGAGTGCCTTTTTAAATGGCGATTTACATGAAGAAGTATATGTTAAACAACCTATAGGATTTGAAGATCCTAAGTTTACTAATCATGTATATTGTCTTAAAAAAGTTTTGTATGGTCTTAAACAAGCTCCCAGAGCATGGTATGAGAAATTGACTAAGTTTTTACTCAGTCATAACTTTCAAATGGGAAGTGTTGATAAAACACTATTTGTTAAGAAACATAACGAAGATATTTTAATAGTTCAAATCTACGTTGATGATATCATTTATGGATCTACTTGTACTGACATGACTATTGAATTTGCAGAATTGATGAAATCTCAATTTGAAATGAGCATGGTTGGGGAATTGAATTACTTCCTTGGGTTACAAGTAAAACAACGACCTGATGGAATATTCATCTCTCAATCTAAATATGCTATAAATTTAATTAAGAGATTTGGATTTGAGAATGGTAAGAAATTTGATACTCCTATGAGTACAACTTTGAAACTCTCAAAAGATTCTACAGGTAAAAATGTAGATCAGAAACTATATCGGAGTATGATTGGTAGTTTACTGTATTTAACTGCTAGTAGACCTGATATTGCTCTAAGTGTTGGTATTTGCGCTAGATATCAGTCTGAACCTAAAGAATCTCATTTGATTGCGGTCAAACGGATTATCCACTATGTTGCTAGTACTATTAATCTCGGTCTCTGGTATCCTCATGAGACTAGTATTCAATTAGCTGGGTACTCGGATGTTAACTGGGCTGGTAATCTTGATGATAGAAAATCAACCAGTAGTGGTTATTTTTATATTGGAAACTGTTTAATTTCCTAGCTAAGTAAGAAACAAAATTTTATATCACTTTTAACAGCTGAAGCTGAATATATTGCAGCTGGTAATGCTTGTACTCAGCTTGTTTGGATGAAACGTATGCTAAGTGATTATGGAATTAAATAGGACTTTATGTTATTATATTGTGATAATACCAGTGCCATAAATATCTCAAAAAATCCAATTCAGCATTCTCGTACTAAGCATATTGATATTAGATTTCATTATATTTGAGATTTAGTAGAAGAAAAGGTAATATCATTGGAATATATTCCTACCGAAAATCAATGTGCTGATATTTGCACTAAACCGCTCGACAAAAGCAGGTTTAACAAAATGATATTTGATCTTGGTATGTGTATTCTAAAATGATTATTTATGCCTATTTGTATCTTATTGTATATATTTACTAGATTAAATTTCTAATTTTTTTGAAATATGTATAAAAATCTGATTTTTTAGTGGTATTCTACCAGTCGAGGATTTCCTCGACTTGTCATGGCACGACCGGTCGAAGAAAACCTTCGACCAGTCGTGAATCGTGTGAATCACTTAAAATTGGGGAAAATTACTTTCTTCTTCATTTCCTATTCACTTTCTAACGGGCCGACGCTCGACCTATCGAACCCACCTTCCAAATCCTTCAAGGTTAGTGCTTCATTTGCTTATTTCTTGTGGATTGGTGTCTAGATTACTTCTCTTTCCCTCTTGAAGTTGTCTATTTCTTATTTCGTTGAGATTTGGGGGTTCCCTTTTGAAAAATCTGTTTTGAGAAAACCATCTTCTCAAACCATTGCAACTCTTTATTTTCTTAAAATGTTTGTTGCAAATGGCATCTAGAGGAAGAAAAGCAACATCCCGTGGTCCGTCTTCTTCTTCCAGATCAACCCCACTCACTAAGCGTCATCTTCGGACTCCCGATGATGATCCGTCTTATGTTCAGGACATCAGATTGCGTAATGTTATTGTTGAACATCCTGTTGATATTAATCATGTTGCTCCTTTTGATATCCTTCATATGCTTTAAGCTATAGGTTGAGATAACCTATTACATTGGGGTGGGGCAGCATACCGGTCCATTGCACAGTTCATGTTTACATATATATGTGATTTTTCACTGGAGAATTTAACCTTCAAAATAGCTACTAGAGAAGGACCATTTGACGTTGATCGTCATTTGATTTCAGCTCTTATGGATATTCCTGTGAATGATGAGGGGATTCCCATCTATAATTTATCTGACAAACCCTCAGAATCTGAAAAACGTCTCCTCAATAGAGATTTATGCAATCTGAATGCTCAATGGACTCATAAAGGGAATGCACTACAGAGTTCTTTACAAAATCTTTGCGTCTAACTTATATCCATGATCGGGTAATAAATCTAAATTGACTTCCTACATGGTTCGTGTTCTTCATGCTGTTGCTAGTGGTACGTCTATCTGTTTACCATCCTTGATTTGTCACTTCATTATTAACTTTCATCTCCATCCTGGTCACAGTGACATTCTTTTTGCTTATTTGATGACTGTATTGGCTACTCATATGTTAGTCGATATGCCAGTTGGAGAGGCCCCTATCCGTCATCTGATTTTCAATAATTCTAATCTAAATAAGATGAAGTTAGATTTACTCCCTAGCCAAGGTGATGGTGTTGGCAATACTGAAGCAACACATGAGGAAGAAACTGGTGATCTTCCTCCTGATGATATTAATATGGATGATATCTTTGAAGAACTTGATTCTGATTCCGCAAATGATCCAGATTTTGAGCCTTTTGACTTTGATGCACATCTGCATACATTGGAGGATAAGATTCAGAATATAAATGTTAAAATGGACAACATGTTTATTGCTAATGATTTACATTTCAAGTATATGCGCAAATATCTTAAGCACTTGAACAAGGGGGTGCATAAACTTGATCCATCTATCCCTGCTCCTTCATCTGGTTCATCTGGTTCAGATTAGTGTTTCAGTTATTTAAGTTGTAATAACTTTACTACCATGATGCTAGCTTTACTTTAACTCAGTTTATGATTTAAGTGAGTTGATTATGCTTTTATCTCCTATTTTCTCACCATTTATCATCTTTCTCTCTGATTTATTCTCCTTTAGTTTATATGTTTCCTTTGTCCTCTTATGACAAAAAGGGGAGAATGGATATGTTCACTCGTTTGGATATGTTTTACTCAGGGGGAGTTATGTATGCCTTATATGTATGGAGAATGGATATGTTGAATACTGATTTGTAGGTTCTTGGTACTGTGCCAGTTTGATAACAACTAGTGCATGATTCGTTAATCAGGTATTTTGTGTTCTGTAACATATCTTGGAAGTGTGTTTTGTCACTAATTTGACAAAGGGGGAGATTGTAAGTGCTATTGTTTATAGCCCCTTTTTGTTATCAAATTTATGGTGCCAAAAACACTGTTATGAAGCTAGCTTATGTGAAGATCAAAGCGCTACTCAAGATCAACTTTGTTGGACAAGCTCTGCTCACAAGTCAAGACTCGAAGAAGTGAGTCTATTTGATTTAATTTAAAGACAAGGTTAATGCAAGTAGTGTTCAAGTTCAATCTCAAGATCTCTAGAAGCTTTCAAGTTTGAGCTACATCAAGACTTCAAGCTTCATCACTTTCAAAGGTCAGTCATCTTTTAAGTTTCAATGTCCTTACTTCACTATTGAGGTATGACTGACCTTAGGTTGACCTTTAGAGTAGGCCACTTTGGATACATAACTCATATATTTTATATAAGTCAGTTTGGTCTGTTCTAAGACTAGTCCTGGACTTTGTTCGACTAGTCATAGCACTGCTTCGACCTGTCTAAAGTTCTCCTAGATCAGTCGTAAGTTTGTTGTAAAATTTAGAAATTTTCTATTAGGCTTCGAATAGTCCTGAGGACTGTTCGATCAGTGGTAGGAACAGTGTCGACTGGTTCTTCGATTAGTCGTAGACCTTTGACTCAAACTACAGCAATGATTTGCACTTAGCTTCGACCAGTCGTGTGTGACCTTTGACTAGTCGAAAGAGACCTACGACCAGTCGAAAGTGCCATACGACTAGTTGTGAAACCGTCTTATCCTATCACGCCTGAATTTTCAAATATTTGTTGAATCTTTGTCCAGTCGTAGCGACTTAAGACCAGTCGAAGACGTGACTTATTCACACTATAAATAGAGCATGAATCTCATAATAAAACAGACCATTTAAGCTAATTTAATTCGGCCTTCTGAGAGATAAATCTGTGCTCTGTTTAAGCTAAGTGTGCTTATTTAATATTCTATTTCTTTAGCTTTGTTAATTGATTTTGTTTCTTGCATTCCAATATAATCTGTAAAGAGGAAGTTTTATTTTCCTTTTATTGGAATCAAAATCAATTCGAGCTAGCCCATTTGTTTTAAGTTAAAATCTATTAGAACCTAGAACCATTATAAAGTGAGTATTGGACATTGATCTTGAACATTCAAATCTCTACTCCAACTCGGTTCTTTTTAGGCCGCTACATCGAAGGAGAAATTCAAGTATTTTACAATTGCTGTAAATTCATTTATTTTAGTTTTATTTGAGGTTAAACCAGAAAAATCTCAAAACTGTTGGTTGTCTGAGGAGAGCCAGAAAACTCAGAAGTGATGGTTTTTTAATTATGTAAGCCCTTTGAAAAAGACATAATTGTAAAGGTTTTGGGTGAACTTGTGAAAACCTACTTGATAGTGAAAGCTAATATCCCCTGTGTGAGGATATTAGGAGTGGAGTAGCATTCTGTGTAGCTGTTGTTAAACAGTTGGTGTATACACAGGCGAACCACTATAACTCCTTGTGTTGTATGGAAGTGTGCTTTATTTTCCTATCTTTGATTCTTCTTTTGTAGAATGTATATGGATGTGAATGTTGTAATCATTTTAATTTCAAGCTCAGTGGGGAATGTTGTAATAGTTTAGATTTAAATTTCTGTAATTTATTTCAACCTATTTCTTTATTTGTTTGAGCTTTAGATTCTCTAAATTGTTCTAGTAATGTTGCCCTGCCATTTCTATGGTGTATGGTTGTCCTTAGAATAATCAATTACATTCTATTCTTCTATTTTGTTTTAATTTGATTATTCCTAGAAAATTTGAGTGCTTAATACAAAGATCTTTTTAGAAATTAGGTTGTCCTACCATAAACTTTGGTTTTTGGAAAAAGGTTATCCTTGGAACAACTTTTATATCAATCTCTCAATACTTGTTTATTGAGGTTGCTATTCATTTATGCTTTATGGATTGATTCACTTTATTTGGCTATCTTGTTATTTAAATTTCGCTATAATTATTTTAAATTTTGCATAATCCTATTCAGCCCCCCTCTAGGACATAAAGCTTGGCCTTTTCATGTAGGCCATCTAGGCCCATCTTCGTTACGAACAAGAATCCATCGCCATATAACTTGTTTAGTATAGTTCCATGATTCATGATCATATGCATCATATGTATGCTTGATATGAGAAGTGACTGATCATAGCATATGTCTTCGGGCAGATTTTTATGGGCTCCCGGATAGGCAGTGTTGCCCTATAGGAGTGCACGATATGCACAAGATTACTGCATGAATGGATAGTGCGATTCATGCATTTTGTATATGTGTGACATGATTACTATACTCCCTAGCGACATTAGGGCCGTAGCCTCCACAGGTGTATCGTGCTTGGCAGGATTGGATACAAAAAATCTTGTTCTACATCGGGTGCTATAGATATCCCTAGGTGAAAGTACCTAAACCCTTATGGTACTAGGAGGTTGCTCCAACGTCTAGACTGAGTGGATGCATGAGCATCGAGTGCTGATTACCAGAAGGCTGCGCTTTCCACTATATCGTGGTCGGTTGGAAGGGGGTGCGGCCTTACCGACCAGAGAGGAGGGGGCAAAGCTAGGCTGAGTTTGACCAGCTTGAGGAATGGGTCTACTATCGTCGAGCCGAGCCCGATATTGGCAGACAGATAGTGAGGTCTCTTCCACTTACCTTATCGTGCATGATGGGGTGACAATCTGGTTTGGAGTATACTAGACCCCGGTGATATTCCAGATTTAAACTGTATTGACATATGGACTTAGATGAGGATTTATATGCTTGAGTTACATCCTGCATCGCATGGCCTTGGTATGGCCGACATCATTCATGCCTTGCATCGCATAGCCTTGGTACGGCTAATGGTATTCATGGATTCATCAGCATGTTCCACATTAATCTGATACTACATAATTGTATTACTACCTTGCGCACATACACTTTCACCACCCTTTAAGCTCTCCATAAGCTTATGCACGACCGTTGTGTGCAGGTGACATTGGACCATAGCAGCGTTGAGGCAGGAGCGCATAGCAGATCATCTTAGAGCTTTTTGTCTATTATCATTGTATTTCCCTTTACGCTCATTGTACTTATAAAATTTTTTATCATAGTGAAAATGTGATGGAGTTTTTGGTTGCCATTTGTGGGCTATGTCTTTGGTTATGCTTATTACAAATCAAACTGATGTTGAAAATCCTCCTCATAACAACCCAGGATCGGAACCTGGCGAATGGGCGCTAGGAGCCGAGAATGGGGTACTACGGAGGCTGTGGGCGCCAAATTTGGTGATCAAAAATTTTGTGAGCTTGGTTTCCGAGTTTGGGGCATGACACTACAAAAGTGTGGAAAAAGTATGTATAAAAGACACCTTCGATGACATCAAAGCCTGTTTGATGTCATCGAATGAATCACTTGAACTTACGTAGAGTTACGCAGACTAGTGCGTAAATTCGAGGCAGTTTCCGGATTTTTCCAAAGAGGTGCAAAAGGAGGTGTTGCACAACTATAAATAGGAGTCCTCACGGCATCCCTGGGGATCTATAAAATCAATCTAGGATTTGAAGGCGTGAAGCACAAGGGCGGAGAGCCGTTGCCAAGTGTTTTTCTTCTTTCTTCCTTAGCTTTTCATACTTTCTTCTAGGATTTTAGTTCCAATCATGACTATGGTTGGCTAAATCTCTTAGCTAGGGCTAAGAGGTGAAGCTTGTAGCGTGATGAGATGTTTTCTATTACTTTGATTTATATTTATGTTGAATTCTCTTTGATTCTAGTTTGATATTTAAGAAATACTTGCAGTTTTTAATGGTTTGTTGTGACTCAAATTACAATAGATCTACGATAGCTTTAAGTATGTTCTTTTCATATATTGAGATTATGAAATTAGGAAATCCTGTTGTTCACCATCGTCCCTTAAGCATGATTGGATGATAGAATCCCTTCTAATCTTCACGATTCTCTTATGTTTAGTTATGAGATTGGTATATCCTATTATGAGCCATTGTCTCCTGGGCATGGTTTTGTGATGGAATCACTTTCAGTTCTCACAACTCTCATCCATTGAGAATTAGGTCAAAGGAAGTTCAGATTTGGTTTTACTGAGATATCTTCCAATTGGATAAGATGGGACTCTGATTCCAGTTGTGTCCTTGAATCAAGTATAGATCTCCTTGATCTCTATAAGTGGATCCTTGAAAACTCTAGTTCCCACCTTTGAATTTATTAAGTTTCTAATTACACACTTTACAATTACTCTCTTTAATTCTAGATTTAGATTTACATCTTCTTCTAGTTCTACTCCTAGTTGCTTTCAGAATACTCACGAGATTAGTCCCTATGGATTCGACCTCAGTCTCATCGAGATTATTACTGCATCGCGACCCTACACTTGGGGTTGTGAACATGTAGTGTGTGTAGAATCATAAATAATTAAAAATTCAACTTACATACAACATAAGTCTATGAAGAGAGATAACATATATCTATGTAAGTAATGATTCAAATGTAAACTATATGCGGAGTTGCAAAGGACCGAGCTATGCATCAAGTATGGAGATCAAATAAGCTTAATTAGAGGTGTACCTAATTGAGAAGCCATAACTATAGAAGATGGCCAGAATCTTCCCCACCTTACACCCTTAAAGAAGCATCGTGATGGGATGGAAAACTTCAGTTGTATGTAGGCTTGGGGTTCCAACCCTATTTATATAGTTTAGAGGGTTAAGGAGTCTAGAACCCATCAAAACTCTTCCCCTCAAGGCTCCACATGAATTTCTCAATCCTGGTCTAACTAGAACACTGTGCGTGTGACGCAGTTGTAGCGCACCACCCCTTACACGATTTTAGATGAATCACAATTGAGTGGATCCACTGGTACTCTCGATCACACTATCCAACCCATATGGCAATCTAGATCATTGATCAATAAGGCCTACCTTATAGAATTATTACATTCTCCCACTTGCGCCACTTTAATCAATGTCAAGGATTAATTTTGAAAACATTTTGAAAAAATATTTTAGTATTAAAGAAAATAACCAAATTGTTAAATAATATAATTGTTGAATAATACGGGTAACACTATTACAATTTGGTCCATCAAGATCACTAGTATCGGATCGTGGTAGCCATCACAACATTTAGTCTTGCCGAAGTAGGACAAAACGCGGTCATAAATACTACCAGTCTTAATTAACGACATAGATCAAGAACTAGGAAGTGTTGTATAAGGATTACACACGTAGTATGATGATATGTGCCTATCCTTAAGAGGTCATGGAGCTTTCAAAATGTCTCCAATGATACATTACTTTAGTTTCGCTTAGTCAAAACAAATTGCGCATATATAGAGTGGCAAAAATTAACTTTATATCAGAATCATAAAAAACTTTATAAATGAGATCTCTTCAATGTCTATGAAAATAAAATGTGCTTAACTCCCACTAACTGAATATATCTATGGGATCAATGACTCTCATAGATGTTACATGCTCCTGAAATGGTATGATAAAGAGCCATTTAGTGAGCGGATCTGTAATCATCTGCTTAGTACCGATAAACTCCACAAACACTACATGATTTTGAATTCTTTCCTTCACAACAAGATATTTGATGTCGATATGCTTCGACCTTGATGAATGCTTGTTGTTACTAGAGAAAAAAAAAATCGTAGCTGAGTTATCACAAAAGATTCTCAATGGTTTCGAGATATGCTCCAATACCCATAAACCTAAGAAGAAATGTTGTAACTATAATGCCTAATTTGATACTTCATGACAAGCTATAAACTTAACTTCCATGGTGGATGAGGTTGTGATTGACTGTTTTACACTTTTTCAAGACACAGCCCCACCAACCATCATGAAGATGTAGCCTGATGTGGACTTCTTTGTATCAACGCAACCAACATAATTTACGTCTGAGTATCCAGCCAACTCTAAATGATCATACTTTTTGTATGTGAGTCCAAAGTCCTTTATTCTTTGCAGGTAGTGCAACACCTTCTTTGCAACTATCGAATGCTATATTCCTGGATTAGATAGATACTTGTCCAACATTCCAACTACAAAGGCAATATCCGGTTGCAGGCAGACTTGAGTGTACATGATACTCCCTACTACTGATGCATACGAAAAATTCTTTATCCAATTCTTTTTCAAATCATTCTTAGGACATTAGAATTGACCGAATTTATCATCCTTCACAATGGGTGATTGTTTCTGAGCACAGTTTTGCACGCCCCACCTTTCGAGTACCCTATCAATATAGGCTCTTTGTGACAATCTAAGCAGTTACGCAATCTGTCACGACATATCTCAATGCCGATCACATAAGAGACATCACCAAAATCCTTCATATAAAACCTTTAATATATGAATTTCTTGGTATTGCTCAACATTCTTGCATCACTGTTAGCTAACAAAATGTCATAAACATACACAATCAATATGATAAACTTACTCCCACAGATTTTAACATAGATACATTCATCTTCAGTGTTTTCTACGAAACCATATGAGGAAATCACTTTATGAAACTTCAGGTACCACTATCGTGATGCTTGTGTCAACCCATATATGGATTTTCTTAGTTTACATTCAGGTTGTAACATATATACGTTCTCATTTAGATCCCCATTGAGAAACACAGTCTTTACATCCATCTAATGTAGCTCCAAATCCATATAAGCCACAAGAGCTATTATGATCCTGAGTGAATCTTAGATACCTGTGAGAAAGTCTCTTTAAAATCAATGTCTTTACATTGGTTAAAATACTTGGTAATAAGTCTTGCTTTATATCTTTCGACATTACCTTTGGAGTCTCATTTGGTTTTGAACACCCATTTACTACCAATCGACTTTATTCTTTGAAGTAACTTAATAAGATCTCATACTTTATTTTCATTCATGAATTTTAACTCATCATTCATGACATTAATCCAACGAGAATGGTTAATACTTTGTTTGGCTTGTGGAAAGGATTCAGGATCATTTTCCATCCCTATGTTAAACTCGTGCTCCTGTAGATATACAATGTAATCATCTGGAATTGCAGGCCTCCTTTCTTTTTTCATATCTTCTTAATGGATCACCCTCTTGAGTGTGATTTTAATTTTCTTCATCTGTGGGTTGTATGAGAGGTTCAATGTGGTGATCTGCAGTGACTACATGCTCAACTGCAGGATTTATACCAACGACGTTCGGAATGACTACGACGGAAGCTACGGTCCCTTCTTCATCGAATACAAAATCCATAATATTCGTGCTCTCACTATTTTCAGTGTCTTCAATGAATATGGCATTCCCAATCTTAATAATTTTGATGGAGTGGGAAGGACAATAGAATCGAAAACCTTTTAAACTTTTTGGGTATCTTATAAATAAATAACTTATGATTTTGGGATTGAACTTTCTTTCATACGGGTTATAAACTTTGGCCTTAAAAGGACATCTCCAAAATATGTAGATATCATAGACTTGGCTTTCTCCCATTCCACAACTCAAAAGGGGTTTTACCTACAGCCTTACTGGGAACCGTGTTAAGGATATGAACTGCAGTTTCAATCGCATCACCCCACAGAGATTTTGGCTATGCCAAATTACTTATCATGCTACGCACCATATCCATAAGGGTGCGATTGCATCTTTCAGCCACACCATTCTCTTATGGGGTCTTAGGCATAGTGTACTAGGCGACAATGTCACAATCTTTTAGGTATCTAGTGAAGGGTCCTGAATTGTGACCTAATTCGTCATATCTGTCATAGCATTCACCTCCATGGTTAGACATGACGACCTTAATCTTCCTATCATTTTAATTTTTAACTTTAGCTTTATAGGTTTTAAAGGCATCCAGGGCATCTTATTTTTCACTAATAAGATAAAGGTACCCAAAACAAGAGTAGTCATCTATAAGTGTGATAAAATATTTGTGCCCACTTTAGGATACTATAGGGAATGACCCAAAAATATCCGTGTGTATCACCTCCAAGATTTCTACACTCCTTGTTGCACCATTCTTTCTGGTTCTGATCTGTTTACCCTTAATACAATCAACACACATTTTATAGTCCAAGAAATCTAGATCATGAAGAATCCCTTCTTGCACCAACCTATCCAATCTCTCATGAGAGATATGGCATAATCGCATATGTCACAACATTGAAGAATTTTCGTAGTTTAGTCTTCGCTTAGATCCTACTTTATTTTCATGCAGGACATTTACATTATAGACGTGTGAGGCATTCAAGTCTAGTTGGTATAATTTGTTCACAATAGAGCTAGTGCCAAGATTAATTGAATCAAAGTAAATACTCAATCTTTTATTATCAAATTTAAATGAATAACCTAATTTATCTAAATGCGAAATAAAGATCAAATTAGACCTATAGAAAGCACACAAAATGTATCTACTAGATCCAATAAATGACCTGACCCTAACCTAAGCCTACATACTCCGACTGCCTCCAGGTAAACTTTAACACCATTGTCTATGTATACCGAGCATTCCACATCATTTGGTGACCTTCACTATAGTAAGTCCTGCACAGAAGTGCGTATGTGAATAGTCGTTTTTGAATTTATCCACAAAGAATCTACCGACACATCAGTTAGATTGTATTCAAAACAAACTAGAATTGTATTATTACCCTTACTTACGAGCCATTACTTATATTTTATGCAATCTTTCTTCTGATGGCTTGACTTCATGAAAAATAAGCAATTATGCTTTTTAGCTCACTTATATTTCGATTCGTTCCCAAGTTGGTTGCCAACCAGAGAATCTGGAGGACTTTAGGATCCCTTATTAGATCCATGTTTCCTTTTTCCGTTTCTATTATGTCCACGTCCATGTCCTAAGGTTACAAGATTAACATTCTGTGCATTTTTAGATGATTCTAGAGGTTTAGATTTTTTTTGAATCAATATCCAACCGCAAGCACCCCGAGGTTATCTCTATGGACCCGATTAAAGCAGAAACATGATGCATTTGAGTTGGAATTGTAACTGATTATAAATATACTCACATTAGTTGATTGTTCACATAAAACAATTCATGAATGAAATATCAAGCAAAATTTATCAATTTAATTTGTTATGGCCTTCAACTGAATTATCGAAGATGAAGATGGGCCCAACCACTCAATCCTGGCGAGAATCGGTCACATCATCATCACTCCTATGGGAAGCAGTCATAACATGTAAGTGACTCTCCTGAACATGAAGCTAAGCAATGTCAATCATGTAAATCCAAGACATTCAACACCTGCGGGTGAGATGAGTCTCTCGACCTTACACCACCAACACCATTTACTCCATACCGTTTACGTTCCTGCTAAACGGTGATCGTCTATGTTTTCGTCACCATCCGCATTGGGCATAAACATAACCATATACAATTCTACCACTATATCCTAATATCAAGAGTCAAAATCTGTAAAATCTTCACCGATTGAAGTCACTGTCATGGCTAACACAAACGGATCTAATTTCATAGATTTGAACTTCAGGATTGCAAATACAATATTGCCCTTAATGGATTAACTATGATTTGAATTAACTTCAATCCGTTCAATAATGGCGCAAACATGGTGATATGCTTTGATGAGCCCCAAAAACTCTTAGAGACTTGGTGCTTTATCTACCAGATCATGGTCAGAGCAAGAGCAAACATGGTATGACTCCTCCAATCGATCGAGTCTATCAACCATCTCGACATTCAAGGATCCAGATAATCCCATTTGTAGGAAGCTTTGATGTTTTGCCTTGAGATCCTGCAGGCTGCTTGAAAGAGAAGGCGACTCCGCCACAACGATGTCTCCAGCAAGGGCCTTCTTAAATAAGGAAATGATATCATTGTATGAAAGGCTACCTTCTCCAGGAGTAGTATAAGTCGATGCCTCACCCATCGATGCTTATATTGGAGCGGACGACGAATGAGAATTGAATTCTATTACCTCGACTATCACAGCCTCCTCGGCCACGACAATAGTTTCTTCATGGGCTGAAGATTCGTCAATCGCTGGAGGAACCTCTTCCTCACGAAGAGGAACTATTGGCTGGGAAGGTGGTTTCTCGGCCGAGGAGTGAAGGAGTGGCGCTTCATATTCTCCTTGATCGATTGCAGCGGGAGGACTTGGAGGTATGATGATCATGTACTCAAAATCGGTGGGGAGAGTTGTAACTTTTGACAGAATGTGGGATGGAAGGGCCTCAACACTAACCTTTGTTTCAGAATCAATGGTCTGTACTTCAATGATATGAGGAACATCAATCGCTGGTAGGCGTTGTTGCAGCCGCTGTGCCACAACAATCAGTTTATCTACAGCTGTCAGTTCCCGAGTGTTTATAAGAAAAAAAGGGGATATTCAGTTGATGTAAAGATAAAATAATTCTAGGCAATTACATACAAGTGAGTAATTTCCAGCTAAGTTAGATCGAATGGCGTAAGTGATCAATCGTTTATCCACGGCCTGAGGATTTTTTATTATCATCACCAGTGTTCACCTTAAAGTAGGGAATGATGAGGATTGGGATGATAAGGGGTAAGATACTTTTTATTGAAGGGGAGATTATGATCATTTAACATTTTCCTATCCCGCCACCATTTATTCCAACATTTGTTATAATGAGCTTCTTGATGACATTTTAAACCTTCCTTGATCTCTTTTGAGGAATCGGCGATGGAGAGACCTAGCTAGTACTTGATTTTGAAATATTTTTAAAAAGAATATACGACCTCGGTCAAGGAAGTACCTGATGTTCGTCGAGGCCCTGGTGATGCTAGTAGTGGTCGATCCTCAGTCGTTGTCAGTGGAGGAGGATCGACATGTCGAAAATTAAGATAGGAGGTTTCGGAGGTGGACCGAGTGGAGCTCCCAAGTCTAGGATTCTCTTTAGAGCTGGTGGAGGCTGTGGAATTGATGGAGGGGCAGGAGCACTGAAAATCCTTGTCACGACCTCTTGGCTTGTTGAAGCAGCAACAACCTCAGTCGATGGAGCTCTAGAGGGGGATGTCGTGGCCGATCTTGTCTTTGGCCTACTTATTTTTCGGCTCAGTGTTGGTCAATGAAGACGATGCCCTCTTCTTCCCTTTGGGCTCGAGTTGTGAAGAGAACTAAATGACAATCTCCCTTGGAGATTTCTTCAACAACCTCTTGTAATGACTCTCCCACCAATTGAGGAAAACTATCCATCGCTTGTGGTCGATTTGGATAATAAGGGAGGTTGAGAGCACTACTAGCCTTTTGGAAAGAGGAGAGTAGAGATCGGTAGATTTCTAGATCGTTTACAACCAACCGACTAAATGGTGGTTGGTTGAAGGATTTATGAGTGAGGGGGTAAGGGATGCATTGGACAAGGCCGAGCTGCCGCGTGAGTAAGTGAGGATCGTATTGTTTGACCTCAGCTTTGGCATTCTTGCCATGCTCGATCGAACCTCCGTATGGAATGTCTCGTCCAATGAGATAGCTCTCCCAGGCCAGGAGCGTTTGGGATGCTGCCTCATCATCCTCCAGTGCATATCGGCCGGTAAACCAACTAGGACCATATTCTCCATCAGAGAATGGCATGAAGGATCTATTCTTCTTATTCTTGTCCAAAGAGAAGAACAACATATCCATGTACACTCTAAAGGGGTGAGTCTGTTGAGAAGAATGGATGACACACACACTGTATAAAGTGTAAAAAGCTTTAGAGTAGATGGAATGGTGCACGAGAGAAGGGCATAAGTATTCATAAATCCACATCTGGAGAAGCCACAGTGGCCTTCCTCCAGAGTACATACTTTTATGGGTGACTTTATAAATTCCTCTGTATAGGAGGCCGAGCACGAAAGGTACAAGAGCAAGCTTACAACCGCGGGCAAAGTGTTCATAACCCCAAGTGCAGAGCTACGATGTAGTAATAACTCGGTGAGACCGAGGTCGAATCCATAGGGACTTACCTTGTACGTATTCTGAATTAACTAGAATTAGAACTAGAATCTAAAATCTGAAAATTTAGATAGCAATTGTTGTAAATTTAATCTATCAAAGTAATGAAAACTAGAGCGCCAAGGATCCACTTGTAGTTATTATGATGTTACTTTACTTGATTCAACAATAACACAACTGGAATCAAACTCATATTCTATCCAGTCGGATGATAGAGAAATTAAAACATAATGTGGTGTTGAACTTTATCGAATTAGTTCACACATGAAGCACCAATCCCATGATCGCAAGAATTCATGCATCAACCATGCTCATAGACAATGGTGGATCACGAATTTTACAGATCACGTGATTGCAAAACAAGATAAGAAGATATTAAAAGCTTCCTGAGCATCTACTATAATTTCAGTCACAATAAATAATAGAAAACTGAAAATATTCATTCATTCAAACCAATAACTAATAGAAGTTTAACATAGATGTGAATCAAAGTAAAATAATCATAAAAACAAACTACAAGCTTCACCTTTTAGCTCTAACTAAGAGATTAACTAACCAAAGATGTGATTGAGTTAAAAACTGTTAAAGAAAAGCATTAAAAACTAATTAGAGAATAAGTAAGAACTCCTTGGAAGATGCTACACCCTTGACTCTACTCCTCTAATCCTAATTCATGCTTAAAATCCCTTGGAGAACCCCAATATATAGGCTTTGTCCGGCCGACTTTGAAAATTGCCTCAATTTTACACACCACATAACCTTTGATGTTATCGAACTGTCTTCGATGTCACTGTAGGTGCGAGTCTGAATTGAATTTGAATTGAAAACTGCGCGCCCTTTCGCATTGCGCAAGTCATTAATGTCATCACCTAACCTTTGATGTCATCGAACTGGTTTCAATATCATTGAAGGGGTCTTCAATGTTATCGTAAATCACCCAGAACAGTCTAACGAGTTGAGCCTAGAATCCTGAAATTCTCGATGTCATCGAACTAGCTTCGATGACATCGAATCCTGTCTTCGTTGGAATAAAAAATTGCACCTAACAGTCTAACAACGAAAGTTGATTTTTCTCTAAAATCTCGATGTTATTGATCCTCCTTCGATGGCATCGAACACTTACTTCAATGATATAGAAGTGTGTTTAATGACATCGAACTGTTAAGTTCAGTAGCTCATGAATTTTGCACTTTACAAACTCGATTTTCTTCATTCTTCACTTAGTTTTGTTGGATCTTGGACTCTTAAAATCTTCAATCTTGATCTTCAAAGATCCATCCTTGCCTTAAAATTCTTGAGCATTAAAATTAAGCTTTTAGCATCCTTTTCTCCTTAAGCTCTCAAAATCACCTCGCAAGACAAACATGCAAAAATATATTGATTAAGTGCTCTCATGTTCATAAAACCAAGGTATAAACAAGGGGAAATATTTGACACTCAACACAAGGGCCTCGGCCAATGAAACATATTCAGTGGTGATTTGCAGGGCATTCACACAAAGCAGATGCCGACAGATCCAAAGTAGTAGGAAGGCCATGTGCTCTTCATAATCAATGGTCCGCTGTGATTACGGTAGGCCATCATGAAGTGAGAATAGGCTTTGCCACCCCTGTTCGTGAAGCGTTTGACATCTTGGTGTGCAATGCCTGGATAGATTGCTTCACTAAAAGGGACCAATCGGGTTAAGGCGGAGATATCAAAGATAGTCAGACTCATGGGACCACAACCAAAAAAGTAAGTATTGGTCAATGTACTCCAAAAAGCTAAAGCTACAAGAAGATGATCCAGATCTACTGGATAATCATAGACAAAAATCTTGATGCACTCGTAGATGCTCGATGCTCTCTATGTTGCCTCGTATTGGGAAGATACGCGGGCGAACCAAGCTTCCCATTCTGGGAGTGGTCTTGGCCATGCCCGAGGATTCTTCAAAGTGTTCGAAGCATCAGTGATGGAATCAAAATGAATCAATAATGTCTCCTCGGGATAGAGAGGGAATAAAGGATCCATCATACCAACTTCCCCCATTTCCGTTGAAGGAGTAAATGCCCCAGGCAGAGATAATCACCCAGTGGTGATTGAAATACAGTCTTGTCGACGCACTTATCGGCAAGTGCATCCATTATCATCATCAGATTTATCTGATGAAATGAGAGAGTAGAAGATGAAGAGGCAGCCATTGCTTAAAGAGTAGATCGGAAGTTGGATTTGATAATGAGAGTGAGGAATGAAGGCGTAAGAATGAAGAGAAACTTGAAAGGATGCTTATATTGGCCAAGGAAGAAGAGCATTTATTAGGGCATTAATACTACTTTGTTAGAAACGATGTAAGTACACATTTTGGCATGAGGTTCATCCCCTGTCTCGATAAAGTGCAACCGTCGCTAACGTGTTGCGGTGAGTGGACGAAATCAGTTATTGTCTTGCTGACAAGTGTAGGCAATAAATGCTACATTTATTAGGGGTTACACGTCGCTTTCACTTTTTCCCAAAGGAGAAGCGACGCGGGGGGAAATGTTCATCCCCATTATCGTCATTCCCTGCGAGAACCAATCGAGAAAACTACGTGTGATCTGTACGGATCCGCATGGTGTATTTGAAGATTTGCAGATATGTACGGAGAAGATTTCTCGATAATCATAACTGGAGCATATCAGATGGTGTCATGTATTGCTTGAGCGGCCGATGAAGAAGCAATCCTGTGAAAGCAGTTATAGGATAGGTGGTAAGAGGAGAAACATGTGAGCTCAAAGTAATGGCGAACAGTTATAGCAACCGTCAGAATGTAGGAAAGATCTAGATGGTTGGATCAAATATATAAATAGAAAAAGGAATGCAATAAAAAAATCATCTCATACCAACCCAATCAAACCAAATCTATATTTCAAATTATCCTTTTAATTTGCCTATCAAATTATATTTTGTAGTGTAATCATTTAATTTCCTTGTTAAGCAAATTACATTTCTTCATATAATCATTTACTTTCCAGCCTGCTGTTTACATTCCATAGTGTAATCTGTAGCGGTTAACCAAGTAACGGGTAATTTTTAGCTGTAATTTGAGTCTACGCTCATACGCTGGATTCCGTTCCTCAATTGGAAATGTGTTCCGTAGTTTTTCTTTCTGGCTGATTGTAAGAATCCCTTCGTCATCTTATTTTATTTGTATCAAAAAATCTTTTAGTCTGGAGGGCAAATGAATAACCCATCATTAGAGGACGAACCACACCCTCTAAATATATTGTAATCCAATTTTACACCGTGAGCAAGTGGCTGAATAGGTGGTCGATCTCACCATATCTCGATCATACACTACATATCCGCCTATCTTGGCGCTTGGGGTCATTGTTGCTCGGTTTGAATTGAAGCCGCAATTTCAATTCTGGCACATCTACACACCTAGTGCCGAAAATATGCCAAATAACTACCCATCATTAATTAAAGATGTCCAGTAAAGTTTCAGGCTTGTAAAGTATTGATCAGATGTATATACATAATTTACATATTTTAATGATACGAGTGACCCTAGTAGGAAAATGTAGGGTCCTTACTTTTGCTCGGGTGGTAGACTCACGAGAGATTCAACTCCTGGTCATGGCTTCCAGTACCCATAGGTGGTGAAATTCCACTAGCGTGAGTGTGTGGGGGTGTGTGTGCGTGTTAAAAAAAAAAAATGTAGGAAAATGTAAGAACTATAGCAATAAATGACATTGCCTATGCAGACCGTGGAATTGATGTTTTGAATCGATCCAATGTGCAACAGGTGGGGCCCACAAAAATGGGCTGTTTATAGCATTATAGTGCACTGCAGAGTACTGAACTGATTCATTCCTTAGAGTCGTGATCAACAGGGCCTATTCTCTCGCTGAAGAGCCGTGTGAAGTGTTCATTGGCTGTAGAGAATGGAGAATCTACTGTTGATAAGATTTCTTCCTTTCTGAAGGCCTATAAGTTTAATCCTCAATCCCCTCTCCACTCATAAAAATCAGGTGGCAGTAATGCAGAAGATCGAGTTTGACAATGTCTTCTCCAACAACCTTCACTGGATGCAACCTTAATGCTCGCAAATCACACTCATGATCGATGTGCGGTGGTCCTGCAGATTCGAACAATCTTAAAGTTGGCACCACCCTAGATAGGCATTGCACCAAAAGTCTCCTTGATGGAAAAGCCCTAACTTGAAAATGATACACCACCACTCCCATTCACTCCTATGGAAGAGAGGATTCAATGAATCCTGAAAACTTTTGGTGCCTTTGAAGCAATGGTTGGACAATCTCGACCGAACAATGTATAATGCTTCATTTTTCGTTGTTGGTAAGTTCTCGAGTGAATAATTAAGATCTCGGGGTTCCAACGGCTACAAAGCCATGTGTAACTTAAGTGGGGCCCACCAGCTGTTGTTTCAGATCATTGAATACCTCTAAAGTGATAATATTCTTGAAAAAAAAAAAAAACTTACATTTATTTTACAATTGAATACCTCTCTCTAATGTGGTGATATGAGTCAATGTAATTTGTGCATGAAATCCATGCAGTCCATTAAGTACACCACCCTTTGTTTGGCGTTGATCTTAAAAATCAGAACGATTCAACACTCAGGTGGGCCTCATAAAAAAACTATGCCAAAAACCTTTAAATTCACATGGTATGGCCCACCTGAGTTTTCAAAATATGTGATTTTTGGCTAGTTCTTTCATCTAGATGAGGCAATCCAGATGAATGGATTGGATGAAATATAAGCACTGCAGTGGTACGTCAAACTAATGGAAGGCGTTCCATCCCAAACATTTCTTGTGGTGTGGCCCACCTAAGTTTTGGCTTATCGTGATTTTTTGAGTTGAATAGTTAATACAAGGGAGATTACTGACCGATGGGGTGGATCCCATGAAATCTCTGCCCATGTGGCTCTTAGCTTGCTAAGTAATACCTATAGGAGTGGATTAGCTGTTTTAGGGTAACAATAGGTTATTTTATTAGGCTGCAGACGCTGGTCAGAAGAGAGTTGAGTTGAGTATGTACTTGACCTAACAATCTTTTGAAAGTTAGTAATTTATGTCGGTTCGCCAATGAAATGGTGTCACATGGAAGTCCATTTGTTACTCCCAATCAAATTGTCACAAACATGACTTCTCTGTTCTAATTATATCCCAATCTTGAAACAAATAAAAAAATTCATGCTTTCCTGCATTGTTATTGGTCGACATCATCATTATTACAATAAATGCAGTATGTGATGATATGGCCCAATCAGATTACAACAAACAAAAATTTTCTGTTCGTGGCAAGCAGAAAATCTGGATTCCACTAAAGAAATACCTAATCTACTCCTCAACTAGTGCAAGATATACTAGCACAGTTCTTTTCATAATTTCTGTTGCTTCTAACACCATTGGGCTATTAAAAGTGGGCCCATGATGATGAATGGTCCATATAAAGTGCACCAAAGGCACAATCTTACCTTGTTCATCAATAGGATATTTGGTGAGGGTGTTATTGGGCCAGGCTGGTCCACCAGTGTCTGGGCCTGTCCCATTTTGAGCCGGCCTATGTTTGATAAATTAGCCCATGGGTCAGGTCGAGTCCTGAAACTCAAGCCCATTTATTAATTGGGCCATTCTCAATTTGGTGAGGGACTTAATCATTTGATGGAATCCACCATGGATGAGGTATGCGTCGAAAGTCTCGCAGACTCAAAATTCATAACTCTTCGATCGGGCTATCATCTCACTGAATGTGTGCTGATTTTGTGTTGTGTTGGATCATCAACTTGCAGGCCATTGATTGAATGGTCCTGATCTTCCAATAAAAAAATTGAGGATTTCTCTACTGAAAGTGGGGCCATCGTGTCAATGGTTTAGATCATCAAACTATAGTCCCACCCAATTGGGCTCAAGTTCATATTCAGGCCCATCATTTTTGCATGAGGTTAGTCATGGACCGTGTATTTTAGACTTACATGGACCTAGGCCTGGATTTAGGTCTGTCAATACGACGATGTGAGCCGTCCAAAATGATGGACTGCACTGCAAGTCTTATTCTTGAGCAAGGTCAGAAATTCGGGTCCCACCCTAGACACAACAAAATTGGAATATCCCTGTGCTTTTCTCTCAACCGTCCATTTGTAGGACAATGGTCCAAGGATTGTGAATTGTAATCTGGTTGATTTTTTTGAGTTTTTTATTATTATTTATTATTATTTATTATTTTTTACACACGCACACACACCCCCACACACTCACACCATAGTGGAATTTCACCACCTATGGGTACTTGAACCCTTGACCGGGTGTTGAAACTCTTGAGAGTCTACCACCGAAGCAAGAGTAAGGACCCATTTTTTGGGAGTTCAAGTCCAAAGCAGAGTCCATATGATGAACGGTCTGGATTACGGAATCTTAGTCCCATTTATTCATACTGCCAAATCAGATATTCACGGGACAATGCATCAGCAGCTCATAATTACATGACACATGCAGCTTAGGTTTGGCCCAGCCCGGCTTGGTTGGAGCATGGGCCTGACCCGGGCTGGTTAAAAAATGATCAAATCCTATTTCCCATGTCAATACTCCTAATCCACCCTTGATCAGGTGGGCCGCACATAAATAAAGAAATAAAGAATTAGAAAATCGAAAACAACGGTTTATATGCAAGATGCATGTCTTGCTTAAACGGCATGTTTGTATGGTAGATCGCATGTACATATGAAGTTGGGCCATACCAGGTCGGTCTAAGATGACTTGAGCCCAAGTCTTGGTCCAACATTTGATCGGACCATGCATCCCAGGCCCAAGCTAACAGGTCCAAGCCCAACCCTATGGGGTAGGCCACTGACCCTTTGCTAGCTAGGGCTCTCGATGGGGCAAGTGAGATTTGATTTCCTCTAAATTCGTATAATGTAGAATTGGTTCTTAAAATAGGTTTGATTAATTGAATGGGCCAGATTTGGGTTCATAAAAATAAACCTGAATCATATTCAGGTCGGATCCGAATTTAGTAGTGAGATCTAATCGGATTCTCACTATTACATATTTCAAGCCTTCAACTATTTCGACTTTCACAATAGTGAGTTCTATGTAGTTGTTCAACTTCTATTTTTCAAACTTTAATACTCATGCATGATTTAAATTGAAAATATTTAATTTGTATAATTTTGTTACTAAATTAAATATATTATCTTATATATTTTTTAAATTTGTACTGTGGCGGATTCAAACCAAGGTCCGACTTAAATTCGATGGCTATAAGAATTTTTGGATTGAAAATAAACCTGGTTATTTACAAATGGATTGGATATGGATATCACTTTTTGTATCCGAGTTGAATCCCAAATTGAGATCCGAATCTTCAGACCTAGTTGGATCCAACTCGATCCAATTTAGATCCAACCCATTGAGAGCCCTATTGCTACACTACATTCAGCAGCTTCTGATAACATTGTACATGAATTTTCAATTGTTAACTTGGGCCCATGGTCCTCTGTCATTTCAACCATTGGCCCCACGTTAACACTGAGGAGTGTATTAGGTGCCCCACCTTGATGTACGTGTTCTATATCCATGCCGTCCATCAGTTTTTCCAGCTCATTTTAGGGCATGGTCCCAAAAACAAGGTAGATCCAAATTTTAAGTGGACCACATAATAGGAATTGAGATTCTTTAGGTTATTTTATTTTTGTGATGAGGAAACTATATTGGATGGATTGGATGGTATACATAAAAAGATATTTCCAAGATGTAAAACCATATGGTATGGAATGTGAATCCAGACTAATTGTTCGGATGTAGTGCATCATGTAATCATTTTACTGTCACATGCGTTTTACTAATAAATGCTTATTTAAAAAGCGTCGCCCACCTAACTAATTGCACCTTTGCATGCATCGCACGTTCATTTATTTATTTATTTTTAAATATTCCAAAATTATCTGGGAATTGATTCCCTGGACACACCATTTAAAAAAGGAAATTTAACAAAAAAAAAGTACCTAACTATATGAAATTGAATTCCACTACATTCATCACCTCCGACTGTGAGAGAAAATGGGTTGGTGGCTCAGGTCGGCCACCCGTGCCAGCTAATCACTCCCATCACAGGATGGAGTGAATTTGAGGAATTTGGCATAATATGAGGTGATGCACCTAGTGGTCAGGGTAGATTTTAAATAAGTAGCATGGTGGGCCCACCCAAGCAGCTGATCCATTTGCTCACATGGCACTCAACCGCCGTCAAAGACCATAGGTGAAGCAGTAAACTGCTAATTATATTAATTAATGAGGTAGCTTTTTTAATTGTTTTAAAGGTAAAAGAATGCAAAATCTACCTATATATAGATATATATATATATATATATATATATATATATATATATATATATATATATATATATATATATGGAAAAGGTACTATGCGCTCGACCTCACAGTCCGTTCCATGAGGTCGAGCTGTGTGGGCCCCACCGTGATGCGTTTCAAACATCTACCCCATCAGTCAGATGCACCATTCCATCATGGGCCTAGGTCTCAAAAATCAAGTCAATCCGTGACTTTCGTGGGCCACACCACATAAAGAAGTGGAGAGGGGCTGTGCACCATTAAAACATTCATAACCATTTTTGAGGGCCCACCGAGATGTGGTTTGCCAATCCAGCCCATCCATTATGTGTGTCCCACTTGAATGAGACAAAATTTCAGGCACATGAAAAACTCAGGTGGGCCCCAGCAAGTGCTTTTATATGTTTTAACGGTGTCTTCACATAATTTTAGATGGTATGGCCCACCTGAGATCCCTATACGGCTGATTTTTGGGATATCCCATAATTTAAAGGGGACCCATCAAATGCACGGTGTTGATGGTTGACACGCATCACGGTGGGGCCCACACAGCTCAACCTTACGGGAGCTTATTGTCAGCTGGAGCGCATTGTACCTTATATATATATATATAATAAAATAAAATTTTCTTTGAAACATGGTAGTGACTCATCTCTGTGAGGATATCATTTATGGCACCTGGTTTTCCATATAGGGGTCATCATCAGGGAATAAAGGCCGTTTGATTTGAATCCACCTACAAATGATGGGAAATGACCGAAAAACGACCCTAGATCAGGTAATTCATACCCTTGGATTAATACCAGAAAAATCAAGAACCATTCGAAATATATTTGATGGATGGTAGGGATAAGATCATTTGATCAGAAAACTTTTATGGGAACAATACATCCTATGGTGAGTAGTGTGTCCCACTGTAACCACCAAAAGTTGGTCCCTAATTGTAAAATTCGGTAATTGTTATTCTTATGTCAGCTTAACTTCGGCTGCATATCTCTCTTTACTCGTTACATTTTTTAGTAACTCGAATATGTCATTCCGTCAATCATAAAAACTAAATTTCCGTTTATTATAATTTTAAAAAAAACACTATAAGTATCTTGAAAATCTTTTTATCTATCTTCTATTTCTTATACAATGCCATATGTCACCCTCCTACTAACTTAACTGATACAACACAATTCAAACCCAATGCATGGATCACTCGACTCAGTGCCAAATGATTCTTTCCAAGTCAAACAAAAAAAATACATGATGCATGGGGATGGTACTTCCTCCCTTAGAAACCTTAAGAGTGTTTTATTATTATTATTATATATTTCATCGCGTGGCCCACCCAATAATTATATCATAATCATCATTGAGGGTGCATTGTTGGATGGTTTGGATATCATACACATGTCAATTGGGCCTTACAATTCTTAGACTTTAACATTTTATAAAGAAAAAAAAATAAATTAAATAAGGTCTTTTGGTAATTTCACACCTCTGAAAAGCACAAGCACCACTTAAAGCAGTGAAGGCATTAACTGGTAAAATCCAAATTAGCAAGGAATTTCACTATAAAAAATCCTTTTAAATATAAGGTCTCAAGTCCATTTGGTTGGACCACAAGCTCCGCTCTATTAAAAAAAAATGAAATCCAACCACCCTTCCATTTAGTTAGCCCTACTAGAAGAACCAAGTAGGTGGGCCACACCTAACATTAATAAATGGAACAGTTGTCTACTCAATAAGTGAATTATTTTTGCATAAAGCTATCCTCGTGCTGGGCCTAACCAATAAAGAGAAAATGGGATCTAACTAAACTACTTTCGTAACTCTTTCTCAAAAGTATGTTTTGAGAGAGATTTTCTTGATCTATATAAAGGGAATTATTACAATCCTTACAACTCTATACATTACCAATATCTTTTGATATTTTAAATTTTAGATTACTGAGATAGAAAGATTACTATTTGAAGAATCCCGTACATGAAGAGTCCTTATATGTTGAAGACTCTTTACCACCGGTTTTAGTAAATGAAGAGCTTTTGTATCTAGTGATTGCTATCGAAGAGTCCTTATGTGTTGGTATTCATCTCTATACTCCCCCTCAAACTGGGAGAGGAGCAGGCCAAAGGCCTAATTTGGATTGAAGCATCATAGACTTTTGCCATGGTATTGCCTTCGTAAATATGTCGACCACTTGATTCACTGATGGGATAAAGCGAGTGACTAGTGAGCCTAAATTCACCTTTTCAAGAACAAAATGATAATCAATTTCAGTGTGCTTTGTGTGAGCATGAAAAATAGGATTAATGGTGAAATGGAGCACTGAAACATTATCACAAAATATTATCGGAGGGTGGTCTAAGTAAAGACCAATGTCCCTAAGAAGAAACGTGAGCCATGTGATCTCAGCTGTCATAGATGCCATCGCTTGATATTCCGCCTCCGCACTTGATCAGGCAACAGTAGGTTACTTTTAACACTCCAAGAGATACAAATACCCCTAAGATACGTACAAAATTCAGTAGTGGAGCGACGGGTAGTTGGACATCCAACCCAATCTGCATCAAAAAACCCATATAACACCAAAGGATTTTTAGCAATTAATCAAATATCATAACTAATAGTTCTTTGAACATAGCAGAGAATCCTTTTGACGAGTTGAAAATGATATTTAGTAAGCTGATGCATGTATTGGCATACATGATTGACACTAAAGGAGATGTCGGCGACTGAATGTTAAATATTAAAGCGCACCCACAATTCTTTGATACCATAAAGAGAAAATATGATCCAAATTTCAGGTTGGGCCACACAGCTCGACCTCATGGAAAGTTCCCATGAGCTGGACCGCTTAGAACCTTTTCCCATATATATATATATATATATATATATATATATATATATATATATATATATATATATATATATATATATATATATATATATATAAAAGCTAAACTGGTAAAAGAAATTATGATAATTTTTTATATACTAAATGATGTCACCAAACAATTATAGGTAATGGCCAAAGTTGAAGACACTGTAGTAGACGTTGGGCCCACCTTGATGTATCTATTGTATATCCACAGCATCCATCAGTTTCTCTGGCTCATTTTAGGGCAAGGTCTGGAAAATGAAGCAAATTTAAATTTCAAGCACGCCATTTGACCATTACAAACTTCTTGCGGGCCACAAAAGCTTTGGATCAAGTTGACTTGTGTTTTACATTCATCCAGTTCTTTGTGACATTATCAATAGGTTGGATGGCAAATAAACATTACGGTGAGCCGTACAAACTTTTTATCGGTGAGAGTTCAATCACCGTTATTTTCTGTGGTGTGGTCCACATGAGATTTTTTATTTGCTTCACTTTTTGGACGGTCTTAAATGATCTGAAAAAGTTGATGGACAATGTGAATATACAACACATGCATCAAGGTCGGCCCCACAATCAAGGAAACGCCTACTATAAAATTACCATGCACTACACCAAAATCCCGTTTTCGGTACGGTCGGAGTTTGGTTCAGAAACGGCCCTAAGCCATTCCTGAATTGAAACGGTAATCAACCGTACTCGACTAGTTGCGGTTATACACTGTTGTTTCCATGTTTTTGTTGGTGTGTCCTAATTGAGTGTTTGATGTTCTTATTTATTATGTTTATGCTTTATTATTTTGTTTTGAAACATATGGACGGAATGGATTCTAATAGCAACCTCTGAGTGGACCCCACATGGCCCGAGAGCCACATTACTGAATATTACTGCAGATTACGGAATCTTTTTATTCATTTCCTTACGCCAAAATGCCCTAAATCCTTCATTTCCTTACGCCATTGCCGTCTGCGTCTCCCTCTCCCTCTCTCAATCTCCCTCGATCTCCCTCTCCCAATCTCCGTCGATCTCCCTCCCTCGATCTCCCTCTCCCGATCTTAAGTCTTAACCCTCTCTCTCGATCTCCCTCTCTCGATCTCAACCGGCTCTCTCGATCTCCCTCTCCCGATCTCAATCCGTATTTGCATTTTCTGTCGTGCCTGCTTCATCATCTCAGGGTACGATTTGAAAAGAACCATTTCTCTCGCTCTCTATATCTCTATTTCTCGAAGGAGCTCTTTAGCTCTGTCTCAAATTGCTTTTGTGTGACAGAGAAAAACGCGAATTCAATTAAGGTGAGGGACGATTGGAGGAAATGTTCCAGACCTATTCCTTTAGGAGGCACGTACCTCGCTAAAGATCATTGCAGGTTCTTCCCTCTCTCCCTCTCTCCTTCTCCCATTTTATTTGATTACATAGATAGATAGAGATCGAGGATTCTTGCATTGAAAATCGGTCGTTTTTGTTTATGTACTTGCACAGTCAATGCGGTCTCTGTGATACATACTACATCGCCCATGTCAAGAATGCTTGCGCTTTCCTAGGCGATGGCATGTCCAGAATCGAGGTAACAACTCTCTCTATGAATGCTCTCTCTTCTCTTAGAGCTGTAAGTTACATGGGGAGGAGTTGCATTTGGAAAGTATTATAAATCACAACATGTGTGGATCTTCAAGATTGACAAGTGGGGCCCATGATCTGGTAAACCAGATCAGTCATGTTACATTGTGGATGGACTCCTCGATGGGATAATGATAGCCGTTCAATTTGCGGTGCGCAAACAGGCAGTTGAAAAATATACCAATTCTAGCACATTCAATTGAAAATTCTTTTTGTTTATGCCTTGTCTCTGCTTTCTGGCTTATCTAATTTGATTTATTTACCATTATCAATGCTTGATTCCATCATGGAATTGCAGGTTGGAGGTGGTATGCGAAGAGCCCATAATTGAGACCACTTTCAATCACACAAAATTTCTTGGGTCCTATTATGGAGTATCCTCTGTGAGTCCACCACCATTGGATTTAGGGGATCCAACCCTTGAGAAAGTAAGTCACTATAACCCTTAAAAAGTTCCCATCTAATTAAAACAGTAGTGGTGGAAGTTTCACACATATGGTGGAACCCAAATATCTTAGGTAGTTCTATATGCAGATTGATCTCAATGTTGGCTATTATCATTTGCTTATATCTCAGGATGTTTAGTGCTTCTACAATTGGCTATGTCAAGGCTAATTTTGACAGTTGAAGTAGATAATGGTTCTATTTTGTTGTGTTATGTTGGGGCCTATGGTTTGCTTTTGTTCTCAAATTCCCTTGATGCTCTCTAGCTGTGATGGGTAAATATCTCAACATAATTCACTAAGTCAACCAAGAGCTGGGTGGTCACGCAAGTATCCTTAGGGTCTGTTTGGACAGTGGTATTAAGTTGTATTATTGCATTACTAATCCCATTTTGAAATTCGAAGTAGCATGTTTGGAAGGAGTGTGAGATGGGACTACTAATCCAAGGAGGATGGATTTTTGCTTCATCCAGGTTCAATCCAAATGCAATTTGAAAGTAAATCCTAAGATTTATTTTTTAACGTATACATTCCAAACATAGTATTAGAAAACATGGGATAGACCCAACCAGGGACAATACCTTACACATGCATTTATTATAACTTTTACAATTCCATCTACCGTAATCCCACCTAATGCTACTGGCCAAACAGGCCCTTATAGACTTCTAACATTCTTCTTGCTCCACATGAAAGCTAATTCCTTGGCTGATGTGTGCCTAGTCAGTGCTGTCTATGTCATCTCAAGTCCTGGGACTTAGTTTCCGTAGCTCTTGCTTGTGTTGGTGTATGGTAGCTTGAATTTTGGGTCTCTTTTCCATGGTTGAAAACGTGCAATTTGGATTTTGATCATCTGCATATGGTTGGTTCTATGCTATATGTCTTTTCTTTTTCTTTCTTGGCATGTTTTTTTACTATTTGTATCGGTTGGAAATGTACAAGCTTCTCTTTCTCAGGCCTTTTGACTTGACTCTCATTTGGCTTTCATGCTTATAACAACAGGCCTTATACAAATTTTGGGAAGGGTCTTCTTGGTACTGCAAGATCAAGCCTGTCTCTCTCTGTGTATTGTTCATCAGCCTGGTTAGTTTTCATTTTCCTCGCATGTCATGCAACATTGCATTCCCATCCACCTATTTGTTATGTGCCCTGTAATTCCTATTTATAAAATCATCTTCTTTCTTGAATTATAATTTCTAATTATTTAAGTGTATGATATGAGAATTGTCAATGCTAAATAGTTGTGCTAAACTCTAGTGATACTTCACTACCAAATTAAAAATGGCGGTCACCCACCATACACATTGCATATTTGTACAGCATTCCAGACCAAAAATGGAGGTAACACGGTTGTGAATGGAGGAGCATGACCAAAAAGCCTGAGGAGACAATAGTTACGATCTAATTTTGCCCACTGAATTTAGGCCCCTCACTTTCATTTTTAACCATCCATTTGATAACCACCAATTAAATGGTTATTATTGCTTGATAAGTGCGATTTTCAAGCTATGCTCCCCATGATTTGGTTGGTCCAGAATTGGATAGTTGAATGTGTGTACTATATGTGAGGATGGTATACAACTGCCTCATTTCCCCTTTGGTTGAATCCTTCTCATAGAACTGAATTGTCAACTTCAGAAAAGATTTAGGTGGGATTCTATGAAGTGGACTGGTTGTTAAGATGTTTGGAGGTGGGATTCTGTGAAGTGTGAAATATTGTCATTTTCTTTCTCCTTTTAATGTGCATTACTAGCTAGTGTCAGGAGAGATTTTTTGATAAATACTAGCTTCTTTTTGAGATAGGGTATATTTCTTAGGGTTAGGTTGAGTTGGGTTTGCATAAATCTTAGATTTGTCCACTCTCTATGGATTCTAATTCAGGATGATTAAGATCTTAATACAATTATCTGCTCAGGCAAATGAAATGGTAAGAAGGCAAGCTTTATTTCTAGGTGACTCAGAGTTGCAAGAACTGCTTCACATCTTCAGGTACTTGTTGAATATTGAGTTGCAAATTTTACTTTTGAAAATGATGCTGAATGAGATTGACTTTACTTGTGAACTTTCTTGTTGGTCATGTTATATGTGTTGGTAGCCAATGCCCATTCACTTATAACTGAAGGAGCTAGGGGGAAACTAGATTCAGGGGCATGTGATTGACTTTCATCTTATCATTTCTTTGTTCATGTCAATTTCATTTGAACAATTCCAAATTAAAATCCAATATTCCAAATTAAAATCCAATAATCCATCTAAGGGAACTGGAAAAAAAAAAAAAAATCAATTTTGAAGGCTCCAGTGCTTTTGCCAGCTCCAGTGCCAGGAGTTCTTCCTGTGATATTATCATTGATACTCGGAACAATGTTCATGATACATGCTAAATCTACAACAGTGTGGATGCTTGTTTTGCATTCTTTAGTTGGGATTCCTTCCTATACTATCTAGTGTTTCAAGAGTTATTTCTAATCCTTGAAATAAATCAAAGATCAGGGCTGAAAAAAAAAAAAGAAGGAAAAAAAGAGACAAGTTGAGATAATAGCTGAATGAGTTTTGGGGCATTGAAAATTGCAGCTATGAGGTTTGATCACCAGAGATTCCTAGTAACTGAAACTAAAAATCAACAAATTTTAACATGCAAAACTTTCCACCTGGAAGGTCTGTTTGGATTCAAAGACTCGTGTATTTAATCGCTAGGAGAATCAAAATTTCTGTTGAAGCAATTTTATTGACGTACCTACCATTTCCCAATTCAGATGATCCTATACCTTGCAGAAGGTAGTAGACATTTCGGTTGTATAGAAATATTCAAGGAGCCTTCAAAATATGCTTGGTCCGATTATTACGAAGAACATTTCATTGTGCCCTACCAGAGGATTGTTCTAATAACAAACAAGCGTGTCATGTCTTGCAGGTGTGTTTAATGGAATAAGTCTTCTTTCTTTGTTATTATTTCTCTTATTTCTTATTGATGTTTGACTTATCTTTCTACTTCTATTATAGTGTCTGGCTCCAGATAAACTGGATGAGAAACCCTGCAAGATAATGTGGGACGTACCATGGGAAGAACTCCTGGCACTGTAGTTGGCAAAAGCAGCCATACAAAACCATCACACTTGAAGGCCATACAATTCCTAATGGTTGTGCCAGGCCTTATATGGCTGAGCTTGGACTGGTTAGCGATGGACCCAACATGTACCGGGTATTTCACATGCTGATTTTGGTCAAAACCCTAGAAACAAATGTATCATAGATGAGTTATATTCTTTTATAAGGATAGGTACCATGTAGTTGTTATTCTATTCATGTTTTCTAGCACGGTATTCATAATTTTCAGGTTGTTATTCTGTTCCTGTAGAAACAAAAGGATGTTTCTGGTTTGGTTCATTGCTAGAGGTGTTCAAGATCAATTGACTAGCACTGATTGTTGAAGAGTGACAACGGAATTTTGGTTTCATTGAATCCTAGGTACAACTGTTTCTTTCTTATGGTGTGATGCGATGCCATGAAAATCTCCATTAGAGTGATTCCATGTGATTATCCCTTTAATAGATCAATGGTCTAGACAACTGAAACTTCTACTTTCATGATTTCACTGAATTTGAATTTGATACTTTTTTGTTTTTGTACTTATGGTAGTTCATGTACACCACCAGTTCATGTGTCCCAAATGGCCAGGAAATCAGGCAGCTCTGCTAGTCATGTGGGCCACAATGATAATCAGGTGGGATAGCTTGACCATGCATGCCTGAAGTTCCTCTTCAAATGTATATTTATGTATATAGAGAATGTATTAGTAACAGATCATAGCCGTTGACAGATGAGGCAGTCGTTGAGCAACTAAGAGGCTGGACTGAGCATCCTCCAGAGCAACAAAGCTCACCAGGACATTGGACAATGTATGGAGAATGGAGAAGCTGGGCCAGCAGAAATCATGCCAGAAGAGGCCTACAAGATCAACGGTGGCAATGATAATCAGTTTGGTGGGCCAACACCAGTCACGCCCAAAGAAGCCCATGAGAACAAAACTAACGGTCAAGATCCAACGGACCTGAAGATGGAGATAGAAGTCATACAAGAAGCTTGAGTAACCCTAATAGTAAACCCGGCCTGGCCCATAGCTTGTGTGGGCCCTCACCAGATGGACTTGGGCTTGATTTTGGGCCCATGGGCTAGTTTCTAGACAGTATAATAATCAGACGGGCTCAGCTCACTGAGTCCACGTCAATAGTATTTGGTTTAAGGTGGGCAGTTCATGCACGGTTTTAGTTTCAGGTGCAATTAGATAATCAGGATGATGTATAGTACATTTCATATGTATTGTCTGGAGTGTGCCAAGCTCTCTATTGCATGTGTATGGGTCAAGGTTGGGTTATCCAAGGCCGTTAATATGTTGGGCCCATCATGGATGGACCATGCAATCAAAATCTTCCAAATTGGAAGAACCTAGCCGTCCAATCTTTAGCCCCTTTCCTCCTGAATGTGGACCGTTGGTTTATTTTTATTATTACATACCAGCCATTGCTCCATCAAATAGCAACGGATTTAACAGGTGTTTCTCCGGATGAATTCATGTGGCCCAACCGATAATCGGACTTGCATATCTGTAGTTTTAAAATCAAATTCCATGTTAGGCATTAATACAAGTAGATTACATACCCTACTCTCTCTCATACAATGAATAAAGGGGTTTAAAATTATTCTTAAAATTACCTCCTAAAATCTGATCGTTGGCAACAAATAAGCATTCGAAACCGTTTCTAAAAATTTTTGCCTAAAAATGTGCCGTTGGCACCAAAACGGTTTAAAACCGTTCCAAAAATTCTGTTTCTAAAAATTGAAACGGTACCCAAAACGGTTCTGAACCGTTCCTGATTTTCTGCAACGCCTCATTTAGAAACGGTATTAAACCGTTCCTGAAGCATTTAGGAACGGTTTTAAAACGTTCCTAAATGACGATTTTGGTGTAGTGATGGAAACACCCAAAGCTCGTTAGGACCCACTAGGTGTCTATGTGAAATCCACTCCGTCCATCGGTTTTTCCAGCTCTTATTATGTTCAAACCCAAAAATGAAGCAGATCCAAGATACAAGTGGGCCACATCATAAACCGTGGGAATGAAAGCACCCATCATTGAAGGCTTACTGTGATCTTCATATCCACTCAACCCATCATAGGGCAATTCCCATGAGATAAGAGAAAGACATGTATCAACCTGGTCCTAAACTTTTGTGGGCCTTAAGAAAATTTCAATGGTGGGCGTTACTTGAATTTTGGATCTGCTTCATTTTTGGGCCCTCTTACTAACATGATCTAGTAAAATTAATGGATGGAGTAGATCTCCCACAAACATCACAACAGGCATCATAGAGCGTTTGGATACAGAAACTCAATGTAACACTAGCTACACAGGAGATTGGACGGATGCAGTTTGGCTGGTGACCCAACACCAGCCAGCTAGCTGGTCCCATATTGAGCCCGAAAATGAGGTAGATTTACAATTCAAGTGAACCAAGCCACAGGAAATATCGGCGAGTGAGCATTTATAGCTAAAAACTTTTCAAGCCATAAAAGCTTTGGATCAAATTGATATTTGCATCGTTCAACGGTTTCTTGTTTCCATTAATAAAACACCTTTTTTTCTACATCTGCTTATACACATCGTCCACCCATTTTGCCAACTCATTTTAGTGCATGAGCCTAAAATTGAAGTATATCCAAATCTTAAGTTGACTACAATATTGGTAAAAGTGTGAATTGAATGTCTACGGTTAAAAACTTCTACAGTGCCACAAAAAATTTGAATCAAGCTGATATTTGGATTTTCCTTTCATCCATGTTCGTATGACCTTATGAGCAGGTTTGATGACAAATAAACATCACCGTTAGCCCAGGAAGATTCCAACCGTGGACTTCATTGTACCCACTGTTTACTATGGTGTGGTCCACTTGAGCTTCGGATATGGTTCAATTGTGGGCTCCTGCCCTAAAATGATATGGAAAAATAGATGGACTGTGGATAAGATACATACATCCACAGTTGGCCCCGAAAAGTTTACTCATGTACAATGTTGTCAAGTGCGGTCGCATATGCAAATATGCGATCGCATATGCGCATAATGGTGGGCCGATGGCATATGCGACAGTGGCATATGCAATCTTGGCCAGTATATGATCGCATATGCCACATGTGCCAGCATATGCGATGTGTGCGATCGCATACTGCATATGCGATCGCATACTGGCCAATGGTCAGATTTCTGACCGTTTTTTGACCTTTAAAAAAAAATCCAGATTTTTTCTTTATAAAGATGCATTCTAAGCATTCCTAAATGTAAAAAAAAACCTCAAACTCTCTCGCTATTCTCTATTTCTCTCATTCCTACATACATTCTAAGAGTCTTACAAGTTCCATTCCACTCCTCTCCATCCAATTCCATTTCCAATTTTCCATATTTCTTTTCTTTTCTTTCAACATTCAAGAATCAAGAATCAAGGAAGGGTACAACCATACAAGAATCAAGAATCAAGAATCCACCAAGATACATGATACATCATTGATCATGTCATCCAATCCATATTCATTGTTCAAGAATTAAGATTCAAGACAAGAGTCAAGACTCAAGAGACTCCTCACTCTCCAATCTCCATCCACTAAGTTTTCTAAGTTCTAACTTTTAACTTCTATTCTAATTTCTAAGTTTCTAATTCTAAATTCTAATTTCTAACAACTTTTTTCTATCATTTTTTTTATTATTATTTTGTTTGTTAATTGATTCATTTGTTAGTTGTTACTTTGTTAGTTGTTAGCAACTTAAAAGTTTGAACTGAAGTTACAACTTACAAGTTACATCTTACAAGTTACAAGTAATAAGTTACAAGTACAAGTTACAACAAGAATTCAAGAACAAATACAATACTCAAGTGAAGAGGCAAAGGACAAGTAGACAACTGAGACAAGAATTTAGAATTTTGGAAGTTGGAAACCCGAACCTCTTTTAGATTTGTAATTTTAATTTTATTTGTGTAAATCTCTCTCTCTCTCTCTCTCTCTCTCTCTCTCTCTCTCTCTCTCCTTCTCTTTCTACAAGTGTAACAACTCTCTCTTTTTCTCATTTTCTTTTCCCCCTTCTTCTCCCTTTCTTCAAGTGTAAGTGTGTAACTCAACTCTCTCTCTCCCTCTTCTTCTCCCTTCCTAGTTTCTACAAGTGTAAGTGTGTAAGTGTGTCGTGTGTGTGTAAGTGTAACTCTCTCTCTCTCTCTCTCTCTCTCTCTCTCTCTCCCCTTCTCTTTCTACAAGTGTAACAACTCTCTTTTTCTCATTTTCTTTTCCTCTTCTTCTCCCTTTCTACAAGTGTAAGTGTGTAACTTTAACTCAACTCTCTCTCTCTCCCTCTTCTTCTCCCTTTCTAGTTTCTACAAGACTATAAGTGTAAGTGTGTGTGTGTGTGTAAGTGTAAGTGTGTAACTCTCTCTCTCTCTCTCTCTCTCTCTCTCTCTCTCTCTCTCTCTCTCCCCTAACCCTAAGTCCCAAGTTCTAGTTTTCTTTTTATTTATAGTTTACTTTCTAGTTAGTAGCTAGCTAGTTGCTTTTTAGTGCTAATAGATACACACCCCACCATCCACCATCATAATGTCCTCTTCCCAATCTTCCTCTTTGAGGCCCAAGTCGAATGACCCGGGTTGGAAGTATGGGCACTACCGTAGTGCTACCGAAAAGACTCATATAGTATGTGATTTATGTGTTTTTGTGAGTTCCGGTGGCATTGCAAGGCACAAGCAACACCTTACATATTTACCCGGGTCCAATGCAAAAGCATGTGAGAAGATTACTCCATAAATTCGAATGGAGATCGTGGAGTATATGGATAAACAATCAAAAAAGAAATACGATAGTGTCATACGTCAGGATGAATATATAGAACAAGATGCATATGAAGATATAAATGTAGTAGATGTCGATGAAGCTAGTCCCACTCCCCCTACTTCGACAGGCCGGTCTAGACCATAAGTACAACTATTGAAAAGAGCCCGAGGGCATGGACCCCTAGATAGATGGTGTAGACTACACCCCGAGGATGTGGTCAACCAAAGGGGTAGAGGGAAAGGGCCGGCTCAAACAACTTTAGAGAACCGGTATAAACAAAAAGATAGAAAAATCACAATTCAATATATTGCTAAGTGGTTTTACCAAACCGACGTTGCTTTCAACGCCGTTAAATCGAAAAGCTTCAAAGTAATGATTGAGGCTATAGGTCAATTTGGACTTGGGCTTAAACCTCCTTCATATCATGAAATGAGGAAGACATGCCTTAGAACTGAAGTTGAATATTCACAATCCTTCATAGCTGAATATAGGGAATCATGGAAAATATATGGTTGTTCACTAATGGCCAATGGATGGACAGATAGATTCAGTCGGTCTCTTATTAATTTCTTGGTAAATCGTCCAGCTGGGACAATGTTCTTGAAGTCGGTGGATACGTCGGGCCATTCATGCATAGGAGAATATTTGTTTAACTTACTAGATAGTGTAGTTGAAGAAATAAGTGAGGACTACATTATACAAGTAATTACAGATAACACAGACTTGTATGTAATGGTCGGTCGTCTTCTTATGGAGAAGAGGCGACATTTATTTTAGACCCCTTGTGCGGCCCATTGTATTGATCTCATGTTAGAAGATATAGGTAGATTATTTACAAATGTAATTGCAAGGGCTAGAAGAATCACGGCCTTTATGTACAAATACGTCCTTCTTCTAAGTCGAATGAGAAAACACATTGGGGGTAACTTGCTACGTCCAGCAGTCACCCGTTTCGCTACAGCCTTTTTAACACTACAAAGGCTACATGCAAAGAAATCAGAACTTAGAAGCTTTGTAATGTCGGCCGATTTTACAAGTGGGCCTTGGTCAAGGAAGGCTGAAGGGAAACGTATTCAACAAATAATTATTTCTCAAAGTTTTTAGACCAAGTGGTAAAGACGCTAAAATCATCCAAGCCCTTAGTCACTGTGTTGTGATTGGTGGACGGGGATGAGAAGCCCGTAATGGGCTATATATATGATGCGATGGAGAGGGCAAAAAATAAGATAATGGACCATTTTAACTATAGAGACCATGATTACAGGCCAATTTTAGAAATTATAGATAGAAGATGGGGTAGCCAAATGTCATCCCCATTGTATTCGGCTACTTACATACTTAACCTAGCCTGTTTATTCACTTCTACTGATTCAGCAGAAGCATTAACTGTGCATATGGTTGAATTTATTGATGTCTTGAAAAGAATGATTCTATATAAAGGAGAACAGGACAAGATCTTAAGTTTGCTGGACTTCTACACAAAAAGTGAAGGGATATTCTCAAGGGATATCGTAATAAGACATCGGACAATAAAATTACCCAGTAAATACTTCTATGAATGAATGTTAGTAGTGTACTGAACTCTTACAAGAATTTTTTTCTACAAAGTGTCTCTAAGAGACTAAGACTCTAACCTATACTTAAACTGTTTTTCTCAGCTGACTGGTGGGCTGCCTATGGAGTGGAGGAAAGATCCAGCTCTTAAGAGCTGGCTATGAAAATTCTTGGACTCACGTGCTCTGCCAGTGGTTGCGAGCATAATTTGAGCACGTTCGAGGCGGTAAGTTTAGGCTGTTTACTGTTTACTAATTATTTTTTTGTAAACTTTAATTTTTTTGTGGCCTAAGCTAAATTAATTACCTAAATAGTTAATGCCAAGTGCGCTTTATTTCTTATAGATTCATTCCAAGAAAAGGAATCGCCTTGAACAAAAAAAGCTCAATGACTTGATTTTTGTTCAATACAACCAAAAATTGTGAGAAAGATTCTAAAGTAGTAAAGAAAAGACCGGTTTCTTTGACCCTATCTGCTTAGATGAGTTGGATGCAGATAATGAGTGGCTCGTAGAGACGGAGGACCCGATATTTGCTGGAGAGAACCTGACATGGGCACAAGTTGAAGATGCCGCATATGGATCGACACCTGGTGAAGGTAGTAATACTACTCGAAGGCAAAGGACGGGGGGAGCCGGGGGGCGAGTAGTAGCTGTCAACCCGTTAATGAGATTGAAGAAGGAGAAGGTGATAATGATAATCAAGCTAAAGAAGATCATCCACCATTGGATGTTGATGAACTATTAGTATGTATAAATGATGAAGAAACGGAAGAAGAAGAAGTGTATGTGGAAGAAGAAGATGACTCGACTGATGACGATGATGGTGGTGGTGGTGGTGGCAGACCTAGTGGTGATGATGTGCAACAATGGATGCTAGATCAATGTATATGATTAATGATTATTGATTAGATAAATAAAATAATAAATACATTAATACATAACTTCTTAATTTTGTTTAATGCTTGTCTCATAAGTCTAAGTGTGTTGAATGTTGATGTTGATGTTGTTGATTGTTGAATGTTGATACTTGATAACTTGATATTGATAACTTGATATCAAGTTATCAACAAAATGTTAGTTAAATAAACTTAAATATAAAATGTTAAATATTAATTGTTAAGAACTTAAGATTTAAGAAGTTAACTATATTATAATTTGTAAATGTATCATTGTTCATAACTTCATAGTTCATATGTATGTAATTGGTTTGTTTTATTTTTTTACTTAAATTAAATGTATTTCATGTCCCAATGACATATAATAACTTATTATCATTTTTCTGATTTTTTATGAATTTTTTCTGATTTTTTTGATTTTTTTTTGAAAAAATGCGAAAAAAATATATGCGACCCCATATGCGATTGTGCGATCGCATATGCGCACACGCATATGCAATCGCACGGGATCGCATATGCGATTTGACAACATTGCTCATGTAACACCCTGGTTCTCATAACCCAAGGGCGATCACTCGAGTGTGAGAACCCGAGTATTACACTCTGAAGTAAACAATTTTACATATAATCACTAGAAAATTTCATGACGTAAAACAAGACAACTACCATGTGAATTAAAACATCAAGAGCAACAACAAGAAAGTTCAATACAAGTAAATGACAACAAAATGAAATCCAACAGCAGGGGAATTTTTATTACAATCCAAGTAAAACGTGGAATGAAAATATATGTAAATCCAAAAATATCAGTTGAGCTCCAATGGCTCAACTACATTCACATATAGTCCTTCCTCGTCCAACTTCTCCTCATTCATCCGTAAGGTCCCGTCATAAGGGGTCTCCACCTGTTATCAACCCTGCATCTATTTGGTGCAACCGCATGATTGGGTGAGTGAAAACTCAATGGAAATTTTTCGCAAGGATTCATGCATACCATATCATTTAAAAATAATTTAAACCAAACATAATCAATTGTATTGAGGGTAATATGAACTTAAGGGCGTGTTTGGATTCACGCTTGAGAGCGGATAGTATCGTATTAAGAGCGTTGATGGGATATGTACCACATTTGGTTACGAACGGCCGGGTGACGCATTTCACAAGGGCGAATACGCCCGAGAACCACTTTGCGTCATCGATGGGATTGTACCTGTTGACGGCTATTCAGTATCCAGTCCCGTCTCCATGCTAGAGCGTATTGAAGAGGGAAATAAGTCGGTTTTACACCATTTCAAACAGTTCGTGGGGAAAACATGCGATGCTACTCCTTCATCTCTGAATATCATCTCGGTGACTCTGCATGTCAGAGATGTGCTCAGATTTTTCCCTCTCTTAGACAGACTTAATCTTACAGCGTGTACAGTACCTTGCTGCCAACTTCGTCTTTCCAAACTGGGTGGCCGTGCTTCTCAGTCCTACTGCGCAGTGCACTTCGTTCAGGTATGATCCTCCCTCCTCTGGAAATCGGGCATGGATTCATCCAACGAGCTTTACAGTGATCGGGTTCTACCTCTATACGGTCAGGTGTATACACCGTGACCATATACAGTCTATTTCCCATCTCGCCGGTGTTTACAGACGATGGTAGGGCAATCTTCTCCTGATGTTTCCAAAATCAGTTTTGGATTAAGATTCAGCTGCACACTGGAAGTCTGGAAAGGATGGGTGCATGACAGCCTTGTGTTTGCAAAATGCCATATAAAGGTGGTGTCTGTTCCGACAAATCGTTCTATCAGGTGGATATGCTCTGTATTACAGAAACCTGGTGGTTATTGAGGTGTCTTTCTGTTTCATTCTGGAAACAGCAAGTAGAAATTTTCTGAAAGTTCACATAAAGCAACTAAATGCATGAACAAGTGCGTGGATTGCAAATTTATTTCTCCCTACATTTGCTACTTCTCCTGTCATACATGTTTGATGTATCAATCTTGGTTAAAGGTCTACAATTCTCTTCCCGTAAATCTGTTGTGAAATCTACTGTTGAAACTTCTGTCTCTGATGTTTCAGGGGTATGAAAACATTCATCTAAAAAATGTTTTTTTGAAAACTGAGCACATCTAACATATTGACTAACCAGCTGTTTAATTATGTACTCTGTTTACATACTGTACATACTCATCATCTGCAATATCTGACCTTTACATGTTTCATGTTGCATTCTGAGGTTGAGGGTTTTGAAAACTTTCTGCTGTGAAAATGTTTATTTTGATATATTCATTAACTGATTTAAGAACTAAGTGTGACATCTACTCTTTCTAACTTTGTGTATATGAATCACTTGATGTCAACAGTTTTTGAATTTCAATACTGTTCAGCAGAAAGTAATATATAAGTAGAGGATTATAAAATAACCGATAAGGCTGCAACATGTGGTTTTACCAGTTACTATGAATTCTGTGTACATATTCTTCTTCAGCAGTTGTCTGCTATTATTACAATGTATTCTAATATCTTCATTGACTGATTAAAGAACCAAGTGATTCATGTACTCTTTCACACTTTGTGTACATCTTCTTCGAAAGAAGTTACAGTTTCTTTGTTTCAATACGGATCAACAGAAATAAAAAAAACTAAAAAAATAATTAAAAAATCATAAACGATAAAAAAAATAAATCAGTCATATGCCTGAAACATGTGGTTTTTCAAAAGAACTGATGTTAGAAACAAGTGTTTAATTTGTTATTTGTAACTTCCTATACATCTTTTAATTCTGCTGTTATCAGATGGGATGTATCAATCTGTTCAGTGATGAACATACATATCCTAGTGAGAAGCAACATGTATTGATCAGTTATTATACAATCTTAAAATAAAAGGTTTATATGCTATTTAAATTTACATTTTCTTGTAATTGTCAATCAGATCATTTTTCCAGTTCCCTGAAAATTGTCATGGCTTCCGAAAGCTTGGAATATTCCGATGATAGATCGTCTGACAGTGATTGGCATGAGAGTGAAATAGCCGCTGCCATAACTACCATTGCAGCCGCAGTAACTGTAATGGGAGCGGCTGAATATTATCGTCATTACTGTATAAAAGCTAAACTCAATGATAGCCACATTGAGAGGGGTCGGTTCATAAGCCAAATTATATGTAAGAGCGATACTGAGTGTCTTGCGCAGCTAAGGATGAGTAAGGATAAGTTTTTTAAATTATGTTCATTGTCGAGGGATTGGGAATTACTTTTCGATAGCAGGAGATGCAGCATGGAGGAGCATATTGTAATATTTCTTCATACTGTTGGACATAACGTACGTAATCGTATGATTGGTCATTGTTTTACACGATCTGGTGATACAGTGAGTAGATACTTTAGCAGAGTGCTGGATGCCATAATCGGTCTATATCTCGAGTACATGAGGTTTCTTGGTTTACACACACCTAAGAAAATTTCTGACAATCCTTTGTGGAGTTCATATTTTCAGGTAAACTGGAATATATGTTAGAAAAATCCCTAACTTATAAGTTGATAGTTAATATTTGAACTGATCATATGCTATACTTCTGATTGTAGGACTGTATCGGGGCCCTAGATGGTACCCATATCCCGGCTTATTTGCCTAAGGAAAAAAGCTCCACTTTCAAAAATAGGAAGGAATATCTATCACAGAATGTTCTGGCCGCATGTATTTTTGAAATGAAATTTGTATATGTACTTGCTGGTTGGGATGGATCCGCATCCGATGCTCATGTGCTGCAAAATGCACTCACCCGTCGCCCTAACTGTTTTTTTTATTCCACATAGTAATTGCGTATAAGGGATGATTGTTCTTTCTATATGTAATTATGTGTGATAGATGTCTGAAACATATCTTGCAATTATGTAGAAAAATATTATGTTGTTGATGCTGGATATGCACATGCGCCTGGCTTTATGGCACCCTATCGAGGTGTCCGATATTACTTAAACGAGTTTCATACTAGAAGGAAGCCTGCCAATAAAAAGGAACTTTTCAATTATCGTCACGCACAGTTGCGAAATGTTATAGAGCGTTCATTTGGTCTTTTAAAAAATTACTTCCTTATTCTACGTACTCCTCCTCAGTACAAGTTTAAAAGGCAAGTGAAAATTGTTATAGCTTGTTGTATCCTTCATAATTTCATTCATGTTAGTGGTGATGATGGACTTACTGAGGTAGTTGAGGACAGTGGAGACAGTGCAGAGGATGTTGTGCCATCCCCTGTAAATGTAACCTCTGTAGATGAAGGACAAGCGTTAGCTCGATTGATGGATCATACACGTGATGAGTGGACAAGGAAGAGAGACAAGATTACTGAGAGAATGTGGAATGACAACCTTCTACAAACAAGACAACGTACTTATATTAGCTAATTTATGTAATGATCCGCTTAGTCGAAAGCGGGAATATTTTCACATAATTTCACCAAGCTTGGGATATTATATTTAATATTCATGTTGAATGTCATTATGTTTGCCTATGAGTTATTACTATACTGCATTACTTGATTGTAACTATTATATCTCTATTTACATTTTCTACTTATAGGTTCTATGAACTTCCTAAGGAGCATTGTCAAGGACCCGAGAAAGAAAGAGGTAGAAGAAGGGTGTTGCTTCGAACCAGTACCCGAGTTCACCAACTGTAGTAATTGGAACTCCTACGAAAAATCGTACACCCTCCCGCAAAGGGCCATCCCCGAAAGGTGTATTCCAACCAAGGCATAGTGTAGGCAGTCCACGTAAAGTTAGTAGACTTCAATGGACAGATAACATGGATAATGCATTGGTTGATAGGTTGGTGGAACAGGTGAACCTAGGACTTAAAAGTGATGTCAGGTTTAAATCTAAAGCGTATAAGGCCACAATTAAAGTAATCTACGATACTTGTGGCATTTTGCTAGAGAACCGTCATATTTTTAATCCCTTACGGACCCTAAAGAGGCTGTACTGGGCAATAAAGGACATGCTCAATGCCTCGGGTTTTGAATGGGACAATCAGAACAAGATGGTTCTTGTTACAGAGGATGTATGGGATGGATACATCGCGGTATGATCTTCACATATAAATGCTCTTAAACTTTATATAGTTTAATTTTAACAAATTTATGAAAACATTCCGTCTTTGTGTATACAGACACACCCCTACGCCAAACAGGTGCGAGGCAAACTATTGAAAGATGGGACGACCTCGTATTTATGTTTGGCAATGACTATGCCCACGGTGAATTTGTTAGTATGACATATTCTTCTCCGATATCAGGGAAAAGATGTGGCCGTGACGAGTTCAACTTTGACGATAAGTCGGATGAAGGGGCTTCCCAGACAATACGTTTGTCATTCTCTGATGAGGAAGACCGGAAGCCCCTTCCCCGAGTTCGAGGTGGTGATGGATCCTTCTTAAATCGGAAAAAATGTGCTAACAAAAGCCCAATAGAAGCCACTTTAGCTTCTCGTCATAGCCGCACAGAGGGGAGTGAGACAAACCGTGGGCGGAGGAGCAGGCCGAGTGCATATGTCGGCGAGAAGATGGGGGAAGTGGCTGAAGCCGTTAACAACCTGACCATTACATTGGGTCAAGAAAAAACCATGACGCGCGTACAGTGGTTGCTGGGTATCCTAGAATAGGTGAATGGTCTTTCTCATGAAGACCAACTCCATGCTGCAAGGTTCTTACAAAGTGATGTAGTCAGTGTTGGGTATTTTATAAAGATGGATAATGAACGCAGGAATGAATGGATAGAAAAAGTGATCCTTCCTCATTGTGTCACGGAATGAGAATGTGGCACGTGGTTCATATCAGTTGACTTTTTATCTTTTTGTGGTCATCAACAGTTTTTTTGGAAGGGTTGCTGTATTAACTTTTTCTTCCCGAGTCTGTCATGGCTCAGTTTGGATTTGTTCACTTTTTTATCTGCTTTGGATGATACATATGCTGCTGGCGCAGCACTGCTAACTATTTTATTTTAACTGTTTGGATGATACATATGTTGTACTAGATGGACTGTTTTATTTTAATTGTTTGCGAAGCTGTTACCTTCGTAGTGTTGATGCTACTTGCATGTTGAAACTGTTGATACTACTTGCAGATTGAAACTCTGGACTTATATAGTATTTCTGTACCAATCTCTCCATCTTTTTTTGATAGTGGAGATACATTTCAGTCTGGTTCTTATGTCATTCGATTCAGACAATGATCGGGACAATGATTGTTATTCTGTCTTACTGATTTTATGTCACTAACCTGAAATGTCAATATCATGCTTTTTTAATCATCTATGTTGTACATTGGTGTTGCTGCTTACTGTTCTGAAAGCTATACTGATATATCTTTCTCATGGGTAACCGACGTGGATTAAGATGCTCCTCCCTTACGGTTATCTCGGATTGTTACTGGTAATGTCTCTACTTTTGAGAAACCGTTTTATTTGATCTATCGAAATTTCCTGATACTGTAACTGGTGTTGTGAAAGTTCATTTCCAGTTGAGGTTCATTAGTCTGGTTGCCACTGTAATTACACGTCTCTGTCACATTTATGGTCTTAACGTAATTAGTACAGAGAGCATGTTGTAGACAGAAATTAGCTGGGATAGAAGTTAACTAATTATGATAATGATAAGGGGTAAACCTGAGTGAATTTGTTTGGTGGTACAATGGACATCAGGCATACAACAATTTCACTCCTGATTTGAACAACACTGGTATAGAAAATTTTCTTGGTATTTGATCTTCACTATATCAAGTTGTGAAGAAATGAAACTGCATGTGAAAGTGTAGGGTTAATGAGCACTATAGTTCAGTGAACGTTCTAGTTGCTTCTTGGATACAATTTGACTTCTATATCGTGCGATAGATTGCTGTGATTTCTTTATCAGTTTTAATTTTGGTAATGGTCTATAGTATCGAGCTTCAGAACTTTAACTGTCTCAGATGGATTTCTGGCAATTTTTATTTGATATTCTCTTTAACTCCCTCATTTAACTTCTGAAATATACAACGCACTGCTGAGGGAGATTCAATATAGGACTGATACAGTTTTCTGTTTTCGTGTAAACCACCTGGTTTACTTCGTCATATTGTATAGAAAATCAGCGTAATACTGGTAAAAATTATGCTATTGAGAAGCTTTTAATCATGAATGTCAATGTGAATATTCCATTGTGGATCTGATCTTGATTCTGATAAACTTGACAATGAGTTATTTTTCAATTCAGGGTCCTAAGATCAGTGAAAGGTCTGAAGCTCGCCTGTGTTTGCAAATTTATCCAGGTGGTAAGGAGATTTAACAACAGTGTCAATGTGTCAATCAGTTATGTGCGAGGTTGTTGACCTGAACGATTCATTTTATTTGCAAAGGTGGCTATAGGGATCTATTTGTAACCCGTTTCCCAACGAAACGAAATTTGGTGCCATCATCTTCGAAAGTCTGGTAATATGGAGATTACATAGTACAAGTAGACGCAAAAGAAAGATGAAAGTTTTCTTCTTCTTTTTTTTTTTCTAGTTATTTTTTTTGTCTTTTACATTCAGATATTAGCACGATTAAGGCATTTGTCTATTCTTGCAGCGGAATGAAACAAAAGTATTATGTGGTGTTTGTGGGGAGGAATCCCGGGATTTATGCCACATGCAAGTTAATGGATTTAGTGGGTGTAGACACAAGTCGTTCATGACTTTTAAAGATGCTACGAAAGCCTGGAATGAGTATCAGGCTTGTATGATTTTTTGTTAGTACATTTTGTCTGAATTTTTATTAATCGAAGCAGTGAAGAATGCATCATATCCTTCTCTTGGGTGGGAGGAATTTTTTACTGTTTTCTATATCATTTAGGCATCTATCCCCGATCGAACTGTGCGACATACAACTGGAAGTGGGGTTGCTCGTGCATCTCATCGCCACTCAACAATGGATAGTGGCAATTGTGTACTGGCTCTCACAGATTGGACCCAAATCGGCACCAGGAATGTCCAGGAAGATGACAGGGCTGAGAGAGTGCCTGTTGCTGAAGTTGGAGAGGAATCTTACATGGCTCGGCTTCTTCGTATGCTGCTTGGATTTATGATTTTTTATGCCGCTATCAGGTTGTTTTGTTGGTTATAGTATATGTAGGGCTGATTAGGATGAAATAACTTCTTTTTTTCTTTTTTTTTTAAACTTTTTTCTTTTGTATTTTCTTGTTTTGTTTGTTTGTAAAACATGATGGTTGGGGTCTCTGGTATGCATGTGGACTGTTTTCTCAGAGATATTCAAGAGGGGTTGGATACACCGATCACACATTTACATGTTAATCTCATTCAAATATGTTGGTCATTTTTTTAAAAAAAATTTGCAATGTCCCATGAAATATATTCACTGATATTTGATCTTCACCCTGGAAAAGGTTCGAATGATCAGGATAAAATATTCTTCGTGAAATTGTGCCAGTGGATGTGTAACGCCCCGGATTTTTGCCAACCTGGGATTAGACGTCCTTAGGCAATGGGTCAATCCTAACACAGGTTTAACTTCTTAAACGCTCAATTAAAGTCTCAAATCGCTCCTTAAACCATTTTCTTCACAAATCCCACCCTTCACTACCTTGTGCTTTCAATTTTTCAAAGCACCTTCGCCCTAGACACTATCTTAAACTAGCTAAGTAGTATAACTTGGATCACTTTATATACAAACTACAATGGACTAAGTTCCACCTCAGACGAAAATCACTTAGGATTAAATCCTTTAGAAATTTGACAAAGTGAACTAGGTGCTAAACTAGATTAGCTATGAAATCCATTTGAATCGCTTTAAATACGATCTGCAAGACCCAAAACTTGCAGAATCGTTGACGCTAGGTTATCCTAAAATCTAGGATCAATCTCATTACCCAGTTGCTCTCGGGAGCACATCGAAACTTCGTATTAGTCTAGACCGCACATCGGAAATCCGATTAACATGAAGTTAAGGAACTAGGACCGCCTTACTGGACTTGACAATCATCTCAAAAATCAGGTCCATCCGATGTCCCACGGCCATTTGTTTCGATTCGGAGCGAGGGTGTGTGAAAAACACTATTCCCATTTCAAAATAAATATCGGGAATAGTGATCTCGGGCACCATTCGTTGACGCGTCAAGTATAAGCAACCCGATCGTCGAATCGACCAAATTACACCCTCGGATCGGGAAAAATTTCAGAACATTTACATGTACTTGGAATTTTGGATCGTGGCCCACCGACCGTCGAATCGAAAGTGGTCCGCCACGTGCGATCCGGGAATCGATCGAGTCGAAACGAAATCCCACATAGATCCATGTGTGGTGAGCTTAAGTCTCGACGTTTGGCTCAAGGAGGGCCACCGAGAACCTCTCTTTGAGTGAAAAAGTGACGAAATACCTATATTAGCAGTAACCCTTGAACCTGAGTCTATTTTGGGAAGGTTTGAGACTATATAAGGACCTTAAACCCTCTCTCATGGCAGCCATACGAATTTGGGTTTTGAGAGAGGGAAAAGAGAGAGGAAGTGAGGGAGAAGTGGGAGAATCTCCCTGCCGTTGTTCCCTGCCACCACACGGGCTGCATCATCCCTTTCTTGACGCTTTTCCGGCATTTCCGGCGTCGTTTCTAGGTAAGAACCCTAACCCTAATCTGTTTTGGGGTTTAGACTGTTGTAGGTTGTGAAATAGCTAACATATTTCATTCTCTAGGTTGCCAAACTGCCGAATATGGAAGCTTAGCAAACCTATCGATTCCGTTGCGATTCTACGACAAAAGGTGCCGACTTTAGGTGTATAGGTTGCGGTTTTCAACGCTTTCAATGTCCGTCACGCCCCAAACTCAGAAACCGGGCTCACAAAATTCCCGATCGCCGAATCCAGCGCCGACAGCCTCCGTAGAACCCCATTCTCGGCTCCCAGCGCCCATACGCCAGGTTCCGATCCTGAGATGCTACAAGGAGGATTTCTAATAATCAATTTGATTCGTAATGAGCACAACCACAAGCATAACCCACGAACAATAACCACAAGAACATCATCACAAAGTCCACTATGAACAAAACCCTTTGAGTACAATGCGTAGGAAAGGAAAATACAAGATAGTGCTAATAACAAAACTCCAGAAGCTCGGCTGCACACTCCAATCTGCGGCGAGACTACGGTGCGTCCTGGCGTCACCGCACGCATCAATCGTGCATGCTTATAGAAAGCTTAGAGGGTGGTGTAAGTGTGTGCGCAATATGAGCGTGCTCAGAATGCAGGGTCAGAGTAATGTGGAATCGTGCCAATGAGTACATGAATGCAGTCAGCCGTACCAAGGCTATGCAGTACAAGATATGAGTGCAATCGGCCATACCAAGACCATGCGATGCAAAATGCTCAAGCATGTCAATCCTCATGTCAATACAGTTATCAGTGTGGATAATCACCTGGGTCTAAGTACACTCTACGCGCACTGCAGTCCCTATCCGGACGCACAACCGGAAGAGCGAAAGAGACCTCACTATCCGCCGCCAATATCGGGCCCGGCTCGTCGATAGCGGACCGATTCCTCAAGCTGGTCAAACTCAACCTAGAAATTGCCCCCTCACTCAGGCGGGTAAGGTCACACCCCTTTCCAACCGACCACGACACAGTGGGAGACGCGCCTCCGGTATTCGGCCCTCATGCGCTCGTACATCAACTCGGGCCCGGACGTTGGAGTCATCCTCTGGTACCATCGGGTTTAGGAATTTTCACCCAGGGACATCTATGGCGCCCGTATGCTAGAACCAAACATTTCCGGTATCCAATCCAGCCACCCACGATGTGTCTGTGGAGGCTATGGCCCTAGTGTCGCTAGGGCATACAGTAACTACAATCACACAATGCAAATGCATGAGTCACACTACCAGTCATGCAACAATCCTGTGTAAACCATGCGCTCATGCAAGGCAACTCCGCCTATCAGGGAGCCCGTAACAGTCTGCCCGAAGGCATATGCTATGATCAGTCACCCCTCACCTCAAGCATGCATATGATGCGTATGATCATGAATCATAGGGCAGCACTATACTTATGGTATGATAATGGGGGTTGCTCAAAGTGAAGATGGGCCTAAACGGACTGCAGAGTACAAATATGGACCTATCAGTGGGCCTTAAGGAGTGTGACAATGCGGACATTTAACCAACATTATCCTTACAATGTGGACGTCAAACCAACATTATTCCCAAGGCATAGTCCACTATAAAGTATCATTACACCAACCATAGGGAATTACACATTGCAATGGACCGATATACATCTCATTGGGCCTCGACCCAAAGTCCTCAAATACATCAAATGGGCTGCCTCATATGGGCCTTTCATAAATCAAGTGGGCCACATTAGTGGGCCTTATGTACATTGCAATGGGCCATAACCCATGGGCCTTTAAATACCTCAAATGGGCCGAATCACATGGGCCTTATTATACACCAAGGTGAGCCTCAACAAGGGCCACAAATACATTAATATGGGCCCCATCACATGGGCCTCACATATGCACTAAGGTGGGCCTAATCACATGTATCAAATGGGCCAAACCACCATTAAAATTTCCAAGGCCCGCCATAATGTATACATTACACAATATAATATATAAATGATATATATATATATAATACATATAATGTACACAATATAATATAAATAATATATACATATACATATACATATATCCATGTATATACATATATATATATATACACACACACGTCAGCCTCACACGTGGGGTGGGTCCCACCGTCCTGGTGTGGACGGTGAGGATAAAACACATAAATCATGGGTGGGGTCCGCTAGCCGTTAGCTGCTGGACGGATTGAATGAAGCACATACGTCCGCGGGTTCCACCGTCCGCCCGGACGGTGGTGAATAAAACAGGTACATCACTGTGGGCTCCATGTGGGGCCCACCATAATGTTTATCATCCATCTAATCCGTTCACAGGGTCACGCATACATGGATGAAGGGTAAAAACAAATTTCATATTGAATCCAAAACCTCAGTGGACCCAAAATGGGTTTCAATGGTAGAGTTCAATCACCGTTGTTTCTTGTGGTGTGGGCCGTCTGAGACCTGGATCGAGTTTATTTTTGGAGGGGACCCACCTCAGGGGGTGGTCCACCTCAAGGATGGTGTGGATACAAAATATACATCATGGTGGGGCCCACGGCTGGAGCCGTGGGACCCTGCCCGTTTTCACGCCGACGGGCGGACGCGTCTGGCTGCTGTCATAGGCAAAGCAGCAGGCGCTGCCTTATTATATTTTTTTTTGTTTTTGATGAAATCTCGTTTTTTCGAGGTTTTTTGTGGGTAGGGCCCGCATCGGGTGGATCGGACCCAACCGTTGGATTCCATGGCCCGACACCGTCTAACAGAGTCCAATATGCGGTATATTTTGGGGTACAGCAACAATAGAGTGCATTTAAACGATAAAAATCGCTATTTCCTATGCTATGGCCCGCCAGAACATCGGATTGGCTCCATTTTTCAGCTCAACGCCTAAAGTGGGCTAAGGAAAGGGATGGACGGCTTGGATTGGATACACACATCAAAGTATGGCCTACATGAGCGGCCTGCCCAAATGCTTATCAAATAGTCTAATATATATATATTTTTTGTTTTTCTTTCATCGTCCAGACGCTGGACTGTTTTTGGGCATGCAATACATTTAACGTGGGCCTGCTTAGGTGGGCCACCATATGACTGGGTGGTGTGGAACATTTATAGATGAAGTGGGCCTCACCAACAATGACTTGGGTCCAATACTCGCTTTGTAGTGGGGTCCATCCAAGTGGGCCACATGGCCACCCCACCACACACAAAGGTAAATAAATAAAAGAGAGGGAGAGAGAGAGATAGGGAGAGAGATGGGACACGCATGATGGAGGGCTCCGCCACTATGAGCCTTCCCTTACAAGCAATCATACATCGAGTGGGTCCCATTGCATGTGGGCCCACCAAATCAAGAATCAACGGCGGAGATCCCCTCTCCACCAAAATGAAAGGTCTAGATGACCCTTTACAAGCTAGAAAATAAACATTATGATGGGGTCCATGGAGAATGGCCCCATCACGGAATGATCATGAAGATCAAGGTGGGCCATCGGCCACATCTTAAGGTCCCGAGTGAGATCCATACCATTGATCGGTAGGCCTCACTTGGTCCTTCATCAAAACATGAAAAACCTATCCTATAAAGCACCCACCGGTTGATCTCTTCGGTCCGTTGGAATGCCACCCTCCTTGTGCTCCTCTTTGATGGTGGAGATGAGAAATGGATGGCTAGGATGATGGGTTTTGAAATGGAAAAGGTGGGCCACACAAACTCTCTTTTCTCACTTGGAAGCCATGGACGTGTGGGCTATCTCCTTGCTTGGAAATGGTGTGAGAAAAGAGGGAGAGAGAGAGAGTTATAAGGAGAGAGGGATGGGAGATGTGAGGTGAGTGATGTGAGGTGATGGATGTGGTACTTGACTAGGTATGGGTGTGTAAGAGAGAGGGTAAGAAAGAGTTGACTTTGGAGAGAGAAAGCATGGGTTGCTTGTACTTGACATTGAAGTGATTGATTGATTGATGTGATTGATTGATTGATGGGATTGATTTGACATTGTGTAGAGATTCTCTCGGGATTGAGAAAGCGCGGCGTTTCTTCGAAATAAACGCCGGCTCACATCTTCTGGTCAGGGTATCGGATCGGTGCGTGAGTCGCGGCGTGGGAACCGCGGCGACGGTGCGGTCGCAATGATATAGGTCTCGGATTAAACCGACTCAAATCTAAAGGATACGACTTACGATCGATCGCAACGTCGATTATCAGTCGTGGATTGCCGGACTTCGACGGAAATGATCGCAGGATTCATCGTAACAGTACGAACTAGGATACGGGTCTTACAGCTCTCCCCACCTAATAAAAATTTCGTCCTCGAAATTTACACTACCATCGCAACTAAACGTAACTCATAAGAGGATAGGGAACATAACATCATGTATGATCAAAACACAGTACAACATACATCAAACATCAAAAGACGGGGATGACGCCCATAAATCTCAAGCTCTAACTCTCAAGACGCATCATCCATAAGCAATCTAGCAAGATGGTGTAGGGGCCAAGTCACATGAATCATCGATGACTGCTCCTGATGACTGAGGGTCTTGCTGAACGGCATAAAATCTGCCCTGGGCCCGCTGGGGAGGTGTAGGTCCCCTCTGAGGCCTCTGCTGCTGCGGGGGAGGTCCTGGAGGCTGGTGCTGTTGCTGAGGGGGCCTCGGTGGTGGAATCTGTTGTCGCTGCTGCTGCGGAGGCTGCTGCGGTGCTCTCGGCTGCTGTGGTGCTCTCGGCCGCTGTGTGGAGGCTGCTGAGGTCGGGGCACTCCCACCTACGGTGTCCTATCCCACCGCAACCATAGCAGGTATCAGAAAGCTGTCTCTGAGGTGGTGGTGCTGCTGGGGGTGCCGACGGTGCTACTGGTGCTCCGGCAGATAGGTGACTCCTAAACCTCTGCGGTCGTCGATGCTGCTGTGAGCTACCGGAGGGGCCCGCCTCTTCGACTCCTCCTCGATCTCGGTCGCTCGTCCGTCGGCCCACTCGGCCTCATAGATCTGAGCCCTCCACACTACTGCCTGGAAGGTCGGGAGCTCATGCCCAATAACACGGCCTCGAAGACCGTAACGTAAGCCGTTCTCGAAACGGCGGGCCTTTCGCCCCTCATCATCAACCATGTATGACGTAAACCTCGATAGCGCCACAAAACGGGCCGCGTATTGCGCCACGGTCATGTCCCCCTGCACTAGAGTCTCGAACTCCAGTGCTCTCTGACGTCGAATGTGGTCAGGGAAGTACTGCTCCTCGAATCTACCATCGATAAAGTCATCCCATGTCCAGACGTAATCGGGTCCTGCAACACGGGTAACGGAGGTCCACCAATGCTCTGCCTCACCTTGGAAAAGGAATACCGCTAACCGAACTCGATGCTGGGTCGTGCATGACATAGTATCAAAGATCTTCTCCACATCAGAGCGCCATCTCTCTGCTGCAGTCGGATCTGGCTCACCCTGGAAACGTGGAGGATCAAGCCGTCTGAACTCACGTAGAAGAGCACTCGCACGCTCCTGCTCTGCCTGCTCTGGTGAAACAACTGGGCGTCTGCCCTGCCCCTGAAGCGCAGCAGTCACAGCCTGCAACATCTGCTGTAACTGCGAGGCACTCACAGACACGGTCGGATCCGCACCGACATCAGGTGGAGGAACATCATCCTCAGGAAAGGGAGCAGGGATCTCTGGCGGTAGAACGGGAGGCACAGGTGGTAAAGCTGGAGCCTCAGGTGGTGGAGCGGGGGTAGAACGGGTCGTTCTCCTGGGCGGCATGTCCTATAGGAGGGATAAAGACGCTGATCAACTTCGAGAATCGTACATTAGGGAAGTCAATCGGAATGTTTCGCACTCGGAACCTAATCGCCTTAAACTCATAGTAAACATGTGATGTTGTTCTCGGTTATTCCCAAGTTATGCTCTGATACCAACTTCTGTCACGCCCCAAACTCAGAAACCGGGCTCACAAAATTCCCGATCGCCGAATCCAGCGCCGACAGCCTCCGTAGAACCCCATTCTCGGCTCCCAGCGCCCATACGCCAGGTTCCGATCCTGGGATGCTACAAGGAGGATTTCTAATAATCAATTTGATTCGTAATGAGCACAACCACAAGCATAACCCACGAACAATAACCACAAGAACATCATCACAAAGTCCACTATGAACAAAACCCTTTGAGTACAATGCGTAGGAAAGGAAAATACAAGATAGTGCTAATAACAAAACTCCAGAAGCTCGGCTGCACACTCCAACTGCGGCGAGACTACGGCTGCGTCCTGGCGTCACCTGCACGCATCAATCGTGCATAAGCTTATAGAAAGCTTAGAGGGTGGTGTAAGTGTGTGCGCAATATGAGCGTGCTCAGAATGCAGGGTCAGAGTAATGTGGAATCGTGCCAATGAGTACATGAATGCAGTCAGCCGTACCAAGGCTATGCAGTACAAGATATGAGTGCAATCGGCCATACCAAGACCATGCGATGCAAAATGCAGCTCAAGCATGTCAATCCTCATGTCAATACAGTTATCAGTCTCGGATAATCAGGGGTCTAGTACACTCTACGCCCAGCTTGCCGTCCCTATCCGGACGCACAACTGGAAGAGCGAAAGAGACCTCACTATCCGCCTGCCAATATTGGGCCCGGCTCGTCGATAGCGGACCGATTCCTCAAGCTGGTCAAACTCAACCTAGAAATTGCCCCCTCACTTAGGCGGGTAAGGTCACACCCCTTTCCAACCGACCACGACACAGTGGGAGACGCGGCCTCCTGGTATTCGGCCCTCATGCGCTCGTACATCAACTCGGTCTGGACGTTGGAGTCATCCTCTGGTACCATCGGGTTTAGGAATTTTCACCCAGGGACATCTATGGCGCCCGTATGCTAGAACCAAACATTTCCAGGTATCAATCCACCACCCACGATGTGTCTGTGGAGGCTATGGCCCTAGTGTCGCTAGGGCATACAGTAACTACAATCACACAATGCAAATATGCATGAGTCACACTACCAGTCATGCAACAATCCTGTGTAAACCATGCGCTCATGCAAGGCAACTCCTTTATCGGGAGCTCAGAATGATCTGCCCAGAAGGCATATCATGATCAGTCACCCCTCACCTCAAGCATGCATATGATGCGTATGATCATGAATCATAAAAGCACTATACTTATGGTATGATAATGGGGGTTGCTCAAAGTGAAGATGGGCCTAAACGGACTGCAGAGTACAAATATGGACCTATCAGTGGGCCTTAAGGAGTGTGACAATGCGGACATTTAACCAACATTATCCTTACAATGTGGACGTCAAACCAACATTATTCCCAAGGCATAGTCCACTATAAAGTATCATTACACCAACCATAGGGAATTACACATTGCAATGGACCGATATACATCTCATTGGGCCTCGACCCAAAGTCCTCAAATACATCAAATGGGCTGCCTCATATGGGCCTTTCATAAATTAAGTGGGCCACATTAGTGGGCCTTATGTACATTGCAATGGGCCATAACCCATGGGCCTTTAAATACCTCAAATGGGCCGAATCACATGGGCCTTATTATACACCAAGGTGGGCCTCAACAAGGGCCACAAATACATTAATATGGGCCCCATCACATGGGCCTCACATATGCACTAAGGTGGGCCTAATCACATGGATCAAATGGGCCAAACCACCATTAAAATTTCCAAGGCCCGCCATAATGTATACATTACACAATATAATATATAAATGATATATATATATAATACATATAATGTACACAATATAATATAAATAATATATACATATACATATACATATATCCATGTATATACATATATATATATACACACACACGTCAGCCTCACACGTGGGGTGGGTCCCACCGTCCTGGTGTGGACGGTGAGGATAAAACACATAAATCATGGGTGGGGTCCGCTAGCCGTCAGCTGCTGGACGGATTGAATGAAGCACATACGTCCGCGGGTTCCACCGTCCGCCGGACGGTGGTGAATAAAACAGGTACATCACTGTGGGCTCCATGTGGGGCCCACCATAATGTTTATCATCCATCTAATCCGTTCACAGGGTCACGCATACATGGATGAAGGGTAAAAACAAATTTCATATTGAATCCAAAACCTCAATGGACCCAAAATGGGTTTCAATGGTAGAGTTCAATCACCGTTGTTTCTTGTGGTGTGGGCCGTCTGAGACCTGGATCGAGTTTATTTTTGGAGGGGACCCACCTCAGGGGTGGTCCACCTCAAGGATGGTGTGGATACAAAATATACATCATGGTGGGGCCCACGGTGGAGCCGTGGGACCCCCGCCACGTTTTCACGCCGGCAGCGCGCGTCCTCTGCAGAGACGGCAAGTAGGCGCTGCCTTATTATATTTTTTTTTGTTTTTGATGAAATCTCGTTTTTCTGAGGTTTTTTGTGGGTAGGGCCCGCATCGGGTGGATCGGACCCAACCGTTGGATTCCATGGCCCGACACCATCTAACAGAGTCCAATATGCGGTATATTTTGGGGTACAGCAACAATAGAGTGCATTTAAACGATAAAAATTGCTATTTCCTATGCTATGGCCCGCCAGAACATCGGATTGGCTCCATTTTTCAGCTCAACGCCTAAAGTGGGCTAAGGAAAGGGATGGACGGCTTGGATTGGATACACACATCAAAGTATGGCCTACATGAGCGGCCTGCCCAAATGCTTGTCAAATAGTCTAATATATATATATTTTTTGTTTTTCTCTCATCGTCCAGACGCTGGACTGTTTTTGGGCATGCAATACATTTAACGTGGGCCTGCTTAGGTGGGCCACCATGTGACTGGGTGGTGTGGAACATTTATAGATAAAGTGGGCCTCACCAACAATGACTTGGGTCCAATACTCGCTTTGTAGTGGGGTCCATCCAAGTGGGCCACATGGCCACCCCACCACACACAAAGGTAAATAAATAAAAGAGAGGGAGAGAGAGAGATAGGGAGAGAGATGGGACACGCATGATGGAGGGCTCCGCCACTATGAGCCTTCCCTTACAAGCAATCATACATCGAGTGGGTCCCATTGTATGTAGGCCCACCAAATCAAGAATCAACGGCGGAGATCCCCTCTCCACAAAAATGAAAGGTCTAGATGACCCTTTACAAGCTAGAAAATAAACATTATGATGGGGTCCATGGAGAATGGCCCCATCACGGAATGATCATGAAGATCAAGGTGGGCCATCGGCCACATCTTAAGGTCCGAGTGAGATCCATACCATTGATCGGTAGGCCTCACTTGGTCCTTCATCAAAACATGAAAAACCTATCCTATAAAGCACCCACCGGTTGATCTCTTCGGTCTGTTGGAATGCCACCCTCCTTGTGCTCCTCTTTGATGGTGGAGATGAGAAATGGATGGCTAGGATGATGGGTTTTGGAATGGGAAAGGTGGGCCACACAAACTCTCTTTTCTCACTTGGAAGCCATGGACGTGTGGGCTATCTCCTTGCTTGGAAATGGTGTGAGAAAAGAGGGAGAGAGAGAGAGTTGTAAGGAGAGAGGGATGGGAGATGTGAGGTGAGTGATGTGAGGTGATGGATGTGGTACTTGACTAGGTATGGGTGTGTAAGAGAGAGGGTAAGAAAGAGTTGACTTTGGAGAGAGAAAGCATGGGTTGCTTGTACTTGACATTGAAGTGATTGATTGATTAATGTGATTGATTGATTGATGGGATTGATTTGACATTGTGTAGAGATTCTCTCGGGATTGAGAAAGCGCGGTGTTTCTTCGAAATAAACGTCGGCTCACATCTTCTGGTCAGGGTATCGGATCGGTGCGTGAGTCGCGGCGTTGGAACCGCGGCGACGGTGCGGTCGCAATGATATAGGTCTCGGATTAAACCGACTCGAATCTAAAGGATACGACTTACGATTGATCGCAACGTCGATTATCAGTCGTGGATTGCCGGACTTCGACAGAAATGATCGCAGGATTCATCGGAACAGTACGAACTAGGATACGGGTTTTACAATGTCAGATAATGATAGATTCATGATCTGCATGCAATTGCACATGTACAAAATGCTTTCCGTTTTCTGTTTCGATTAGAATTGTAGAATTTGGAATTTCACATACTCTAGGTATTCGTATAAAATACCGTATACGTATTTTTTATGGAAATGTGTTTGACATGTTTATTTGTCGTATGGATATATGACGTATGGATAAAATACTTATTTGGCGAAAGGATTCGCCTAAATACATGTTTACTATTATACACCATGTATGTGGAAATACGGTATTGTAAGAAGTACCGTATACATGTATATTTTAGTGATGTGTTTGTCATGATTAATTGTCGTATCAATATATTATGTGCGTATAAAACATTTGCTTATGAAGGGAATCGCCGTAATACACGTTTGCTTGTATACACTATGTATGTTGAAAATGCGTATTCTAGAAAATACTGGTATACGTATAAATATTGGGAGATGAATTTATCATGATTATTTGCTGTAGTAATATATTATACATGGATAAAATACCCACTTGGCTAAGGGATAGCCCTAATACATGTTTTACTAACATACACCATGTATGTTGTAATCTTTGTATTCTAAGTGTTTGTGAAAATGATTGAATGAGTATCGAATTCTCATTCGTACTCGCCATGACTAATTGTCATGGATTCATGATTGTTGTATTGGCGATACCCTTTTGACGAAAGGATTTGCCCTAAATCACGCCACGGCCAATATACACTATATATGCTAAAATGTGTGGCCCAAGTGTTTGCGGAAATGACCGAATGAATATGGAACTTGGATTCCTGCTTGCCATGAATTCCGTCGTGGGTGTACGCGTGTTATGATTGGGGCAACTCCTTAGGGAAAGGATTTGGCCTAATGCCTATGTGATCGACATATGTCATGTATGTTGATGCATGTTTGTTTTAGTGTTTCTTGGAATGTCTGAATGAGTAGTAGTTAGCAAATTGTAATGTATAAGGGTGTTGAGATGTGATTCTCAACCTCTTTTAACTATGTGTATGATCTCCTTGGATTGTTGTGTGATTAGGAATTGAACATGTATAAACTCATGCTTGTGTTGTGATTCATAACATGCTCAACTGCTTTATGATTATAACTATGTAATGCATATGTTTAAATTTATATTTACATTGTATGATCCGTCATGGGTGATGGGGAGCGGAGCAACGAGTGCGTCTGCAATGACCACAGCAACCTAAACGGATAATACTAGACCTTGATTGTATGAGTTAAATCTTGATCCATTACTGCTTTATCTATCTGCAAGTTATCATGTTTGGAGCTATGATTATAGTCTAGACAATCGGTACCAGAATTGAATTCGTGGCTGCGATTCATTTGCCACGTGAGATGTGTTCGACGAACCCGAGTCGTACTTCGGTTGACGATAGTGGTTGGCCACGCGAAGTGCTTATGCACTTCATGTCGTTCAACTTGTTGTGCGCTCGAGCTAGCCGAGCTCGTCAAGTAACCCGATCTGTCTTATGTATGTTCACCATGTTTGGTCGCTACTGCTTGAACCTAGGGTACCAAACTTACCAGTGAAATCCCTTTTAACCATGGTACCTCGATCCGCTAAGACTCATGAGCCGGGCATGGTGGTATGGGACACCGTGGTCGAGCTGTCGGCCTACGCTGGGGCCACGTGCCTCCCCGTAGTGACCAGTGAGCAACTAGACTCGTGAGCCGATTATGGTGGTATGGGATACTATATTTGAGCTGTCGATACTTACGGCGAGAGCCGAGTACGGTGAGACCTGTGCTCGTGCTGACGGGCGACGAGTCCTCTGTAGTATCTTCGAGTATACTCCAAGGTCTGTGATTGGTGACGAGTCTTTCACAACAACTGGAGTATGAGTTGAGCCGAGTACGGTGAGACCTGTATTTGAGCTGACGGCTAGTGATTGAGCCGAGTACGGTGAGACCTGTACTCGAGCTGACGGTCAGCAATTGAGCCGCATACGGTGAGATCTGTATCCGTGCTGACGGGTGACGAGCCCTTTGTGATGCCTTCGCTACGCCTCTCAAACCATAATATCGTATGAGATTAACTAGGACTGACGACCCTAGAATGGATCATGTTTGGGAATGATACAAGGGAGGTACCTTAGTTTCCCAATACTGCTGTTTGAAATAGACTAATAAAAACTTGGTAATCATGATCATTATCGCACCGCATGTGCTTTGTAGATGTGGCGCACTGAGGGAGTAAGCATTCGCGAACGTAAGATGATGTCGCTTGAGGGTGGTTTGGCAAGGGCATACAGCATCATGTCATTTCATTTTCGCACTTAACAAGAGTAGTTAGAAATATTTGATTTGTACTGCTTTATCATTACTGCTTGATTGAATTGATAACATGTTAACCTATGCTTTACTGTTCCACTGAGTTGATCACTTACTCCCACGTTACGGGACGGTGTTGTACACACCAACCAGATTTGTTGAGTTTCGGTGTGGTGGCGATGCTTGTGAAGTGTGAGCCGGACTATTTCTATGATGATAGGATGAATTCTCCTATCTCAGTATCTCTCTGGCAAGTCAATGAAGACCGATATTGTATTGACGGGGCTATGGTACATGGGATAGGAGGCATTACACTTCCTCACATTTGGTACATTTTAGAACTGCACTTGTATTTATTTAACCTGGTAATGTTATCACACTCTGGAGACTCATCATAAGTTATATATTTTATCTATCTATCACAGTCTTCCGCTTGCAAATTTAACTGTCTCTGGAGTATGATATGCTGTTTTGGCTTAATCTCACTCATGTTCAATGCACGAATACAGTCAACATTCAATCATCATTCATTTTGTTGCATAAGTGATGTTCTGGAACTCGGGAGTTGAGTTTATGCTCGACCCCCGATTTTCAGGGCGTTACAGGATGTAACATCAAGGCCGTTAAAGTTGTCAATCAAAGTGACTGATAATGGATGAACGGTTAGGATACTTCCAAATGGCTGATAACCCATGTGGGGCCCACGGTCTTCTTAGTCCTAAAAAATGTATCTCAGCATGCAGGTACGATTCAGAGTGTAGATGTTGTTGATGTGTACCATGTGTTAGATTGTAAGGACGTTGTGACATTTTTTAAGACATCCATACCGTTAAACAGGTGAATCGAAGATCGGACACTGGTAGAATGATCATCATTCATGTCCCAGAATGTGATGGAGTGCAGTGATTAATCACGGCAACAAGACTGGGTCCTGCCTGAGATAATATGGACATTCTTATGTACAAATATCCTTCATAGTACATATAATACCATATTTATATGTATATACAATGTGTGCCCCTTATACGTCGTTTCCAAACATTGATCTGTACTACAAATGGTATACATGGAACAACAATACATCCTATCCAAACATTGGTTACTAGCACGTTTCTGGCAGATGTATTCTGAATATCACCTAACATATACGTGAACAGTACCGGAATACACTACAATACAACCAAAACGTGAATCCAAACACGCCCTAAATGTAAATGTATGGATGTATGAATGTATGCTTAAGTCATAGATCTGGGGATGCACATCCAGCTGTCAAAATAAAGGGTCGCCCAAGGAGAACTAGCCACCTGGAAAAGTACACAAAGGTACGCCCAAAGAGAACTAGCTTCCTGGAAAAGACCATAATATATAGATCACCCAGGGAGAATTAATCACCTGGAAAAGACCATAAAGTATAGATCGCCCAAGGAGAATTAGTCACCCGAAAAAGTACACAAAGGTATGCCCAAGGAGAACTAACTACCCAGAAAAGACCATAATATATAGATCGCCTAAGGAGAATTAATCACCCGGAAAAGACCATAACGTATAGATAGCCCAAGGAAGATTAGCCATCCGAAAAAGTACACAAGGTACGCCCAAGGAGAACTAACCACCCGGAAAAGATCATAATATATAAATCGCCCAAGGAGGATTAATCACCTAAAAAAGACCATATGTCATGCGTGGATGCCATGCACCATGATACTCATGTACACATCATAGGATTAACAAGAATGCTTTCATAAACGTGGTCAAGGCTTCTGGTCTTTCAATAGGATATCAACCATCCACACATGAGCCCAATGTAAATCCATTTACTTTCTCTAGGTCCAATGGAGGACCCATAAATGTAACATGTCAAATAGGATCAATTGTAAACAAGTTTAGGCTATGTTCCTTACAAAAAATAATACTCCATGCATAATTTTCATTGTATAATTTGTAGGATGAAGTGAAATTTCATAGCTCTTTTCATTACTAATTGAAATATGCATAAAATCAAGCAATTGCTAATATGACTTAGGAAATACAAGGTTAAATTATATTTACCTGGTTATTGAATTTAGAATTTGAGTATTAAGGAATAAAGCATATCCTCATATTTATTAATATACAATAGGAAGGAAAGGGATTAATCATTATTCACGTTGTTCTATACATAATAGATTTAAACTAACTGGAGGCTAGTGCATGTATGAAGTAGAAATATAATTCATGAGATGGGTGGAAACAAGATTCCTTACTCCATAGCATAACTAGTAGGAAAATACATATGATTAAACACTTGTAAATGTGGCATGAAAAGTATAGTCTAACGTCCAAAATTAAAATGAATTAGAGCAATATGGTTTTAATCATCCATTAGTGATTATCAACATCAACTAGGCATCAAAGGAAGTGAAGTTAGAATTTACACTACTCCAAATTTCTCTACTCTTTAGGCCCAAACCAACATGGAATTTAAGGGAATGAAAGAAGCAATGTGAGATATTCCTCACCTTGAATGAAGATTCCTCTCGATTTGAGACATTCTTATGAGGTGGATGTAACGATCCTAAAAATCCAAGTAGGTATAAGTCTAGAATTCTACTACCAACACACATATAGCCTAATATTAATATAAATCTTAATTTCTACTCACCTATTGAGACTTGTTGAAGGAAGGAGTGTCCTTCAAGGTAGACAATTTCAGGTAGTTCTTGAATAGACGCTTACAAGATGACAATGAGCTGCCACCGAGTTGGTACTCAGTTGAAGCTTTCAAACAACAAGCTAATTGAGATGGAGTTTAGAATAACTACCAATCGTAAGGTGATACTACTGATTTTCCTGAGTCGGATGTTCTCCAAATTCCCTCTAGATGGCCCTGAACAGTTTTAGTTCAACTCAGTTGGGGAACCGATTGAGTCGACTCACGACTGAGTCGAGAGAGAAATTTCAAATGTAAACAGTAGAGCTTTGGTTTATATCTGGATCTGGGCCACTCTATGTTGCTGATGAGGTATGATTATCCTCCAAAGCAGTCCGTTAAAGGCATTCCCGGATGTATCATTTCACGTGTTACCACTGAGTCAACTCAGTCTAGCCATTAAGCATGTAGATGAGTGAATAAAAGGGTCCATTTGCTACCCGTTCCTGGGTTATCCAACCCAGGGATTTAGTGATATCTCCAGTGATCTTCTTGGTTAGATCCAAACGCAGATTCTTAGAGATAAACATGCCTAACTCCGTTGATCATTTGTGGAGTCAACTCGCTAACGAGTGGAGTGCGGTATCATCTTGAATAGTTGGGATTTGATTTGTGCTACCTGATGTGGTAGAGGGATTGAAGCAAACCGATCTCTGGGTTTGATCAGGGCTTTATACTGAAATGTAGATTGGGTCAAGACAGAAAGCTATTGACTCGATAGCAAATAGATCTTAAAATTGGGTGAAACAATAGTCAGTTGCCTGTGATTGCTAATTGATTGGGGAGGTTTAAAACTGCTGGAGGCGACCGGTTGCACTAGAATGGTGGCGAGTCGGGTTAGTGCTCCGGATGGCCGAGTCAAGCTGCAACAGCAGCTGGAAACTGGTTCCAGCAGCTGCCTCTCTCTCTCTCTCTCTCTCTCTCTCTCGCTTTCTCTCTTTTATCTCTTTCCTTTCTTGTCTATCTACCTTGGGAGTTGCCCTAACTTCCGGGCTTTAAATAGGCTTCTCATTGTTTCGAGAGGCTTCTGTTACTAATCACAATATTAGTTATATCGTTAGAGAAGGATCGAGAATCCTTGTTACGAGGCCTTTAAGTTCGGTCCGCTTATTGCATAGTTTTGGGTGACAGTTTGGCATATGTTTAGGATGGATAAGCAATGCTATGAGCAGCTCGAATTAGTGGATGGGTCATCTTCAAAGAAGGTGGGTTCTCGGCTGACATGGAGAAGATGAGACCTTGGTTATGGCAGTTTTGTGGTGACCGGTTGATCCAATGATCTAGTCCGTTTGTGTGGCTCAGATCCTTCCCAAAAGGTGTGTGGGGTCCATCACACGGTGAGTATGGACGGCGGTGATGATAGCTGCCTTGAAGTGGAGTCGGTATGAGTTATAGCTGCGACTCGTCAAAATCTCGTCTTTCCTTACGAGATTTTCACGCAGCCATAGACCGGATGCCCCAGATTACTCGGATGAAGCTTCCAGAGGGCGAGTGATGGATGAGATTGGTAGTTGCTAAGAATAGAAAGGATTCTTTTCATTTTTTGTTGAATAGGGAATTAAAACCGGAAATGGTAGGGGTGACGAGGCTGTTGTTGCGTGCGTGGGTGGAGTCCGACGACTCCGAACAGCTGGATTCGCTAGCAAGGCAGAGGACATGGATTTTCTCTCTCCGTTAGCGTTCTTCCTTTGCAACGCCTGATCGGTCATTGACTGAGCTTGAGCGGGTGACTTCCAACCGTGGATCTTACCATAGTTGGGGTCGGTGGGACCTTATCCAGAAGATGGGTGGTTTGGATTTCGATGATGACCCAAGATGGTGGGCCATCATGTCTATAGATGGTTTACATCTGTTTAAATTCTCGTCGGGTGGGAATTTTGGTAGAAATCTTGGTTTTTATCGGGTCAAAGTGCATTTGAACTGATGTTTGGTTTCATGCGCGGCGTGTGCACACCGTCCACGCAATTGCACTAATCAGATGTGGGGTTCGCATGGTGGTCTGTGCCAATCTACACTGTCCATTCTTCTTGGGTGGTCCATTAAACGCCCTTGGCTGAAGATTGGTTGGTTCTAAAGTTTAAGTGGGCCACACAAGGAAAATTTGAGTTGTTTTATTGATCTTTATTAATTCAACAGTTGGATTATTCCCAATTTGAATATTAACGGTTAGGAGGGTCCAATGAACTACCTAACTAGAATTCCATGGCTAGGTTATGGATCGGATGACCTAATACACATTATATATATATATATATATAAAGTTTTTAAAATGTTTTAGTCATATTTATCATTATCATTATTATTATTATTATGTTTAAGTTGTTTAGGTGGGTCGCATCTCGATTCGAGCCATTTATTCATTCACCCAGTCCCCTATTGGGCTTTTATTAGAAAGATTAGATTATTATTGTGATATATATATATATATATATAATTTTATTTTTTTTAAGTCATCCACAATACATGGTTATCGATTTATTAACAGTTAGATTTAAAATATTGATATCTTAACTATTGAAATTTTAATTGTGGTTTGTGACTTATCAGAGGATGATGAATAACGTAGGTTATTTATTTAATCACACAACCTGCTAATTGGGACTATAATAGTAAAACTTGAGCACGCTAAAGTACGAGTTGTTACAATCTACCCCCCTTAAAGGAAATCTCATCCTTGAGATTTGATAATATACATCATTTAACACCATTACAAGTAGTGAAATCATCCTACGATGCATCTCATCTTGGTTCCTTTCGTATGTGTAATCACGACTTAAATTCCTAAGAATTTATATTTATTTCTGTCACAATTCTTGAGTCTTTAGTCTAAGAGATTAACTAATGTGTATGGATCTCACTAAAGGTTAGAAACATTCATAGTACTACTCAAAACAATGGAGATTTGTTTCAACGCTCATCACCATCTCGATTTCCAATGATATTTATTAGGATTATGAGTTCGTTTAGGTGACGATAAATGATAGTTTCCTGCCATCTAAAGTACAATTCAATTTTCTATCTTCAGTGTTCGACCTATTACGAACAGATGGTTGTAATAGGTTTAAGCCCGATACCTCGATCCTCTGCTTGCGCAGAGCAGTGGATTTACCTGTATCATTTCCTAATCCTAGAAATTTTCGATCTTCTGCTTGATCAGAGCATTGAGATCATTGAAAATTTTCTAGGATACAGAATTTGGATCAAACCATATATGCTTTGCTTAAAATATGACTCCATCAGTTCGCGGTCCTAATTAATTCAGAATATAGGGGGATATTATGAAATTCTCTATTTATACAGTAAGTGTACACGAAACCTATGTGGATAGACCTAGATGGCCTTCGCTCTTTCATCGTGCATTCAAATTATACGTAACTCATTACCTAAGAACTTCATGTCTAGAATTTCTACATGAAATTAGAATTTGAAATTTTGTGAAATTCGTCTAGATTTTCAAAATTTTGCCCCCCATTTGTCCGGTTTATGGCTAAAAATTTACCTAACATTTTATAACCCTACCTCTAATGACTCTTAAGAGCTAGCATTAGTAAGAAATATTATCTCTAATTAGAGATATGTATTAGGAAAAATCAAAATGTGATTCCTAGTATGATTCCCCAAGTCAAGGGAATGCTTAACTTTGATCTAATGCTCAATGTGATGGGTAAAGATTTTCCTACAATGCTTAAGTTAGTTTCACTCACTGAGTGTTATGACAATGTTATTTCGACGAAGTAAATTCATGGGACAGCTTAGATCTTAGATTTCCACAAACGTTCATTGGATGTCTAATCCAAGGAATGTTCTTGTTTGATCCAAGGTACACCATAGTGGTTTATTCATTCTCCCATGGTACCTAAATTTAGTTTCTAAGATTCAAATGACTACATCTAGAAGTTTCAAAGGAGCCTAAAATTTTTTGCGTCTTTATGTTGAAGATTTTCCTTAATTCTAAGGGAGTTCTAAATAAATTCAGATGGTTTTTCTAATAATTTTCTAAGGGGACCTAGTGTTTGGTTTCTGAGTTCAGACAACTAGTAGTTCATAATGGGAATCTAAATTTAATTTCTACGTTCAAACAACTAAACTCAAACTTTCCTATGGGGCCTAAAGTTTAATTTCTATGTTTAGAAAACCGAACAGGGTGGACATTTATTGCACAGTTGTAAAAATGAAAATATCCAATGATCATATCTCAAGAAACAAGTGTCTGCCTATGTGAAGGATTTTTCAAATAATATGATTTTTGGATTATTAGTGACTGGTTTCACAATTTAGTTGTTTTATTCAATTTTTCTTGTGATGTCTGTTAACATTATTAGATGATCCACCATACATTTATTCTACCCAAAATGCATATGCATGTCTACAAACTGATGATCATAACATTCAATTGGTCGGTTTCAAATCGATGTCCCAAAGGATAGTGGAGAATTAAAATTTAACTGCATACATCAAGATAGATTAGAGAAACACCTTTGGTACTCTAGTGGTGAATGATACATAGGTACTCAGAAATTGTAAACATGTCATGTGCAATTTAAAACATCCATAGTGATCCCTACTTTAGACAGTATAATAATTATACTAAAATGAATCATCTACTAATTAGTTAAAATCAAGTGAATAATCCTCATGAAATGAAATTAACAGCTCACGCTTAATAATTACAGTTTCATAAATCAAAGATTACGATCATTCAATTAATGATATTTTAGTTTATTACGCTTAAGAAAGATGTTATAATAGAATTCAAATTGTGTGGGCACATGGAATCAGTGTACCTCCTCGAATTGAAAGTTAGATTTTATGGGATGGCTATCAGACTAATAATGTTATTATGTATAGAAATATTGGATAGTTAAAGAATGAGATGTTTACAACTGAGTGCAGTTGAAATAAGGACGTTAACATGAGTGAGTGTATATCTATGAAATCTAATGTGATTATAGGATCCAGTACTAGGAATCTAAATCTGAGTCTCTATGTCCTCAAAATAGCCTAAGTCTAGGGGAAATTTTACCTATGTTCAACTATAGACACTGAAAATTGGCGCCCACGCTGATTTGTATTGTTGGATTTCGGCGCCCACGCTAATTTGTATCGTAATGTCTGTGGTGGATGATTAGGCTAAGTATGGATGTTGGAGTCGCCACTAGCCAATAAAACTCAGAATCCCGCAGTCGGGCCAGAACCTGCAAAATATGTAAGGTTGAAGAAATCCGCAGACTCTCCCACCTTAGATTGACTCCTGGTCTGCAGTCCGGGATTATGGGTAAGGGACCTCAGTTATAAAGAGGGAAGGGGTTAGGCACCCTCTCTGCCCATACAAATGTACGGTCTCTACTTAGTGTGGTAAAACAATCTCAAGGGATGATGGATGCTGTGGTCGAGATGGGACTGGGCACACACGCGGATTTCTGATATAGCAAGATCCGAGATTTCGGTAAGCCACAGAGCATACGTCCAACGACGTGTCTAGAAAGCAGATGTGATGATGCTTATGTAAAATGGTAAAGAAGAGTGGACTAGATCACTAGAAATTTTTGATGTAATAGGATCCGGTGTACGATAAGTCATAGAGCATACGTTCACTAGGGATCTAGAGGAGCAGGGGGGTTGAGAAGGGAATGGATATCATGATGAATGCTTGTAGGATGATGGATCTTTGGCTTGATATTTGAATAGGCTAAGACATGGATTGAACCATGATCAAACCGGGCTGAGTTAGATAGGTTGAAGAGGTCAAGAGGAAAGGCTAAAAGGGGGGTGGTTTGAAAGATTTGAACTTGGAAAGCCTGGGAGCTCCTTCCCTCTCTTTCTCACTCTCTTTCTCTCTCACTCTCCTTCTCTTGGTTGTTGGGTGTGTTGAAATGAGAAGAGGAGAGGACTATTTATAGCCTTCTCCAATGGTATTTTGGTAAATATGGGGTTTAGGAAAGGCGAAAGTTGACGTGGCAAGTGATGATTAGTGGGGAGGAGAGAGACGCCACGTGGCGTACTCCCATTAGCTATGGAGGCCGGTAAAACTATAAATAGTGGAGATGGGTAGGGTAAATTCAAGGAAAAGTTGACTTTTGGATGCTGGGACAGTTGCCCACACGCGGGCCACAAGTAGCGGCACTCAGAGTACCACAGGCGGTAGTCAGACTACCTCTTGGGCCGCGTTCAGGCCGGGCCGAGCATGTGGGCTTTGCTGGCCTCCTCTTTGGGTTTCTATGGCTTGGATAGGTGGATTTAGGTTCGGTTAAAGGGTTCTGGCCATGGTATAGGGTATAGGTAGGGCTGTATGTGTGCTGAATGGTTTGCATTACGGTTTCGGTTGCGGATTGGGATTGGGATTTTTGGGGACTTTTAGGTCAGGGTTCAGTTCAGGTTGGGATTAGGGTTTGGTTCAAGGTATGATCATGGTTCCTAAATAGTCTTAGCCTCCTCAAGATATTATCCTGGGTGGGGTGTCTACATATGCCCCTCTTTGGCTGAGGTTGCAAGCAACCGAAGGCCAAGTGGACACCCCACCCTTCTGGTCAGAAAGGATAGTGATTCAAATCTGTTGCCTATCATTGTATTATTGTCAGTTAACTGTTTGGAAAGAAGATGACTTGCACATATCATGAGAGTTAAGGAAAATGTTGTGATTGTCCCCTATGCATTTGTCGTGGCTTTACGAGTCACCAATCACAACCCTTTCACGTCAAATTATTGATAGCATTAGAGAGTAAGTCTGAAAAGTAAGGGCCTTTTGCGCATTTATCGCAGCTTTACGAGGATTCCCATACTGTTAGGTTTGTCATTCCTTTGCTATGCAATCACCCTAGGAGTATTCGATCCATTTGATCGTCAAAGTGGTTAGCTGCCCTGCGCGTTGGTGCGGCCTTACGAGGACCTCACTACGCCGACTTGGACTCGATCAAATTTTACGAACATCCTGAACTAGGTATGTGCAGGTAATCCTTTGCCATGCAGTCCATTGATTCTGATACTTTGGTTGTAATGGAATGTTGTCACTTCGAGTTTGATTATTCTTTCTAGAGATAGATCCTCTCGCTTCTACTAGCATTCATATGATTGTTCAGATATAGAGATCGGGCTAATCATATGTGTATCATGTACGGATTTGATCATCCTTCAGAGAAATTGGGGGAGACCGAATCTTATTTAGCTATTTGCACTGACCGTAACTGGAGAATATGGAAGATTCCTCAGTGTACTGCGTGCCGCATGCATTTTTTGAAAGTTTTTGTTTGAAAACTAATCTCTTTATAACTAGAATCCTTGGAGATTTTATTTAAAAATATTTTTTAGGATTTTTTGTAAAATATCCTTTCGATTTCGCAAGTAGGCATCGTTGTTCGGTTTTTATTTGCAAGAAAAGTCAGATGTCCTCCACTAATAAATTAATGGGGCTGATGGTTTTTTTTACAATTAGTGTATGTCTGAGATCTCCAATTTATCGCAATATTTTGGAAGGAATTTGATTTTTACTTTTTATTTTATTTTATTTTCGGGTTTTATCCAACGGTCCAAAGGGAGGACCGGACTTCTCACAACCATTCTTGGGGACAGCCCACTGCCTCATGCATGCTTTTGGTCGGGCGACGGTCAGACTACCGCCTGCAGCAGTCCGGCTACCTCTGGTTCATTCTATAGTCTGGTGGTTTGAGGGGTGCGCTGGTCCGTCCAGTGAAACCGTCTCCCTTATTTGAATCCTTCATTTGGGATGTCCAGGGATCCATTTATGGTCCTTAGAGCTATCTTGGAGGAATTTTTCAGCCTATTTCTATTACATATTCTTCCTTCCCTCTATTTTAGGTAATCTTAGCCAATAAATCTTTGCTGGATCTTGATGGACCATTTTCTCAAGAAGCCTTTGATGGGTTGGATTTCTTCATGGACCTCGGGAAGGCGATGATCGGGACCATTGGACCGTCTTGGTTGGATCTAATCTGTTGGATCCTATTGGACTTATTTGTTTTGGGCCAAGTTGTTGGCTGGATTTTTATATTTTTGTGTTGATTTTCTATTATTATTTTTTTTGTGATGGGATGGGGTGTGATGAGGAAAGGGCCCCACCCTTAGAACCTTGTCTATTTTGATTTTTGTGTTTTGTTGTTTCTTTTTTTTTTTCTTTTGAATTTTTATTTTTTATTTTTAGATGATGATCTGGGCCGTTAGATAGATGATTTGGGGCCTATTTGTGTGTATGGATGGTGTAAATCTAAATGGTTGGACCTTTTGGTGAATGATGGACGAGTGAGATTTTTCAAGTGAGCCCCACATCATGATCTTGACATGTTCAGATGCATGGATGGCAATTTTAGAGATGGGTCTCTGGACATGGATTTTGGAGATGGATCTTTTAAAGATGGACCTATTGAAGTGGGCCCCTTTTGAAAATGGGCCTTGACATAGGCTTTTTTAAAATGGGCCTTGACATGGGCTTGGGCTTTGACATGGGCTTTTGAAATGGGCCTTGACATGGGCTTGGGCTTTGACACGGGCTTTTGAAAATGGGCCTTGAGGTGGGCTTTTTTGAAATGGGCCTTGACATGGGCTTAGGCTTTGGACTTTTTTAATGGGCTTGGGCTTTTTGAAATGGGCCTGGATTTTTAAAAATGGGCCTTTAAAATGGATACTTACTCGTACACCTTGCCTGTGCAGCATGCCTCACTGTGGTAGAAATGAGGCTAGTTCTTCCCACCAATCGACTGATCCATGTTATGTGCTCGTGAGGGCCGGCATCTATCCGACATAGTCCGGGAGGGTGGCGCTCCTGCGATCCTGAGAGGGCGAGAGGTCAGGACTCATTGGCCTAACTGGTTTCATGATCCTCAGCCGCTATTTTTTGAGGTCTTGGAGCGTACTCCATTTGCTCATCTATTCCGGATTCGTTTGAGCAAGATGAACATGTCTCTATTATCTGCTTTGACCGAACGGTGGCACTCTGAGACTAGGGGTGTACACAAACCGGGCTAGCCCGGTTAGCTCGCTCAACACGGCCCGAAAAAGTCTGACTCGGCCTAACCCGGAACTGAGTTCGGGTCAAGATGGGCCAATTTTTTAGGCCTGAAAGTGAGTTCAAGCCGAGTTTGGATACCTCCCAGTTCGGCCCGACTCGGTTCGAAATCCGACTCGCCCCGGCCCGACCCGTGTATGACTGTATTTAATTTATATAAAATGTTTTATTTTATGTTTTGTCAAATGTATGTAAATGTCCTGACTAGTTAGATTTTTTGTGGAGTCTATAGTTCAATTATCTAAACCGTTGATCGAGGGCCTTGTCATGGGACGCAGATTACCTGTTAAAGCCCTTCTCATGAACTTGTTGCAAGGTTTGAAACTGGCCCGAACTCGAAGGTTCGAAACTGGCCCGAACTCGGCCCGAACTCACACCGGGCCCAGTTCGGGCTGGAGATGTTGGCCCGGTGACCAGGCCCGGTCGGGTTCGGGCCTTGTGTGGTTGTTGAACGGGCCTGGACGGGTTAAGGCCAGTTCGACTCGGCCCGACCCGTGTACACCCCTATCTAAGACCCATACTTTTCAGTTGCCTTTTGGAGAGTGGGACATTACCCCCATACGACACATACATGCAGTTGGGCCTTCGGTACAATGGAGGATCCGTCCCTTTCGAGGATGACCTTCCGGTGCCCGCTGAGGATGACTGGATAGGATTATTGGGGATGATGCCTGATGCAACTGATTTTACTGGTCCTCGTTTCAAGCAACTCTGGCTGTCGTCGAACTTTACCCGACGCATCCCTGAGACCGAGGTTGCGGCTGTGGTGAAGGCTCGGGCCCTGATCTTGTATACTATGGGCACGATGATTTTCTGTCACGGGAATGAGCTAGTGAGTTCCTGTCTGTTGTCGCTCGTAATAGACATCACTTTCCCCACACCGTACAACTGGAATGCGGCCCTTCTGGCCCATTTATATGAAGGGCTGGATAAGGCCAGCCGTTGTATTAGCCGATCTTTACTGGCTTTTATCCAATCATTGAGGTACTTCCCTGTCACCCTTTATGCCCTGCTCTCCTTAGGGATGGTTTGATGCGCCTTATCTAATCGTGGTTTTGTGCAGGCTTACTTTTTCGACCACTTTCCCCACTTAGCGCCCACCTTGATTGATCATTCACCTCCCTTTCCTCGGATGATGTTGTGATCTAAGGATAACCGTAGCCCCACCCGCTTATTTTTCGATCTTGCGTGGAGGTCGAATATTAATGCCCTTGTTCCCGATAATGTGAGCAATTCGCCTTATCTTATGTTGCCCATGCATTTTTTTTATAGTCCTCGGCTCATTCTCCTGTTTTTGCAGTTCCATACCAGACCGTATCTTCGGTCGAACGCGTCACTCACCCCTAGAGCTCAGGAGGCCTTTCAAGGATGTCGTATTCTGGAGGACCCACGTGTGATGAAGTGGTACCTGGGAGAGAGACTTTTTTGGTAGTTAACTGGCAGTCCCTTGCTGCCACTTAGCCCACCGTCCAGGCCTTCTGACTGGAGATCGGTGCCCAAGAGAGAGTTAGCTGCCACTTTGGAGGGTTACGATGCCAGTGCCTTTGTCGATCCGGATGGAGAGTATAGTTCCTGGTGTGAGCAGCATGGCATTGGCCCGATCTTGTAACCCGGCTATGCTCCTGGTGGCGGTGCCCACTTTGTTGGAGGAGGGATTTTGGGGCCCCATTTTCGAAGCAAGGATACAGACACTTATCTTCCTGATGATGATTAATTTCGTTGTATCATGTAATCTTGTATTCTTGGATATATAATCTCCTGTTTTTATTTGAGACTTCAGTTGTTCGACATTGCCCTTTTAGATCACATCTTGATCACTTTGTAATCCCCTTTGAGCATCTGGATATTCATTCCATGGTCCCAGTAGTCTGATGTGGGCGCCACTCGAAATTCACCCGAAAGTGGGCCTGGGAGGCAGTCAGACTGCCGCTGGCGGCAATCAGACTACCATCCGGTGACTTTTTCCCACCTGTTATGCTTTATCAGTGCTGCAGCAATGCAAAAATGTCAGATCTGATGGTGGTGGTTGGAGTACCACAGGCGGTAATTGGATCGCCGCCTCCATTCATCTTTTTTTCCAGCGAGTACCTCTCTTCTCTGTTCATTCTTTTTGCCTCCCTTCTGTCTCTCCTTGCCGGATCAGACCGTCCGATCATTCCCTTGTCCCATCTTCTTCCCTCCTTTTTATCTTTTTCTCTTTTATCCTTTCCCCTTGTCTCTTCCTTTTCTAATCATTGTGGATAGTCATGATGATGGTTTTGATGGATCCATAAATGGTGGAGAAGTTGGTGGCCCCATAAATGATGGGAGAGATCTGTTTATGGACAGATTGATGGAGGTTGGTGGAGGAGTATTGACTCCCTTTAGAGAGGTGAATGCTATTTTTGGTTTGGATTCCTTCTCATGGATGGTGAATATGGTATCGGGTTGGATGGATTGGATGGATTTGATGGATTTAATAGATTTACTCCAAGTGGGCCGCCAGGATTTAATGGTGTGATGGCAACATTGGGTGGGTGGTTTGGTCGATGTATCGGCGGTGGTGGGTGGTGTAGATGGTATGATGATGATGGATGGTGCGGATAAGATGGATCGAGCTTTGATGGGTAGTGTAAATGGTAGTATGGTGATGATGGATGGTGCGGATGGGATGGATCAGGCTTTGATGGGTGGCGGGCCCCATCCTAGCAGTTCAGATGGCCTGGATTTAACAGGTGATTATGACTCCTGGGGCTTGTGTGTTTCAGACATCTCCTGATATAACGGTTGTTGGAGGGTTCGAGCCTACCTGTTCAGCTTTCCAGGACACCTTGCATGATGTGATGAGCAAGGCAGGCTTCTTTCACCATCACAAGGTAGACTTGTTGGACGAGAGGATGCCCATTTTTTATGATTCCCCCATTGATCCGGGGATTCAGATTGTGGAGGGCGTGCCTATCCGGACTTGTTGATTACAGCCACGTGCCACCTGCTCTGAGTGACTACGCTTCTAGATAGAGAGCCTGACTGAGTCCGAGATCTTTGAGCTGAGTTCCTAGGGCTTTTGGGAGGTTCTTCATTTCCACCGAGTTCGCCTAGATTGGTGATTACTGAGTGCAGCGTTGTATGAGTGGGTCCCGTCCCTGAATCTGTTTTCCTTCAATAATCTGGAGCTAGGCCCTTCCCTGGAGGAGTTCTCTCGCCTGTCTGGTCTTTCTCTCGCTCGGGAGCCTTATATTCTCTCATCTGAGCCGGTTCGTTCTTCTGATCTAATTTTCTAGTTTGAGTTTCTTACTGCTCTACCTACTCTAGAGGGTAGGGCTGGTGAGCTTTCACTTGCAGTCCTGTATGATCGTTGTTTTACCTCCCGAGGTGGCCCTGGATCAGATTGTTAGCTTTAATGTTTGAATGTACTGATATTTTGTGTCCTGGCTGAGCTGCTTTTCTTGGGTTGACGGCAGTCATCGTTGGTAGTCTTGTTGGATGTATTCCGTCGTGTCCTACATTGTAGGAGCATTACCTCCGTGGTGCTGGCGGAGCTCTTTTTAGGGTTGACCGAGTGCTCCCTTGGATGTACCCATATCCTTCGAGGCTGCTGCTCATTCCTTCAGGTATTTCCCATTTTTTCTTTGCTTGGCATGGTTATCTACTTGTGACTTGAGCTTGACCCGTATCTCCTTGCAGGTTTGGTTGTAGGAGCACTTGTTCATGACTCCTCAGCTTCATAGGCTGGACTCCCGTCATGGTGACATGCTATGCTTGTTGCTTGACAGCCTTCCGCTTGGTGCTGAGGCTACTGAGTCGCTTTATCGTTGCATGCTCACTCAGCTTCGAGGGTGGGAGATTAGTTGGGAGGCTTCCTGGCTTTGTCGGGCGCCCCTGATCTGTAACGCTGCTCACACCCCTCTATTGTTGATCGGCCTTCGAGGGTACTGCTCCTACCATCCTGTACGGTTCCTTCGTCAGTTTGGTTTCTGGTAGGATATTCCGAGGTTCGCTTTCTCTGGATTTGGACATGCCTCTCTTCCTTCTGATTTGATTGCTTTGTATAGGCGAGTCTGGATTTCCTGGTAGGGATCTTTAGACGCGACGATGCTGGATCTTGAGTCTTGGGCTCCTCCCTTGGCCACAGTGCCGATCAGCGATGGGTGGATGAGCAGTCACTTTATCGTCAAGTTCCCAGATGGCATTTAACGGATGAGGCTATTGATTAGGATATGGTGAGCGATACTGCTTCTTCCTCTTCATGTGTTGTTGACTCATTTGAGGACTTTGAGGAGCGACCTTTCATTGATCCTTCCTTCCTGCTTGCCACACATGGTCATTTGATCTCTGAGATTATTGTCCTTCGTCACACATGTGAGGATATGGCTCATCGACTGGCAGTGGGGCGACGGTATGATGAGGATATGCTCTCGGCACACCACCTAGATAAGGATGAGGCATTTTACCTGCGCATGGAAATAGAGAGGCTTAGATAGACGTTATCAATGTATGAGGGATAGGAGCTTACCTGTAGATCCTAGTGTTGATTACCCGCTTGTTCCGTATATTTTTTTTAATTTTTTTTAAAGCTTTTTGTGAAGAAAGAAAACAATGCACTCGTAGGAAAGTTTTTTTAATGAAAGGAAATTTTCTTTGTGCTCAATCTGCCCGTGTTTGCTTGTGTTTGGATTTGTGCTTTAAATTATGGGGATTAGAATCTTGGGCTCAGCCCACGTTGCATGCAGTATCCTAGATTGTGTTCATATGGTCTTGGTTCCCTGAGAGGGTGTCTGGGATCACATCCATCGATTCAAGCAAAGTTTGATAGAGAACTGATCCGCAGTTAATCTTTCCTTTGTATCTCGCCATGTGATGTCTTGGCCTCTTCTTGTACTTGTCTTGGCATCTCTGTTGTTCGCATTTTTTTTATTTTTTTATTTTTTATTTCTTGCCATTTTTTGCCCGTAACGCCCTTTCAGGTTTTTACTACGTCTGGCTCTTCCCGTTATTTTTGCCCATAGTGTCCTTTCGAATTTTCACTATGTCCCGGGTTTTTGATCTTGCCTGCCCCTTGGCAGCTGTGCTATTTTCACCCTTGGCACCCTTTCAGGTTTTCACCAAGTCCATTACATGTCTAATGTTTTTACTCGAGGCGCCCTTTCGGGTTTTCACCTCGCCCCTTTCGCTTAGACATGTCTTTTTCTCCTTTTTTTTTTTTTTATATATTTTCAAAATGCCAGAAGTGATGGAGAGACTTCCTTCATAGCCGGCCAACTGGTTACCTTCCTATCCTTGTCTTTGATTACAATTGTAAGTTATTTTTTTAGCGGATTGTTTGGGGATGCAGGATGGACTTGTTTTCTTCCCCCTTTTTTTCGGGTCTTTCTTTTCTCTCTTTTCCTCTTTTCCTTTTTTACTTCCCCCCTTTTTTGTTTTCTTTCTTCTTCTTTTTTTTTTCTTTTATTTTCTCTTCTCTTTTTTTTTTTGTGGGAGAAATGATAGGTCTTTCTGATGGGAGAGATGGCGGATATTTTTATTTTCAATGGGCACAGCTTTGCAATTGTAATCATTGATAAGGTTAGGTGTGGTTACCTATGATAGATTTTCACATTATCGGCGTCGATGGGCACGGGAAGATCATCTCCTCTTAGATTGGTGAGCTGAAGAGTGCCTCCTGGGAGTACTTCCCAAATGATCAGCGGTCCATCCCACGAGGGTTTGAATTTTCCTCTGAGATCTGGCAAGTGCGGCGGTAGGATGTGTTTCATGACCATGTCATTGAATTTGAAGCTTCTCTTCCGGACCCTTTTGTTGTAGGCCCGAGCGATCCTTCTTTGATAAGATTGGGAGTGGCTTATCGCCCGCATGCGTTTTTCATCTGCCAGATGCAGTTGATCGTATCTTGCTTATTGTCATTCGCCTTCCTCGATTTTTCTTTCCAGCAGTATCCAGAGTGATGGGATTTCAATTTTGACTAGTAGCACTGCTTCCATTCCGTACGCGAGTTCGTATGGAGTTGCACCTGTAGCAGACCTTACAGACGTCCGATAGGCCCATAGCGCGTAGGGAAGTACTTCTGACCAATCGCGATATGTTTTCACCATTTTCTCCAGTATACGGATGATAGTTTTATTTGCTGCTTCGACTTCACCATTCATTTGAGGAGGGTAGGAGCTTGATCACTGACGTTGAATCTTAAACTTATCGAGGAAGTTGCCCATCCTTTTATTGACGAACGACATTCCGTTATCTGTGATGATGGCCTGAGGGATCCCATATCGACTAATGATGTTGTTCTTCATAAACTTGATCACATGAGATGCTGTAATGGTGGTATATGATGCTGCCTCTATCCATTTGGTGAAGTAATCTACTGCCACCAGGATGTATTCGTGCCTATTTAATGCTTTGGGCCTGATCTTGCCGATGATGTCCAATCCCCATACAGAGAAGGGCCATGGTGATGTCAGGTTATAGAGTTCGGAAGCGGGCGCATGGATCTAATTTGCATGTTCTTGACACTTAAAGCATTTCCTACCGTGTTCGCAACAATCTGTCTCCATTGTAAGTAATAGTAGCTGAGTCGTAAGATCTTCTTCGCCATCATGTGTCTATTCATGTGTGGCCTGCATAGTCCTTCGTGGATTTCTGATATGATCTATGCCGCTTCTTCTTCATCCATGCAGTGGAGAAGGACTTGGTTGAAGGATCGCTTGTAGAGGATGCCTCCAGTAATCATGAATTGTGCTAACAGGCATTGGATAGTATGTCGATTAGCTGGGGCTACTCCTTCCGGGTACTTCTGATGTTCGAGATATTCCTTAATGTTTGTGTACCATGGTCGATTATTTGGGGGAGGTTCAACTTCGTCAATCTGTAGGAAGAATGCAGGTTTCTCCTGGAGTTTGATGGTGAATTCCCATTCAGCAATTCCTTTTGGGATCTCCAACATTGAGGCGAGGGTAGCTAGAGCGTTTGTGAACTGGTTCCTGGCTCGGGGCATGTAAGAGAATGTGATCTCTTCGAATTCCTCGGTTAGATTCTCCATGTAGACATGATACGGGATCAGCTTTTCATCTTTGGTCCTCTAGTCACCATTTATTTGATTGATGATGAGTCGCGAGTCTCCAAAGACTCATAACTTCTTCACGTTGAGGATTATGGCTTCTCTTAGACCGGCGATACATGCTTCATATTCAGCCACGTTGTTAGTACATTGGAATGTCAGTCACCTAGATATGGGAATTAAAATGTCATCGGGAGAGTAGAGTATGACGCATATTCCGCTCCCTCTTGAGTTTGCGGCTCTGTCGAAAAAGAGTGTCCACTCTCCTGCCTTTCTTTCTTCTTCTTCCTCAATTAGGAGGATGTCCTCGTCGGGGAAGAAGGTCTTCAACGGTTGGTAATCAGGCAGAGAATGTGCTGCTAAGTGGTCGGCTAGTGCTTGCCCCTTGATTGCCTTCTAAGTGACATAGGTGATGTCGAACTTAGAAAGAAATAGTTGCCATTTTGCGATCCTACTCGTTAGTGCTGGTTTCTCGAACAAGTATTTCAATGGGTCCATGCGAGCGAGTAGAAGGACTGAGTGAGTGATCATATACTGTCGTAGTCGTTAAGTTGCCCAGACTAGGATGTGACACCCCGAATTTTTACCAACCTGGAATTAGACGTCCTTAGGCAATGGGTCGCTCCTAACACCTTATTAACTTGTCAGAACCCAATCCCATATTCAAAAAAATCACTTTTTAACCCATTTCCTTCACAAAGCTCACCTTTCACCACCTTGTTCTTTAAATTTTTTTCAAAGTACCTTCACATTAGACACTATCTTAAAAGTTTAGGTGATGAAGAACAATACTTAAATTAAACATTATTGTAAATAGTAAATATCTAAATAAAATGGGCTTTTAACCATTACCCTTATGGAATCTCACAAAACGAATAGGTTATATGGAACATCAGCCTCTCGTGCCCTAGGACCTTCTTCTGTTGCAATTAGGGCATGTTTTAATTAAGTATTAATAACCTGTATCACTTTATATATAAACTACAAAGGCCTAAGTACCACCTCAGACAAAAATCATGCAGGACTAAATCCTTTAGAAATTAGGCGAGAATTAGCTAGTGCTAAACTAGAGTGCCTGTGAAATTAGCACTAATCACTTTAAATACGATCTGCAAGACCCAAAACTTGTAGAATCATTGACGCTAGGTTACCCTAAAATTTAGGATTAATCTCATTACCCGGTTGCTCTCGGGAGTATCACGAAACTCCGTATCAGATCTGGACCGCACGTCAAAAGTTTGATTAACGCGAAGTTAAACAGTTAGGACCGCCTTGCTGGGCTTGACAACCATGTTAGAAATTAAATCCAGATAGTGTCCCAGTGCTATTCACTTGAGCCCGGAGTGAAGAGTGTGAGAAACATGAAATTAATTAGAAATAAAGTTCAATTTTAAGTAATCTGAGACTTGTCGCTTGTGGGCCAAATATAAGCAATCAGACCATCAGAAATCAACCCAAAGACACCCTCAGATCAGGGAAAATTTCACACATGGAAGTGTACTTGTGACATCGATCGAATTCGATGACGATGACTAGTTGAATGCACAACAAATTGAACGATATGAAGCTTGTAAATTCAATCGTGTGGCTAGAAAACATAAGTCGACCTGGATCCAATGTCTGTGAGCTTAAGTCTAACCTTTGGCTCAAGGGGGGCTTCCAGAAGTGCTCCGTTAAGACGGAACTGTCTGTATTTGGACATAACCTAAGTATACCTTGGCCCTGGGTCTAATTTGGTGAGTTCTGGGCCTATATAAGGACCTTAAACCCTAACTCTCTCATTCCATACGAATTTGAGAAAACCTAGGATAGAGAAGAGAGAAAAGAGAGAAAGTGTGAGTGAAGTGGTAGCATCTTCCTGATACTCCATCCCCCTACTATACGTGTTTAACCATCGCTATCTAATTACTTTTTCGATGATTTCGGCTTCGTTCGTAGGTAAGAAAACCTAACCCTAAGTTGTTTTAGGATTTCTAAGAGTGTAGGTAAAGGAATAGCTGACCTGTTTCATGATTCAGGTTGTCGTTGTGCCGTAGACAAAGGCGTTGGGTTCAAACTGGTTTCGGTTCAAGTTTACTAACAAAAGGTGCGGACTTTAGACGTATAGGTTATGGTTTTCAACGCTTTCAATGTTAGATAATAATAGATTCATGATTTGGATGCTATTGCACATGTACAAAGTGCTGTCTGTTTCGATTTTTGGTTATACGTTAACTATGTTGAATATACTGTATTCCTCGTATTTGTAGAAAATATCGTATACATATGAAATATGGATTTGTGCTTGCCATGATTAATTGTTGTCTAGGTATGCTAGATACATGTGTATCAACTTCTGGGTGAACGGATTAGCCTAACACTCTGTTATATTATACTTAATACACGTCGTATTAGCAAAAACGTACTAGTTGTAGCCTAAGTGTTTGCAGAAATGTTCAAATGAATATGAAACTATGATTTATGCTTGCCATGACTATTGGTCGTGAATGCATGATCGTGGTTCATGTGGTAATCCTTTGTGAAAGGATTCGCTACGACTTGTGTTTTAATTAGTATATTATAGGTATGTTAGAATTGGTAGTCTAAGTGTTTGTGAAAATGCTTGTATAGATATGTACCTAATCTAGTAGTGCCTTGAGTAGGTGTTGAGATAGGATTCTCAACTACCTTAGTGATGTGTATGATTTCCTTCATGTAAGTTGTTTAGTTTAATCACTACTGGTTTATGAAACGTATATGTTTGGATTTCCTGTTTACATTGTGTTTTATAACATGGTTGGTAATATGTTTGAATTACTTGTTTATTTAATTCTGCTCTGACTATTTCACATGTTTAAGTTGTATTCCATAAAATCCGTGATGGGTGATGGGGGAGTGGTGTAACGATACGGCGTGTGGTACAGTAGAGCAGGAATCCTGAGCGGACAATATTGGATATTTAATTGTATGATTTGAAATCTTGATCCATTACTGCTTTAACTGTTCCGTAATTGAATGTGATTAGGGCTATTGTATAGTCCAGGCAATCGGTAACGGGATTGAATTTGTGGCTGAGATTCATTCTCCACGTGAGATGTGTTCGACGAACCCAAGTCGTACTTCGGTTGACAATAGTGGTTTGCCACACGAAGTGCTTTGCACTTCATGTCGTTTAACTTGTCGTGCGCTCGAGCTAGCTAAGCTCGTCAAGTAACCCGATCTGTCTAATGTACCTTCAACATGTTTGGACGCTACCGCATGAACCTAGGGTTCCAAACTTACTAGTGTAACCCCGTTAGCCTTGGTACCTCGATCCGCTAAGACTCATGAGCCGGGCATGGTGGTATGGGACACCGTGGTTGATCCGATCCGGGTGTAATTTGCCTGGGCCACGAGCCTCCCCGTAGTGACCACTTGCAAGTGAGCAACTTAGACTCATAAATTTGAATACGGTGGCATGGGACAACGTATTTTTCACATTTCTACACACTTGATTTGATGGGTGATGGGGGAGTCTATGTCGGAATTGATTTCTAGATGGTTGTCACTGCCCAAACCGTGCCGGTGTAGTGACCTCGAGCATACTCTGAATCTACAATGAGGCAACGAGCCTTCCCATTACAAATAGAGTATAAACTAGGCCTGTATTGATAAGGTGATGGGGGAGCGGTGCAACGAGTGCATAATGATCCTATCTCAGACCCTTTGCAGCGACCTAGAACTGCACCATCGTATGAGATTATCTAGGACTGACGACTCTAGAATGGATCATTATTTGGGAATGATATAAGGGAGGTACCTTAGTTTCCCAATACTGCTGTATGAAAAGGACTAATAACAACTCAGTAATCATCTTCATATCGCACTGCATGTGCCTGGAAGATATGGAGAACTGAGGGATGAAAGCATGCCGTGGACATAAGATGGTGTCGCATGAGGGAGTATGTTGGCGAGGACATGCATCATGACAACATTTCATACTGGCATTAACAAGAGTACTTAGGATTATTGATTATATTGCTTTATTATTACTACTTGACTGTTTTGATAACATGTTAACCTATGCTTTATTGTTCCATTGAGTTGATCACTCACTAAGACGTTACTAAGGGGATGATGTTAGGACGCCCATTGCCGAACTTTGTCTAATTACGGAGTGGCGTAAAAATGTGTTACACATCTAGAGAGTAGAGGATGACGACGAGAATACTTCCTCGTATATATTGTTTTCTAGCGGCTTCATGTGAGTCATGCCTTGATCAACGGGGTTACAGGGATGTTGACTAGATGACACACACCTTTAGTATATTTTGAAATTGTACTTGTAATTCATTAACCTGGCAACATTATCACACTCTGGAGACTTACCATAGTATATATCTTTTATACATCTATCACAGTCTTCCGCTTGTAATTTAACTGTCTCTGGAGTATGATATGCTGTTTTGGTATAATCTCATTCATGTTTCAATGCTCTAATCATAATCATCATTATCTATGTTGCATAAGTGATACGTTGGAACTCGGGAGTTGAGCTTTGCTCGACCCCCAATTTTCAGGGCATTACATAAGGCGAGGCATGTCTTTTCTAAGCTGGAGTATTTGGCTTCGTAGCTCATGAATTGTTGCTCAGATAGTAAATCGCTTACTCTTTTCTTCCTGTGTCGTCATGTTGGCCGAGGACTCATCCATTGCTCTGCTGCGATGGAAATGTACAGCAATAGTGGCCTACCTGGGGTAGGTGGCAATAGCACTGGGGGGTTTAGCAGGTACTTTTTTTATCTTGTTGAAGGTCACCTGACAGTCGTCATTCCATTCCTTTAGCGAGTTCTTCTACAGGAGCTTGAATATGGGTTCATGGACCGGAGTGAGTTGTGCGATGAATCGACTGATATACTGGATTCGCCCGAGGAAGCCCCAAATTTCTTTTTCAGTCTTGGGTGGTGGCATTTCAATGATTGCCTTGGTCTTGATCTCATCCACCCAAATACCATCTTCACTGACAACAAAGCCTAACGGCTTACCTTCGGTTGCACCAAAGGTACATTTTTGCCAGTCGAAAAGCTTCTTGAGATCTTCAAAGTGTCCTTCGATTGTACGAGACTTGACGATCATGTCGTCTACGTAGACTTCCATTTCCTTGTTTATCATGTCATGAAACAAGTCAGTCATGGCTCGCTAATATGTAGCTCCTGTATTCTTCAATCCGAAAGGCATGACCCGGTAACAAAAAGTTCCCCATGGTGTGATGAAGGAAGTCTTCTCACGATCCTCGATGGCCATCTTGATTTGATTATAACCTGAGAAACCGTCCATCAAGGAGAAGATCTTGTGTCCAGCAGTGTTATCTACTAGTGTGTCAATGTGAGGCTGAGGGAAATAATTTTTAGGGCTCGCTTTGTTGAGATCTCTAAAGTCGATGCACATCCTGACTTTCCCGTCTTTCTTTGGAACTGGTACGATGTTTGCGAGCCATTCCGGGTAGTTGAAGACTACCAGGGACCCCACGTTGTATTGCTTGATGACTTCATCACGGACCTTTAGGGCCCATTCTGGCTTCATTCTCCGCAACTTTTATTTGACAGGCTTCATGTCTGAATTTGTTGGCAAATGGTGCACCACCAGATCCTCATCGAGCCCTGGCATGTCCTCGTAAGAGAAGGTAAAGTTAGACAACCTTGGTTTTAGAAACTCCATCATCCTCTGCTTGTGTTTTGGAGACAATGACCTTCTGATGCTCACCTCTCTGGGAGATTCCACTAACCCTAAGTTCATAATTTCGAAGTCGTCTACTACAACATTGGCCTTTGTTTCAAATTTTTCCAGAGAATCCTTGAATTTGAGAGCTGTATCATCATTTCCCTCATCCAGTGCTTCATCCAAACCCATGAGTTCAAAGTCCAATTCTAGATTGAAATCATACTAGTCGACCTCAAACTCCTGCAATGTGTGTGAGGTGTTTGGCACAGTGATTTTTGAAATTTTTTCTATTATTTCTGGTTTTTGAAAATTTTTTGGTGTTTTGTGATTTTGAGGAATATCTGGTTTTTTTGTACTTTTTGGAATGCATGATATTTTTGTGTCTTGAAGGTTTTCTGATTTTTTTGTGTCGCCAAGAGATCCCGAATAGGATGTTGTTGTGAATCATAATTGATCCTGTCCTAGTTCGGGGTACCCACCACTATTTACATTGGCGTTTTTTTTGGACCGATACCCATGAATCGTTCACCGGCTGATTCAATCATTAAAGTGATGGCTGTCCAGCTTGGTTCTTTCCTCCTTTCGATCTTGCTGTTCTGCTCTGTCTGTTCCTGAGGGTCACCTGTTTTGATGACCATGATGTCTGCCAGGCTGGGCTCGGAGTCAAAATCTAATTCAATCTCTTCACCCAAGAGTTGGAGTTCTTCCGGTTCCTTCCGATGGTGGGACCCTGACATTCATCCAGTTAAGGGTTGGCCATTTTTCCTTGTCAACCCAATGGATGGGCCGTTTTTGCCCCTTGTGTTGCTAAGCTGGTGGTGGGGATGGGTCCCCTTGACTGTGGGTGGAGATGGGTGCCTCCCCATTCTCACCTGTATCCTTTGTAAGGGGCACCTTTGGTCTTGGGTCCTCTATGGGTGGACCCATTTCCATGTTCCTGGCCGCTTGCGATGGGTCTGGGGGTTCTACCCCTTGCGTCAGATGTACTTTTGAAGCCTTGAGGATCCTATCCCACCTTATCAGTGGCCAGACGGACTCCTAGTTGGAATGTTCCGAAAGTTTGAGTTGCTGGAGGTGGTCCTTAAGGGAAATCATTGTGTCTTCACATACTGTCCCAGCCTTGATGAACTTGACAGGTGTACGCTTAAAGGATTGACCCCTTTTTGGCCTTTCCGCCTGATCCTCTGGCGTCGGTTGATACCCCAGTCCCTGTCTCTACACATTGGCACGTGCTGGTTTTACCACCATACCTTTTTAAAGGAATTCGGTACAGTAGTTCAAGATTAGTCTTTCGGCAAGGGGAATGACATGTTCAACAGCGAGGGGCGTGGATTAGCAATTGTATTCACAATTTTGAACTTGAAACTGTGATACGATACGTCACCTTCAGTATGCTGAACGTCAATCACAGGGATGTCAGTTTCTAGGATATTGACCGTCACCAGTAAGATGGTTTCTGGCTCGGCTAATACTGAAATGATTCAATTTCCCAAAGGGAATTTAACCCTTTGATGGAGGGTAGATGGGATGGCTCCAACAACATGGAGTCATGGTCGCCCTAACAGAAGGTTGAATAAGGCAGGAATGTCGATGACCTGAAATGTGAAAATGGTCATGTCTGGTCCGATTTGTAACTCCAAGTCGATTTTTGCCTCAACTTGTCTTTGAGAATTATGGAAGGCTCTAACGCTCGTAGTACTAGGTCAGAAAGAAGATAGTTATATCCCCAATCATTCGGCAGTCCTTAAAGGGAAAATGTTAAGGCTGGATCCCTTGTCAATGAGTACAAGTGAAACTTTAAAATTCTCATAACGGACAACTATATTTAATGAGCGCCCATGTTTGTGACCTTCAGGTGATAATTCCTCATCAGAGAAAGTGATGGCTCGTGATGCGAGAAGTTATCCGATCATACTTACCGCCATTTCGGGAGGTACATCAGGAGAGATATGGGCATCATTCAACATTTTTGTAAAGATTTCTTGATGAGATCTTGATGTGTATAAGAGTTCCCAAATAGAAATTTGTGCGGGGATAGTTTTAAGTTAGGCTGCTATGTCATAAGCAGTGTCAGTTTTGTATGTGGTTCTTGACAAAGTTCTCCGAGTTTCTTTTAGATTCTGGTTATCTCTCCTGAAGTACCTCCTGCTATTACCCACTTCAGCGCATTCTGGGTAATGCAATGAGACTACTCTTGGGTTATAGGATGGAACCGTCCTCTCTTCCAGGTATATTAGTGGTTCCTGAGGCTGAGAGGTTGTGGATGGGACCATTCGTAGTAGACTCGGTGATTTCTCTTGAGGTGCCACCGAGTTCTGGCGAGATTTGACATTGGGGTTTTCTTCTTCCACTTGATGTGTGGGAGAGGCCCTCTGGGCATGTGCCAGTTGATGAGGCATCAGGAATTGGAATTTGAACTAGGGGTGCCCCTTGCAAGGTTAGCGAGGCTAGATCAGGGAGACCTATTGGGAGAATGACAGGTTCAGAATTTGACCTTTTTGGATATACCGATGCTATAAGTGTGACCTGTTAGGTATTGCTTTGAGGGTCACGAGAGGCTGAACTGCTGGTGCTGCTTTAAGGAATATGAGGGGCTGTGTTGTTGGTGCTGCCTTAAGGGCTATCCGTGGCCCAGGCGTTGGCGCATGTTGGTAACCCCATATCCAATTTGTTGTATCGGTCATGATTGCTTGTATGGAATGATGTGGAGAGGGGTATATGGATTGTCCTCCTTCAATATGGTTGACAGTAGAGGTGTCGGATGTACTGGGTCCTGCTTGATGCGATGGCAAGGGATTTTAGAGAATGTCAGCTTGAGCCGTATTGTTAGCCTGTGGAGTAATCGCAATCTTCTGGCTTTCGATCAAATCTTGGACCGCATGTTTCAATGCGAAGTAGTGGTCCGTTAGATGGCCAGGAGCCTGGTGATATACGTAGTATTGATTTTCGTTGTAACCAGGTGGCAAGGGGTTAGGGGGAAGTCGCGGTTGGAGCGGTGTCAGGAGTTGCTTTTGTATTAACATGGTCAGAACCTGACTGTTTGTCCGCGCTAAAGGAGTGAACTTTCTCCCTAACCTTGCCTGTTTGCATGGGCCAGGTGCATTCCCCCTGGGCTGTTGTTATTGTTGTTGAGACGGCTGTCTTTGATATCCCTGTTGGGCTTACTGTGGTTAGTACTGTCTGTTTGACTGTGGCTGATACTGCCTATCTTACTGTAGCTCCGGTTGCGGAACGTATTGATTGTCCTGAGTGTTAGTGACGATATTGTTAACCTCTGTGGTGCGTTGTGCGGGAACAGTGTTGTTTCCATTCCCATATCCTATAGGTTTCCCCTCGACTCTGTTCCTTTTGACTGAGGGGGCCTGGTGTGGCCATGGAGAAATGTTCCTAGCTCTGATCCTGGCTTCGACCTATTCTCCAGCTCGGATGAGTTGGGAGAAATGTACATAGGGATACGAGATTAAATATTCCGAAATGTTGGGATTTGCTGAATGTACGATCATAGATATCTGCTCCTCATCATCAATGGGGTTTCTCATTCGAGCTTCCATGGCTCGCCACCATCCTACGTATGCTGATAAGGATTCGTCACTTTTTTGTCTCAAGGCAGCCAGGTCAGACCTTGTTAGAGCCATGTTCAGGTTATACAAGAACCTATCAATGAATGCCTAAGAAAGCTTCTCCCAGGTTCTAATTTGATGGCTGTCCAGTAATGTGTACCAATCCAAAGCGTCACCCTTAAGGGATTTTTGGAAGAGCCGTATCAAGGCTCCATTATTCCCTGCTACTGCATTGAGTTCCCTACAAAATGCTTTTAAGTGTGTTGTGGGGCACCCGCTGTCGTCATACCTTTTGAATTTTGGTACCTCGAAGTTCGGAGGTACCCGGGCATCTGGGAAGGGACAAAGATCCCCGAACTTGGTGGATGGGTGATCCACTTCTTGCTGTTTTTTGAGCTGATTTTACACCATTTGTAACTGCTCTCATAATTCCTCAATTTCTGACTTGCCTTGCTGCAGGTACCTTGCCCCTTGCTGTAGGGCTTGTGCTGCTTCTTCTTCATATGGATCAATGACGGAGTGTTGTTGGAAAGATGGTGAACTCCCGGTGGCAGGAAGTAGCTGGAATTGAGCATCGCTCCCTTTTGGAGAAGGGTGTGATGTTCGGAAATGGCTCCCGCCTAGGGCATCTAGTAATTCTGGAATGTTACTCCCGTTAGGGGGAGTGAATTAGACTCAAAACTGGCCCCCTTCATGGGTATCTGTCAGTTCTTGTCTGTGGTTCCCGTTAGGGGGAACCTGTGTTGTAACCTGATTGTTGTGATGTGTTGAGTAGAGATGTGTGGGAGGGTTGCTCCCGTTTGCTGGTTGTTGTTGATCTTGTGCTGATTCTTCTGGAAAAGGAAGAAACGGATTTGCTGGAGGAATGAGGGAAAAAATAAAAGGGGTTTGAGGGAGTGAACTGTTCTGTACACTCGGTTGGGTTGCCTATGTGTTTGTTGTAGCATTCAGTACTATGCAAAGTAGCAGCTCTTGCACCGCTCGGAGACTCTAAGCCATTTCTTGCATGGTGGTGCTGGTTTGCGGATCTACTAGAGCCACTGGTGGTGGTAGCGCGGGTGCTGGTGTAGGTGCGGGTGCTGATGTTGTTTCAGGAGTTGGTTGAGGTGCCGACTCTTCTTCATGGGTAGCTTGGGAGGTCATGGATGCGCGGGATTGAATGGTCATTGGTTTAGATCTGTGCCAAAAAAGTGCAAGCTAAAGATTTTTTTTTGTTTTGTATGAATATAATTATGATATCCCTTAAGATTAAAGTACTACATTCTTTCGAGTCGGGTCTCAGCTAGTGTGAGCTAGCAAGTCCCCAGTGGAGTCGCCATTCTATAAACACTGAAAATCGGTGCCCACGTTGATTTGTATTATTGGATTTTGGGGCCCGCACTGATTTGTATGGTAATGTTTATGGTGGATGATTAGACTAAGTATGGATGTTGAAGTCGCCACTAGCCAATAAAACTTAGAATCCCACAGTCGGCTAGAACCTACAGAATATGTAAGGTTGAAGAAATTCGAAGACTCTCCCACCTTAAATTGACTCTTGGTCTGCGGTCCGAGATTATGGGTAAGGGACCTCGGTCACAAAGAGGGAAGGGGTTAGGTACCCTCTCTGCCGGTATAAATGTACGGTCGCTACTTAGTGCGGTAAAAAAATCTCAAGGGATGATGGATGCTGTGGTCGAGATGGGACTGGGCACACGTAGATTTTTGATGTAGGAAGATCTGAGATTTTGGCAAGCCACAGAGCATACGTCTAATGGTGTGTCTAAAAAGTGGATGTGATGATACCTATATAAAAAGGTAAAGAAGAGTGGACTAGTTCACTAAGAATTTCTGATGTGACAGGATCCAGTGTACGGCAAGTCACAGAGCATAGTTCACTAGGGATCTAGAGGAGTAGGGGTGTTGAGAAGGGAATGGATGTCATAATGAATGCTTGTAGGATGATGGATCTTTGGCTTGATCTTTGAATAGGCTAAGACATGGACTGAACCATGATTAAACTGGGATGAGTTAGATAGCTTGAAGAGGTCAAGAGGAAAGGCTAAAAGGGGGGTGGCTTTGAAAGATTTGAACTTGAAAGGCCTGGGAGCTCCTTCCCTTTCCTTCCCTCTTTTTCTCACTCTCTTTCTCTCTCACTCTCCTTCTCTTGGTTGTTGGGTGTGTTGAAATGAGAAGAGGAGAGGACTATTTATAGCCTTCTCCAATGGTATTTTGGTAAATTGGGGTTTAGGAAGGGTGAAAGCTGATGTGGCAAGTGATGATTGGTGGGAAGGAGAGAGACGCCACGCGGCATGCTCTCATTGGCTATGGAGGCTGGTAAAACTGTAAATAGTGGAGATGGGAGGGGTAAATTCCAGGGAAAGTTGACTTTTGGACACTAGGACAGCTGTCCACACGCGGACCGCGAGCGGCGGCACTCGGAGTACCGCAGGCGGTAGTCAGATTACCTCCTGGGCCACGAGCGTGTGGGCTTTACTAGCCTCCTCTTTTGGTTTCTATGGCTTGGATAGGTGGATTTAGGTTCGGTTAAAGAGTTCTGGCCATGGTATAGGGTATAGGCGGGGCTATATGTGTGCTGAACGGTTTGGATTATGGTTTTGGGTTGCGGATTAGGAGTTTTGGGGACTTTTGGGTTAGGGTTCGGTTTAGGCTGGGATTAGGGTTTGGTTCAAGGTATGATCATGGTTCCTGGATAGTCTTTGCCTCCTCAAGATATTAGCCTGGGTGGGGTGTCTACGTCAACTTTCTAGTTCAAGTGTACATCTATGAACTCTAAACCTAAAATATTGAAAGTTTGCACAAACTCTTTCCCAAAGGCAAGGTTCGTCTAAACTCGCTCTCTCTAATACCATCTTGTAACACCCCGGTTCTCATAACCTGAGGACAATCACTCGAGTATGAGAACCCGAGTATTAAACTATGAAGAAATTACTTTACATCTAATCACTAGAAAATTTCATGACGTAAAACAATACAACTACCATGTGAACTAAAACATCAAGAGTAACAATAAGGAAGTTCAGTATAAGTAAATGATAATAAAATGAAATCCCTCAGCAGGGGAATTATTTTTATTACAATCCAAGTAAAACGTAAGACATGAAAATATGTAAATCTAAAAATATCTGTTGAGCTCCAACGACTTAACTACATTCACATAGAGTCCTTCCTCGCCGAACTTCTCCTCATTCATCTCTATGGTCTCATCATAGGGTGTCAGGCCCATGTCTTAGTGTCCGTTCCATTCCGTAGGGTTCTGTGGTCCTCCCGGTCGAATTCTGGTGACCCGCAACCTTTTGATTTCATTTACGCATGACACTTAGTCCCATCCTTTAAACCTGAGCCAATTCAGCCCGAGACCTGCGCCATTACGACCGCGCTATCGCCACTATTTCGGTGCTGCATCTCGTGCACCAATCCAACGTTTAGATCATGAGATGTGGGCTATGCATAATCATGACCATGGACCGCACATTACGGGACCCACCTATCCTAATTTGCACACTTCTCTAGGTCATTATGAGGATGACATCACCCCTACACGTAGCCACTCTACTACCCCACTCCATAGCCTCTTACATCTTACAAGAAATGATTATTTTTCTTCCCCATGAGCAAGCCTCTTACAAGTCATGATCGCCCTACCATCATCATTGCCTAGAAACTACCTCTCTCTCTCTCTTATCTCTCTCTCCCTCCCTCTTTCTACCTCTATCTCCATTGCTAGAGCTTGGGACTCTAAGCAACCCAAAAAAATTCCATCAACTTCCTCTTCCAAACCCTCCCAATCTAACCCTCAAAAATTAATCTCAACCCTTCAATCTCACCTCCTTGGAGCTCTAGGACCCATTACTGGAAGAAGATCAAGAACTTAGGTGGGTGCTCCCTAGCACTTGTTTCTTATATATCTTTGCATGGATCTTCATCCTCTTTAACATAGGGCAAGTGGGACCCACCAATCAATGGTGGAGATCCCATCTTGGTCCCTAGATGTGGCCTAAAGCTCATCACATCATGCATGTATCTACCCATGGTGGGACCATTCTCCATGGATCCCACCATGAAGTTTCTAAGTTATCCATCTTGTAATAGCCATTTAGGCCTTGATCTTTGTGGTGGAGATATGGTTTTCCACCTGATTTTCTGATTTGAGGCCTACCTATTTTGGGATATCCATATGATGTATGCATGTACATGGAGGAGCTCATAGTGGCAGAGCTCCTCCCATCTCCGCCATCTCTCTCTCTCTCTCTCTCTCTCTCTCTCTCTCTCTCTCTCTCTCTCTCTCTCTCTCTTTTCCTTTTTGTATGGTGATGATGATGTGAGGTGTGACCCACCTGATGTGTGTGTATGTGGCCTACCGTGTTTTGCTATATCCATGCCCTCTGCCTATGGGGCCCACCTTGCTGGACTATCTAGCGAACGGGCTTACTGCCTATCCATCTGGACAGGCCTAGATGAAGGCGAAAATACAAATATCAGCTTGATCTTACAAGATGGCGGGTCCACACGGCCCAGATGAAGGTGAAAATACAAATATTAGCTTGATCTTACAAGATGTCTTACAAGATGGTGGGTCCCACATGTGTGGACCCACCTTAATGTATGTGGTGTTCCCACACCGTCCATCCAGATGGTGAGTCCCAGCAGTAAGCTACTTGACGTCACCAACTTCTGTGGTCCCACCATGATGTATATGTGGGTTTTATCCCAACCGTCTATTTATCAGTAGCTAGTGGCCCACCCCACACGTGTGGGTGGGACTGTAACACCCCGAATTTTTTCCAACTTGGCAATGGACGTCCTTAAATGTAGAACTGCCCTAGGACCTTATTCTGCCGTGATTAGGGTGTAATTTTATTAGGTATTAATAGCTTGAATCACCTTCTATACAAACTACAAAGGCCCGAGTACCACCTCAGGCAGAAATCATACAGGACTAAATCCATTAGAAATTAGACGGAATTAACTAAGTACTAAACTAGGTTAGCTGTGAAATTCACTTGAACCACATTAAATATGAACTACAAGACCCAAAACTTGCAGAATCATAGATGCTACATTACCCTATAATCTAGGATCAATCTCATTACCCAGTTGCTCTCAGGAGCACATTGAAACTTCGTATCGGACCTGGACTGCACGTCGAAAGTCCAATTTCTACAAAATTATATAATTAAGACCGCCTTGCTGGGCTTGACAACCATCTCGGAAATCAAGTCCAGATAGTATCCCGAAGCTATTCTCTTGAGCCCAGAGCAAAGTGTGTGAGAAATGTGAATATCTTTAGAAATAAACTCAAACTTAAGTAATCTGAGTCATTCCGTTTGTGAACAAAATATAAGGATTCAGTCCTTCAGAATCTAACCCAAATACACCCTCGAATCAAGAGAAATTTCCCATAAATGGCAGTGTAGTTGTGGCCTTGATCAAATACCGGTGACCGTTAAACTGAAACTAGTCCGCTGTGATCGATCTGTAAATCCGATCGAACTGAAAACTTAACTCGACCTAGATCTAATGCCAGGGAGCTTAAGTCCGACCGCAAGTAGAAAGGGGACCACCAGAAGTGCTCCGTTGAGCCGAAACAGATGAGTTTTGGCTATATCCTAAGTATATCTTGGCCCTAGGGCCATTTCCATCAGTTCTGGGCCTATATAAGGGCCTTAAGCCCTCACTCTCTCATCCCATACGAATTTGGGAAACCTTAGGAGAGAGAAGAGAGGAATGAGAGAGAAAGAGAGAGAGTGAGTTGGAGTTTATCCCTGGGATTCAATCCCATCACTCCACGGGCTGAATCAGCTTTTCTGTATCACTATTTCGGTGATTCTGATCCTGTTCTTAGGTAGAAATCCAACTACTAATTTGTTTTAGGGTTTCAAATGGTGTAAGTTATGAAATAACTAACCTAATTCATGCTATAAGTTGCCAATCCACCGTTAATAAAGACTAAGTGTCTAAAACGACTCCGTTACGCGTTTACCGGCGTAAGGTGCGGACTATAAACGTATAGGTTATGGTTTTCAAGGCTTTCAATGTCGGTTAATGATTTATTACTGACGTGGATGCTATTTCACATGCAAAATGTGATGTCTGTTTTGCTTTTCAATTATACATAAACTATGTTGAATATAGGGTAATCCATGTGTTTGTTGAAATCATCGTATAAGTATGGAATTTAGATTTGAGTTTGCCATGATTAACTGTCATCTATGTATGCTAGATGTATGTATAATAACTCCTGGTTGAAAGGATTAGCCCTAATACATGTTATATCAGCATACGTTGTGTATGTTATTATGTGTAGTTTAAGTGTTTGTAAAAATGACTGAATGAGTATAAAATTTACATTCGTGCTCACCATGACTAGATGTCATGGATATATGATTGTTGTATAGGCGACAACCCTTTTAACAAAATGATTTGCCCTAATACGTATGATAACTAATATATAATATGTATGATGGAATGTGTAGACTAAGTGTTTGTAAAAATGTCTGAATGAGTTAACAGTTAGCCAGGTGTACCTGTATGCGGGTTGAGATATAATTCTCAACTACCTCAATGATGTGTATGATTTCCTCCATGTATGTCATATTTCGATATCTGTTTTGTTTATGAATTGAATATGTGCGAATTCATGTTTACATTACATTTTCGAACATGTTCAAATGATTGTATGATTTGAAATATTGGTCCATTACTGCTTTGATTATCTCATATGATAATTTGTTGTAATTAAATGTGGTTGGGTCTATTATATAGTCCATGTAAGACCCGTATCCTAAACCGTACCGTTCCGTAGGTTCACGCGGTCTTTCCGGTCGAATTCCGGCAACCTTCGACCCTTAACCAGTGTTACGCGCGGCCCTGATTCACACGCTGTCAACCTGAGTCGACTCAACTCGAGACTTGTACCCTTGCGACTGCACTGTCGCCGCTGTTCCGATGCCGCGACTCACGCGCCGATCCAATTCTCTAGTCAAGAGATGAGGGTCAGCGTCCGATGCGAGGAAAACGCGCGTGTACGAAACCCGAGAGAATCTCAACGAGATGTCACATCAATCACCCATCAATCAATCCCATCAATCCATCAACTTTTCACCCTTTCCCAAGCAAGCCTCAAAGTCAAAAAGTTCTTACACAAGCCATGCCTTTCTTACACAAATGGCTAACAAAGTCAAAAAGTGTCTTACACACCCATCACCACCACATCTATCACTCCATCACCCATCACTCTCTCTCTCTCTCTCTCTCTCTCTCTCTCTCTCCCTTTACAAGTCTCTCTCTCTCTCATTTTCAAATTCATTCCCAAGCAAGAGAGAAAACTTCTATACGTATGAGCCTCTCCCTCTCCTTCAAAGCTCCAAGTGTGGCCCACATTTCCATCCCAAGAACTCCCATCCTAGCCATCCATTTCTCATCTTCACCCATCAAAGAGGAGCACTAGGAGACCGGCTTTCCATCGGACCAAGAAGAAGCCGGTGGGTGATCTTAGATAGTTGTTTTTCATTCATTTTGTTTGATTAAGGGTCCATATATATGGGACCCATCTAGATGTATGTTTGTATGAGGGGCCCTTAGTGGCGGGGTCCCTCCATCCTCACCGATGTCTCTCTCTCTCTCTCTCTCTCTCTTGTGTATGATAGCTTGTGGCCCACCTTGAAGCATGAAATTATCCACCTTGTCCACCCATCCAAATGGTGTGGCCCACTTGGATGGACCCCACCATGAGGTAGGCATTCTATCCAAGCCTCTTATAAGTGGGGCCCCTTTTAAATGTGTTATCCCCACACCATCCATCATTTGGTGGCCCACCTAAACAGGGCCCACCTCAAACCATGTATAACGGAGAGCCGTCCAGCGTCTAGGGACACTGGACGTTACTGGGAAAACACAAATATTGGCTTTTTCCAAGCTTGTAAGGTGGCCCACTCATATAGGCCCCACCTGGATGTATGTATTCAATCCACGCCGTTCATTTCTTTCACAAGACTATTTTAGGCGTTGAGCCGAAAAATGGGGCCAATCTGACGTTCAGGCGGGCCATAGCACAGCAAACGGTGTATCCTCCATTGAAATTCACCATATTGTTTTGATGTTCCAAAACATAGTGAATATTGGTCTCATATAGCCTGTCTTGGGCCGTGGAATCCAACAATCAGGGAGGATTTCGCTGAAGCGGACCCCACCCATGAAAAACCATGGGGAAATCTTTTTTTTAAAGGGATGCAGCAGCGCCTGCTGCTGTCAGATGGCGCAGGTGCTGCCTGCGCTGACGTTGGGTAGACGGCGGGTGGACAACAGCACCCACGGCTCCTGCCGTGGGCCCCACCATGATTCTTATTTGTCATCCAAACCATTTATTTGGTCGGCCACCCCCTGAAGTGGGCCCCCTCCAAAGATCAGGACAATCTAAGTCCCAGATGGCCCACACCAAAGGAAACAGTATGAATTGAAGGTCTGCCTTTGAAACCTTTTTTGGGCCCACAGAAGTTTCGGATTAAGCTGAAATTTATTTTTATGCTTCATCTAGGTCTGCGTGACCTTATGAACGGTTTGGATGGGAGGTAAACATTACGGTGGGCCCCACATGGGACCCACAATGATTTGTGTTTTAAATCCACCGTTCGCTAGACGGTGGAGCCCACAGTTATGTATTTGTTATATCCCCACCAGACGGTGGGTGTATGTGGGTGCGTGCGTGTGCATGTGGTGTGTGCACGGTGTATGTGCGTGTGGTGTGTGCACGTGTGGTCGTGTGTGTGTGTGTGTATATATATATATTATATTGTCTATATATTATAGATATATATATATTATGTATATATATATATATTATATTATGTAATATACATATACCTGATGTTGGGCCTTCATGGGACCCACCATGATGCATGTGTTGCATGCAAGCTGTCCATCTATTTTGCAAGCTCATTTCATGGCGTGAGCTAAAGAATGAGTCAGATCTATAGTTCAAGTGGGCCCACCTTGATATGCATAAGGCCCAAGTGATGAGGCCCACCTTGCCATAATTATGGCCCGTTGTTGAGGCCCGCTTTGATGTGAATGAGAAGCCCATATTATGAGGCTCATTCGATGTATTTGTGGCCGTGGTTGAGGCCCACTTTGATATATATATATATAAGGCCCATGTTACGAGGCCCATTTTGATGCATTCTAAGGCCCAGGGGTTATGGCCCATTGCAATGTACATAAGGCCCATTGATGTGGCTCACTTGATTTATATAAGGCCCATATGATGTGGCCCATTTAATGTATCCAAGGCCCATGGGTCGAGGCCCAACGGGGTGTCCTTAAGGTCCATTGCATGTGTGATTTCCCTATGGCTTGTGTGCTGATATTATACGGGTCATGCCTTGGGAGTGTAGTGTCCCGAATCATATAGACAATTATACACACATCTAGACATGTATGGATCTGTTCCACGAAGAATACATTGAAAACTTAAACAAAATGGATAGGTGAGAATGTTAGGAACAATTAACTTTTAGGTAGTATCTTAAATGATTAGGATACGCAGCGGAGGCACAGTGGGCCACGTAAAATTATCCCTTACGAGAATATAAGATTTTGAGGTATTTCGTGATATCCCCATGAATTTAAAACAATCAAGGATTTTGACAGATGGAACTATATTAATGTGGAAGTTACCAGGTTTGACTCAAATTCTAAGTCCTAGAAAATCTCAGATAATCTCAATGCTCTGATTAAGCAAAGGATCGAGATTTAACAGGAACATGAATTGATACCAGTAAATCCTCTGTACTGCGCAGGCAAAGGATCCGTGTATCGGGTTCAAACCCACTACAACCATCTATTTATGTTACCTCATACACAGGAAATAGGGAATCCTTGGAGACATGAGAAGTGACATAAATAATGACGGGTATAATTAGAAGTACTAAATTTCGGGGATGAAATTATGTTTAAGGGGGGTAGATTGTAATGCCCCGAACTTTTTGATACTCGAGCATCCAAAGTCCACGGACGTTACCGTAAGATTCAACGTAATTCATACGTGTGTACAATACCAATCTAGCTATCCAAACCTTGCATCTGTCTCCTAAACACAAAGCCAACCCTTGAGAATAATCCTCACCCACGAAAGAAGTCGTTCGACCCTTGATCAAGTAGTGTAATGCGTATTCGTTCCACTAACTAAATCAATTGAAAGACCTTCATCTATGATGATTTAGGCATAAGCTCCCTTATAAGAATTACTTAGAAATGTCCCTACACTCACGTAAACCCGTTAGATTTTACGAAACTTTTAAATCAGCAATAATTACAATAATGCCACAAACCTAGACCTTGGATTCTAGTTCGCTCAATTCCCATGATCCGTTTAAGGTAAAATTCTATACCATGCTTAGGGATCACAAAATAACCGTACAAATAAAATTACAGCCCATAGATCATCAAATAAGTGGCCCAAATTGAGGAAAAGGTCTGTAACCGTTGATGTGAGACCACCTGATCTTTGGATATACTCTAATCTTGGGATCAACGCGTCAAAGTAGATGGGAAAATGAATGGATGGGCTGGATTCCGTGAAGCATAACACTGTGGGCCCCACACGAGTGCTGAACATGCACCACAAGGGGTGCACTCGCGATGCACTGTACATAAGGTCAGATCAAACGGCATTTGACCCGACTGAAAATTTGAATTCGAAGAGGAATCTTCCTCCTCTCTTGCATTCGGACAGACGATCATCCGCTGGGACAAGTGATGGCCCACCATCATCATTCACTCGGATGATCCGAGCCGCCCATCGCGTGCAGGAAGGAATTTCGACCAAAACCCAGCGAATTTCGCCGAGAATGCATCAGAGGTCGTCCCCCACTGTTTTGGACATCCAGATCGTCGTAGCAAGATCACCATGATGGGCTACACTGAAACAAAATAAAAACACTTCCTCCTAGGACGGAATCCCACAAAGGAGCTAATGAAAGGTGTGGATTTCGTGAAGTATCAAGATAAGTGGCCCCACTGACATCACCGTAAACCCACCATTCGCAACAAAGACTCCCACGTCTGAAATTCAAACTGACAACGTCCGTTCAAAGACCTGGTGGGCCACATCCAAGAGCATCCGGGATGATCAAAACCATCCAAGAACCCGTAGAAGGAGATCCAACCGCCATTGAGGAGAGTTCAGCATTGTTAGAATCCTGGAAACACCGTGAAAACAGGGGACGCAGAGTGGCGTATCTCTCATACCCCGTAAGGTTTGCGCACGCCATCTTCTTGCGCAGGAAGAATCTGGAAGGCCTCCCCTTGGCTATATAAGGAAGGCCTCTCGTGACCGTGAGGACAGGAAAGAAAGAAAGGAAAGCAAAGAAGAAAGACGGGAGAAAGAGAGAGAGAGAGGAGTCAGCCGCTGGTGACACCCGTGCAGCAAGGAGGCTTGGACTGCTGCCGTCCAGCAGTGAAGAAAGGAAAGAAGGAAAAGAAAAAGAAAGAAAAGAAAGAGAGAAATAAAAAAATAAAAAAGAAGAAAAGAAAGAGAGAGAAAGAAGGAAAGAGAAGGAGAGAGAATGAAAAAAGAAAAGCGAGAGAGAAAGGAAGAGAGAGAAAACAACACGAGAGAGGGAGAGAAATCCGGTAGTTGTCATCCAGATCCCCGTCTGATCAGCAAAGAAAAGAAAGAGAGGAAGAAATAAAGGAAGAAAGAAAAGAAAAGAAAAGAAAAGAGAAAGAAAGGGAAAAGGAAGAAGAAGTGAAGAAGGTAGCCGAGTCGACTCACCGAGTTCGAGTTGAGGCCATTTAAGTAGGTTCAGGTCAGCAAATTCTCCCTTATCCCTTAATCCCACACTACCTTCTTTCAGCCTTTCCTGACAAAACCCGGTTGACTCAGTAGAAGGGCTCGCCAAGAGTTGGAAAAAAATACAGAGTTTCGCGTGGTATAAAACTCCTAACAACCACTTTAGTTGAATTTAAAACAAGCGAATCTAAACTGACCAAGACATTTAAACCTAGAAGGTATTCAGACAATAGGTGAGGGTTTTATCCTTTAAGCTTACAGTAACTTAAGTTGATTTATCTATCATGCTTTTACATGCCTTCCTGTATTTTATCTGTCTTCATATTATTATATCTTGGCTTTTATACATGCTTTCATGAATTTATTATTACCTTTACATGTATTCCCTTCATACATAAATTTGAATCTTCCATGTTATTATATGTTTCACCATCAATTATGGGCTTTTCATGCCTTTTACGATATAAATTATCATGTATTCCATGTTTATATGTCCATTGGGAATTATCCCATCAATTGATTATTGGCCCTTTTGGGATTATGACATGATGTCAAATACAAGAGAATTTCTCTGAATTTATGTGAGGCCATGGGTACAAGCCTTGCCCCTGCCTTATCCATTATTGAGTTGGATCTGCCACTCATCCTTATATTTGAGTTGGTTATGCCACTCGTCGTTTTTTTTGGGTTGGCTCTACCACTCTCCTCTTGTTGAGTTGACCCTTGTCACTCTTCTCTTGTTATGTTGGCCATTGCCACTTTTGCTGAGTTGACCATTGTCACTCCTCTTATTATATTAGTCTTGTGCCATCTATCTTTAAAGGCATGGGCATGTGTCTTGTTATTCCAGAACCTCCATGATTCAGTTTATATTCTTCATGATTTAGCTATATTCTTTATAAGTGCAAGTGATGTGTTATGAGGTATCACAACTAGTGAATCGATTATCTTATCATGGACGTAATGCGTTACGGGTAGCGGCCCTCTTGGTCAGCACGTACTTCCGTGGGTTGGTTGGCATGGTGCACAATCGATGTATGTAAATCGGCATACGTGTTACATCAACTTTTCTGGATTGGATGTCGCAAGTAGTCGCTCCATGAACACATCGTGTTACGTAAATCCCTCAACCGCGTGTTGTGTTGCCTTGAGATGCTTGCATAAATCCACGCTAGCGTTGACCATGCCGGAAAATATCCGTAGTTATGGGATGCGGGTCGAGCCAGGTTTTCTATGAATTATATTCCACCTTGTGACGATCACTATGTATGATGAGCCGCACACTCTATGCTAGGCATGCATCTCATGTAGATTGTTTGCACATTCCGGTATCTTCGTATTAGTGGACTATGGGACATATCAGAACATTCTTCATTACCTATTATGAATCTCCTGAATTATTGTTAATCTTAAAGGATGACCTTTACTATGAGTAGGGCATTGACCCTCTCTCAACCGTACAGTTGATGCAGGTGACGTATAGATTGAAGACTTAGAGAACTACTTTCCTATAGAAGATTATCTTGAAAGACTAAGAAGACAGTTTCATTATTTAATTTTATACTCCCGCTGTGAACTCTAATGTTGTAATAAACCTCTCATTATGAGGCCATTTGATGATTCTATGTACTCTGTTGAAATATAATCAAAACAGTTAATTTCCCTCTGATGAATGTTACATTCATGAATGTATCTGGATGTGATTAAATAAATGAAAAAAAAATAAAAATAAAAATAGGGTGCGATTTCAGAGCATCCAGTTTATTCATTATTAACACCTGGTTTCCTCGGGCACAAGTACAAACTCTGGCCGTGAAAATTTCGGGTTGTTATAGGGAACAATATTGTTTTGACGTCCACATTATAAGAAAAATGTTGGTTAAATGTCCGCATTAAAATTCTCCCTAGGGCCCATTGTTAGGCCCATACTTGTAGGTCATCTAGGCCCATCTTCGTTATGAACAATATTTATCACATATAACATGTGTAATATAGTTCCATGATTCATGATCATACGCATCATATGTATGCTTGATATGAGAGGTGACTAATCATAGCATATGCCTTTAGGCAGGTTGTTTATGGGCTCCCGGTTAAGCGGTGTTGCCCTATATGAGCGCACGATACGCGCAGGACTGCTGCATGACTGGATGGTGTGATTCATGCATTTGTATTGTGTGATATGGTTACTGTACGCCCTAGCGACATCAGGGTCGTAGCCTCCACAGGCGTATCATGGTTGGCAGGATTGGTTACCAAAAATCTTGTTCTACATGGGGTGCTATAGATACCCCTGGGTGAAAGTCTCTAAACCCTTATGGTACTAAGAGGTTGTTCCAACGTCTAGACCAAGGGGGTGCATGAGCGCCGAGGGCCGATTACCAGAAGGTCGTGCTTTCCACTGTGTCGTGGTCGGTTGAAAGGGAGTACGACCTTAACCCGCCCGAGAGGAAGGGGTAATGATAGGCTAAGTTTGACCAGCTCGAGGAATGGGTCTGCTATCGACGAGCCAAGCCCGATATTGGCAGGCGGGTAGTGAGGTCTCTTCCACTTACCTTATTGCGTGCGATGGGGCGACAATTTAGTTTAGAGTGTACTAGACCCCGGTGATATTCCAGATTTGAGCTGTATTGATATGTGGATATAGATGAGGATTTGTATGCTTGAGTCGCATCGCATGGCCTTGGTATGGCCGACATCATTCATTCCTTGCATCGCTTAACCTCGGTACGGCTAACGGTATTCATGGATTCACCAGCATATTCTGCATTACTCTGATACTGCATATCTGCATTACTACCTTGCGCACACACTTTCACCACCCTCTAAGCTTTCTATAAGCTTATGCATGACCGTTGCGTGCAGGTGACCCGAGAACGCAGCAGCGCTGAGGCAGGAGTGCAGAGAAGATCATTTTGAAGCTTTTGTCTATCATCATTATATTTCCCTTTATGCTCATTGTACTTGTAAAGTTTTTTATCATAGTGAAAATGTGATGGAGTTTTTGGCTGCTGTTTGTGGGTTATGCCTTTGGTTATGCTTATCACGAATTAAACCGATGTTGAAAATCCTCCTTGTAGCATCCCTGGATTGGAACCTGGCGTATGGGCACTAAGTGTTAAGAATGGGGTTCTACGGAGGCTATCGGCGCCGTATTTGGCAATCGAAAATTTTGTGAACTCGGTTTCCGAGTTTGGGGCGTGACAGAAGTTGGTTTCAGAGCATAACTCGGGAATAAATAAGAACAACATTATATTTCTGCTATGAGTTAGAATGATTGAGTCCTTAGTTCGGATAGCTTAGCGATCTTTTATTACCGACCCTTAATGTGCGTACCTTCGAGAGTTTTTAAGTTGATAGGAGCCTTTGATCTTCCTATAGGACATGACGCTCCAGAGAGTGACCCGATCGACCCCCGCACCACCACCTGAGACTCCGGCCTCACCGCTTGAGACTCCCGCACTACCACTGACGATCCCCGCTCCACCACCAGAGATTCCTACTGCCCAGCCTATGGATGCAGCTCCTCCACCAGAGACCGGTGCGGACCCGACCGTATCCGTGAGTGCCTCCCAGTTGTAGCAGATGTTACAGGATGTGACGGCTGTACTTCAAGGACAGGGCAGACACCCAGTTGTTTCACCGGCCCAGGCATAGCAGGAGCGCGCGAGTGCCCTCCTTCATGAGTTTCAACGGCTTGATCCCCCGCATTTTCAGGGTGAGCCAGACCCGACGGTAGCTGAAAGATGGCGCGCCGATGTGGAGAAGATATTCGAGATGATGGGATGCACGACTGAGCGACGAGTCCGATTAGCCATATTTCTCCTCCATGGTGAGGCTGAGCATTGGTGAGCATCAGTCTCCCTAGCAGTAAGCGCTGATTTTGTCTGGACATGGGAGGATTTTATGGATCGGTTCGACCGACAGTATTTTCTTAATCACATCCGACGACAGCGAGCGTTGGAGTTTGAGGCCCTGGTGCAGGGTGATATGACGGTGGCTCAGTACGCAGCCTGTTTTGTAGCGCTGTCCAAATTTGCGCCATACTTAGTAGATGATGAGGGGCGGAAAGCCCGCCGATTCGAGGACGGTTAGCGCTACGGTCTCCGAGGCCGTGTCATTAGGCATGAGCTTTCGACTTTTGAGGGAGTGGTACGGAAGGCCCAGATTTATGAGGCTGAGTGGGCCGGTTCTCAGTCCGATCATGGTCAGAGGAGAGACCGGAAGAGGCCCATTCCTTCCGGTGACTCGCAGCAGCATCGACCGCAGTAGCAGAGGCGCACAGGTCGCCCAGCCTTCCGAGGGCCAGCACCACCTCTGAGGCAGTTCACCGGCACCTGTTTTGGGTGCGGTGCGATGGGGCACCGTATGTGGGAGTGTCCCTGCCCTCAACAGCAGCAGTAGAGACCCCCACAGCAGCAGCAGCAGCCGAGAGATCCACAGCAGCAGAGACCTCCACAGCAATAGCGACAGCAGCCCCCACCACCGAGGCCACCTCAGCAGCAGCATCAGTACCAGCCTCGGAGACCGCAGCAGCAAAGGCAGCAGTTTCGACCGCCTCAGCGACCCCGGCGGCGAGCGAAGAAGACGTTCGAGGGACAAGCACCTCCCCAGCCAGCTCAGGCTAGGTTCTACGCGGCTGAGCAGGATCCGCAGTCATCTGGAGGGGTTGTCGAGGGTATGCTTTTAGTCTCTGCATGCGTTGCACGTGTGTTGTTTGATTCTGGTGCATCGCAATCTTTTGTAGCCGAGAGTTTCTACCGATCGACTGGCCTACTGTTGGAGTCTACTCATGAGAGTCTGTCAGTATCAACTCCCTTGAGGAAGACTGCAGTGTTGGGTAGATTTTGCTCGTCTTGCCCCGTTCTAGTCGGGGGTACCTTTTTGCCTGCCGATCTATTTGCATTACCGATGTCTGAGTTCGATGTCATCCTGGGCATAGATTGGCTTGCCGAGTACTATGTCATATTAGACTGCTCAGGAAGGACAGTCACGTTCTGTATACCCAGTGTGCCGCAGTTCCAGTTCATTGCAGAGCCCCGAGGAGAGCCGTTATCTTGCTTGATGTCCTGCACCGTTGAGGAGCCTGTCGCCACTTGTATCGACCAGTTGCCTATTGTTTGCGATTTTCTCGATGTGTTCCAAGAGATTCCGGGATTACCGCCTCACCGACTCACTGAGTTTCAGATTGATCTCATGCCTGGTACCACGCCTATCTCGAAGGCCCCGTATCGTATGACACTGTTAGAGTTGCGAGAACTACAGAAGCAGTTGGACGAGTTACGCGAGTTGGGGTTTATCCGTCCAAGCAGTTCATCGTGGGGAGCACCGGTACTCTTCATGAAGAAGGATGGATCGTTGAGGCTCTACGTAGACTACCGCGAGCTCAACAAGGTCACGATCAAGAACAAGTACCCGCTTCCGAGGATTGATGATTTGTTTGATCAGCTGCAGGGTGCACAGTTCTTTTTGAAGATTGACTTGTGTTCCGGTTATCATCAGATTCGGGTCCGAGGGGAGGACATTCTGAAGACGGCTTTCAGGACACGCTACGGTCATTTTGAGTTCCAGGTCACGACTTTCGGACTGACCAATGCACCCGCGGTCTTCATGCAGTTGATGAATGGGGTCTTCCGCCCTTATCTCGATCAATTTGTTGTAGTCTTCATCGACGACATTCTGATCTATTCAAGGACCTGTGAGGAGCACGAGTAGCATCTGGAAGTTACGTTGCAGACCCTCCGCACACACCAGCTATATGCGAAGCTAGAGAAGTACGAGTTCTGGCAGGAAGAGGTGAAGTTCCTCGGTCACATGGTGACGAGGGAGGGCATCGCAGTGGACCCCTCGAAAGTTGAGGCAGTGCGTCAGTGGGGTCAGCCCACGACCGCGTCCGAGATTCGCAGTTTCCTTAGTTTAGCGGGCTATTACCAGCATTTCATTGAGGACTTCTCCTGTATTGCAACCCCGCTGACCAGGTTGAATCGAAAGGGCGCAGAGTTTATTTGGAGCGATGCGTGCGAGCGAGCGTTTATGGAGTTGAAGGACCGTCTGACGTCCACTCCTGTCCTTACTCTTCCCTCTGGGAGTGATGGATTTATTGTATTCACCGATGCCTCGCATATTAGGTTGGGTGTTGTCCTGATGCAGCACGGGAGACCAGTGGCCTTTGTGTCTCGCTAGCTCAAGATCCATGAGCTGAACTACCCCACGCATGATTTAGAGCTGGCTGCATTTGTCTTCGCACTGAAGGTGTGAAGGCACTATCTCTATGGGGTTAAGTTCGAGCTCTTCTCCGACCACAAGAGCTTTAAGTACCTCTTCTCGCAGTCTGAGTTAAACATGAGGCAGAGGCGCTGGATGGATGTAAGACCCATATCCAAGCCTGTACTGTTCCGTAGGCTTCCGCGATCTTTCCGGTCGAAGTCCGGAGACCCACGATCTGTTATCAGCAGTTGCGTGCAACCTTGACTCGTATCCCGTATTCCAGAGTCGGCTCAACCTGAGACTTGTACCCTAGCAACTGCGCCGTCAACGCAATTCCGATGCCACGTATTACGCACCGAGGCGATACTTAGGCTAGGAGATGTGGGCCAGCGTTCAGTTCGAGGATGAACGCCGCACGTTGCAATCCCTAGAAAATATCACATCAATCACATCAATCAAGTACACATCACTCCCATCACTCACACCCATCCCCAAGTACAACCACCCCCCTTAAAGTCAACTCTTTCCCTTACACAAGTACACCCATCACCTCACTCACCCATCCCATCCTCTCTCTCTCTCATTTTCTTCATTTTTAAGCAACCATGAGACCCCAACGTCCATGGCTCCATGAGAAGAGCTAGTGTGGCCCACCTTTCTATCTCTCATCTCCACCCTTCGAAACCAATCTTAACCGTTGAAATTCTTTCTTTGGAGCTCTAAGACCTATTGGAGGAATGAGGAGTTCAAGATCTAGAGGTGGGTGCGTGCTTCTCTTTCCCTCTCTCTTCCTCTCTTTCATTTTTTTTTAGTAATGATGAGTGGCCCACCTATAATATATGTATTACATCCATGCCATCCACCTAGTGGGCCTACCTAGCAGTCCTTTTAGGCGGGCCTAATTGGAGGAAATACAAAAATACCCATTTTTATCCAAGGCTGGTGGGTCTCATACGTGTGGACCCGCCCCAATGTGAAGTACATAGTGTCAATGTGGGACCCACCTAGAATGAGCTAAATTCACACCATCCAGCGTCCCAGACGCTGGACGTGTAGTGAAGTGTGAACCGTCAGTGAATGCACGTCTGGACGTGCCATTGAAAGACAAAAAAAAAATAATCAGTTTGGGTTTAAAGCTTTTGGGTGGGCTGCTTAAGCAGGCCCCACCTTGATGTATAAATCCAATCCACGCCGTCCATCTTATTTCCTAACTTATTTTAGGCGTTGAACCGAAAAATGGAGCTAATCCGATTCCCTGGCGGACCATAGCATAGAAAATAGTAGGTTTCACTGTTAAAAATCCACTCTAATCTTTCTACACACCTAAACCTACCCAATATTGGGCTTGTTAGCCTGACTTCAGCTAAGGAATCCATCCGACGGACTGGATCCACCTGATGTGGGTCCCACCTAGGGAAATCTGTAGAAAAACAGACACCAAAAAAAAAAAAAAAAAAACATAGGCCGCGCACTGCTGTGGCATTGACACCACGGACGAGCGGTGTCTGTCTTTGAGGCGTGAATGGGGCAGGGACGTGGTCCCAGCCGTGGGCCCCACGTGATGTGTGTTGAACATCGTACAGTACATATGGTGGGCCCCTTTTTGTTGTGATCCCCACCTCAAAAATCAGCCTTATATAGAGCTCAGGTGGCCCACGTCACATGAAATAGTGGGATTGAACGTCTGCCACTGAAACCCTTCTTGGGTGTCCCTAATGTCTAGATCATTAAGAAATTTATTTTTCCCCCTTCACCTAGGATCTATGAGGCCTTATCAACGGTTTGGATGGCAAATAAAAATTATGGTGGGCCCCACGTGGGACCCACCTACTTGGAAATACTGTGGCTGAGGTTTGTACAACAGCTACAGAGCTGCTATATATACATCAACGCCCCACTTGTGAGCCGTGCATGTGGCATGTGTCGTATCTAAACCGTCCATCCGTTCTTGTGGGGGCCACTGTGATGTATGGGTCTTATCCACACTGTCCAAACAGTGGGCCCTCCCTTGATGTATGTGATGAATCCAAACCGTCCACCTACTGGCCAGCATGTCTTATGGCTTGAAATAAAATAATAATAATAATAATAATAATAACAATAATAATAATAATAATAATAATAATAATCATAATAAATCAGATCTGCTATCAAGTGGTCCACACTACAAAGGGAGCGAGGGGTTGAACGTACACCATTAAAACCCCTCCTGGGTCACAGAAGCTTGGGACCTATATGAAATTTGTTCAGGTCCTTGTGACCTTACAAATAGACTGGAAAAAATAATAATAATAATAATAATAATAATAATAATAAATAAATAAAATAAAGTGGTGGCCCGGTGAAATTCTAACAATGAAAATCGTTATTTCCGCTACTATTTGCGACGTGGTCCAGATGATCCTTCAATCATCATTTTACTGTTATTTGTGGTATGGTCCAAATGATTTTTGATTTGATTCATTGTTTGGATAATGCTTTAAAACGACCTCTGTAAATGGATGAATGGCTCGGCCCATCTGACTCGACCTACTAAATTGGCCCATTTGTGTCGGCCCATTTGGCTCGGCCCACTTTGATATATATGAAGCCCATTAGGGCAGCCCATTGATGTAAGGCCCATTGTGACGTGTATTGGACCCATGACGCGTGGCCCATTTGATGTGTTCGAGGCTCAGAACGGGGCTCATTTGATGCATATGAGACCTATGTGTAGGGCCCACTTACCATGTATTTGGGGCCCATGGGTTGAGACCCATTGAGATATATATTGGAGGCCCAGGTATGGAGCCCACTTGATATACATGAGGTCCCTTGGCACGGCCCATTGATGCAGCCCACTTGATGTATGAGAGGCCCACTATGATGTGTATTTGAGGCCCATGTGATAGGGCCCACGTGCCTTGTATCTAAGGCCCGTATGATGAGGCCCACCTGCTTGAATCTGAGGCTATAGGCAAGGCCCTTGTGATATGTATTAGGCCCATTAGTACGACCTATTGATGCAGCTCAATTGATATATATAAGGCCCTTGGTGTGGCCTATGGATGCGATCCACTTTATGTATATTTAGCCCTTGTATGAGGCCTAATGTGATGTATTTATGGCCCATGTGCCGAGGCCCATTGTGATGTGTTTATGGCCCATCCATGAGGCCCACCTTTGTTATGTTTATGGCCCATCCATGCGGCCCACCTTTAATGTGTTTGTGGCCCATCCGTCAGGCTCATTATGATATACTTGTGGCCCATTAGTGCGGCCCATTGGTGCGGCCCAATGATGCAACCCATCGTGATGTGTATGTTATCCAAGCCGTTCTTTGGCTGGACCACTGGAAGGCCCAGCTGTGATGTGTAGGCCCACTTGCTACATGTGCAAGGCCCACCTCTAATGAATACTTAAGGCCCACCTGTTGGCTATTTAAGGCCCACTTATTGGATATTTGAGGCCCACTTGTTATGTATTTTCGGCCCATATGGCATGGCCATTATGATGTTTTGTAACCCATTTAACGAGGCCCATTATGATGTGCATTGGGCCCATGGGTTGTGGTCATGCGATGTATCTGAGGCCCATGTGCAGGGCCCACTTGTTGTGTATATATCTTTTGTATGAGGCCCAAATGCGATGTACATTAGGCCTTTGTGTGAGGCTATGGGCCCACCTTATGTTTGACTCTATATGGGTCACTGCTTGGGGGTAATGTTGGTTGAATGTCTACATTAATGGGCAATGACGGTTAGATGTCCTCATTGTGACCTTCCCTTAGGCCTTGTTAGGCCCATTCTCTTCGTGGTTTAACCCAAATAAGTGGGCCACATTGGCCATAGACAGATGGCTCCATGTTATCGGCTTAATATAACCACGGTCGAGAGCCGATCCTTACATCATTGTTGATTGGTTGTCCATCTATGGACCCCGCCTTGTTTATATATATGCTGGTTGTCGGTGCCGATTATCGATGCTAATCGTCGGTGCTGATTATAGATGTTGATTATCGGTACCGATTATCAAGGCTGATTCCGATTGTCAAGGCCTAATGCATTGTACATAAGGCCCATGAGATGTGGCCCCCTTTATGATGTATATTAAGCCCGTGTTAGAGACTCATTGTGATGTATATGTGGCCCATGTGATGTGGCCTACTTGATGAATATGAGGCTCAATGTGATGTATTTATGGCCATTCGTTGAGGACCACCTTGATGTGATGCATAGTGAACCCGTGTGAGAGGCTCATTGCGATGTGTTTGGGGCCCATGAGTTGTGGCCCATTGTGATGTATCCAGGGCACATGGGACGTGGCCCATCCGATGTATATAGGCCCATTGATGCAGCCCATGTGATGTGTACTGGGCCCATGAGACACGGCCCATATGATAGTATAAGGCCCATTGTGGTGCATTTGAGGGCTGGGCTATGGAGCCCATGTTAAGTCCATGTGAAAGGCCCATCGTGATGTATATTAAGCTCTTGAGTGAGGCCCATGGTGTTGTATATTAGGCCTTTGTGTGAGGCCGTGGGTCCATTATATGTTAAGATCTATGAGGGTCGTTCCCTGGGGACAATGTTGGTTAAATGTCCACATTGTCAAGTTGATTGTTGATGCCCGTTATTTATACTGATTATGAGTATTTGACAGCATAGCATCATAATACATGCCTATACGCATCATCCGCATGTTTGTTATGAGATGTGGTTGATCATTACATATATCATTGAGCGTGTTGTTATGAGACTCCCTGATAGGCGGAGGCTATTTCACATGAGTGCACGGTATGCACAGGATTGATGCATGGCTGGATTGTATGACTCATGCATCTTGCATTGTGATTTCTATACACCCTAGCGACATTAGGGTTGTAGCCTCCACAGGCATATTGTGGATGGCCAGAGGGGACACCGAAAATATTTGGTTCTAGCATACGGGGGCCATAGATGTCCCTAGGTGGAAATCCCTAAACCTCCGTGGCCAGGAGACGTCCCAACGTCGAGACCGAGTGGATACATGAGAGCCCGAGTGCCGAAAACCAGGAGGTCGCGTCTCCCACTGTGTCGTGGTCGGTTGGGAGGGGGTGTGGCCTTCCCTCCCGAGCGTAGGGGGGCATTGCTAGGCTAAGTCTGACCAGCTGGAGGAATGGGTCCGCTATCGACGTGCCAGATAGGTATTGGCAGACTATTGGCCAGGCGGATAGTGAGGTTTCTTACGCTCACTTGGACTGTGCGTCTGAGAGAGCGATAGTGCCATTTGGAGTGTACTAAACTCTGGTGATGATCCCAGAGAGGAACTGTACTGATATGTGGACTGCTTGGAGTTGCATATTCATTCATTCATTCACTATCCACTCGGGCTGGTGGTGCGCAACTATTTGTTACGTGTACCTTCGCAATTGCCAGGATTTCGGTTGGAGCGCGCGACTAACCTGAGATCAAGAGTTTACCACATTGAGTCTGACTATCCAAATTTAGGTATAGGACTGGTTTGGATAGAAGTCCCTTGTGATGGACTCCATAGTCTGCGATACTACTTACTATCATCCCGACTTCACGCTCCAGCATAGTCATTCCATTCGCACTGCATATTGCATTACACTCGCAGCATGTGGCATTTTGGGTTACTTATGTTTCTGCATTTATATGGTTTAGATACGTCATCTGATATTTGACTCTTTATGACTCCTGATTTGTATAGTTAATCTGTATTGCATATTCTGATTTGTATAGTTGATTTGTATTGCGTATTCTGATATTGTTTGACTTGTCAATATTTTCACTCATTCTGATAACGTATGATTCATAACCTTGCACCTATTTCGACATTACGTTGGATACTTAGCACGTACCTTGTGCACACACTTACACCACCCTCTAAGCTTTCTATAAGCTTATGCATGATAGATGCGTGCAAGTGATGTTAGGTTGTGACAGTGTTGAGCTCGGAGCGTGCAGCGGTCTTCTGGAGCTTGATTTTCGATTTATGTATTTCCCTTTCAGCCTTGTCCTCAAATGATTATATTAGCGGATATGTGATAATGTTGTTACCTTTGTGAATTGGGTAATCTTGTAGTTATGCTTACTGTAAGTTAAATGTATAAAAAAAAAAAATCCTTCTTGTAGGATCCCAGGATCGGAATCTAGCGTATGGACGCTAAGAGCCGAGAATGGGGTACTACGGAGGCTGTCGGCACCAGATTCGGTGATTGAGATTCCTGTGAATCTGATTTTCGGGTTTGGGGCGTGACAATGGAGCTCCTAAAGGACTATGACTTCGATCTTCAGTACCACCCGGGCAAGGCGAACGTGGTGGCGGATGCCCTCAGCCGTCAGCCACGAGGCCTGGTGGTACATATGATGATTCAGGAGTGGCGGATGCTTGAGGATGTAGCAGAGTATGATTTTGAGTTCGGCCTGCAGTCTTCTATCCTGCAGTTATTGAGCCTGTCGATTCAACCCTCTCTTGTCGCAAGGGTGATCGAGGCTCAGCAGGCTAATGAGTTGTTGCAGAGTTATATGGCTGAGGCGGCATCTGAAAGTCAGGCAGATTGACAGATTGGTTCAGATGGTGGACTTCGCTTCAGAGGCCGATTATGTGTCCCGGATATTCTTGAGTTACGCAGAGATCTTATGACCGAGGCGCATCGATCGCGATTTTCTATCCATCCTGGCTCGACGAAGATGTACCGTGACATGAGGCGACAGTATTTTTGGGCGGGGATGAAGCGCCGGATCGCCAGTTTTGTGGCCGAGTGTGACACATGCCAGCGTGTTAAGGCCGATCATCAGAGACCCCCTAGTTTATTGCAGCCGCTGAGTATCCCGATGTGGAAGTGGGAGCACGTGTTGACAAATTTTATTATTGGCTTGCCGAGGACTCAGCGCGGTCATGACGCCATCTGGGTCGTCGTTGATCATCTGACGAAGTCGGCACATTTTATTATGATTCGTGCAACTTTGCCTTTGGACCGGCTTGCGAGGTTATTCCTCGAGGAGATTGTGAGACCGCATGGCATTCCAGTCTCAATCATTTCTGACTGAGACCCGAGGTTCACGTCTCAGTTTCGGGGGAGCTTTCAGAGAGCTATGGGGACTGATTTGCAGCTCAGCACCACGTACCATCCGCAAACCGATGGCCAGACCGAGAGGGTCAACCAGATCCTTGAGGATATGATTCGGGCCTGTGCGATTGATTTCGGGGGTAGCTGAGATGAGCATCTGCGATTGGCTGAATTCGCATACAATAACAGCTATCAGGCGACCATCGGTATGGCTCCTTTTGAGGCACTATATGGCAGACCATGCAGATCACCGAGTTGTTGGACCGAGGTTGAAGAGCATTGTCTCCTAGGTCCCGAGCTTGTGCAAGAGACGTCAGAGGCTATCGATATCATCAGGCAGAGGATGCGCACAGCTCAGAACCGGCAGAAGAGTTTTGCTAATCGTCGGCGTCATCCCTTGGAGTTTGATGTAGGGGACCATGTGTATCTCAAGGTCTCGCCCATGAAAGGCGTAGTTCGTTTTGGAGCGAAGGGCAAGCTTGCCCCGAGATTCATAGGACCTTTTGAGATCACTGGGCGTGTTGGCGCCGTGGCCTATCGGCTTGCCTTGCCATCTCAGTTGTCTGGCGTCCACAATGTTTTTCATGTCTCTATATTGAGGAAGTGTGGGTCAGACATCGTTCTTGTTATTGATTGGCAGCCGTTAGAGGTTCGTGAGAATGCTTCCTATATTGAGCAGCCAGTTCGTATCCTTGATCGAAAGGATCAGGTCCTCCGGACCAAGGTCATTCCATTGGTGAAGGTTCAGTGGGGTCACCATTCTGTTGAGGAGGCTTCCTGGGAGCGCGAGGCCGAGATTTGAGAGCGCTATCCCCATCTCTTTGATGGCTGATCATGTATTGTATTTTGTATGTTATCTTTGATTTTATATAGTGATGTTATGTTTCTTCTTCCTCATGAGTTATAACTAGTTGCGATGATTGTGTAAATTTTGAGGACGAAATTTTTATTAGGAGGGTAGAGTTATAAGACCCGTATCCTAGACCGTACCATTCTGTAGGTTCCCGCGGTCTTTCTGGTCAAATTCTGGCAACCTTTGACCCTTAACCGGCGTTGCACGCGACCCTAATTCACACGCTATTAACCCAAGTCGACTCAACCTGAGACTTGTACCCTGGCGACCGCACCGTCACCACGGTTGCGATGCCGTGACTCGCCCACCGATCCGATTCTCTAGTCAACAGATGAGGGTTAGCGTCCGGTGCGAGGAAAACCATGCATACGAATCCCGAGAGAATCTCAACAAGATGTCACATCAATCACCCATCAATCAATCCCATCAATCCATCAACTTTTCACCCTTTCCCAAGCAAGCCTCAAAGTCAAAAAGTTCTTACACAAGCCATGCCTTTCTTACACAAATGGCCAACAAAGTCAAAAAGTGTCTTACACACCCATCACCACCACATCTATCACTCCATCACCCATCACTCTCTCTCTCTCCCTTTACAAGTCTCTCTCTCTCTCATTTTCAAATTCATTCCCAAGCAAGAGAGAAAACTTTCATACGTATGAGCCTCTCCCTCTCCTTCAAAGCTCCAAGTGTGGCCCACCTTTTCATCCCAAGAACTCTCATCCTAGCCATCCATTTCTCATCTTCACCCATCAAAGAGGAGCACTAGGAGACTGGCGTTCCATCGGACCAAGAAGAAGCCGGTGGGTGATCTTAGATAGTTGTTTTTCATTCATTTTGTTTGATTAAGGGTCCATATATATGGGACCCATCTAGATGTATGTTTGTATGAGGGGCCCATAGTGGTGGGGTCCCTCCATCCTCACCGATGTCTCTCTCTCTCTCTCTTGTGTATGATGGCTTGTGGCCCACCTTGAAGCATGAGATTATCCACCTTGTCCACCCATCCAAATGGTGTGGCCCACTTAGATGGACCCCACCATGACGTAGGCATTCTATCCAAGCCTCTTATAAGTGGGGCCCCTTTTAAATGTGTTATCCCCACACCATCCATCATTTGGTAGCCCACCTAAACAGGGCCCACCTCAGACCATGTATAACGGAGAGCCGTCCAGCGTCCAGGGACGCTGGACGTTACTGGGAAAACACAAATATTGGCTTTTTCCAAGCTTGTAAGGTGGCCCACTCATATAGGCCCCACCTGGATGTATGTATTCAATCCACGCCGTTCATTTCTTTCACAAGACTATTTTAGGCGTTGAGCCAAAAAATGGAGCCAATCTGACGTTCAGGCGGGCCATAGCATAGCAAACGGTGTATCCTCCATTGAAATTCACCCTATTGTTTTAATGTTCCAAAACATAGTGAATATTGGGCTCATATAGCCTGTCTTGGGCCATGGAATCCAACGGTCGGGGAGGATTTCGCTGAAGCGGACCCCACCTGTGAAAAACCACGGGGAAATCTTTTCTTTTTTTTAAAGGGATGCAGCAGCGCCTGCTGCTATCAGATGGCGCAGGCGCTGCTTGCGCTGACGTTGGGCGGACGGTGGGCGGACAGCAGCACCCACGGCTCCTACCGTGGGCCCCACCATGATTCTTATTTGTCATCCAAACCGTTTATTTGGTGGGCCACCCCCTGAAGTGGGCCCCCTCCAAAGATCAGGATGATCTGAGTCCCAGATGGCCCACACCAAAGGAAACAGTATGAATTGAAGGTCTACCTTTGAAACCTTTTTTGGGCCCACAGAAGTTTCGAATCAAGCTTAAATTTGTTTTTACGCTTCATCTAGGTCTGCGTGACCTTATGAACAGGTTGGATGGGAGGTAAACATTACGGTGGGCCCCACGTGGGACCCACAATTATTTGTGTTTTAAATCCACCATCCAGCAGACGGTGGAGCCCACAGTTATGTATTTGTTATATCCCCACCGTCCAGGGGACGGTGGGTGTATGTGGGTGCGTGCGTGTGCATGTGGTGTGTGCACGGTGTATGTGCGTGTGGTGTGTGCACGTGTGGCCATGTGTGTGTGTGTGTATATATATATTATACTATATATATTATAGATATATATATATATATATTATGTGTATATATATATATATTATATTATGTAATATTCATAAACCTGATGTTGGGCCTTCATGGGACCCACCATGATGCATGTGTTGCATGCAAGCTGTCCATCTATTTTGCAAGCTCATTTCATGGCGTGAGCCAAAGAATGAGTCAGATCTATATTTCAAGTGGGCCCACCTTGATATGCATAAGGCCTAAGTGATGAGGCCCACCTTGTCATAATTATGGCCCGTTGTTGAGGCCCGCTTTGATGTGAATGAAAGGCCCATATTATGAGGCCCATTCGATGTATTTGTGGCCGTGGTTGAGGCCCACTTTGATATATATATAAGGTCCATGTTACAAGGCCCATTTTGATGCATTCTAAGGCCCAGGGGTTATGGCCCATTGCAATGTACATAAGGCCCATTGATGTGGCTCACTTGATTTATATAAGGCCCATATGATGCGGCCCATTTGATGTATCCAAGGCCCATGGGTCGAGGCCCAAAGGGGTGTCCTTAAGGTCCATTGCATGTGTGATTTTCCTATAGCTTGTGTGCTGATATTAGGCGGACCATGCCTTGGGAGCAATGTTGGTTTGACGTCCACATTGTAAGAAAAATGTTGGTTAAATGTCCGCATTAAAATTCTCCCTAGGGCCCATTGTTAGGCCCATACTTGTAGGCCGTCTAAGCCCATCTTCGTTATGAACAATATTTATCCCATATAACATGTGTAGTATAGTTCCATAATTCATGATCATACGCATCATATGTATGCTTGATATGAGAGGTGACTGATCATAGCATATGCCTTTGGGCAGGTTGTTTATGGGCTCCCGGTTAGGCGGTATTGCCCTACATGAGCTCACGATACGTGCAGAACTGCTGGATGACTGGATAATGTGATTCATGCATTTGCATTATGTGATATGTTACTGTACGCCCTAGCGACATCAAGGTTATAGCCTCCACAGGCGTATCGTGGTTGCAGGATTGAATACCAGAAATCTTGTTCTACATGGGGTGCTATAGATATCCCTGGGTGAAAGTCCCTAAACCCTTATGGTACCAAGAGGTTGCTCCGATGTCTAGACCGAGTGGTTGCATGAGCGCCGAGGGCCGATTACCAGAAGGCCGTGCTTTCCACTGTATCGTGGTCGGTTGGAAGGGGGTACGGCCTTATCCGCCCGAGAGGAGGGGGCAATGCTAGGCTGAGTTTGACCAGCTCGAGGAATAGGTCCGTTATCGACGATTCGAGCCCGATATTGACCTCGGTACGACTAACGATATTCATGGATTCACCAGTATATTCTGCATTACTCTGATACTGCATTTTTTTATTACTACCTTGCGCACATACTTTCACCACCCTCTAAGCTTTTTATAAGCTTATGCAAGACCATTGCCTGCAGGTGACGCGAGGACGCAGCAGTGCTGAGGCAAGAGCGCAGAGAAAATCATTTTAGAGCTTTTGTCTATCATCATTGTATTTCCCTTTATGCTCATTGTACTTGTAAAGTTTTTTATCATAGTAAAAATGTGATGGAGTTTTTTACTGTTGTTTGTGGGTTATGCCTTTGGTTATGCTTATCACGAATTAAATTGATGTTAAAAATCCTCCTTGTAGCATCCTTGGATCGGAACCTGGCGTATGGGCGCTGGGCGCCGAGAATGGGGTTCTACGGAGGCTGTTGGTGCCGGATTCGGCAATCGGGAATTTTGTGAGCCGGGTTTCCGAGTTTGGGGCGTGACAGTCCAGGCAATCGATAACAGATCCTGATTAGGTGGCTGATGTTGTTTCGCCACACAGGACGTGCCTGACGAATCCGAGCCGTACTTCAGTTGTTGACAGTAGTTAGGCCACGCGGAGTGCTTATGCACTTCATGTCAATCAGCTCGACGTGCGCTCGTGCTAGTCGAGCTCGTCAAGTAACCCGATTGGCCCGATGTATGTTCACCATGTTTGGACGCTACTGCTTGAACCTAAGGTACCAAACTCACCAGTGAAAACCCCGTTAACCTTGGAACCTCGATCCGCTAAGACTCATGAGCTGGACATGGTGGTATGGGATACCGTGGTCGAGCTGTCGGCCTATGCCGGGGCGACCAGCCCACCCGTAGTGACCAGTGAGCAACCAAAGCTCGTAAGCTGAATACGGTGGTATGGGACACTGTATTCGAGCTGTCGGCCTACACTGATAAGGTGACGAGCCCTTTGTAGTGACCTCGAGCATACTCTGAACCTTCGTTAAGGCGACGAGCCTTTCTGTAGTAATCAGAGTATAAACTAGGCCTGCACTGATCAGGTGACGAGCCCTTTGCAGCGACCTAGAACCGCAACATCATATGAGAGTTACTAGGACTGACGACCCTAGGATGGATCATTGTTTGAGAAATGACATAAGGGAGGTACCTTAGTTTCCCAATCCTGCTATATGAAAAGGACTAATAAGAACTTGGTAATCATGTACATGCACCGCATTACGTGTGCGTTTGGCGTAGCAGGTCAAGTACTGAGGAAGGGTTACATGCACGATCGTGAGATAAAGTCGCTGAGGGAGCGTAGGCGAGGGCATGCATCATATCATTCATATCATTCTTGCATTAACAAGAGTACTTAGGACCTAATTGTTGTATTGCGTTGTCATTACTGCTTGATTGAATTGATAACATGTTAACCTCTGCTTTATAGTTCCATTGAGTTGAGCACTCACTCCCACGTTACGGGACGGTGTTGTACACACCAACCAGATCCTGTCTTGGTTTCAGATGATGGTAATGCTTGCGAAGCGGAGCTGAACTTTTATGATGATGAGGAGGGTTCCTCCTATATGCAGCTATCAAGCGGGTCTAGGTAGACCAGGTTCTGATTCGACGGGCTTACAGGGATATATGATTTAGTTGAACACTTTACATTTTGGTATTTTGTATAATTTGACACAAAACATGTACATATTCAGCCCTGTTACATATGCGTATTCTGGGGATTTGAAACCACTTATGTACTTTATATATATATATATATATATATATATATATATATATATATATATATCACAGTCTTCCGCTTGCTATATTTAGTCATCCCTGGAGTATGATATGTTGTTATAGTATAATCCTACTCATGTTTGAATGAACTCATATTAATCACCATTATCCGTGTTGCATAAGTGATGCATTGAAACTCGGGAGCTGAGCTTTGCTCGACCCCCAATTTTCATGGCGTTACAAGGACCCACCTTAATGTATTTATTCTATCTCCACACCATCTATTTACCTAAGATGGTGGGACCCTGCAATGTATGTGTTTCATACATACCTTCCATCTATCATGGACGTGGGCCCACCCCACACATGTGACACGTGTGGGTGGGACCCACCTTAATGTATCTATTCTACATCCACTCCAGCCATCTATCCTGGGCGATGGACCCCACTACGATGTATGTGTTTCTCCACACCGTCCATTTGGACATGTGGGGCACTCCATGATGTATGTTGTGTAGCCACGCCATTCATCTGTCTTGGACGTGGCCCACCCCACATGTGTGGGATGGGACCCACCTTGATGCATGTATTGTATATCTACGTTGTCCATTTGTGCGGCCCACCGTGATGCATGTATTGTATACCTATGTTGTCCATTTTGCATCCCATCGTGATGCATGTATTGTATATCTATGCTGTCCATTTGAGTGGCCTGCCGTGATGTATGTATTGTATACCTATGCCGTCTGTTTATACGGCCCGCCGTGATATATGATTCAGGCTGCCCATCCTTTTTTTCTGGATTATGGGCTGCCCCATTAAGCCCATTTTGGGGGTACAACAAGCCCACCTTGAGGTATGCATTATAGGCAATCTGTCCACCTAATTTTCTGGATTATATGGGTTGCTCCATTAGGCCCACTATGATGTATGTGATGCACTCACTACCCATCCCTTGTGCCTAACCCATGGGCCCTTGTGTGTGGCCCAATATGATGTATTGGTGGCCCATATGTGAGGCCCAATATGATGTATATGAGGCCCAATGCGATGTATTTCTGGCCCAATGTGATGTGTTTGTGGCCCATTTGATGAGGCCTAATACGATGTATTTGAGGCCTATATGGTAAGGCCCGATGTGATGTATATTGGGCCTTTGTGTGAGGCCCATTGTGATGTATATTAGGCTCTTGTGTGAGGCCCATTATGTTATATGTGAGGCCATGGGCCCACTATATGTTTAGCTCTATGTGGGCCACTCCTAGGGAGCAATGTCGGTTAAATGTCCACATTGATGGGCAATGATGGTTAAATGTCCACATTGTGACCTTCCCCTAGGCCTTGTTAGGCCCATTCTCATCATCCTCTAGTGGGTTGACCCTAATCGATGAGCCCTATAGATATTGTATGATCCATCCATTCTTTTGGGCTAACCCAAAATGTTGGGCTCCCATTGGTTGCTTGTAGGATTATAGGTAGGCCACCTAGGCCCGCCTTGTATATAGGCCAATTATCGATGTCGATTATGAGTATGTGATAACCTAGCATCATGATACATGCCCATACGCATCATCTGCATGCTTGTTATGAGATGTGATTGACCATTGCATATGCCATTGGGCGGGTTGTTTATAGGACTCCCTGATAGGTGGAGTTGTCCCACATGAGCTCACGGCATGTGCAGGATTGATGCATGATTGGACTATGTGGCTCATGCATCTTGCATCGTGTGATTATGATTACTATTCGCCTTAGCGACATTAGGGCCATAGCCTCCGTAGTTATAGCGCGAACGACAGGATTGGATACCGAAAATTTTGTTTAAGCACGGGGGCTCGAAGAATGTCCCAGAGTGAAAGTCCTCAAACCCTTATGGTACCATGAAGGATGCTTCAATGCCTAGACCGAGTGGATACATGAGCACATGTGGGCCATATACCAGTAGGCCGCGTCTCCTACTGTGTCGTGGTTAGTTGGAAGGGGGTGTGACCCTACCTGCCTGAGCGAGGGGGCGATATCTAGGTTGAGTTTGACCAGTTTGAGGAATGGGTTCGTTATCGACCAGTCGAGCCTGACATTGGTAGGTGGATAGTGAGGTCTCTTCCACTTACCCAGTTGTGCACTCGGATATGGGCGGTAAGCTGACGTAGAGTGTAATAGACTACGATGATATTCTAGAGATGAGTTATATTATTATGAGGATTCAAATGAGTATTGGTATGCTTGAGTTGTATCTCGCATTGCATGGCCTTGGCGTAGACAATAACATTCATGCCTTGCATCGCATGACCTTGGTACGGCTGATTGCATTCATGGACTTACTAGTATATTCCATATTACTCTAATATTGTATTATGAGCGTGCTTATATTGCGCATCGTAAGACCCGTATCCTAGCCCGTACTGTTCCATAGGCCTCCGCAGTCCTCCCGGTCGAATTTCGGTGACTCGCGATCTATAATCGGCAGTTGCGCGTGACCCTAAGTCGTATCCCGTAAATTTGAGTTAGCTTAACCTAGAGTTATACCATTACAACCGCGTCGTCGCCGCGGTTCCGACGCCGTGTCTTACACACCGATTCGATACCCTGGCCAGGAGATGTGGGCCCGCGTTCAGTTTGAGGAAAACACCGCACGTTTGCAATCCCAAGAGAATCTCTACAACATGTCCCATCAATCAATTACCTCATGTCAAGTACAAGCAACCCCAAAGCCAACTCTCTCACCCTCTCTCTTATACACCCATACATGTCAAGTACACTTATAAACTCCCATCCATCAATCCATCACCCATCTCTCTCTCTCTCTCTCTCTCTCTCTCCTTACAACCCCTTCTCTCTCTCTTTCTCTTCACAAATTCCAAGCAACCAAAGTGGTGGACATCCAAACATTTTCCATAGGAGAGGAGAAGTTATGTGTGGCCCACTTTCCTACCATCCAATCCCACCCTCCAAGCCTCATCTCAATCGTTGGATCACATTCTTTGGAGCTATAGAATGCATTGATGGAAGAAGGAAGAAGAGATCTTGAGGTGGGTGTTCATAACATTAGATTTTGATTTTTAATGTAAGGCTCACTTGTAATTGAGACTCGTTTGATGTATGTGTTGTAGATCCTAGAGGGGCCTGTAGTGGCGGGGTCCCTCATCATGTCGTTCTCTCTCTCTCTCTCTCTCTCTCTCTCTCTCTCTCTCTCTCTCTCCCTCTCTCTCTCTCTCTCCCTCCCTCTCTCTCTCCCTCTCTTTCATTTTTTTGGGTGATAATGTGGCCGTGTGGCCCACCATGAAGTATGCATCTTATACATGTCGTCCATCGAGTGGGCCCACTTGACATCCCATTTGGATGGACCTGATTGGAGGAAGACACAAATATCAACTCCATCCTAGCAATGGTGGCCCACCTACATGGACCCACCTTGATGCAACCGTCCATTATCTAGACATGTACCCATCTGCTGTGTTGACAGCAACAAGTCCTGTGGGTCTGTATCATGAGGTATGTGTATGGAACCCACCCCACGTGTGGGGCTACACCATGATGTATGAGTTTTATACCCACGCCATCCATCAGAAGTGGGACCCACGTGAGGCACGTGTGGTGTCCACACCGTCCATCTGGGACGATGGGACCCACAATGCGGTGTGTTTTCACCCATGCCGTCCTAACCTCCTGGACACTGGGCGTTAAAAAGAATAATAAAAATATATACCAGCTTGATTCAAAATTTTTGGTGGGCTGCTGATGCAAGCCCCGCCTTAATATATGGATCTAATCCAAGCCATCCATCCCATTCCCTTACTCATTTTAGGCGTTTAGCCGAAAAATGAGGCCAATATGAGTATCTAGTGGGCCATAGCATGGAAAACAATGGTTTTTATCGTTAAAATCCACTCTGATGTTTCTGTACACCAAAATATACTGAATATTGGGCTTGTTCGGTTCGTCTTGAGTCCTAGAATCCAATGGATGGAGTGGATCCACCTGATGCGGGCCCTACCATAGAAAAACCTTAAAAAAATAAACAAAAAAATATATATTAGGAAGCAGGCGCTGCCGCTGACGCTAGAGGATGCGCAGTAGTGTCCTGTTGCTGCGTCAGGCAGTGGGCAGGGGTCCCAGCCTTGGGCCCCACCATGATGTGTGTTAATCATCAACATCATGCATTTGTTGGGTCCCCTCTGACCAGTGGGTCACCCTAAAAATCAGCCATATGCGCATCTCAGGTGGACCACACTACAAGGAACAGTGGGATTGAGCATCTACCAATGAAACCTCCTGGTCCAGAGGTTTTGGAATAAATTAATATTTATTTATTTATTTATTTATTTTATTTGATCTATGTGACCTTACCAATAGATTAGATGGGAAATAAACCTCATGGTGGGCCCTAAGTGGGACCCACCTCTGTCGTTTTTGAGCAGCAGCTGCTGCACTTGTAGTAGTAGCACGTGATCTATGTGTCATCCACAGTGTAAATGCACACTGTCCATTAATTGGTGGGCCACGTGTGTGGACCCTACCATGATGCATGTGTTGTATCCATACCTTCCAACCATTTTGAGAGATCATTTTATGGCATGAGAAAAGAATGAGTCAGATTTGAAGTTCAAGTGGACCCCACCATTTAAATAGTGGACAGTGACATCCACCGTTCAAAACTTCTCAAGGGCCACGGTAGTTCCGATCAAGCTGATGTTTTTGCTTTCACTTCCTCTACCTCTATGTTAACTTATGAATAGGTCAGATCTCAAAAATACATATGGGTGAGCCCGATTGATAAACATGAAGCCCATTTGATTCGGCCCATTTGAATCAGCCCATTTGATTCGGCCTGTTGATACGACCCATTTGATGTATTTAGGGCCCATTTGATGAGGCCCGATGTAATGTATTTGGGGCCCATGGGTTGAGGCTCATTGTGATGTATTAGGGCCCGTGGGTTGAGGCCCATTGTGATGTATTTGGAGCTCATGGGTAGAGGCCCAATGTGATATATTTGAGGCCCATGGGACATGGCCCATTGTGATATATTTCTGGCCCTTTTAGTAAGGCCCATTATGATGTATTCTCGGCCCATATGATGAGGCCCATTATGATGTATTTTCGACCCATTTGGCAAGGCGCATTGTGATGCATTCAAGGCCCATGGTTGAGGCCCATTGCGATATATGTATGGCCCATTAAGTTGGGTATGTATCCCTTATATGGGCCACTCCTTGGGAGCAATGTTGGTTAATGGCCATATTGATGGGCAATGATAGTTTAAAGTCCTCATTGTGACCCTCCCTTAAGCCGAGTATCGAGGCCGATTGTAGAGGCCGATTCCGATTGTCGAGGCCGATTCTGATTTATCGAGGCCGATTGTATAGGCTGATTCCGATTTTCGAGGCCGAGTATCGAGGCCGATTCCGATTGACGAGGCCAATTATATAGGCCGATTCTAATTGTCGAGGCCGAGTATCGAGGTCGATTCTGATTTGCTAAGGCCGATTGTATAAGCCGATTCCGATTGTCAAGGCCAATTCCGATTTGTCGAGACCGGTTGTATATGCTGATTCCGATTGTCGAGGCCGAGTATCGAGGACCAATTCCAATTTGTCGAGGTCGATTGTATAGGTCGATTCCAATTGTTGAGGCCGATTATATAGGCCGATTTCGATTGTCCAGGCCGAGTATCGAGGCCAATTCTGATTTGTCGAGGCCAATTGTATAGGCCGATTCCGATTGTCGAGGCTGAGTATCGAGGCCGATTATGATTTGTCAAGGCCGATTGTATAAGTCGATTCCGGTTATCAAGGCCGATTTCGATTGTCGAGGCTGAGTATCGAGGCCGATTCAGATTAGTCGAGGCCAATTATATAGGCCGATTCCGATTATCGAGGCTGATTCCGATTTCTCAAGGCCGATTGTATAGGTCGATTCCGATTGACGAGGCTGATTATATAGGCCGATTCCGATTGTCGAGTTCGAGTATCGAGGCTGATTCTGATTTGTCGAGGCCGATTGTATAGGCCAATTTCGATTGTCGAGGCCGATTCCAATTTGTCGAGACCAATTGTATAGGTCAATTCCGATTGTCGAGGCCGATTTCGATTGTCGAGACCGATTTCGATTGCCAAGGTTGATTGTCGAGACCTATGTGATGAATATGAGGTCTATGTGATGAGGCCCATTATGATGCATTTGAGGGTCAGGCGATGGAGTCCATTGTGATGTATATTAGGCCCATGTGAGAAGCCCATCGTAATGTATATTAAGCTCTTGAGTAAGGCCCATGATGTTGCATATTAGGTCCTTGTGTGAGGCCATGGGTCCACTATATGTTAGGCTCTATGTGGGCCATTCCTTGGGGGCAATGTTGGTTAAATGTCCACATTGTCAAGGCTGATTGTTGATGCCAGTTATTGATACTGGTTATGAGTATATGACAGCATAGCATCATGATACATGCCCATACGCATCATCTGCATGTTTATTGTGAGATGTGATTGACCCTTACATATGTCATAGTACAGATGGCTTATGAGACTCCCTGATAGGCGGAGTTATCCCACATGAGCACACAATATGCCCAGGATTGATGCATGATTGGACTGCATGACTCATGCATCTTGCATTGTGTGATTATAATTACTGTACGCCCTAGTGACATCAGGGCTGTGACCTCCACAGGCATGTCGTGGATGGTTAGATGGGACACCGAAAATGTTTGGTTGGAACATCTGGGCACTTTGGATGTCTATGGGTGAAAGTCCCTAAACCTCCGAGGCCAAGAGATGCCCCAACGTTTAGACTGAGTGGATACATGAGCGAGTGCCGAATACCAGTAGGTCGCGTCTCCCACTGTGTCATGGTCAGTTAAGAGGGGGCGTGGCCTTATCCCCCCCGAGTGAGGGGGCTGTAAGCTAGAGTGAGTTTGACCAGTTCGCAAATGAGTCCGCTATCGACAAGCCGGGTAGGTATTGGCAGACTACTGTTCAGGCAAATAGGGTGGTCTCTTTCACTTGCTGGGCTGTGCGGCTAGGGAGGCAGCAGTCGGTGTGGAGTGTAATAGACCCCGGTGATTCCCCAGAAAGGAACTGTACTGATATGTGGACTTGATATGAGGACTGACATGATATTATGACACCTTATCACTGTTGCTTATGTGGGCGGGCGCACTTGGGCGGACGCTGATGTGGGCGGGGCTGAGGCCTGGGCGAGCTACCAGTGGTTAGCAGACTACTGTGCTGGTAAGCTACTGAGAAGGAATTGCATACTCATTCATTCATCCATTCACTATCCACTAGGGCTGGTGGTGTGCAACTATTTGTTACATATACCTTCGCAATAGCCCGAATTTTGGTTGGGGCGCGCGATTAACCTGAGATCGGGAGTTTACCACATTGTTTTTTACTATCCAAATTTAGGTATGGGACTGGTTTGGATAGAATTCCCTTGTGATGGACCCCATAGCTTGCCACACAATGTACTATCATCCCGACTTCACTCCAGCTTGGTCATTTAGTTCGCATCGCATATTGCATTTCATCCACGGCATATGGCATTTTGGATTGCTATGTTTCTGCACTAATATGGCTTAGACAGACTTGGCAGGATCTGCATATTGCATTGCATCCGCAGTATATGATATTTGGCTCATTATGATCTGCAATGTGTATACTGATATTATATAACTCATGGACTTACCAGTATATTTCCGCTTACTCTGATATTGTATGATTCATGATCTTATCAGTATTTCTGCTTATTCCGATTATGTATGATTTATGGACTTTATTGTATACTTGACACTTACCTTACACACAGTTTCACCATCTTTTAAGCTTTCTATAAGCTTATGCACGATAGATGCGTGCAGGTGACATTAGGTCGCAGCAACATTGAACTTAGAGTGTGCAGCAGACTTCTGGAGCTTTGATTTTGATATATATGTATTTCCCTTTCAGCATTGTATTCAAATGTTTATATTAGTGGATATGTGGTGATGTTGTTTTATGACTTGGTTATGCTTGTGGTTATGCTCTATTAGAAAAAATAAATAAATAAATAAAAATAAAAATAAAAATTCACACTGAAAATCCTCCTTGTAGAATCCCAGGATCAGAATCTGGCACATGAGTGTTAGGAGTCGAGAATGAGGCACTACGGAGGCTGTCGGTTCCGGATTCAGCGATCGAAAATTTTGTGAGCCCGTTTTCTGATTTTGGGGTGTGACACGCACCCACCTTCACTACCCTCTAAGCTTTCTATAAGCTTATGCATGATTGATGCGTGCAGGTGACACTAGACCGTAGCTGAGCAGGAGCAGGAGCGTGCCACAGAGCTTCTGGAGTTTTGTCATTATTATCATTGTATTTCCCTTTATGAGCAATGTATTTCAAAGTTTTTTATCATAGTGGATTTTGTGATGGTGTTCTTATTGTTATTGTTCATGGGTTATGCTATGGTTATGCTTATTATGAAATGAATTCATGTTTAAAGTTCTCCTTGTAGGATCCCAGGATCGGAATCCAGTGTATGGCCACTGAGAGTCGAGAATGGGGCACTACGGAGGCTGTCGACGACAGATTCGGCAATCGAAAATTTTGTGAGCCCGATTTTCGAGTTTGGGTCTGATCAGGGCTTTATATTGAAATGTAGATTTGGTCAAGACAGAAAGCTATTAACTCGATAGTGAATCGATCTTAAAATTGGGTGAAACAATAGTCAGTTACCTGCGATTGCTAATTGGGGAGGTTTGAAACTGCTGGAGGCGACCGGTTGAGTTGAAACGGTGGCTAGTCGGGTTAGTGCTCCGGATTGTCGAGTCAAGTCAAGCACAAAGAATTGAAACCGGTTCCAAGAAATGCCCACTCTCTCTCTCTCTCTCTCTCTCTCTCTCTCTCTCTCTCTCCCCCTTTCTCTCTTTTATCTCTTTCCTTTCTTGTCTATCTGCCTTGGGAGTTGCCCTAACTTCCGGGCTTTAAATAGGCTTCTCACTGTTTCGAAAGACTTCTGCTACTAATCACAAGATTAGTTATATCGTTAGAGAAGGAAGGATTGAGAATCCTTGTTAAGAGGCCTTTAAGTTTGGTCCACTTATTACATAGTTTTGGGTGACGGTTTGACATATGTTTAGGTTGGATAAGCAATGCTATGAGCAGCTCGGATTAGTGGATGGGTCATCTTCGAAGAAGGTGGGTTCTCGGCTGACATGGAGAAGATGAGACCTTGGTCATGGCAGTTTTGTGGTGACTGGACGATCCAATGATCTAGTCTGTTTGTGTGGCTCAGATCCTTCCCATAAGGTGTGTGGGGTCCATCACACGGTGAGTATGGACGGCGGTGATGATAGCTGCCTTGAAGTGGAGTCGGTATGAGTTATAGTTGCGACTCGTCAAAATCTCGTCTTTCCTTACGAGATTTTCGAGCAACCCTAGACCGGACGCCCCAAATTACTCGGATGAAGCTTTCAGAGGGCGAGTGATGGCTGGGATTGGTAGTTGCTAAGAATGGAAAGGATTCTGTCCGCTTTTTGTTGAATAGGGAGTTAAAACCGAAAATGGTAAGGGTGACGAGGCTGCTGCTACGTGCGTGGGTGGAGTCCGACGACTCCGAACAGCTGGATTCGCCAGCAAGGCAAAGGACGTGGATTTTCTCTCTCCGTTAGCATTCTCCCTTTGCAACGCCTAATCAGTCACTGTTCGAACTCGAGCGGGTGAGTTCCGACCGTGGATCTTACCATAGTTAGCGTCGATGGGAACCTATCTAGAAGATGGACGGTTTGGATTTCGATGATGACCCAGGATGGTGGGCCATCATGTCTACAGACGGTTTGCGTCTGTTTGAATTCTCGTCGGGCGGGAATTTTGGCAGAAATCTTGGTTTTTATCGGGTCAAAGTGCACTTGACCTGATGTTTGGTTTCATGCGCAGCGTGTACACACCGTCCGTGCACTTGCACTGATCGAATGTGGGGTCCACATGCTGGTCTGTGCCAATCTATACCGTCCATTCGTCTTGGGTGGTCCATTAAACACCCTTGGCTGAAGATTGGTTGGTTCTAAAGTTTAAGTGAGCCACGCAAGGAAAATTTGAGTTGTTTTATTGATCTTTATTAATTCAACGGTTGGATTATTCCCGATTTGAATATCAACGGTTAGGAAGGTCCAATAGACTACCTAACTAGAATTCCATGGCTAGGTTATGGATCGGATGGCCTAATACACATTATATATATATATATATATATATATATATATATATATATATATAAAGTTTTTGAAATGTTTTAGTCATATTTATCTTTTTATTATTATTATTATTATTATTATTATTATTATTATGTTTAATTGTTTAAGTGGGTCGCATCTCGATTCGAGCCATTTATTCATTCACCCAGCCCCTATTGGGCTTTTATTAGAAAGATTAGATTATTATTGTTTTATATATATATATATATATATATATATATATATATATATATAATTTTATTTTATTTTTTGTAAGTCGTCCACGATACATGGTTATTGATTTATTAATAGTTGGATTTAAAATATTGATATCTTAACTATTGAAATTTTAATTGTGGTTTCTGACTTATCAGAGGATGATGAATAACGTAGGTTATTTATTTAATCACACAACCTGCTAATTAGGACTATAATAGCAACACTTGAGCATGCTAAAGTATAGGCTGTTACAACTCAGTATGCAATCGACTTGGTTTTTTTTCCTTAATCATGGTGGGACTCACCTTATGATATGAAGCAGTTTAATGGCATATAAGCATCACAATGTTGGTGGGGCGGGATGGTTTCAATGGTTGGCGTCCCCATTTCCACTGCCCATTGGGATGGCCCTGATTTTCAGCCTCACGTTCACGGGCTAATTAGAGATTTTCCCCACAGTAAATTTCACCTTTTACCCACTAGCTTTTCTAAATCACCAAAACTTTACTTTCTGTTAGGGCTGTACACGAGCAAAGTTAGCTCGATAACTCGCTCAACTCGACTCGAAAAAGCTCGATTCGACTCGGTTTGAAACTGAGTTCGAGCCGTGTCGAGTTGATTTTTTAAGCTCGAAAAAATTTCGAACCAAGTTCGAGCTTGCCTGAGCTCGACTCGACTCGGATCGAATCCAACTCGAATCGAACTCGGATCGATTTAGTTCGGTGACTTGGTTACTTTGATATTGTTGTTGCTCACCAAGTGTTTGATGAAATGACTCAATGAAGTGTGGCTGGTGGCAAGGAAGGTACGTATAGGAAATAAATACTCTTTTTTCTTGATTTTTTATGTTGTTTACAAGGAGTTTGATGAAATACTTGTAAATCCATTGCTGTTGTTTTACGTACAACAAGATTTTGAAAGTATAGTTCATGAGTTTGTGAAAATGTTGCACAGGAAAACTCGGCTCGATCTTGGCTCGAACTGGCCCGAGCTGCTGATTGAACTGAGCTGAGTTGGTCGGTCAAGCTCGAGGATCGAGCCGAGTTGAGTCTGAGCCGAGGTCAGCAAGTGGCCGAGCTGGGTTGAGCTGTGCCAAGCTCGACTCGGATTGACTTGTGTACACCTCTACTTTCTGTAATTAAACCACTATTGTACGGATTAACTATTTGTAGACGAAAATACCCTTGCTTTCACGATGGCACCGTGGGACTATGTCTTGTCCACAGTGGCACCATGATATCATGGTGGCACCGTCCACTACCGGAAAAGGGATCAAAGGCCGTAGCTAAATACATATGGCTACATATTATAACCGTAGCAAGGTCGTAGCCATTGCTTTTGTAGCAAAAAGTACATACAACTACGGATAATTGAGCGAGCCTAGTATGAAATTGAGCGAGCCTAACATGAAATTGAGCGAGCTTCAAATGAAATTGAGCAAGCTTAACATGAAATTAAGCGAGCTTCACATGAAATTGAGCGAGGTTCACATGAATGTATGTGGTCTATCCACACCGTCCATCCGTTTTTCCATCTAATTCAAGTGGTTGAGCCCAAAATCGAAGCATACCAAAGATCAAGTGGATTGTACCACAAGAAACAGTATGGATAATCATTTCCATAGTTGAAACCTTGTTAGGCCCCACAGTGATATTTTATTTGTTATCCAGCCTGATTATAGGATGATGTAGACATGGATAAACGGAAAACACATATTCAAGCTTTGATCTAAAACTTTTATGGCCCACGAGAATTTTTTTTTGGTTTAGGTTTAGGGTAATTTGATCAAATATACTTGTAGTGCGTGTTTTTTTCGATGGAGGCATCATTTTCATCCTTATTGACAAACTAAAACAAAGACAAAGAAGTAATGGTTTGGTGAAATAGTATTTTTATATGGAAAAAAAAGAGAAGATTTCAGAAAATAGGTTTTTGGTAGATGGATATTACTGTACGAATATGATAGAAGATTCCATAAAATGGGTTTTAAGTTGAGGGGTATTGCTATATAAAAATGAGAGAAGAATTCAAAAAATGAGTTTTTGCATAAGAAGAGAGAAGAATCCAGAAAATGGACTTTTCACCTATTAGTATTGCAGGAGTATTTTCATCCAGAAAAAGTCAATGGCTTATTCTTGAAAATAAAGCTTTGGAGTCCTCGAAATAGCCCGTGGATGAAACATGAGATTCACAGCAGGATGAACAGCGTCCCAAGTCCCATGTAAGGATGACGCGGATTAAACAAAACTACGTGCGCTCATGTGATAATGGATTTTTGTGGGCCCTGCCTAAACTTTTCATTAGATCCACACCGTCCATTCGATGGAGACTTCTATGTTATATATAAGAGTCAAAAATAAACTCCAATATAAATTCATGTTAACCACACCAAAAGTCACAGTTGGGAAAGATACATCCAATATTATGTTCCCCAATGTTTGTGGGGCCCACCTGTTTTTTATATACCATCTAATCCATTCATCAGACGCACACCACTAAGAATAAGTATGAAAATAAAGATAGTCCATTCGACAACCCAGATGGGCCATACCACATGAATTTATTGTTAGGCATGATTTTTACACCGTTCCATTATTGTGGCTCAATTAAGTTTTGGATCAGCCTGATTTTTTCCTTGTACATTTATCATGAGTTTTAGAATAAGATGGACGGTGTAGATCAGATTAATAATGAACTAAATCCCCCATCAGTCTGGTACAATCACAATCTGTGGGTACCGTTACCATATCAACGCACTCCAAACAAAATGGCACATTGACCGGAATGTTTGTCCCATGCGTGGCTCTAATGGGATACATCATTTACTAAAGAGGTTTTCTCCCATACATCCCGACGTATTGGAATAAGATACCTTCGGGCTTTAGCTTATGAACCCGATTATCTTCCAACGATCTAAACCGTTCATATGACAACACTCACTTTTCACGATAGAAATACAGCAAATAAAAGCTTAGTTGGATTATTTCAGCCATTTGATAGTCTTTGAAAATGAACGGTCACAAGCCTTTGTTTATAATCCAAGGGTAGAAAATAGTAATTGTTTTTTATTTTTTATTTTTTGGAGTTCCCTATTTAAGGGAAGCCCTGTCAAATAAACAGACCGTGTCATAAAATAAGATAAAATAAAAGGAAAAATCTAAATCCAACAGCAAGACCTCGATACATCTTATTGGAATACATTAGGATGCACCGGAGAGAACCATAAATATCAGTGCCAAGGCTACTCGAGGAGCCTTCTGAATGCGAAATCGGACTGTCGTACTGGGCTTTTATCGTACTGAGTTTTATCCACGCCGTCCATCCGTTTTTACTGATCATTTTATGGGTGAAACAAAAATTGAAGTATATCCAAATCCCAAGTGTGCCCTACCAAAGGAAACATATTTAATAATGATTTCCACTGTTGAAACCTTTCTAAGGCCCACAATGATGTTTATTTGTCATCCAACCTGATCATTATATAAAAAAAACATGGATGAAGAGAAAAACAAACATCATCTTGATCCAAAACTTCTTATGGCATCCCAGAATTTTTTAATGGTAGTGGTTAAATTCACACGGTTTCCTGTTGTGTGGTCTACTTGAGATTTGGATATTCTTAATTTTTTGTATCAAGCTCTAAAATTATCTTTTAAAATAGATGGACGGAGTGGATAAAATACATAAGTCACGGTGGCCCCCCATAGAGTTTACTCAGTACACTTCCATGAGATCTTCGCGCATTGATTGGTAGTTCCATCGAAATGTGGATGCAGATTCCATTAGAGCTGGGTAGAATCCGACCCAATCTGACAGATCCGGCCCAATTCAATCCAAACCGAAGGCCAGGATTAGGTCGATTCGAGTATGCCCACTCAGATCGGAACGTGCATTGAGTCGAGTTCGGATCAATGGCTAATTCGGACCGATCTAATCCGGGATCCAATTCAAATGGATCCGATCCGATTCGGTCGAGTACTATATAAGTAATATTTACTTTTTTATTTTCATTTTTTTACTACCCACCTCACTTGAACAAAGCTCTAATCCCTCCCTTCTCTTTCTCTACCCGAACGACACTGCACCCACCCATCTCTCCTCCTCTCTCCCCCTCTTTCTCTCCTCTCCTTCTTTCTCTCCTCCTTTCTCTCCCGATTTCCCACCTCTTCTCCTTTCTCTCCCTCTCTCTCCCGATCTTGATTCATCCCAGTTCGAATCAACTGGACAGACTCAACTCGATCCGACTCGGTTCAGTTTCCCTGACCGAGTCGAACTTGGTTCGGGTCAGGCCAGCAATGATTCAGATCGTATCAAGTCAGCCCTTCTAGACTCGGTCTCGGATCAGATTGAGTTCAGGTCAGGTTCTTGGAAAAATCGGATTGAGTCGAGACTCGATGCCCACCTTTAGATTCCATTCAAGAGCCTTTCGAATAAACTTCCTCCGACCGGAAGCTAGGTGGGCTTGCGATGATGTTTGTGAATCATGAGTTCATAAATGAGGAAATCAGATTGGGCCCACCTTGAATGTATGTAGTCTATCCACGCCATCCATTTTTCCATCTAATTTAAGGGGTCGAGCCCAAAATCAAAGCATATCCAAAGATCAAGTCAATCATATCATAGGAAATAGTGGGGATAATAATTTCCACTGTCGAAACCTTTCTAGGCCTCGTAGTGATGTTTATTTGTCATCCAAAAATGAAAATCAGTGTTATGTTAGTTCGATCGACAACACTCGTAAGTTCGATTTTGGATATGCCTGATTTTTAGATTCCTATCTTCTCATGGTCTTTAAAAACAGATGGATGGAGTGGACATATCTGTGGGCCCCTCACAGCCTAGGGCATAGGGATATCTCTATTTGCAGGGCATATGCAATCTGCTCTCATATTTGTGTTTCCTTTCATCCATGTCTAAAACAGATCAACAAGTTGGATGGCAAACGAAACATGACACGCGGTCCATTTTTTCTGGCTCATTTGAAGGGATGGGTCCAAAATTGAAACATACCCAAAGCTCTTATGAGTAAAAATGGACTGAGGAAGATAACCAGAATGAGAGAGAGCATAAAAGATAGGAAACGGATTGGCTACTCCCCCCGCCACCAGCCCTGTGGCTGGTGGTCGGTGCTATGTGGGCCCCACCATGATGTTTGTGTTTCATCCATTCCGTTCATCCATTTTTACAGATCATTTTAGTGCTTGATTCAAAAAATAAGAGGGATATAAATCTCAGGTGGACCACACCACAGGAAAACAATAGTGATTGGATATCTAGCATTAATATCCTCCTAAGGCCTACTGTACTATTTATTTGACGTCCAATCTATTGATTAGGTTATATAGGCCCAGATGAATGGAAAAAAAATAAATATCAGCTTGATCCAAAGCTTTTATGGCCCCCAAAAGTTTTTAATGGTCAACACTCATTCAACACTATTTCATGTAATGTGGTCCACTTGAGATTGGGATATATCTCATTTTTGGTTACAAACCATAAAATGATATGGAAAAATAGACGGACAACATGGATGAAGCACATACATCATGGTGGGGCCCACATAGCACCGACCACTAGCCATTGGCTGGTGGTAGGGGGAGTAGCCAATCTGTTTTCTAAAAGATAAGGGAGGGAGGTCGGATTACCGAGCATGACCTCTATGAACAACGTGGCTCGAGCACCAACTACAAGCAGTGACCACAACTAGTTGATGACTTGCTATCGCAACCAACGAACGACTTTGTGTATCCACTTGACCTCGTAGATAGGTCCCGACCACAATCGACAGTTCAACTTGGTCTACAGGACTTCTATGGTGACGGGTATGCACAAAAATCTTAAGTTTTACTAGACTTGGTTTGTCTGCCCTAACTTTGGCATCAGAGGGTCCCCTGTTGTAGTCAGGGTCTTCATTGTTGTTTGTTTTTGCAGGTGCATAGCAATCTAGTGAGGACGTCCAGAAAAATAATGAAGATAATCATTTTCTATGGCAGAAAACTTCTTACAGCCCATGGTGATGTTGATTTGTCATATAACATGTTCGTAGGGACACAAATATTGATGAAGGGATAAGACAAATATCAGCTTCATTCAAAACTGATTTAGACTTTAAAAAGTTTTCAATGGTAGGCATTTAATTCCCATTATTTATTGTGATGTGGTTCACTTAAGTTCCATTGTCTATGGAGCTTTTGATATACTTCAATTTTTAGCTCTTGTCATAAAATGAGATCAAGTCTTCTACTAGAAGGATATAGCGGTGCGGATTGGGGAGGAAATTTGATTCACTGACCTTGATCTTCAAGGTGAACAAGTTACCCTTGCTGACGGACTCCCGACTTTGAACACGGGTCTATAGCAATGGCAGCTTGTGTGTTTGAAACTGATATGGGAGCAACAGATGCAATGGTCCGAACCATAAGGTGGATGCTCGGTTCACGTCCTTTTCCGGGTACTTCTTCCCATCTCCGTTGCACCTTACATATACCCAAGTAGCTTCCTCAAACTCAGTTTCAAGCCACGCAGCCGAACCTCCACTGAGAAACCATAGCCCCCGAATTTTTATCTCTTGTCATAAAATGAGTTGGAAATACAACGAACACTGTCAATGAGACACATACATCACATCACACTGGCTCACATAGTTTACAATGTAGGCTAAAGTGTACGGACGCAATCTCCTCATCCACACAAACTAAGGACCCAGCATATTAACAATTTGGATCCCACGCACATGTGCCATATTGTCATGTGCAGGAGAGTTGGATGCGGATGGCTATTTTGGCTGGATGCAGCTTTGGTGGATGCGGTGGATCCATCAATGTGAAGCCCACCGGGATTCATGTGACTTACATCCATACCGTCCATTCATTTTGACAAATCATTTTAGGGCATGAGCCTAAAAATGAAGCAGATCCCAATCTCTGGGGGATTACACCACATGAGACATTGGTGATTCAATACCTACCATTAAAAACTTCTTGAGGCTACCGGAATGTTTATTGAATCACCACCGTCTCTTGTGGTGTGGTCCACCTGATATTTGGATCTGCTTCATTTTCAGGATCATAACCTAAAAATAATCTATCAAATTGGATGGACGACATGTAATGTATATACATTACAGTGGGTATGACAGTGACGGATCCACCCACCTTGGTGGAGATCCACCAAAGCCGAGCCCTATTTTGTCAAGTAGCCGTGGCATCTCTCTTTAATAAATAGTACAAAACAAACACCCATACGTCACGATTATCCAGTGAGTGTTACAAAAATTTAAGTGACCCAAATACCCTCCATTAACGGCCATGGACTAGAGAAAGGTGGCCGGTGGCCGTGGGCCGGATGCTATAAGGCTCAAGGCCAAAGCCCGAAGCTGAGCATGGTTGGCCATATTTTTTGTAGGGCCTAGCCTGACCTAGCCCCACTAGAAAATTGATTAGATACCTATTCCTATTGCCAATAATCGTAATCCTAGAAGCAATTGGGGCTCAGCTTGTATTTGGAATGGAGTGGAAGTCAAATTACAAATCAAGGTAATTCTGAATTCTTACTAATAACAATGTATTGAATTCCGAAGGAAATGCATTAAAATTTTGTAGTATATTTACAGGAATTTGGATTTGATTATTAAATCAACTTTTATATTTCGAATTAGTATACATTTATGATATTTAACAAAATGATTTTAATAAGACTATCGAAATATATATTTTGACAAAAAATGAAAAAATTCTAATAATTAGGTGGGCCACCAGTATAAGGATGACAAGCGAGTGACTCACCGATGCTTTTTAATTGTTGATTTACATGAATAGTGTTTGAATAATTTCAATCATTCTATTAATGTAATTTAGTGATGCTTCCAATAATTAGATAGTTTTAGGGTATCATTAGCATACCATGTGTACAATGGATTAGTAGCCTAACGACTCATTTGTCACATGTGTAACACTTTTACCTTTAAAAAGACTAAAGAGGGCATTTCAATTTTTTTACACTCAAAATCACGGTAAAAGAATGACATTTTAAAATACACCATTGCTTATTTCATTTACATTCAAATCTATTTTACTCTTAAATGCATGTTACTAAATGACTTTTGGAATCTGAATGCACTTAAATACACCCAAACTGGTGTTACCAAACAACCTCTTAGAGACGTTTCTTAAGCATTTTTACAATAGCAGGTGGACCTCACTTAAGGGGGTGGTGCATGCAACGTGTGTCAAAAATCCAAGCTATTTATTAGGCAAGCTACCCTTTGAACATGTCATGTACCAAAAATCATAATGGCACACCAAGCTAGCTAAAATTACCTAAGTCTGGTTGAATAATACTCAACTACATATGCTAGGACGCAAGCCGAGTCCATACATTAAAGCTGTTTGGTCCAAGCTTCATCCAAAGTTGTGTCAAGCTTGCCAAATAGTATAGGCAACTTCACTAGTTACCCTATTCTACTTGTGAGAATTGAAAACTTGTGTCACTGATTATTCATTTAGGCAAGCCATACATATAATTTCACAAACGACATCAATGGAAGGCACATATAGTTGTCACTACCAAATCAAAGGACCAGATTAAGGAACCTGTGAACTTTGCCCGCAGAGTGCAGACCCAACTTCTTTTTTGTATAGTTGTATAAATGGGGCGTGGTATCGAAGCAAATGTGAAAATGTATTTGATTTTTTATATTCGCCACTAGCTAAATGAAGTTTAGAATATACAACCAGCTAAAAATTGTAGAATCACTTAAAGTTTGGGAATTCCGAGATTCCCCAATTCAAGTAACTCTTGCAATTAATCTGCTATTGTAAATTCTGAGTAAGGATCTCGGTGATAGAAGAGCAAGTGGTTAGGCACCTTTTTTATTCACATGATGTATGGTATCTACTTTATGGGAATTTATGATTTTTTTGGGAATCTAGCGGAATTTTGGCATTATAAATCTAATTGTATTGCACATAATCTACGAGAGGTCGGGCAGAGGAAAATAATGAATTATTTAACCTACTTCACATAATCAAGTGGCTCTATGTACAAAAAATAAAGTAAAATGCAGTGAATAAAACTAAAATGTGTTAGTGTACTTATTTGTGCACACTGTTTGCCAATTACATGCGTTCGTTTATTAGGGAGTCGGTTAAGCCCTTAGAAGCTGAAGACCGAAAACACATGAAGACTTGAGGATCAAGGAAGTGAAGAACATATAAATGAGGTGCATTGATGACCTTAATCTTGACTCGAAACAATCCTTGAACCTTTAGATTATCCCTGCCTTAATAGAAAAATATTGTGTGATCATCCCTTAGGCCTAAGAGCGTTATTGGAATATAGTAAAATATGCTATAGAGGTCTTGAGCTATTGGAAAACAAATTGCCAGAACCAGCAGACTCTTTGTTATGCTCGAGCAAAACTTGATTGATCAACCGAACATGGTAAAAAATATCTAATAAGTAACTGGCCTAAAATTTATTTAATTCGAGCTCTCGAGGCACGAGCTCGATCGGTCGAGGAACCCTCAATTCCTCTCGAGTGATCGAGCTTGATCGATCAAACATGGCCAAAAGAGTCCAACGTGTTCACTGGACCATTTTCGGCGTAGCTCAATCGATCAAGGGCTAGGCTCGATCACTCGAGTCTAATCGTCAGAGATTTGTTGGAGCTCGTTTGTTATATATTTTTGCATTCAGATCTTTGGGTAAAGTATGAATTTTAGCATTTTAGAGACCTTAGTACATCCCAAGCTCCACCAAACTTCCTAGGCTCTATCCCAATGAGATCGATGCTTTATTCTTAGTGATTCTTCACTCTAATGAGCATTCCAAGCTCATGTACAAGGAGATCATGATATCAAGTCTTCTTTAAAATTTAAACATCAATTCTATTGGCACATTGTAGTGTTTATCAATCTCTAAAGTGTCCATCAAGGAGAATTCCATAGGAGTTCAATTTTTCATTAGTTGTAGGAGATTCTACCCAACTCTCATCACCTTGATCACTTCAATGAAGCATGATATGCAAGGTGTATGATCTTGGAGCTAAAGCATTAACAATGCTTTAGCATCAGCGATTAGGGGAGCAAAATGGGAGCTGATTAAATCACGGGAAAGCATCAATCAAGTAACTTAAAATGACGTATCAAATGGACTCAATTCAACAAGTATTAGTTAATGAGTTCATACTCTCTTTCCTTGTATAGGATTGAGGATAAGAGTTTGTAATCCAAACTCGACAATTTCTTATGTAGGAGTTAGGTTCTTGTATAGGGCCAACTTCACAAAACACAGGTGTGTACTTGTTAGTCTTTGTGGGAGCCTCCAGCAGGAATAAACGTAGGTTCCTGAACTAGGAGCGATGTTATTGGTCAGATAATAAAAAACCAAATAAAGTCTCTTGCGGAAGCCTCCGGTGGGAATAAACGTAGGTCTTTAAACTAGGAGTGAGGTTGTTGGTTAATCGATATAACACCAAATAAAGTCTTTTGCAAGAGCCTTCGGTGGGAGTGTATACTAGCTCCTTGTGTATGGCTGTAAAGATTAGAAGTAAACCTAATTTAAAACCTCCGATAGTGAAATCCAGTACACTCATGGGTTGAGTGTATCCGCTGGAAGTGGAGTAAGAAAACTGAACCAATATATATGCCTATGTTTATGATTGTCATATGAGTACTTATTTAAGTATGCTTACGTGATTGATTAACGAATTATATATATGCATGATTAGATGAATGCTATGAGTCAATAGTTAACATATCCCACATACACATATGCACTATCATTTATAGACTAGTTACTTAGCATGTTGTATCTATGTAGTCTATGAGGTTAGAGTCTCTATAGACTTGGAAGCCTTAGAGTTAATTGTCTTACTTAGTTTAAATTGGCATATTAGTTTAAGTAAGCAATTGTGTATTAATTAATTAAAAAAATTATTGGTCCTAATCCCTCTCTAGGACATAGCATTTATTCCATAGCTCCACCTAGCTTCTGTGCATAGTCACAGTATCCTATTCCATGTGCAATTTCAAAATGCAATTCTAACCTTACCTCATAGAGTTTAGGACTCTGGGTAGGCAAATAAAGTAGGAAAATTTAAAGAAAAATGTTGGAAAATATAAAAAAGAAGAAGTACGAGTTAATGTTTCAAATGTACTTGGAATGCGTGGAGTGGAGTACGATTTAAGTTTAATTCAGATGCAAGAAAGAAAAGGGGTGACTGAACACACTTTTTTTTTTTGTTTTTTTTGTTTTTTTTTTGCAAAAGAGATGGTCATGTATCCTTGATTCCAACCCTATTCTTAACCTTACCAGCTTCCCCAATGAGCTACTTCTTTTCCGGGGTTGGCCTTTTGAGTCGGGAAATACTTTGGTGCCAATCAATAATTTCTAAATTTCTCGAAGATTAGGACCTTCCCCAAAGTCACTTAGCCTTTCTTTGACTCTGCTTGACTCTCAACCGCTCGGATGGCAGCTGCTACACTAAATTTATAGGTTCCATCTGTCTGCTCATGGTGAGCCGATGATGGTGCCACATGTCCTTGCTTTTAAGATTTCATTGTTTGCAGAGTTAGGCAATTTATAGGTATAAAACATGCTAGGTGGACTGTCAGCTTGTGGTAAGTAGGGGGTTTGGTTTTTTCTTTTCTACACTGCCATGTATAGGGAGTACTTGATGTCCTGGGGAGTTGGCTATTCTTCTAATCTCTGGCTACCATTATTCGGGATCCACCAATTGGACTTGTTAGATGTCTCTGGAAAGTGTCGGGGTTCCTTTCAGCCTAAACTATTTGGATTTTCGACAATTCTAAGGTTGAAAAAAATCAAATTTATTAGGGAGGTGCACGGTCAAGGTTTCTAGAGGGTATGGATTATTAGCTGAGTTTCAATTTGTTAGATTTTGAATCTGCTGATCAGGTTCGTCATTTGTTCCTATGATATGCCAACGGTCCTGCTCATTTGATCAATTTTAGTTTTCAATGGCACTTAAGTTGCATTATGATTGTTTTATTGAAGTCTAATTAAAGTTTAAAGATTAATTTATTCTCATTTTGGGTGGAGTGTCTAGATAACCATTAGTCCAAACTTACATGGTTACGGGGCATGCATAATACTGATGTAACTACACATAGGGGAATGCGAGTGAGATGCACCTCGTGTGTGGTCTACTAGAGGTAACAGTTGGTAAGGGGGCCGACACCATTATTTATTTGTAGCTCTAGCTTGGTGTTTATATGCTATAAAAACCATTTATTTGACCTGCCTTACCAGGTGGAAGGGACACCTCCAAAATCCTGATATTCTAAATATAAGATAGGCCACATCACATGAATTTAGAAGTTTTATGCATGATTTTACAATGTTTCATATGGGCATAGCCCACTTGAATTATAAATGGGCCTAATCTTTTAGACTAAGAACCAAACAGAGTCATATAGGTATATCCCACATGGTTTTACAATGTTTTATATCGGCATAGCCCACTTGAGTATTGGCACTAGGTGTCTCGTATACCTATACGAGTTGTACTAGCATTTTCTTCTATGTTATATGGAGTGCAAGGCTCTTAAGGTGTAAAGACTTTACATGTAAACAATGTACACCGTATTTTTAAAAGAGATTAAAAAAAAAGAAGACATGAAGTGCTAACAACTTATAAAGAAATTTACACCAAAATTCATTCAAATGTTTACATCTAAAAAGCTATGTTTAGTTTACACAAACACTACACTGTGACTATCTTCTTCCTTTTTTCAAATTTATAGTAGAAGTTTCTCATTCATAAGAGCAATTTGCTAATGCCCAAATCATTTACTTAACAAACATTTTACTACTTAACCAAACATGGTAGAACCAAACAATTTACATGTGGAAAAAGTTTATATAATTAAGATTTTCCAAGCAAAAAATAAGACAATAGGACATGACTTACAGTGAGAGTAACAGGGTAGACATCTAAAGATGAAAACTCATGTCTAGCATGGGACTTTAAAAAAAATAAAAAAATCATGGAGAATTTTTAAGAAATGTTTTTAGACTCCACTTGCTGCTCATTGATTGTATGCATAATCCATCATAAAAAGGATTTTTATTTTTATTTTTTTGGGTTTTTTCACTGAGGTGATTAATGGGCTGTTTGGATACATGATCTCCACAAAAAAAATAAAAATAATAACTATTTTTTAATGAATAGAAGGATTCCACTAGTTGGAATTCATTTTTCAACCCTGTTTGAGGAAATGGACCATTGAATAATAATTATTTTTCCATATTTTCCCCTCAGATTCACGATTCATCGCATGCATCCAAACGGGAAGGGTATTTTCGTCCTTTTGACCTTCTTGCACGCTCAATTTTCAAAGAGAACATCGTCTCTCTTTAGATAACCAAAAATCACGATAATCTTGAGAAAGTCTCTCGTCAAGTCTTCTGTCCAATATTTTCTCGTTTTCAATAAAACCCAAATCCAAAGATCGTTCCGTGTTTTCAAGAAAATCCTACATTCTTTTCTCATATTCTATAAAACCCAAATCCAAAATCGCCTCAAACTTGGTTTTTTCTCCTCTACACTTCAAAATCAATGGATGCCCTTTTCCGTTGCTCGGCGAACTACGTTCCGCTCTCTCCAATAAGCTTCTTGGAGCGAGCGGCCGTCGTTTACAGGGACCAAACGTCGGTAATTTACGGGTCCGTGAAGTACACATGGAAAGATACGTTTGAACGGTGCCGTCGCCTCGCTTCGGCTCTGGCACAGATGGGGATTTCCCGTGGCGATGTTGTAAGTACTCCACTGAGTTTCATTCAATCCCTCTGTTATTTTGAAAATTCTCTCATTTGGCATTGTTGGAATTGGATTGATGTTTTTAGAGGTTTGGATTTTGGTGGTGTTGCTGCAATTCAAAGATTTGGGTGTGGCTTTCTGGATTTTGTTCTAATGGGTAGTTGTTTAAGGGTCAATTTTCCATGGCTCCATGCCAATTAACTGACCTCCCACATTTTTGCCATACACATGAAAATGTGCACGATGATCGGAAACATCCATTGCATGGGATTTACCATGGATAAGCTACTGATGAAAAACCCGATGATCCTAACTATCCCATCGATGAATTTGTTTCCCATTGAATATGAACTGTTGCATTTTTGTGCCTTTTAGTTATCATATGTGTGCTACCAATTAGATGGTTGAGATTGCAGTAGCAGTATAGTCTTTTGTCTATGGGCTATTTACAGTTGGACTCACTGAATGAACGGTCTGGATCTTGTCTGCATTCGATGTGGGGAGGACATTGATGTTCTGGATCTTGTCCATGTTACCATAGCTCCATGCAAATTAGCTGACCTTCCACATATTGTAGCGTGCGTACGGAGCATGGGCACGATGATCGGAAGCATCCATCGCCTGGGATTTACCATGGATGTGCTACTGACCAAAAATTTCTTTGATCCAATGGTCCTAACCATTTGATCGATTAATCTGTTTCCGATTGAATGAACAGTTGCATTTTTGTGCCTTTTAGTGCTCATATGTGTGCTACCAATTAGACGGTTAAGATCGTTGTAGCAGTATGGTCTTTCGTTATGGACAATTGCAGTTGGACTCATTGAATTAATGGTCTGGATCTTGTCTGTGTATGATGTGGGAAGAACATTAAGGGTCTGGAGCTTGCCCATGTTTGCATTGTTGGTTGATTTGTAGAGGTTTTGGACTTGATGTTGGTGTTGTAATACAAAAATTTGGGTGTAGTTTCTTGATATTTCTCTGGTTTGTTGGAGGGGGAGATTGTTGTCCCTCATGCATCTTATATGGTACACATGGAACATGCGCATGATTATCCGAACCATCCATCCTGTGGGATCCACTGTAGATGGGCTTCGTAACCGTTGGATCAATGATTTTTGCCCATTGATTCTGAACTGCGGCAACTATTTGTCTTTTAGCTCTCATATGTCTGCCACTGTCCGGTTTGACGGTCAGGATTGTGTGAGCAGTGTGGCCTTTTGTTTATGGTCCATGCACAGCTGGATCTTCTAAATGAACGGTCTGGATCTGGTCCACGCTTCCCACATGTACAGGATCAAAATTTCAGGATGGTGAGTCCCACGCTTCTGCAGATGCAGTACACATGCATTTTTTTATTTTTTGTTTTTTGTTTGTCATTGGAATGTGGATTTGTTAAATCCTTGCTTTTCTGGATGATATATATTTTAGTCTTTAAGGATGTGGATTTCCACTAGTTGTATTTTGTATTTTGTTTCTCTAAGTTGGAGGTTTCATACTTTTTACTTTTAATGTCATACAAGGACACAAATTGTATCCTGCCATCAGAACTGGACATGTGGCTCAATTAATCATCCGTACCACCCATTTGGTGGATTCCATTATGGATGGATCACAATGCAATGATTGTTCCAATTAGAAGATCCTAACCATCTAATTGGTGGTTTGAAAATGGATGGCTGAAAACAATACTGAAGTTAAAACACAAGTAATGATCTAGTTGGTGAAGTGCATGGAAATCTTCCCATGCACAGTTTCATTTGGATCTGTTGGTACACACATCACCTATCTGAACTGTCCATTAGGTCAGTCCCATCTTATTCTTTTACTGGGAAAAATTCACAGCACTCAGATAGTTCTAAATATCCGAGATCAGGCCTATCTTCTACAAACAATTTTTATGTCCACTTTGTATGCCGCTATCTGGATGGTTTGGATCTTATGATCAATATATGTATTTTTCAGGCATCTGATGAAGGGTGAACCGTACCTAATGAATGGCCCGGATTAGTGATGTGGATGCTACTGAATCCAAATGAAACTATACGCACGGAAATGTTCATAGCCGTACACTTAGCCCACAAGATCGTTACAAATGACTTCTAATTTACTACAACTAAGCCTTAAGATCAGTTCCTATTCCATCCAAACTAAAGGCAACTCAGTGCCTCAAACTCTCATCATTCAAACTTATAATTTCTTAGTCATGACTCTTGATGTTGCCTGTCATTGCGATGCCAATAACATCAAGATGATCTGAGTCACTACAACAGTTCTGATTGCCATTTTGACTACTGCATGATGAACATGTAGTGACAGTGTAGTGTGTGTGAGTGATCCAGGTTTCAATCCCTGGTAGTGTTACCTTTAAAAAAAAATGTAGTGACCTTGTCATTAGGGGTGCATCTCGGGCAGGTTGGGTTGGGTTAAGGGTCAACCCAAACCTGGCCTGAACTCAAGAGGACCCAACCTGCAACCCAACCCAACCTAAATTCTGACTAGAGGTGTCCAACCTGAATTTCTCTATAACTTGACCCCACCCGGCCCAAATACATGTGAGTATCACAACCTGTCCTAACCCGACCAGAATTTGCTTAACCCGAACCCAACCCGATTTCAGACCAGGTTTGCATTTTCCAACCCAAACCCAAGCCGAAGACCTCGACAACCTGACCCGAACTTTGGTTGGGTTGACCCAACCATAGTCGCAACCCTACTAGTCATCCATGTCAAATGCGCCCCCCCCCCCCCAGCGCTTTGCTCGGTATTTCGTTCCATCATGGTGATAAAACTGATGGTCACCCTTGCCAATCTGCTAACTCAAATTGCTGGAAATTTTATGTGGTTCAGCAAAGCCAATCATCTCCTGAAGATGCATCCTTATCTGGAAAATGTTTTGATGTTTGATCATTGATATTTGTTATATCATTGTATGTGGAACATGCATGTATGTGTATGACACTATTCTATGTTGCACGCTTCCCTTTAAAATCTTCATACAAGCTAGAATACGAAGATCTCCATCTAGTACAGGTTCGTCTCAAAACGTAGCAATCCAAGAGGACAATTCACTTCCTATTGATGAGAAGGTTTTCTTCTATATACCCAAATAGAGAAACTGATACGGGAACATGTACGTGGTTATGGCTCTCCATTTTACTAATTTGTAGTTTTATTTACATAGGTATAATTTTTTCGGTCTTTGTAGCGTGCTAAAGTTAACAAAATTGTTGGTGTTTACAATTTTTTGTAGCATATAGATATTCAGAGAGGAGCGTAACAAAGTTATCAGGATTTTGAAAATAACAGTCTGATACGATTGGATTCAGTTAAAACTTATCCTACAGGTAACCTACGAGTATTAGGTACCAGAATCAGCATTTTGTTGTGTCCGGCACTATACACTCAGCATATACAATATGCAAGTATCCAGGTTTCATAGGTTTTCTTCAACCTAGGCCAGTGATTAAATTCCTTCTAGGAATGCCCATGGAGTTCTAGGAATTGGATCTAGTGAGTGAATATCTCCACGATAAGAAGAGAATCTTCACCTGTTAGCAGAAGTCATCACCTTTTAACCTGAGTTTTGTGACTGCTAAAAGGTTGATCACCTAGAAGGTTAAGGTTGATAGACTATGATATGCTTATGCATCAAAAGTTGTTAAAGTATCCATGGCAAACCCATGTCTTATACTTCATTATCCAGTGCAAATGCCATATATGTCATTCCCGTATTCTATTAGTGGCTTCATCTAGTTTTTTTTTTTCGGAAGATAAGCAAAACTCTTTATTTCATTGAAAAGGGCATGCAGCCCAAAGAATAAAAGTGGGGGGCCTACACCCATGGCCAGGGAAAAGACAAGAAAACAAAGAAAAGGAAAAATAAGAAGAAACCCACACCCCGTGACAGGGGAAAGGAAAGAGAATCCACACCCTGGGTCAGCAAAAGAGCCTGCACCCCAGAGTAGGGAAGGAAGAAGGAAAGGAAAAGAGAGGGAGCACTAGGCTCCAAGAAGAGAAGCTAACTCAAATCTCTGAGATAACGTGGATGGAGGAATTGGACGGGACATTGCAAGCTTAGAGATAAGCGCTTTCTTCCACCTACTAATGACCATCACCTCTCCCTGATGCTCACTAATCAGAGATATCAAATTGTGGGGGAAGAGTCTCATACCCCAAGAGGAAGAATCAGGCTTCATTCGGGTATTACAAGTGAGTGAATACATTTTGCAGATTTCACCATCTTTTTGGTTATGTTAAGTGCACCCTTGATGAAAAAACTCTGCTGCCATGCTTTGGTCTTAAAGAACAATGGTGACTTTTGAATAGAACAATTCATCTCCAACGCAAAAACCTTGGTGCCTTATTTTTCAAGCTAGTCCTCATGTGGGTTGATAGGTGGATAGGTTGTCACTTAGTACATGTGATGAAATCAGTATTTTAAATTGCTACACTATGTAGCATGCACGTACACACACACAAATGTATATAGTACATGCGCACACACGCACACACGCACACACGCACGCACTTGTATATAATACGCGCTCAAGCCTCGCCCGCAATTCCGAATTCGATGATGAATTGAGTAAGGAGCTCAGTCTTAATGCTACTTAGCTCATGAAAATAGCTCAAGACATGTGTAGCCTATGCGACATGATTAATTTGTATAGGCTACACTACTACACAGACTACACAACATGCTACACAGACTACGCTACATGCTACATTGCTCACATTACAAGTTATTTTTCACTACAACATTAAATTCAATTAATGTTTTCAGTGATTTGTTACATTTTCCTATTACTAATAAAAATTAGTTAATCTTTTCAATGCTTTTAGTAAAATAATATAAGTAACAGTATTAAATCAGTTTTGTTTCTCGTTCTTTACCTTTCTAATTAATCATTGCCCTTTCCTATTACTTTAAATTGCATTTGATTGCACCTAATATCATGAAAATTTGTTAAATTTCATTATTAATCAGTCTAATTTGGTGCATAATATCATGAAATTGGTGCAACCAAGTGCAACCTTGATTAAAAATCTAGAAGTAGCATGTAGCCATGTAGCTTATGCTGCAAGCTATGTAGCTTGTGCCTCATGCTTCAGAGGGGTGAACACTACGCTACACGCTATTCACTATTTAAAACAATGGATGAAATTACTTCCTGTAATGGATGGTCAATTGAAGTTTTGGAAAAATAGGATGACATAGTCATTCATGAAGGGACCCGATTCACTCTTTGACTTGGATGTCAAAGGTTCTCTTAAAGAAATGACTGGTCACTTCGATTCGAGAGAAATGAAGCACATATGAAAATCCAAACTTGTAGTCTAGTGGTGGATGCCACTCGGATATTGTATGGATTATTTAGCCAATCTAATTAAACATTACAATATTTTCAAGTGATTACTAATTTAAAAATTGTGAAGACGTGGTTTGGTGTTTTTGCTTGAAAAATACCGCTCCTTTTGCTTTTTGCCCTCTTTTTGAACTGATTAAATGATTAATAGAGAAATTTCTAGTTTGATGTTAGAATTATCTTCAAATGATAGCCCTAGTTGTAGACACCCCACCTCATGCGAATAAAATAAATAAGACCTTGTTTTGTTCTGTGTTATTATTATTACATCAAATTTCCTTTAGGTCCATTTTTTATATTGTATTCTTCATATATTAACCTTTTAAAAAATAAAAAATATATTAAATTGAAGGGTTTTGTTTTGATTCATTACTAATACCTTCCTTTGTTCTGTACCTATTATATCCTAGTCAATCAAATAGGTTAAACTGTATTGTTGTTCATGTTGAATCAATCGAGATTGGAGTTGGTCAATGATGACTGAGCATGTACTGATTTTGAGTGCCTATTTTTTTATTATTGGTATTTACGGATTACTCACAAGCTGAAACATGGTTAGAACACTTATGTGTCTTGACTATAAATCTCATAACATTTTCTGATTTGTTAGGTAGTAACCAGTTAGGAGACATTTTCTTGATCTTTGTTATAGCTAATGCAGCCTCTGAAGCAACTATTGGGGCAGCTATTGTTTCGTTGATTTATCATAATAAAAAATCGATTCATATCAATCAATCGAATTTATTGAATAAATAGTTGGAATTATATAAATAAATACGCACATAATATTTACCAATTAGAATTAGTGTGACGTGCATAACTCATATAATCATGTTTGCTGAAACATAATAAATTAAAGTATCTTAGCCGTATCTCATGAATAGATCAAGTTAAAAAAAATAATCTGGTAGAAACCCCACCTCATCTCTCAATTAATCTCTAAAGGAGGGTTCGGTTTAAATCCTTGCTGTTGTAGGAATTTAGCTAAGCACCCAACTAACCCAAATCAACCCAAAATTCACTCAACACTATCCACAATCCCACTGAACCTACCCAAAACCCAAGTTTGAACCCCTCACCTAAAGGCTGCTAAAGCTCTATAATAATTGAGCCCAGATATGGAAGGCCAAGGAGTATGCCTTAACCTCTGGGCTTTGAGATACAACTCCAGTAACCTTTCTCTAGCAAGAGAATCGCTTTGATCTCTCAGTTTCCCTTTTCTTTCACAAATTCATGTTCAAAATGAAGCAAGCAAACACCTCCATTGTAACTCAAGTTGATAGAGATCAGAGTTATTTGAGGACAATTCCACACACCAATAAGCATTCCTTCCCTTTCTTTTCAGTTTCTGCAATTCTCTTTCATTTATGCCTCCGGAAAACCATGCAGACATTCATTTCAACAGAATTTCGCTTCTTTTGTCAAAGTAGAGGCTGCAATTTTTCAGGTGGGAAAGGGTGCCTAACACCGGTGTTTTAAATAGTCAATAGCGTGAAGCGTAAACTATGTGCTACTTCTAGATTTTTAATCAAGGTCGCGCTTGGTTGCACCAATTTCATGAATTTTTCCACCAAATTAAACTGATTAATAATGAAATTTAACAAAATTTCATGATATTTGGTGCAACCAAATGCAACCTGAGTAATCGGAAATGGCAATGATTAAGTATAAAGGTAAAGGAATAGCAATGAAATTGATTTAATAATGTTACTTATATTATATTACTAAAAGCATTGAAAAGATTAACTAATTTTTATTGAAAATAAAAATAATGTAACAAAACATTGAAAACATTAATTGATTTTAATGTTTGTAGGGAAAAATAACTTGTAATCTGAGCTACGTAGTCTATGTAAGCATGTAGAGTATGCAAACTATCATGTAGCATAGGATACATGTGACTTAAGCTATTTTCATGAGCTACATAAAGTTATTTTCGTGAGCTATGTAACATTAAGGCTATGCTATGGTACGTAGTGTAGTTATTTAAAACTCTGCTTAACATCTTCCTACCCCATTACTGAGGCTCTCGTTAGTATCTTTAATTCATAGGCTTTTGTAGTGATATTTTAAGAAATTTGGGTTTCTAATTGGTTGACCATATATTTACTCCTCCATTTCCCCACTTTTCCATGGTCATCCTTTGAGATCATTGGATCCGTATCCACAAGTCTTTATTTAAATGAAATGAAACCTAAATGGGTACATGAGGAGCCTTTCTTGTTTAGAGCCTACTTACCCGTCTCACTTTTTAAGTATTAAATATGCTAATAGAGAGGTGATTCGGTTTATCTTTTTTATTTTTTATTTATTAAATTTTTTTTTTTAAATTTAAATTTATGAGGAAAATATTTTATAGAGAAAAGAAGAAGAAAGTGAGTCACACAAGGTAGAGGCTTTAATGCCACTAGAAGCATCATTAGGGTCAACATTATTGAATTTTGCTCAAGTCAATATTTATGCTTGAACAACTCGGCAAAGTCAATATTCATCTCACTAACCACCGGCTTCTATTTCCAATAGAATTTTCCTTCCTTTCATTGCATAGTGAGGCCCTTTCAACATTTTGAATGCTTAAGCAATCAAGGCAATCTGTAACCCACCCTCATTGTGGAACTACCTAAGACAATGCAACTTGAATTCAATGGCCCAACAATCTGCCTTGTCCCATGCTTTGCCATAATATCGTGGTGAAGTAGAACTGCAAAGATTTGAGGAAGAAGATAGAAGTAATGGAAGAGAGAGAGAGAGTTTGGAAGAATACTTTTTTGTGTTAGAGCTCCTAACCACCACCCCCCCCCACACACACACACAGACCCACCTTTTATTATAATACTAGAGTTACAAAACATACTCCATAGGAGTACCCAACACTATGTACATGCACCCACTAAAAAGCATGTAAAAGTACATTCATGCAACTCTCTATACTCCCCCTCAAGTTGGAGCATAGATATCCCCAACTTGTCAGTGATACGAAGAAGAGCATCTCGCCTAAGAGATTTGGTCAGAACATTGGCCAACTGTTCCCTAGAGTGAATGAAAAGAGTTGCAATTTCCTTCTTAGAAACTTTTTCTTGAATGAAATAACAGTCAATCCCAATGTGTTTCGTGTGCTCATGGAACACCGAATTGTTGGCAATGTGAATGTAGCTCGATTGTTGCAATGCAAAAGAATTGGAGTCGAAGGATTATAACCGAGTTCCTATAAGAGGGTTCGAAGCCAAATAAGTCCACATGTTGCATGAGCCATCCCTCGATACTCTGCCTTAGTAGAAGATCGTGCCACGACAGACTGTTTCTTGCTCTTCCAAGTGACAAGGTTGCCACCTACAAAGGTACAGTACTTGATGTAGACCGTCGATCATGTAAACTTCCATCACGGTAACTAGACAGATGAAGATGGCTATGCTGTTGAAAACATCAACCTTTGCTTGGGGAAGATTTGTGATACCAAAGGATACGATACACTGTAGTTAGATGTGTGGTGTGAGGACAATGCATAAATTGACTTGCAACCCCCACAACATATGAAAGATCCTGCCAAGTGATAGTGAGATAGATGAGTTTGCCATCCAATCGCCGATACATCCCAGGATTAGAAAGGATCTCACCATCATCAGGACTAATTTTGCAAGTCGGATCCATAGGTGTGGTAGTAGGCTTACATCCTAGCATCCTAGTCTTGGAGAGTAAGTCAAGGGCATATTTCCTTTAGAGAGAGCATAATTCCAGATCTAGACCGAGCAACTTCAATGCCCAGAAAATACCGAAGTCCCTAGATCTTTGATCTCAAATCAAGTCTTGAGAAAAAGATTTAATTTGCACCATTCCCTTAGTATCATTGCCTGACAACACTATATCATCTACATAGACAACTAACACCATGATCCCAGTGGGCCGACGACAAATGAATAAGGAGTGATCAGCTTGGCTGCGAATAAATTCAAAATCCAGGAGAGTACTACTGAATTTATCAAACTAGGCATGTGATGACTGTTTAAGGCCGTAAATGGACTTCTTCAGGTGACACACAAGGTGTTTGTTAGAAGACAGAGAAAAACCTAGGGGCTGATCCATATAAACCTCATTGGCAAGATCGCCATGTAAGAAAGCATTCTTCACGTTGAGTTGAAATATGATTCAAGATAAATTGACCGCCAAGGAGATAATCACACGAACAGAGTTAAGCTTGGCCACAGGAGAGAATGTCTTAAAGTAGTCTACGCCATATGTCTAAGTATAACCCTTTGCAACTAATTGTACCTTATACTAATCAATAGAACCATCTGGAAGATACTTGAATTATGAACCCACCGACATCCAACTGTCTGTTTGCCTTCAGGTAAGGAAACTAACTCCTAAGTATTGCCTTCAGGACTACTCATAGCTTCCTTCAACTTACGTGGGGTAACCGTGGAGGATATGAATGTTGCGCAGCACGCCAACAACGCAGTGAGCGTAGATCCAATCTGAGGCCTCACCCACAAACGATAAACAAGAAGAAATATAAACTAGAAGTAGATCAAAGCAATCCAAAACAAACCACAAGACAAGATATACGTGGAAAAACTCCAAACTAGGGTAAAAAACCACGGATGCTAACTTCTACTATAAAGAATGAAGATTACAAGGCAATATACTAACCTCTCCCTTGGAGATACAGAGAAAACCCTTTTCCACACCTTAGAATAGCTCCCCAATATTCACCTTAACCCTAAAATAGCCCTAGGGACCCCAATTTATAGTTTTGACAACTTCCCTTTCTCATCCCAGTTGCGAAAGGACTTGCGACACGAAATCCGCGAAACTCCTTTCCACATCCCAGTTGCGAGAGGACTTGCGACACGAAATCCGCGAAACTCCTTTCTGTATCCCAGTTGCGAAAGGACTTGCGACACGAAATCCGCGCAACCTCGACTGGTAGTGGGCGGCCCCAGATGTGGCTCCACTTCTCAACAATCTCTCACTTGGAGACGCATCGCCATAAACATTTGTCTTCTTCATTCGAAGTGCACCACCTCCCCGTTTTCAAGCCTGAAGACCAATCAAAGCTAAACAGAGCTTCAACTTCTCCCTTGTGACCGCCTTGGTCATCATATCCGTAGGATTCTCACTTGTATGAATCTTCTCCAGAGCAATCGATCCATCTTCCAGTAACGAACGTATAAAGTGATATCTGATGACAATATGCTTGGTCTTTGAATGAAAGGCTGAATTCTTAGCCAAGTGTATTGCACTCTGACTGTCATTGTACAGCTTGCAATCTGCTTGCTTCTTACCCAACTCTTCCATAAAACCTTGCATCCATACCATCTCCTTGCATGCTTCTGTAGCCGCAACATATTCTGCTTCTGTTGTACTGATAGATACTATCTTCTGTAACTGAGAGACCCAACTGACTGCAACACTTCCCAGAGTAAAGACATAACCTGTAGTGCTTCTTCTTTGTCGATATCTCTGTCAAACTGACGAATCTACGTAGCCTTGTAGCTTGATTTCCGATCCACCATAACATAGCCCTACATCCTTAGTACCTACCAGGTATCTAAGAATCTACTTCACAGCTTCCCAATGTTCCTTTCCGGGATTGTTTATGAACCTGCTAACCACTCCCACTGCTTGAGCAATGTCTGGTCTCGTGCTCACCATAGCATACATGAGACTCCCTATAGCTGACGCGTATGGGACTTTAGCCATGTAATCCCGTTCCTCCTGCGTCTTTGCCCCTTGCTCCTTAGATAACTTGAAGTGGTTAGCTAATGGAGTGCTAACCGGCTTAGCACCTCTCATATTGAATCGATCAAGTACCTTGGCTATGTACTCTGCCTGTGACAACACCAGTTTCTTGTTTCCCCTGTCACGCTTTATCCTCATGCCTAGGATTTATTTTGCAACTCCTAAATCCTTCATGGCAAATTCTCTAGACAGTTACCTTTTGAGATCTGAGATGTTTTTCATGCTTGAACCGGCCACAAGCATATCATCAACGTACAAAAGAAGGATGATGTACGACTTATCAAACTTCTTCAAATAACAACAGTGGTCTGCATGACATCTCCTAAAACCGTTTCCCGACATGAAACTGTCGAACTTCTTGTACCACTGCCTCGGGGCCTGCTTCAAGCAATATAAACTCTTCTTCAGTCTGCACACCTTGTTCTTCTTTCCTGGTGCCACGTATCCTGTCGGCTGATGCATATCTATCTCTTCTTCAAGGTCCCCATGAAGAAAGGCCGTCTTAACATCTAGCTGCTCTAGATGTATGTCCTTTGTAGCCACTATACTCAAGACCATGCGAATCGTAGACATTTTCACTACATGTGAAAATATTTCAGTGAAATGGATACCTGCCTTTTGTTGAAACCCCTTCACAACCAATCTAGCCTTGTACCATTTCGAACCATCGTACTCCTCCTTCAGTTTGTAAACCCACTTGTTATGAAGAGCTTTCTTACCCTTAGGTAGAGTGACTAGCTCCCATGTACGATTAGACTCAAGAGAGTCCATCTCCTCATCCATGGCCTGCTCCCACTTAACCCTTGTATTCGTTTGTAATGCCTCTTCAAAACACTCTGGTTCACCATTATCTGTCAACAGTAGATAATGTAATGAGGGTGAGTATCGGACTGTGGGTCTCCTCTCCCGAGTAGACCTCCTCACAACCGGTGTATACGGCTCTGCCTCATAATGCTCCTGTGCATGATCATCCTGTGGCGTTGTAACACCCGTGTCCGGTAACTCTTCCATCTCTACGAATTCTTTCTCCTCGGCCTTATTTTCCTGCACACTGTCCTTATGCATCACTTTTTCATTGAAGACTACGTCCTTGCTTCTGATGATTTTCCTGTTTTCTGCATCCCAAAACCTGTAGCCAAAATCATGCTACCCGTAGCCTATAAATGTGTACCTACTGGACTTCGTATCCAGCTTGTTTCTGTGCTCTGCATCAATGTGAACGTATGAAGTGCAACCGAACACTCTGAGATGTGCTAGGTTCACTTCTTTCCCAATCCATGTTTCTTCTGGTAGCTCACCATCCAATGGTGCTGAGGGACTTCTATTGATGAGATATGCTGCAGTATTTACAGCATCCGCCCAAAAAGTCTTGGGCAACCCTGCATGTAACCTCATGCTCCTGGCGCGCTCAAGGATGGTCCCGCACATGCTCGGCCACAAAGATTCTCGTGGTGTCCTGAATCGTTTTCTGATGTTCCTCAAACCTCTTATCACAATACTCTCCCCCATTATCAGATCTGAGACACTTTACTGTTTTACCTGTCTCATTTTCTACCATGACTTTCCACTTCTTAAATACATCAAATACATTAGATTTATGCTTTAAGAAATAGACCCACAGTTTCCTACTAGCATCATCAATAAAGGAAACAAAATAATGTGAGCCACCGAGAGATGATACCTGTGCCGGTCCCCACACATCAGTGTATACAAGCTCCAACAGATGCGTCTTTGGAGCACGTCCTGTCTTCTTGAAACTTACCCTCTTCTGCTTACTATACACGCAGTCCTCGCAGAATTCCAAGTCAATAGACTTCAGCCCTGGTAGCTTCCCTTTTGACAATAGAACTTTCATTCCCTTTTCACTCATATGTCCCAACCTCTGATGCCATAACTCCCCATTCACTCCAGATGCGACTACGAGTGAACAATATGATCCTGAAGTCACATACAAAGTACCTTCCTTCTTGCCTCGAGATATCACCAAGGCACCTTTTGTGATTTTCCAAGAATCACTGTTGAATGTCGTCACATAATCGGTATTGGCCAACTGTCCCACTGAAATCAAGTTACGTTTCAAACTCGGTACATGTCTGACATCCTTCAATTTCAAATTGTTCCGTCTTTTTGACTTATCTGAACATCTCCCTTTCCAACAATACTGCACGACTCATCATCACCCAGATATACTATCCCAAAGTCACCTGACACATAATTACGCAGAACTCCCTTGCATGAAGTGGCATGAAACGAAGCACCTGAGTCTATAACCCAAGACTCATTCCTCGCATCAAGAGACAAGATCAACGCTTCTGTGTCACTCTCCTCAGATAGATTCACTGAATCCTTCCCACCTTGAGAGTTTCCTTCTTGTTTCTTAAGTGCCCTGCAATCACGTTTCATGTGCTCCTTCTTGCCGTAATGCTAACACCCATCTTTGTCTTTTGGTCCCTTGGACTTCTTCCTCGACTTAGAACGCTCGTGTTTATTGTCTCCTTTGTTCAACAATCTTCCTCTTCCTTTAACGTTTAGAGCATTCCCTGAATCCCCTGAAACTCCTGATGCCTTTCTTCTAGATTCTTCGCTGAGAATTAGACCGGCCACATCATCAAATTTCAGCTTTGTCGACCCTGAAAAATTGCTCACAGCAATCACCAAACCATCCCATCTGTCTGACAAACTGGATAAGATTAATAACGCTCTGACCTCATCCTAAAAAACAATGCTAACGGATTCCAACTGGCTCGTGACTGTATTGAACTCGTTTAGATGTTCAGCCACGCTCTCACCATCTGACATCTTCATGTTGAATAGCTGTTTCATAAGATGAACCTTGTTGGATGCTGAGGGTTTTTCATACATGGTGGCTAGGGTTTCTATTAATTCTTTTGTCGTTTTTACATTGGATATATTGAAGGCGACGCTCTTAGACAAAGAGAGTCGGATCATTCCTAAAGCCTTCCTATCCAGTAAAAACCATTCATCATCTGTCATCTTTTTTAGTTTCTTCTCTTTTCCTCCTAGAGGAATATAGAGGTCCTTCTGATATAGATAATCTTCCATCTGCATCTTTCAGAAGGCAAAGTTTGAGCCATCAAACTTCTCATTTCTAGTTTTCCCATCTTCTGCCATCGCTCCCAATAGAACTAAACCAATAGCTTTGATACCAGTTGTTGCGCAGCACGCCAACAACGCAGTGAGCCTAGATCCAATCTCAGGCCTCACCCACAAATGATAAACAAGAAGAAATATAAACTAGATGTAGATCAAAGCAATCCAAAACAAACCATAAGACAAGATATACGTGAAAAAACCCCAAACTAGGGTAAAAAACCACGGATGCAAACTTCGACTATGAAGAATGAAGATTACAAGGCAATATACTAACCTCTCCCTTAGAGATAAAGAGAAAACCTTTTTCCCACACCTTAGAATAGCTCCCCAATATTCACCTTAACCCTAGAATAGCCCTAGGGACCCCAATTTATAGTTTTGGCAACTTCCCTTTCGCATCCCAGTTGCGAAAGGACTTGCGACACGAAATCCGCGAAATGCCTTTCCACATCCCAATTGCGAAAGGATTTGCGACACGAAATCCGCGAAACTCCTTTCTGTATCTCAGTTGCGAAAGGACTTGCGACACGAAATCCGCGCAACCTCGACTGGTAGTGGGCGGCCCCAGATGTGGCTCCACTTCTCAACAATGAAAGCTGCAAAAGATTGGAATAAAGGTGAAAGATGGTGATATGAAACAAAATTGCTAATATGATGCTTAGTGCATGAGCGGGGAGGCTTGCACAAGGCAATAGGAAGATTATCAAGAGATAAAGAGCTTATCCTTAAACCACCATCAGAAGTAGATGAGAAGGGGGCCGGCTAATCAGTAGAGGATTTAGTCCGTCGATGATACACAAGGATGGGCTTTGAGACAGATGGAGTGGGAGCATCAAGACAAGAGACAGGAAGGGGTATAGAGTTATATTGCACATGCTCCTGCTAACTCGAAGATGACTATGTAAAGATTTCCCTTTATCAGAGAAGTATGGAATGTCTTCAAAGAATTTCACATCGACGGATACATCTCTTACCGGTCCAAGGGTCATAACATTTGTACCTCTTTTGTGATCTAGAGTAACCTAAGAAGATGCACTTTACGGCCCGTGGACTTAACTTATCATTGGTAGCATCAAGAATTTGAACAAAACATGAACATCGAAAAACCTTAGGGGGTCAAGGAAAGGGTTTATCGTGTGGATGCAAAATTTCAAATGAAGACTTACGAGACAATATTCGAAATGGTATGTGATTAATTAGAAATACAGTAGTAAGCAAGGCATCATCCAAAAAATGTTTAGGAAGATTCATACCAAGTAAGAGGGCACGAGTGACTTCGAAGGTGACAGTTCTTTCGCTCAACCACGCTGTTTTGTTGAGGGGCTTGTGGATACAAAGTACGGGACAAAATACCATGGTCCTGTAAAAAGACAAAAAAGCATATGATAGATACTCGCCCCCATTGTGAGAATGTAGAACTTTGATAGGACATTGAAATTGGGTTACCACCTCATTGTAAAATATTTTAAAAAATATTAAACACTTCATGTTTAGACTTTAGAAGATAAACCCATGTCATTCGAGTGCAATCATCAATAAAGGTAATAAAATATTTATATCCAAAAAGAGAGATAATAGGAGCAGGGTTCCAAATATCAGAGTAGACTAGCTCAAATGGTCTGGGTTTCCTGTCAGATGAAATAAGAGGAAAGGCAAACTGGTAATGTTTGGATAACTCATAAGTTTCACAACATAAAGGTTTAGATACATAAATTGTAAGAAATAAGAGATTTAATCTAGACAAGGACGGGTGCCTTAAGTGACAATGCCACCTAGACACTGACTCTCTATCTAAGGACAAGGCACTAGTTTCTATCACATGAGCATCATCAAAAAGTAAATGCCATCACATTTATGGTCCCCACCAATCATTCGCTTCATCTGGAGGTCCTGAAATACAATGAGAGGGAAAGAATGTTACTGAACAATTTAGGGATTTCGTAAGAGAACTAATAAATAATAAATTAAGGGGAAAACTAAGAACATGTAGAACCGATGACAAATGCATGGAGGAAGAAAGTTTGATGGTACCAATTCCAGATACAGGAGTTTGGTTTCCATCCTCAATAGTGTCAAAATGTGGCTAATTAGAAGAAGGTAAGAACTAAACAGGTGAGACTTACCAGTAATGTAAGAGTTGGTGTCAGAATCAATGGCCCAGGACGAAGGAGAAGAGGACACATGGAGAGTAGTACCTAACTGGGCTACAACAGCTCTGGAAACATCAGGAGTACCATGAACATGAAGTCACATAAAGGAATCATAAATCTCATGGGAGATGAGGACAATATCACTTGAAGGAGACTTCCCTTGAGGCACAACAAGAGAAGGCTGCAAAGCTGGATCAGCACCAAAAGATGGTCTAGTGGCCAAAGATGCACTCTCCCAGGATGAATGACCAATAAGTTCCCAACACTGATCAATAGAATGGTTTGTGCCCCCACAATGCGTACAACTACTAGATGCATCACGGCCACGTCCATGTCCACTTCGGCCTCGATTGCCACGATGTCCACCACGTTCGATGGCATGGCCTCGATATTGATTGCTAGATCTAAAATCATGTCCACGCCATGGTGCTCTAAATGAAGGATTGGAAGAGGACCGGTCACCAACTGCTTATGCAAAGTTATCGGATGATACAAAGGTTGAAGTAGTTACACGCTGGATCAATAGCATAAATCGCAGTCAAAGGAGGAAGTGGATCCATCACAACAATCTGCTCACAAACACCTTTATATTTAGAATTAAGGCCGGAAAGGAACTTCATGCTTCGGATTTCTTCTCGTTGCTTACAAACAAGATCATAATCTATCTCGCACTTGGATGAAAGAGGATGATAGAGGTCGAACTCATCCCACATACTTGGAGGGCATAGAAGTACTCCTTTGGAGATCGGGAATCCCGTTGGAACTTGACAATATCTGAAATTAACTTAAAAATTCTTGATAAATTCTGTGTTTTTGAATACATGTCATGGAGGCTATCCCATATCTTTTTTTTGGTTGTAGAAGATAGAAACATAACGGAGTTACTGATAGACGGATCCATATTGTTAAGTAACCAAGCCATGACTTGATAGTTCTCCTTGGTCTAAGTTTAGTAATGCCTATCTGTAGGGTCTAGAGCATCATCTAATATGTAGGTAAGTCTATCTCTTCCTCCCAAAAATAGTTTCGCGGACTGGGCCCATTGCAAATAATTATACGATCAAACTTGACCATTGTAATCAACAAAGGATGAAATTTTGAAGACCCCACACTAGATCCGGAAGACATTTTGTTATCCATATGGGTCCACAAACACTAAACTGAAGCAACAAAGCACTTATGGTGGTGATCAGAAGATAAGGTCGGTCACCATACTATACGGGACAGATTTCCACACAAAAGATGATCCAAACAATGGGTTACAGGTCCAGAAAGGAGCTAACTTAAGATCCAGCAGGAAACTTCACAAAAGAACTTGCAAAAACGCAACATGGTAAAACCTAAAAATACCAAAAAACCTCCCCCTATCAGAAAAACTGTTATGGATACCTTCACATGGTAAAACCGATCCATCTTAGGAAAAAACCCCCAAAAGATTCTTACCAATTTGGAAGAAATTGCAAAAAAATGGAGATTTGGGGTTTTTTCCGCCAATCTAAAAAAAGGGCCCAAACACATCTCAAATGAGCCCAAAAAATACCATAATTCCTCTAAAATCAAGATGCATTAGATCATGTTCCTCCCAATGCAAAACTGGCCGTACAATATGTACACTTGCTAACATCATTATTATAATACTAGAGTTACAAAAACATACTCCACAGGAGTACCAACACTACGTACAAGCGCACACTAAAAAGCACATAAAAGTACATCATTCCTGTAACTCTCTATAAAGTATACCATTCTTTCAGTTATCTATGTTTATGATGCATTTGAATGTACCTAAACTGCAAGTGATTGGATACTTTTGCGTGGTGGATCGTTGCCTCATTCCTCTATGCATCTGGGGTGGCATGGACTTTGGGAGATACAACTTGTGGCTCCCATTTCTCCGTTGATCTGCCCCAAATCAATATCCAGATCATTCCACATCCCGCCAGAAATTAGCAGACATTAATTTGGTAGAAAAGTCTCCTACCTAGGGCTGTCAATGGGTCTTGTTCGGTTGGGTCCTATGGTGGCCGTACCCGGGCTAGCCAGGTTCATCTCTTGATGGGTTCAAGCCCTTTCGGGTTTGGGTATTGTTCTTTAAGACCCAGACCCAGATCCACTCGGGTTAGGTACCCACTTGGTATCCACTGGGTCTTTGGAACTAGGGTTTGAGTTGGTTTTGAGACAAATGAGTGCATTTACATGGTCAGGCCCACCTAATGGATGGATCAGATCACACAAATGTGTCACTTTGACATTTGCATGGCATGTAAATGGGCTCTCTTACATGCATGTGGCTTAAGAAACCTAATTTTGTTGCTGGTACAATCCATATAATATTATTATGAAAATTACTGCATCCGACCCGACCCGACCTGATTTTGACTGGTTCCAAATTGATGACATGACCTGGACCAGACCCAGTTTTTAACCAAGTCCAAGAAGTTGAGATCCAAACCCAACCCAATTCGTTAATGGCTCTGAAAAATGGGATCCAAAAACCATCAAAATCGGGTACCCGTGGGTTCGGGTAGACAGCCCTACTCCTACCCACCAAAAAGGACACCAAAATGCAGACTGACTGACTAAAAGCAACTTGGTTTGGGCATTGGATAGGTGGTGATTGTTACTTTCATGCTCAATGACTGTCTAGCAGCAGACTAGAGAACTATCCTTGTTGAATCGATTAGTTTACTACAATCACAGGAATTCCGATGTTCCTAATACCAATACCAAACTCATATTTGGATCTTATTTTTACTCATCCTGCTGCTTTCTTATTGTGGTTCCATGCATTGCATCTGCATTTGCATTCATGAAATTTTACTGCTGCTATCTAATCAACCTTTGAGCAGGTTGCTGTGCTGGCCCCGAATGTCCCAGCAATGTATGAACTGCATTTTGGTGTCCCGATGTCTGGGGCAATTCTTTGTACGCTCAACACACGCCTTGACTCGACCATGGTATCAGTTCTGTTGAGGCACTCGGAGGCCAAGATCATCTTCGTCGACTACCAGCTCCTCAACATAGTCCGTGGAGCACTCAACCTTCTCTCCAGGAAGAAAGCCAAGCTGCCCTTTGTAGTCCTAATCTCAGAAGATACCTCGGGGCCCACTATTAGCAGCAGCTTGCTGCCCATCAACTTCGAATATGAAAGTCTCTTGAGGACCGGCCATTCTGAATTCGAGGTCAGATGGCCTGCTGATGAATGCGATCCTATCTCACTAAACTATACTTCGGGAACCACATCGAGTCCCAAAGGAGTTGTTTACAGCCACAGGGGGGCATTTCTAAATGCCATTGCAACTGTTCTTCTGAATGAGATGTGCTCAATGCCAGTGTATTTATGGACTGTGCCCATGTTCCACTGCAATGGATGGTGCCTCAGTTGGGGGGTTGCGGCACAGGGTGGCACCAACATATGCCTCAGAAATGTTGACCCAAAGGCTATATTCGATTGTATCACCTTGCACAAGGTAACCCACCTGGGCGGTGCACCCACTGTTTTGAACATGATTGTGAATGCGCCGGCCGGCTATCAGAGGCCGCTTCCACACAAGGTGGTGGTGATGACAGGAGGAGCACCGCCGCCTCCCCGCGTCCTGTTCAACATGGAGGAGAAGGGCTTCATTGTAATGCACTCGTACGGACTGACTGAAACTTACGGTCCGGGGACAGTTTGCACATGGAAACCCCAGTGGGATTCCTTGCCTGCTGACGAACGAGCAAAGCTCAAGGCTCGCCAAGGGTTGCACCATCTTGGGATGGCAGAGCTTGACATAAAAGATCCGGTCACCATGAAAAGCATTCCGGCCGACGGGAAGACCATGGGTGAGGTGATGTTTAGAGGCAATACTGTAATGAATGGGTACTTCAAAGATTTGAAAGCAACGGAGGAATCTATGAGTGGTGGGTGGTTACGATCCGGGGACCTTGGTGTGAAGCATGCTGATGGTTATATAGAGATAAAGGACCGCTCGAAGGACATCATAATCTCAGGTGGAGAGAATATCAGCACGATCGAGGTGGAGTCTGTTTTGTTTAGTCATCCTGCTATACTGGAGGCGGCGGTGGTTGGGCGGCCAGACGACCACTGGGGGGAGTCGGTTTGCGCGTTCGTGAAGTTGAAAGAGGGATGCAATACTGATGCTGAAGAGATTATCAGGTTTTGCCGTGCTCGATTGCCGCATTATATGGCCCCTCGGACAGTTGTTTTTGAGGATTTGCCAAAGACTTCGACTGGGAAGACACAAAAGTTTTTACTCCGGGAGAAGGCGAAGGCCATGGGAAGCCTTTCGAATAGGATTGGCAGCAAGCTTTAAGGTATGTTTCACAAGAAGTAATGATTTATGACTTTTGATAATTTGCAATATTGCTACTTCAAAATTCTATAATATTGGTGTTATTAGAGCTTATTACTTTTTGATCTGTCTAGACCGAAACATGTGTGATCATGATTCATTCTAGTACATGGCAAGGGAACGGGTGCACCTTACTGTAATTCATCCCGTACGTGGTATGCTCGGGTAGGATAATGTCAGTCACCTAAATACATACTAGTGAGTATACTCAATGTAGTTGTATATACAGATTGATATTGTAATATGTATATAAAACATTCAAGGTTATTATATATTACAGACCTTGCATGGATAGTATGAAGGTGTGAGAAGGTGCCTTGCAGCTTCCTTCTTTGCAATCGAGGCCCGTACTCGAATATACAGGAGACAGACTGCATGTAGAGTCATTCAATCGAAATTTCCAACTTCAATCCTCAGGTTATGTCACTCTGTGGATTTTAGCCTTCCAAAGATTTGAGATTTGTCTGCGAGTGGCAACTGCTTTTTTTTTTTTTTTAAAAATTTTTTTTTGCCAAAATTCCAGCAGGGTTGGGTCGACCCAAAGACTCGGGCAAGTCTTTACTTGATATTTAGTAGAAGAAATGTGAGATATTTAAAATAGATAGTATCAGATATATAAACTAAAATAGCAAAAATGTAAGCAAGAAAGTGCATGGTGGGCTTGTAGAGCTAGTCTTGGTTTACTTTTGATAATTAGTTACCAGTTTGGCTTTGACCAGACGAGTGACTCGGTCGAGTCAGTTAATTTTAGAACTATGGCGTGGTGAGCCAGATGAGCAGTCACAATCTCATACGATATGCATTGCATAGAAACCTGTCCCTATGCAAGGCTCTGCTTGTTTAACGCTTGAATGATAATATTCATTTGTCGGATGTTGTTAACTCGTTTTCTGTCAGTGTTGCTTACTCAACACAACAATGGAGATGTCGATTGCCTGCGAAAACAACTGTAGGAAGTTCCTGTGGTGGGAAGCTAGGTGGGGGTGGGGGCAAGCTAGGTGGGGGTGGGGGCCACCACGATGTTTGTGAGAAATCCACATCTGTTTTGCTAGCTCATGTTAGGACATGATCCCAAAAATGTGGCAGATCCAAAACTCAAGTGGGCCACACGACAAGAAAAAGTGGGGAGGGAAATTCCTACTCTAGAAACCTTCTTGTGTCCATCGTGATGTCTGTATGCCATCCGAACTGTTTATAAGGTCATTCTCATTCCTACTTTGATGAACTGAAAACTCAAAAATAGTAGCCTGATCCAAAACTTCCATGGGCCCACGAATGCTTCAATGGTGGGCATTCAATCCCCACTTTTTCAGTTTCGTGGCCCACTTGAGTTTTGGATCTGTCCTAATTTTGGTCTCGTTCCATATATGAGCTGGAAAAAACAGATGAATGAGGTAGATTTCTCACAAACATCATGGTGGGCCCCACCTAGCTCTGTACCGGAGGAACTTCCTGGGGTCAGGGTAGCATGCAATCCGCAACCCTGAACGATCACTTCAACATGAGCTATAGGATTACATCTCTCAAATGATGCAGTTGTCTCAAAAATTTTAAAAATGGTAGATATATTTGGGACATGAGTATAAAAAATGGCCTAAGTAAAAATACAAACAGGTTGAATGGCCCATTGGTAGAGTGTAACTTGTTTCAAGTCATTCCAAGTTGACTGAGTTAGTGAGCTGACTCAACCAGTCTTTCCAAGTCGGAACTGAGTCAAGTTATCAATGAGTTTCTCATTGACTCGGCTCGATCTGAGCTGCACACTGGATGCGACCAACCGATAGTGAGTTCCCTATTAGGTGTCCCACCTTATCATTTCCCCATGCATTATTGCTTGCTTTCATATGAGTAAAATGCCCTCCTTTGGTTGAGATGGGCCGGATGGCTGTGTGGGGTCAAATGTGACAATGGAAAGATATTAGGCTAACATTGTTAATTGGGCTTTACATGTGGGCCTATTAGCTTCTTTGTCTAACATTTTGGATTATCTGGGCTTTGCCTTTAAGTCATTTTAGCCCGCACCTGGCCTTGCCCAATTTCATAAGCACACGTGTAACCCACTTGATCCATGGATGGATTAGGGACATTATATATATATTAAGATTAGCTTGTTAGTACCCACAACACTGTGGGTACACACTCCACTGTTAGCCACCCCCACTAGAGATTCGATACTAAGACCTCATACTTTTTTTTTTCTTTTTTTTTTTTTTTGTTTAACACACGCACGCACACCCCACACACACACTAAGACCTCATACTTGCAACGAGGTTTATTTATTTATTTATTTTATTTTTAACACACGCACACACACCCCCACACACTCACGCCATGGTGGGATTTCACCACCTATGGATACGCGAACCCTTGACCAGGTGTTGAAACTCCTGAGAGTCTACCAGGATCCATACTTGCAACGAGGTTATCTTCACTCAGTCTACCACTTGAAGCTATGGATCAAGGTGTTGCTTTGCTTTACTTGTACATGTGTGATCGTGTATGGTCTACTTATATGGATGGCTTGTGTCTTTTCAAACCCCTGTAAGACCCCTACTAGGGTTGTACATGACAGCTCTCTGTCTTCTTCTACCTGAGATAGATCTACGAGGGATCTCCTAACTTAGAGGATCATTATCGACCGTCCGATCAATTCTACATTGCGTCCAATCAAGCCAGGTAATATATAAATCATTTAAAAAAAAAAAAAAAAAATTACATCAATTAAAAATATGATATAATTAACTCGGGAGATCCTTTGGGACATTATAAGATGGATATTTTGAAAATTGTTTGTTTTTGTGGTGCATATAGGTGAAACTATATATTATGGCCCGTTTGGATGACCGAATACGGTTGTAATGTGTAGTTAACGCACAGCTACGGATGCATTAACTACGATTGGATATCCATCAAACGCATGTCTCTGCTGCGGAAACGGATTGGCTACCACCCTGCCGCCTGCCAATGGCCGATGGTCGGTGCTCTGTGGGCCCCACCATGATGTATGTGTTTCATCCATGCCGTCCTTCTATTGTTTTAGATCATTTTAGCATATGAGACCAAAAATAGGTATGCGACAATCTCAAGTGGACCACATTAAAGGAAACGATGTTGAATGAACGTCGACCATTACAAACTTTTTGGGGGCGGTAAAAGTTTTGGATTAAGCTGAAATTTTTTTCCCTTTCATCCGGGTCTGTATGACCTAAGCAACATGATTGGATGTCAAATAAACAGTACACTGGGCCTTAGGAGGATTTTAATGGTGGATATCGAATTACTATTGTTTCCTGTGGTGTGGTCCACATGAGATTTATATCCCTCTAATTTTTGGTATCAAGCCCTAAAATGATCTGTAAAAATGTATGAACGGAATGGATGAAACACATACATCATGGTGGGGTCCACATAGCACCGACCATCAGCCACCGAGCTGGTGGCAGGGCGAGTAGCCAATCCGTTTCCCGAATCCGGGTACATTCCTTCTTCTCCTTCAAATCTCTGTCCAAAGATACGAGATACAATTGAAGCGGATTGCTTAGTGAGTAACTCACCACGCATAGCGTACTGAGTAAGCTCAGTGAGGTCCATCATGATTTATGTATTTTATCTGCTCCTGCATATCTATTTTACCGGATGATTTTAGGGCTTTAACCTAAAAATTAAGCATATACAATGTTCAAATGTACCACACCACAGGAAACAGTTGAATTAAACGTTTACCGTTGAAAATTTATTGGGGGATATGGAAGTTTTGGATCAAGCTTATGTTTGTGTTTTCCTTTCTTTTATGTCTGTATGATGTTATGAACTGTTTGGATGACAAATAAACATCAACTGTACGATCCATTTATGGCCTATTTACGAGACCAAGCCTACCTCTCCCTTTGCGAGAATACGCCCCAGCTGTAGGGACGACTTGCCAAAGGTCCAAAATGCCCCTCGCTTTTACCTTCAAGCGGATCGGCAGAAGCGGATCGGCAGTGCTCGAAGACGAGCGCTGAAGCTCCTCGAACTCGGTCCGAGTTGTACAAACGGTTCAAAATAGATCAACGTTACATGGGCCCCACAGTTATGTATTTATTATATCCAAAACGTTCATCCATATTTCAAGATCATTTCGGAGCATTATCCAAAAAAAAAAAAAAATCATATCCAAAGATCAACTGGACCACACCACAAAGAGCAGCAGACGTTCAATTCAACTCCCCACTGCCTTTTAAAGTGTGGTCCATTTGATAGTTAGATCTATCTTATTTTCAGTCTCAAGCTTTAATATGAGCTCGCCAAATAAATGGACGGTTTGGATATAACATAGACTTGATGGGACCTAAAAAAAAAAAACAAAGATTCGAAAAAAAATAAAAATTGATGTAAAGTCATTTGCTACGGTCAGACCTATCGCTACGGATTATAACCGTAGCCATAGATACCCAGTCCGTAGCCAAAAAGGTCTAAACCGGGGTGGGCTCGCCAAACTAGTGGTACCCGCACCACTTGCTGGAGCATCCGGCGTTGCCACTCCGATCTGGCGGGGCCACGCCCAGCTGGGGGGCCCTATAGTTATAGATTATAACCGTAGCCATTGACCGTAATGCAATTATTTTTTTTTAATATTTAATTTTTTTTTACATGGAGAACTTTATTCCACGTATAATTTTCTCTAACACATTTATATATAAGCATATAATTTTTTTTTTTTTTCTCTTTTTTCATTTCTTTCTTTATTCATTTGATAAGAATATCTTCTAAACTAAAATTAGTTACTTGATGTACCCTATGGGCCTGTTTGGCCGGGCAGATTGGATGGGATTGGATGGTATTAGAGTGGATTGCATGGATTTCAAGGTAACAATTGTTGCGTCATTGGATTGGTGCAAGATCTATAGGATTGTTATACCCCAGGATTGCTATATCGGGTCTGTTTGGCATGCCCGGCCAATCCGGGGATTAAACCTTCCAATCCCTTTCAATCCCTCGAACCAAACACGTCCCAGGCATTTTTGGAGGGATTAGGGTGGATTGGATGGGATTTAAGAGCTTGTTTGGCCGGGCGAATCCCATGGGATTAGGAGGGATGGGATGGATTTTAAGGTAATGATGGTGGTGTCAGTGGATTTAGGTTATAGGTTTAGGTTTAGGTTATAGGTTAAGGTTTAGGTTTAGGTTTAGGTTATAGGTTTAGGTTAAGGTTATAGGTTTAGGTTTGGGTTTAGGTTATAGGTTATAGGTTTAAGTTTAGATTATAGGATTAGGGATTTAAGAATAGGTTTAGATTATAGGTTATAGGTTATAGGTTAAGGTAGGTTTAGGTTATAGGTTAAGGTTTAGGTTTAGGTTTAGGCTAAGGTTTAGGTTATAGATTATAGGTTATAGATTTAGGGAATTGAGAATAAGTTAAGGTTTAGGTTATAGGTTACAGGATATAGGTTTAGGTTTGGGTTTAGGTTATAGGTTATACGTTTAGGTTATAGGTTAAAGGTTTAGGTTTTGGGATTTGAGAATAGGTTTAGGTTAAGGTTATAAGTTTAGGTTAAAGGTTTAGGTTAATGTTATACGTTTAGGTTTAGGTTTAGGTTATAGGTTTAGATTTGAGAATAGGTTTAGGTTATAAGTATAGGTTTAGGTTAGGTTGGAGGTTAAAGTTTATGGAATTGAGTTTAGGTTATATGTTTAGGTTATAGGTTATAGGTTTAGGGAATTGAGTTTAGGTTATAGGTTATAGGTTTAGGTTAAGGTTTAGGTTGTAGTTATAGGTTTTGAGATTTGAGAATAGGTTTAGGTTATAATTATAGGTTTAGGTTTAGGAATTCGGGTTCGGGATCGGCTTTATGTTCGGGTTTAGGTTATATGTTTCAGTTTAGGTTATAGGTTATAGGTTTATGTTAGGGTTTAGGTTTAGGTTATAGGTTTTGGGATTTGAGAATAGGTTTAGGTTATAAGTATAGGTTTAGGGAAATGACTGTGAAGTGAAGGGGCATGACCGTGAAATGCGTTGAAATGACCGTGAATCAACACAGAATAAGCGGAAATGACCGTGATATGCATGGAAATGACCATGAAGTGAAGCGATTGGATCGCGAAATGCATGGAAATGATCGTGAAGTGAAGGGCCATGACCGTGGAATGCGTCGAAATGACCGTGAATCAACACGGAATATGCGGGAAAGACTGTGATATGCATGAAAATGGGGGTGAAGTGAAGCGATTGGACCGCGAAATGCATGGAAGTGACCGTAAAGTAAAGATGCGGGACCGCGAAATGTGTCGAAATGATCGTGAATCAACACGGAATATGCGGGAATGACCGTGATATGCATGGAAATGGGAGTGAAATGAAGCGATTGGACAACGAAATACACGGAAGTGACTGTGAAGTGAAGACACAGGACCGCAAAATGCGACGAAATGACCGTGAATCAACACGGAATATGCGGGAATGACCGTGATATGCATGGAAATGGGGGTGAAGTGAAGCGATTGGACCGCGAAATGCGCAGAAGTGACCGTGAATCAACACAGAATATGCGGGAATGACTATGATATGCATGGAAATGGGGGTGAAGTGAAAAGATTGGACCGCGAAATGCACGGAAGTGACCGTGAAGTGAAGACGTGGGACCATGAAATGTGTCGAAATCATCGCGAATCAACAAGGAAAAGGCGGGAATGACCGTGACATACATGGAAATGGGAGTGAAGTGAAGCGTTGGACAACGAAATGCGCGGAACTGACTATGAAGTTAAGACGTGTGATTCACTTCCTTTCATTTCGCGGTCCAATTGCTTCACTTCACCTCCATTTTCATGTATATCACGGCCATTCCCGCATATATTGTGTTGATTCATGGTCATTTCGACGCATTTTGCGGTCCCACATCTTCACTTCACGGTCACTTCCATGCATTTCGCGGTCCAATCGCTTCACTTCACCCCCATTTCCATGCATATCATGGTCATTCCTGCATATTCTGTGTTGATTCACTGTCATTTTGACGCATTTCGCGGTCCGCGTCTTCACTTCACGGTCACTTCCGTGCATTTCGCGTTCCAATCGTGACACTTCACCCCCATTTCCATGTATATCATGGTCATTCCCGCCTTTTTCGTGTTGATTCGCGGTGAATTCGACGCATTTCACGGTCACGCGTCTTCACTTCACAATCACTTCCGTGCATTTTGCGATCCAATCGTGACACTTCACCCCCATTTCCATGCATATCATAGTAATTCTCACCTTTTTCGTATTGATTCGTGGTGATTTCAACGCATTTTGTGGTCTCGCGTCTTCACTTCACGGTTACTTTCATGCATTTCGTGGTCCAATCACTTCACTTCACCCCCATTTTCATGCATATCACGGTCATTCCTGCCTTTTCCGTGTTGATTTGCGGTGATTTCGACCCATTTCACGGTCCAACGTCTTCACTTCACGGTCACTTCCATGCATTTTGTGGTCCAATCGCTTCACTTCACCCCCATTTTCATGCATATCACGGTCATTCTCGCCTTTTCCGTGTTGATTCACGGTGATTTCGACGCATTTCGCGATCACGCGTCTTCACCTCATGGTCAATTCCACGCATTTCGCGGTCCAATCGCCCCCCTTCACCCCCATTTCCATGCATATCATGGTCATTCCTGCCTTTTACGTGTTGATTCATGGTGATTTCGACGCATTTCGCAGTCAAGCGTCTTCACCTCACGGTCAGTTCCGCGCATTTCGCGGTCCAATCGCTTCCCTTCACCTCTATTTCCATGCATATCACGGTCATTCCCGCCTTTTCCGTGTTGATTCACGGTGATTTCGACGCATTTCGCGGTCATGTCCCTTCACTTCACGGTCAGTTCCACGCATTTCGCAGTCCAATCGCCCCCCTTCACCCCCATTTCCATTCATTTTACGGTCATTCTCGCCTTTTCCGTGTTGATTCACAGTCATTTCGACGCATTTCACGGTCATGCCCCTTCACTTCGCAGTCATTTCTGTGCATTTCACAGTCCATTTGCCTCACTTCATGCTCATTTTCATGTATATAACGGTCATTCCCGCCGATTCCGTGTTGATTCACGGTCATTTCGTCGCATTTCATGGTCATGCCCCTTCACTTCACGGTCATGAATGAAATTGACCGCTAAGTGAATGAAATGAATTTTCGACCATCGACCTAATGGAAATGAGCGGAAAATAACTAGGCTGGTTGGTTAAAGTAGCTTCTCCTACCCCAAAATCATATAGGGCATGTTTGGCTACGTAGATTAGATGGGATTGGAAGGGATTGGAAAATAGATCCCGGGATTGGCTAGGCCTGTCAAACAGACACGAGATCCTGATCCCGGGAGATAGCAATCCTATGGATCTTAAAACAATCCACTAACATCACCATCATTACCTTAAAATTGATCCCATCCCTTGGTTGGAAGGAGTGGAAGGTAAAATCCCAGGATATGCCCGGCGTGCCAAACAGACCTAGTGAACTTGTTCCGGGATATAACAATCCCATGGATCTTAAACCAATCCACTGACACCACCATCATTACCTTAGGGCCCATTTGGCCGGGCGGATTGGAAGGGATTGGATGGTATTGGAAGGGATTGGAAGTTAAATCCGGGATTAGCTGGGCGTGCTAAACAGACCGGGTGATCTGATCCTGGGATATAGCAATCCCATGGATCTTAAGACAATCCACTGACAACACCATCATTACCTTTAAATCCCATCCAATCCACCCTAATCCGTTTAAAATTGCCTGGGACGTGTTTGGTTTGCGGGATTGGAAGGGATGGGAAGGTTTAACCCCGGGATTGGCCCGGTGTGCCAAACAGACTCGATATAGCAATCCTCGGATATAGCAATCCCATGGATCTTAAGATAATCCATTGACAACACCATCATTGCCTTGAAATCCATGTCATCCACCCTAATACCATTCAATCCCTTCCAATCCACCCGTCCAAACGGGCCCTTAAAATCCATCCCATCCTTCCTAATCCCATGGGATTCGCCCAGCCAAATAGGCCCTTAAATCCCATCCTATCCACCCTAATCCCTTCAAAAATGCCTGGGGCGTGTTTAGTTCGGGGGATTGAAAGGGATTGGAAGGTTTAATCCTGGTCGTGAAGTAAAGCGAATTGATTGTGAAATGTGCGGAAATGACCGTGAAGTGAAGGGGCATGACTGTGAAATGCGCCGAAATGACTGTGAATCAACACGGAATAGGAGGGAATGACCATGATTTCCATGCATATCACAGTCATTCCCGCCTATTCCGTGTTGATTCACGGTCATTTCGACGCATTTCAAGGTCATGCCCCTTCACTTCACGGTCGTTTCCATGCATTTCACGGTCAATTCGCTTTACTTCACGATCATTTCCATGCATTTCACAGTCATTCCCGCCTATTCCGTATTGATTCACGGTGATTTCGACGCATTTCACGGTGAACTGACCGTGAAGTGTAGCGATTGGACCGTGAAATGCGCCGAAATGACCGTGAAGTGAAGGGGCATGATCGTGAAATGCGATGAAATGACCGTGATCAACACGGAATAGGCGGGAATGACCGTGATATGCATGGAAATGACCATGAAGTGAGGCGATTGGACCGTGAAATGTGCAAAAGTGACCATGAAGTGAAGGGGCATGACCGTGAAATGTGCCGAAATGACCATGAAACAACACAGAATAGGTGGGAATGACCGTGATTTCCATGCATATCATGGTCATTCCCTCCTATTCCGTGTTGATTCACGGTCATTTCGATGCATTTCACGGTCATGCCCCTTCACTTCACAGTTATTTTCGTGCATTTCACGGTCCAATCGCCTCACTTCACGGTCATGCCCCTTCACTTCACAGTTATTTTCGTGCATTTCACGGTCCAATTGCCTCACTTCATGGTCATTTCAATGCATATCACGGTCATTCCCACCTATTCCGTGTTGATTCACGGTCATTTCAGCGCATTTCACGTTCATGCGCCTTCACTTCACGGTCATTTTCACTCGTTTCACGGTCCAATCGCCTCACTTCATGCTCATTTCCAGGCATATCATGGTCATTCCCGACGGTTCCGTGTTGATTCACGGTAATTTCGGTGCATTTCACGGTCATGTCGCTGAAGTGAAGCAAATTAACCGTAGCTATAGATATCAAGGACTTCACGGTCAATTCTCTTCACTTCACAGCCATTTTCATGCATTTCACGGTCATATCCAGCAATTCTGTTTACGTTCACGGTCATTTCGACGCACTTCACGATCAATTCACTTCACTTCACGTCCATTTCCAAGCATTTCATGGTCAATTCTCTTCACTTCATGGCCATTTCCATGCATTTCACGGTCATATCCGGCAATTTCGTTTACGTTCACCGTCATTTCGACGCACTTCACGGTCAATTCACTTCACTTCACAGCCATTTCCAAGGACTTCACGATCAATTCTCTTCACTTCACGGCCATTTCCATGCATATCACAATCATATCCGGCAATTCCGTTTACGTTCATGGTCATTTCAACGCACTTCACGGTTAATTCACTTCACTTCACGGCCATTTCTAAGGACTTCATGATTATTTAGTTTTAGGTTTAGGTTGTAGGTTTAGATTTGAAAATAGGTTTAGGTTATAAGTATAGGTTTATGTTAGGTTGTAGGATAAGGTTTAGGGAATTGAGTTTAAGTTATATGTTTAGGTTATAGGTTATAGGTTTAGGTTAAGGTTTAGGTTGTAGTTATAGGTTTTGGAATTTGAGAATAGGTTTAGGTTATAAGTATAAATTTAGGTTTAGGAATTCGGGTTCGGGTTTATGTTCAGGTTTAGGTTATAAGTTTCGGTTTAGGTTATAGGTTGTAGGTTTATGTTAAGGTTTAGGTTTAGGTTATAGGTTTTGGGATTTGAGAATAGGTTTAGGTTATAAGTATAGGTTTAGGTTAGGGTGTAGATTAAGGTTTAGGAAAATGACCATGAAGTGAAGGGGCATGACCGTGAAATGCGTCGAAATGACCGTGAATCAACACGGAATATGCGGGAATGACCGTGATATGCTTGGAAATGGAGGTGAAGTGAGGCAATTGGACCACCAAATGCACGAAAATTCACGGTCATTTTTATGCATTTCGCGGTCCAATCGCTTCACTTCACCCCCATTTCCATGCATATCACGGTCATTCCTACATATTCCGTGTTGATTCACGGTCATTTCGATGCATTTTGCGGTCCCGCATCTTTACTTTACGGTCACTTCCGTGCATTTCGTGGTCCAATCGTTTCACTTCACCCCCATTTCTATGCATATCACAGTCATTCCTGCATATTCCGTGTTGATTCACTGTCATTTCGACGCATTTCACGGTCCCTCATCTTCACTTCACGGTCACTTTCATGTATTTCGCAGTCCAATCGCTTCACTTCACCCCCATTTCCATGCATATCACGGTCATTCCCGCATATCCGTGTTGATTCACGGTCATTTTGATGCATTTCGTGGTCCCGCGTCTTCACTTCACGGTCACTTCCATGCATTTCGCGGTCTAATCGCTTCACTTCATCCCCATTTCCATGCATATCACGGTCATTCCCGCATATTCCGTGTTGATTCACGGTCATTTCGACGCATTTCATGGTCATGGCCCTTCACTTCACGATCATTTCTGCGCATTTCGCGGTCCAATCGCTTCATTTCATGGTCATTTCCATGCATATCACAGTCAGTCCCGCCTATTCCGTGTTGATTTACGGTCATTTCGATGCATTTCACGGTCATGACCCTTCACCTATACTTATAACCTATAACCTTAACCTAAACCTATAACCTATAACCTATAACCTTAACCTAAACCTATAACCTATAACCTAAAACCTGAACGTATTCTCAAATCCCTAAACCTAAACCTACACCTAATCCTAATCTCAACTCCCTAACCTAAACCTAAACTTAAACTTGAAAACCCAAACCTAAACCCGATCCCAAACCCAAACCCGATTTCCTAAACCTAAACCTTAGCTTGTTCTCAATTCTCTAAAGCTATAACCTATGACTTAAACCTAAACCTAAACCTATAACCTTAACCTAAATCTAAAACCTAAACCTAAAACCTAAATGTATTCTCAAATCGCTAAACCTAAACCTAAACCTACACCTGATCCTATTCTCAAATCCCTAAACCTAAACCTACACCTAATCCTAATTTCCATGCATTTCATGGTCATTCCCGTGAAGTGTAGGGAAATGACCGTGAAATGCCTAAAAGTGACCGTGAAGTGAAGGGAATTGACCGTGAAATGCATGGAAATGATCATGAATCAAAACAGAATCGTCAGGATTGACCGTGAAATGCATGGAATTGATCACGAAGTAAATGAAATGAATGAAATTGACAGCTAAGTGAATGAAATGGATTTTCGACCATCGCCCTAATGGAATCTTGGAAAATAACTTTATTGGTTGGTTAAAGTAGCTTCTCCTAGCCCAAAATTATATAAGGTAACATCAAGTAACTAATTTTAGTTTAGAAGATATTCTTATTAAATGAAAAAAAAAAGAGTGAAATTTTTTTTATATGCTCGTATATACATATTTATATAAATATGTATTAGAGAAAATTATAGGTAGAATAAAGTTCTCCATGTAAAAAAAAAAAAAACAAAAAAAAAAACTGCACTACGGCCAATGGCTACGGTTATAATCTGTAGCCATAAGGCCCCCCAGCCGGGCGTAGCCCCGCCACATTAGCATGGCCCCGCCGGACAGGCCAGCAAGTGGTGAAGGAGTCGCTGGTTTGGCGAGCCCACCCCGGATGTACCTCTATGGTTATGGATTGAGTATATATAGCTACGGTTATAATTCGTAGCTATAGATTTGACAGTAGCAAACGACTTTACAGCAAGCTTTTTTTTTTTTTTTTTTTTTTTTGAATCTTTGTTTTTTTTGGGTCCCATCATGAAGTCTATGTTATATCCAAACCGTCCATTTATTTGACGAGCTCATATTAAGGCTTGAGACGAAAAGTAAGACAGATCTAACTATCAAATGGACCACACTTGAAAAGGCAGTGTGGAATTGAACGTCTACCATTGAAACCCTTTTAGGGGTTACAGAAGTTTTGGATCATTACGAAATTTGTTTTTCCTCTTCATCCAGGTCTTTGTGACCTTATGAATAGATTGGATGGAATATAAATGTTATGGTGGGCCTTAAAAAAGTTTCAACGGTGAAAATCAATTTTCTGTTGCTCTTTGTGGTGTGGTCCAGTTGATCTCTGGATATGATCCTTTTTTTTTTTGTCTAATGCCGAAATGATCTCAAAATATGGATGAACGTTGTGGATATAATAAATACATAACTGTGGGGCCCATGTAACGTTGATCTCTTTTGAACTGTTCGTAGGAGTTCGGGGAGCGTCAATGCTGGTCTTCGAGCACCAGCCGATCCGCTTGGAGGAAAAAGCAGGGGCATTTTCGACCTTTGGGAAGGCATCCGTACAGCTGGGGCTTATTCTCGCAAGGTAAAATGAGGTGGTCTTCGTCTCGCAAATGGGCCATAAATGGGTCGTATAGTCACAAATTTCTCAAATCATTATCCCCACTGTTTTCCTGTGGTATGATGATCTTTGGATGTGCTTCAATGTTGGGCTTAACCCCTTAAATTAGATGGACGGCGTGGATAGACCACATACATTCAAGGTGGACCCAACTGAGTTTACTCAGTTGGAGTATGCAATTCGACTTCGATGATAATGGTGCATGGCGGAGCATTGTGAGTCCATGTTTGTGATATAGGGTGAGATAAAACCACAACTCCTCTTCCAAGTATAAAATTCACCACCCTACAAATTCCTTTCTTACCGGAGATGATGAGGGGTGAATCACACTTTAAGGACAACCAGCCCCGTGAAACAAAGAAAATGATTTCACATTTTTTAAAAAAATTATTATTATTTAATTTTTAGAATTTCCAACATATTTCACAACAATCCCGTGGAGGCTGCATGCACGGAAAAATTACTTCTTTTGCCTTCCTACATTCCCTTTCTCCTTTCCTTCAGAACTCTCTTCAAGTATGATGATTAATTGGTTAAGCGTCGATAAAATGGCTTCCTGGCATGTAGCAGAGGCATGCATCTGTTCAATTGGGGCTTCCACATGTGAAATCGATTGCATGCATGTTTGGAAGAGAGATGCATATCTTTCATCATGCACCAAGGCATGCATCTAGTGTGACAATGCAATTGTGTATAGGGTTTCGAAACAAAGGTTGCATGATCATACAAATTATTCATGCATGAAATATTGAAACTTCCCTTCTCACCAGTCTTAAAATCCCATTCTACAATGATAGACAATTGGGTAATCTCCTTTTATATGGTATAAAATCGCTTCAATGATATGGAATAGGCATGCATGTGCTAAATCGAGTCTTGCACTTGCTCAATCGATTGCATGCATAGGTTGGAAGACCACAACCATGCCTTAAATAATGCACCAAGGCATGCATGTGCAATGAAACCCAGTGATAAATCAAGGCTTACACTTATGCATGAAGTTGAAACCTCCCTTCTCATCAGTCTTCAAAGCCCCCTTCTACAATGATGGTCAATGGGGTAATCTACTTTTATTATATTATATAAAATGGCTTGATGCATAATAGGCATGCATTGTGACACCCAGTACTTTCCAGTACTTGGGGTATTATCAGGAAGACCTAACCGAGCATAAACACAGATCAAAATTAATGTCAACATTCATACACTCTAGCTTAAATCTGACTGTTGGGAGTGATCAACAACCATAAATCAAAACATCTGTCTATTGGTTCTGAAGGTAGGTCTTCATATCATCTAAGAAATGTATTTTTAAAGGGTTTTAATCTCCTTGATAAACAAATCAAACCATCCATTGACAACGTTATACTCCGGATCATCAGATCCACCGTTCAATGTGTTCATAACAACTTATTGATCAAATCATACCTAAACTATGCAAGCTAATTAATCAACAATTAACCAACCGTTAAATTCCCTTTAGAATTGACTAGGAATCCATAGGAAACCTGAATATCATATATAGGGATGATTTAACCGTCTGATCGAAAGAAGTCCACAATAAAATCCAAAAATCACTAGGTAAGGCCCATCTAAGTTTAGGATCTGCCTTATCCTTTGGATTGGGATCCTAAATTGAGCTGAAAAAATGAATGAATGACTTGAATCCATAGGGACATCATCGTGGGCCCCACATCTGTTGTGTGAGTACAGCCAGCGGGCATACACCCATGCCACACCAAATTGGTTAGCCTGGTAAAACCGGGTTTGACCCTCAAAATACGAAAGAGGAAAGTCTCTCCCTCCTTTTGAATTTCTCTCGCCCACAACGGACGAATAGACAACGTCCATTTGGGATAAGCCATGGCTCACCATGATCATCCATCTGGATGATCTGAACCGTCCATTCGGCTTGGAGGGAAATTTTGACTAAACCTCGCTAAGGTCCGCACATTTTCGCACATACGCGTACGCAGGATGTCCAACACAAATAGAGTCGTGTGCGGTATTTTTTGAAAACAAAAATTCCGTTTTTGGTGTGATAAGCTAGCAATCCATGCGTCCTCTTCCCTTTCCATCTTAGTCTTTCACCACGACACAATCCTAGCCCATAATTTAGAGCAACGTGGTTTAGGGCTTCCTCTATACCAGGGAGAAAACAATGGCTGGTTTTGTTGTGCCAGCTGCTCACAACCATCTCCCAAAAATAATTTTCGCCTTCGGATGGTGAAATTACTTGTTCTACCACTTATCAAAGCAAATCCATGATTTCATGTGTCTCTCAACCACTAAGATCACTCCATATGACATGATTGCTTTTAAAGTTACTACTTATTACAAAAACACTAGACCATGCTCTATAAATAGAGGCTCATCCCTCTCATTTTAACACACTTGATAGTTGGTTCTCAACTTACAACACTTGAGGCTTGAGAGAGTGAGAGTGAGAGAATAGTGGGAGAATAAGAGTGTCCATACACCCCATCTCAACCTTCCAAGCCTTTCAACCCATTTTATACAAGCATATAAGCCATCTCTACGATTTAAGATCGATAAAGTAGAGTTGAGATTAGAGATTATGATAAGCTCCTCTTAGGAAGTGTCCCGGCTCTCATTTCCTCTTCCCTCATCTTCATGCGTATGGGCAGTCATCTAACTGTTTATTATATTATTATTATTTTTTAATATTTGCATTTGCACATCTTCCCTCTCATAGTTTTAGTAACACTTGATTGCATGCTCTACACTTTGTTGAACTTTTAGATCCTGTTGTATCAAAAGTTAGGCATTGCTTGAATTTTTTTTATTTTTATTTACTTATTAGTGCATTATATTTGTCATTTTTTCTCCTTTACAACTACTATCTCCTCCAATTCAACGTAAGTAAGAAATCATGATCTCCTTAGTGTAGGTTTGAGTAGTGATTTACTAGTCAGTTTTGACATTGTCAGCAATTGTCTAGTTGGTTAGTATAGGGCCATTTGGAACCTTAAAATCTAAAAATAAAATAAAATTTTTGTAAAATAGAGACTACATGTAAGTACGGGCGAAGAAGGGTGCCTAGTCCCTTCTCCATCATTGATGTCCTGACATAAAATTCCCAATTGCAAACATTATCCAAGAGTCATCTTAGTTGGGGAATCTCTGGTCCCCAACCTAAGGCAATTTTACGGGTCTAGTTGACCACATATTTTAGGCTCCTATCAGCTAGTGGAAATTCCAAGCTTTGCAAGTGTATTAAGGCAATCTATATATTGCACAAGCCACACCCTTTAGTGTGCACATGATCACCTGCGTAGAGAGCGTCAATACAAAATTTTGGAGATGTTGTGTGCTTAACATATGCTTTCATAGATGGCACGCAAAATATAATTGATATTGTGCCTTGTTGAGTTGTCAGAGATAATGAAAAAAGTTTTAAGTGCACTATGCAAATGATTACCATACATGCTATGATGCGTATAAGTTGTCTTATGATAAGCATTGTATGGGTATAATAGCTCTGGTATGCACTAATCATAAATACCCCTCAAATATCCTAGTCCTTGAGAAATGATGTTTACTACCACCCATATGTAATAAGAGAAATAACTTTAATGGGTTCCCTATAGTGTACATGTGTGCATAGTTTAAAGCTGGACATGAATGCCTTAGTGGGAGGAACTGGGCACCATGGTTACCCATGCATATAAGAGGGCATTTTTTATTAGAATTACATAGGATCTTAGGCCACTTAGTAAATGCTATGCTTCCAGTGATGATATCTTAGGTGCTCAATTGATTATTTCACTTATATGATAACATTATCAGCTTATTGTTATAACAACCCTAAGTGCAGAGCTGCGATGTAGTAATAACTTGGTGAGACTGAGGTCGTACCCACATGGACTTACTATTATGTGATTTATAGAATACGTTAGAACTAGAACTAGAATATAAACTAATGACTAAAATATTTATAAAATAGATCAATTATGGAATAAATTACTAGAATACCAAGGATCCACTTATAACTTCCTTAATGTTACTTTACTTAATTTAATAGGATCACACAACTGGAATCAAAGTCTTATCCTATCTAGGTGGATAATAGAGCAGTTAAATATTCATCATTCATATAGTTCAAAACATATATGAATTTTCATTGAATTGGTTCCCTCATAAACTATCAGTGTATTGATCGCAGGGAATTTAAAGCATCTATCATGCTCAGAGTCAATGATAGATTAATGGATTTTATAAATCAAATAATTGTAAAAATGTAAGAACATATAAAAAATTTCCTAAGCATCCAAAGTGCCCGGAGTCAACAATGGATCAAAATAAACTAAAACTTTTTCTTCATTACAACCAAAATCAATGAATTGTTTAACATTAAAACCAAATAACTTGAATCAAAGTAAAATAAATATTAATAAAAATTACAAGCTTCACCTCTTAGCTCTAGTTAAGAGATTAGCCAACCATAAACATGATCAAACTAGAACTCTTATAAAAAAACATAAAACTAACTAGAACCGAAGGATTGAGGAGGAGGAAGGTCTCGTTAAAGCTCCATAACTTCTTGCTCTATTCATTCTACCCTAATTCGTGTATAGAAGCACCTAAAACATTCATTTAAATAGGCTTGATTGGCACCGACTTTAAAATCGAGTCAGTTTTATGCAGCTATCGTAGCTTCGATAGCATCAATGAGTCTGAGTGAAATTGGAAAACTATCCAGTAAGGAACTTTCAAATCTACGTATTTTTTCGTTGGCATCAAGTCTTCTTTGATGACATCAAATTGACTTCGATGGCATCGAACATCTCCTCGATGGGATCAAAGAATGCTCAATTCTATCTAACAAGTAAATTGGATTTTTCTGATTTTTGCGATGGGATCGAAGTGGCTTCGATGTCATTGAATGCTTACTTCGATGGTGTTAAATGTGTTGTTGATGGCATCAAACAATCGAGTTCTGCACTTTTGAGTTTTTACACTTTGCGACTTCGATTTTCTTCATTTTTTACTTAGTTTCCTTGGATCTTGGACTCTTGAATTCTTCAATCTTGACCTCCATAGATCCAATCCTCCACTTGGTAATTCTTTGAGTATTAAATCCATGCTTTAATTATCCTTTTCTTATTAGCTTTCAAAATTACCTTGTAAGAGAAAACATGTGTAATTAGATCAATTAAGTGTATTCATGTTCATCAAACCAGTGCATAATAAGGGAAAAATGTACATTATTTCACTCTCAAGATTTATTATATGATAGGCTAGTGAGTTATGAGATGATTCAAGTATGCAAGATGCACATGATGTTATCAGTAGATCATAGGATTCTTAACCGAATTTAGGGGGGGGGGGGTGATCGGGTTTTTCTTTATTAAAAAAGTTTAAAAGGCAAAGGTGTGAATGATAATTGTAGAACTAGTATGTGTAACGACCTGTAAATTTTCGTACATTGGGTCGAGTACCACCTCGACCAGAAATCACGTAGGATCAAATCCCTTAGAAATTTAACAAAGTTAACTAAGTACTAAACTCAATTAGCCATGAAATCCGTTAGGATCGCTTTAAATACGATCTGCAAGACCTAAAACTTGCAAAACAAGTGACGCTAGGTTACCCTAAGGTTTAAAACCAAACTCATTTCCCGTATGCTCTCGGGAATGAAACGAAACTTCGTATTAGGTCTAGATCGCACATCGGGAGTCCGATTAACACGAAGCTAAGGAACTAGGACCGCCCCACTGGGCTTGACAATCATCTCAAAAATCAGCTCCGACCGATGTCCCACGGCCATTTGTTTCGATCCGGAGCGAGGGAGTGTGAAAAACACTATTCCCATCCTAATAAAAATATCAGGAATAGTGATCTGGCATCGTTCAGTTGCACGTCAGTATTAAGCAACCTGACCGTCAGAATTAGACCAAATTACACCCTCGGATTAAGAAAAATTTCAGGAACATTTATATGTACTTAGAATTTCTGATCGTGGCCCACTGACCGTTGAACTGAAAGTGGTCCGCCACGTGCGATCTGGGAATCCAATCAAGTCGAAAACGTAATCCCACGTAGATCCATAGATGGTGAGCTTAAGTCTGACGTTTGGCTCAAGGAGGGCCACCAGAACCTCCCTTTTGAGCTGGAAAAGTGGCAAAATGCCTATATAAGCAGTCACCCTTGAACCTGAGTCTATTTTGGGAATATTTTTGGCTATAAAAGGAGCTTAGAACAGCCCCTCTCACAGCCATACAAATTTGGGAGAAAAACCCTAAAGAGAGAGAAAGAAAAGAGAGAGAAAAGCTTGGAATTTGTTGCTGATCTTCCTCCTACTGCTTTGGGTTATCGCACGGCCTACACCGCCCCGTTCTAGGTGTTTTTCCGGCGGTATCCATCCCATTTGAAGGTAAGAAACCCTAACCCTAGGTCTGATTTAAGGTAGGATCGTTGTGGGTTATGTAAAGGCTAACCGATTCCGCTCTTTAGGCTAGAAAACTCCCGTATACGGAAGCTCTACTACCCTTGCTGATTCGTTGGAATTCCAAGGGCAAAGGTGAGGACTTTAAGTGTATAAGTTACGGTTTTCAACGCTTTCAATGTCAGATAATGGTAGATTCATGATCTGCATGCAATTGCACATGTACAAAGTGCTTTCCGTTTCCTGTTTCGATTAACGTTGTAGAAATTGGAATTTCACATACTCTAGGTATACGTAGAAATACCGTATACGTATTTTTTTTGGAAAAACGTTTGACATGTTTATTTAATGTATGATTATATGATATATGGATAAAATACTAATTTGGCGAAAGGAATCGCTGAAATACATGTTCATGTGTAAATGCTACGTATGTTGAAATTGTGTATTCTAGAAATACCGTATATGTATTTTTTTTGGGAAAATGTATGACATGTTTATTTAATGTATGATTATACAATATATGTATAAAATACTAGTTTGGCGAAAGGAATCGCTGAATTACATGTTCGCTTGTAAATGCCTAGTATGTTGAAATTGTGTATTCTAGAAATACCGCATATGTGTAAAATTTGGAAGTGTAATTGTCATGATTATTTGTTGTATGAATATGGTATACGCGGGTAAAATAACCGCTTGGCGAGAGAATAGCCCTAACACGTGATTTACTAACATACGTCATGTATGTTGGAATGGCGTACTCTAAGTGTTGTGTAAGTGCTTGTGTGTGTAAAGGCTTGTGTATTAGTGCCTTAGAAAGGTGCTGATATGGAATTCCTGACTCCCTTAGAGACATGTAGGATCTCCTGCATGCTGTGGTTCGCTAGAACCACTCCCTTGTAATGTGTACATAATTGTATCCCTATGTGGATAGTGTTTTACTACATGCTTCACAACATGCTTTACAACATGCTTTACATCATGTTTTACTTCATGCTTTATAACATGCCTGCTAACATGCTTGTATTGCTTGTTTATCATGCTTTACTCCACATGCTATTGATGAAAACTGTTTGAGTTTGGGACTATGTCTATAGTCCAAACATTCGATACCAGACTTGCGGTTGTGGTGAGATTCATATCGCCACAACGGACGTGTCTGGCGAACCCAGTCGTACTTCGGTTGGCGATAGTGATTGGCCACACGGAGTTTTGCACTCCATATCGCTCAACTTGTGGTGCGCTCGAGCTAGTCGAACTCGTCAAGTAACCAAAATGTATTGTGTGTTCACCATGTTTGGTCGCCATTTCTTGTTTGAACCTAGGGTACGAAACTTACCAGTAAGTGGCGATCCCGTTTAACCATGGTACCTCGATCCGCTAAGTCGCATGAGCCGGGCATGGTGGTATGGGACACCGTGGTCGAGCCGCTATCTATTGGGGCCATGTGCCTCCCCGTAGTGACCATTGCGCAACCAAAATTCGTGAGCCGAATACGGTGGTATGGGACACGTATTCGAGTCGATCGACTTACTACGGCGAGAGCCGAGTACGGTGAGACCTGTGCTCGTGCTGACGGGCGACGAGTCCTCCGTAGTATCATCGAGTGTACTCCAAGTGTCTGTGATTGGCGACGAGTCTTTCACAGCAACTAGAGTATGAGTTGAGCCGAGTACGGTGAGACCTGTACTCGATCTGACGGCTAGTGATTGAGCCGAGTACGGTGAGACCTGTACTCGAGCTGACGACCAGCAATTGAGCCGCATACGGTGAGATCTGTATCCGCGCTGACGGGTGACGAGCCCTTTGCGATGCCTTCACTATGTTTCTCAAACCATAATATCATATGAGATTAACTAGGATTGACGACCCTAGAATGGATCATGTTTGGGAATGATACAAGGGAGGTACCTTAGTTTCCCAATACTGCTGGTTGAAATGGACTAATAAAAACTTGGTAATCATGAGCATCATCGCACCGCATGTGCTTTGTAGATGTGGCGCACTGAGGGAGTAAGCATTCACGAACGTAAGATGATGTCGCTTGAGGGTGGTTTGGCAAGGGCATAGAGCATCATGTCATATCATTTTTGCACTTAACAAGAGTAGTTAGAAATGTTTGATTCGTACTGCTTTATCATTACTGCTTGATTGAATTGATAACATGTTAACCTATGCTTTATTGTTCCACTGAGTTAGCTACTCACTCTCACGTTACGGGACGGTGTTTGCAACACCCACCAGACTCTGTCACAGGTATAGATGGTGCCTCGGTTCAGGAGCCGGAGCCCGACTTCGAGGAGGATCAGGATGAGTTCTCTTTTATGCAGTACTCTGACGGCTATGCTTAGGCCGACTGCATCGCGGGGATTCCAGGGCTTATCTATGGGATTGTATTTTGAAGTTTTGACTTAGAAACAATACATGTATATTGGTACTCAGTTAGTACTCATACTCTGGAGTTCACAAAATTTTGTTACTTTACATACTTTGAATATAAAATTTCAGTCTTCCGCTTGCCTTTATACAATTGAACTGGAGTATGATTTACTGTTTTGGTATAATCTCATTCATGTTTATTGCTCTAACTCAGACAACATTTAACCATCATTGTGTATGTTGCATAAGTGATGCGTTGGAACTCGGAAGTTGAGTTCATACTCGACCCCCGATTTTCAGGGCGTTACAGTATGAGACACAACTATGTGTATCGAATAATGAGACTTACCACGAGAGAGACTTGGTGGGCTATGATAAGAAATGTTTGATTCCTTAACCTTATTAAGAAGTCCTCTTTGACATGTCTCCTTAATGGATTTGAGCATAAATTAAATTTAGGGCAAGTGAAAGATTGTTGCATTAGTTTCCTAAAAAATTAATGTGTACTCCAAATCCACTGGCCGTATGAATGTGGTAGGGTCAATCTATGATGTAGATCATGATGATCAAATGTGCTTGGTGGATAAGCAATGGTGCCTTAGTTAATTAATGGTATAATCTTAAACTAATCACATAAATTACAAATGATTAGCAAATAAGTAACTAGTCTATAACATGATAGTATATATGTGTGGGTGAGATGTGTTAACTACCAATACTACGCATTCATCTAATCATGCATACATAATTAAACATTCAAACACATTCATAATTAAACAAGTACGCAATTGAAAATCTTAAATACAATCATATATAGTGGTTCAGCTACTTTCCTACTCCACTCCTAGCGGACGCACTCAACCCATGAGTGTACCAGATTTCACTATAAGAGTTTTAAAATCAAGTTAACCTCTAAACTGTATAGCCCTATAGAAGGATTCTAAATTTAGGCCCTACACAAGAGCCAAGGTCATACACAAGAATCCGGATTTAGGCCTTACACAAGAGCTAGGGTCATACACAAGAACCCAGATTTAGGCCCTACACAAGAGCCAAAATCCTACATAAGAACCTGGTACATACACTTATACCGGATGCGCTCGCAAGAGACTTTAGTTGGTTTTCTATAGGCTAGCCAACAACCACGATTATATCCAAGGCCCTACATTTACTCCCATTAGAGGCTCCCATGGAGACTGACACACAAACACTCGTTCCAGGTGACCTACACAAGGATTTGATTTAAGCCCTACACAAGAACCTAGTTCGAGTTTGAATTATAAACTCTTACCTTCAATGCTACATAAGGAAAGAGAGTAAATTGACTCTTATGCTCGACAACTTACTTTTCTGATTAAGTCTCTTTTGTAACTTCATGTTGGGTTACTTGATTGTCGCTCTCTCGTGCTTCAATCAGCTCCTCAATGCTCCCCTGTTCATGATGTCGCTTCTTTGCCAATGTATCAACTCCAACATCAATCACCTTACATTTGATGCTCCTTCAAGGTGACCAAGGTGATGGGAGGTTGGTTGAATCTCCTAAAATTAATGGAAAGTTGTTTTTCTAGGGGATTCACCTAGATGAGTCTTCTAGAAGATTTAAACAATGGTATGTCAAGATAGCTTAAGTCCAATCTCTAGAAAATTGAAGATTTCTAACACATCTTCAAGGTAGAGGTTGGAATCTTTATAAGAGTGTTAATCTCAATGAAGATTGTTTAGAACTCAATGGTTTAGAGGTTTGGGATGAGGGATATGAACATGAATTCACATAAGCTTCTATTGCACTAAAAACCCATAAAAAAGTCCAAGAACTGATTCCCCTTTAAAAGAAGTTCAAGCTCAAACGGTAAAAAAATGGGTAGAAAATAGCTCTATCGATACCATCGAAGGTGGCTTCAATGGCATCGAACTAAATTAAAGAATGTTGCTGGAAATATCTGATTTGTTTGTTTGATGCCATTGACGAACCTTCAATGCTATCGAGAAAATCAGAAAAACTGTCATTTTATTGCTAGACAGTTCTGACTCTTGATCGATATCATTGAGGTGTCGTTTGATGCCATCAAACTACACCTTCGATGCCATCAAAGGTGGCTTCGATGTCATTAAGAAATTCAGAACAAATATAATTTGTTTGTTGGATAGTTTTGACTCTCGATCGATGTCATCGAACAACCATCGAAAGCTACTATTTTGAACTATTATTTACATAACAGCTTCACATGTCTTCTAGCCTTATTTATTATCTTTTACTTGATTTTTAAGGCTAATGGATGATCAATTATGTATTTCTATTGAGCATAAATCATGTAGAGGTCTAATGGTTGTTTTGAATCAAGGGTTAGGGTCACAGAGAAACCTCATTTACATGTTCTTTGCTCCTTGATGCTTTGTCTTCGCTTGTGTTTTTGGTCTTCACTTTCTAAGGGCTTAATCAACTACATGGCACAAGGACTCACGTGAATGACAAATAGGGTACAAAAATCAATGCACTTATAATATCTCCTTTTGTCAATTGCGTGACAAAAAACCTAACTTAAGACTATGTCATGGTCCATACCAATGACATACCAAAACAACTTAAAAGATTCCATATAAAATATAAAAGATTTACAACTCGATACATTAAGACATGTGACACTTGTATTGCTCCACCATAACTGCTTCCTTAATCAAACTTACAATAACACAAACAAACTACAAAACATAATTCATTATTTTGGTGGGATTTGATCTTTCTATCTATTTTTTGCCAATATTTGACAAAGAGTTAGTTCCAATAAATATACCAATAAAATATGACATGAAACTACTCTCTAATTTATAAATTTACCAATTGAAAGGCACATACTAACAAGAGTTAAGGGATACATATAATCATTATAAATATGGAGCATGTCGATTATGCTCATTCAAAAGTTATACCAATTAAGAATAAGAATGACCAATGATAATTTAAGATATAAACATGTGATATTTAGAATTCAACAACTTTAAAGTTTAAATTAACAATATAAGTGAGGCTAAATCCTCAAATTTAACAATTAAGCACAATATGAGGCTAGAATCCTCAGATTTTTCTATATGCTCATATATGAGGCTGAAATCCTCAAAATTTACAATTGGCTCATAAATGAGGCTTAGATCCTTAGATTTATCATTTTAACCTAAAGGGACCTTCTAAGGTCACTGACACAGGGGAGGACGTGAGGTCGAGCACCGTCTTCCTCAAGAGGATAAGTATTCCGAATCCACGGGACTTCTCTGGACTCCTCACAGAGACTTCTCGAATCCACGATGAAAGAGAGCATAAAATAGAAATAAATTCTAATAAATTCAAAATTGATTAAATGAATAAATAAAAATGAGTTCACAACCCTTTAAATAGGGGTACCAAGCAATGGGAAAGAAATCAGAATCAAACTACAACTAAAACTCCTAGAAATCGCGACTTACTATAAATAGTAAACTTACTATTTATAGACGGTTGTGATGTCTACTAGTGCGCAAGGTTTTCGGCCAAATATAGTAAGTGTCCTATTTGGCTCCACCAAACTATTCTCCTAATTATTCTAAGCTCTTTTCATGTTGGGCGCAACTCCTAAAGCCCGATGGATGAAGAGTTATAATCAAACTAAAACTTACTATTTATAGTAAAAATAAAATTAAAACAGGGAAACGACGGTTGATCCAGGGGTTTTTCGCAATTTCGGGCGTTGCAACCCGGCATAGTAGGATTGGTTGGCTAAAGTAGCTCGTTCTACCCTAAAATCATATATTTTATGTCACGTAACTCATTCCGGATTGTGAGATATGCCTGATTTAAGGTCCGATGGTCTGGATCACTTCTGTCGCCAACTGGGCCTTTTTTGATCCATCTTGGCCATGAAACTATCCGCGACCCGCTCTACATCAGTCACCTTCTCAAGGTGTTATGGTCTTCCAAATTTTCAGAGAAGGATATTGTGGTGTAGACCGTTAAGACGCAGAAGTGACTAAGGTCCTCAACACTAGAGAGGTCTTCTAAAGCGGATTCAAACTCATCCGTATCATCCCATATTATCACTATTGCCTTGTCTTTAGATTTTTTTTTTTGCTAAGGAAATCAAGGGCAAAATGTCTATAACCCTCACAGTTGTAACATTGGACTTGCTTAGGTGGTTTGACAAGTTTTCCTTTATGTTTGTTTACTTTCTTGTCATTCTTGTCAAAACTCTTTCCTCTAGAAAGCTTGATGAATTTCTTAAATATTTTTTTAGATAATTCCTCCTCATCATCCTCCACATCACTATCACTTTCAGATTTTATTATTTTTTTTTTTTATTATTTTTTTTTTTTGTTTATATGAATGTTTATGAGATGTTTTGAGGATGACTAATTTCTTTGCTATAGAGGGGGTCTTAAAGTGCAATTCAAAAGTTTATAGGGAACTTAAAAGTTCTTCTACTTTTATTTAATCTATATTCTTACACTCTTTTATTAAGGTTATCTTAGGAGTGAACTTATTCAGTAGAGATCTAAGTATTTTCCTACATATACACCCTTCCGAAATCCTCTCTCCTAAACTCTACGTGGAATTGCAAATAATATTTAGTTGGAAGTAGAATTCCATGAAAGTTTCAAACTCTTCCATCTTAATGTTTTCGAATTGGGTTATTAAGCGTTGAAGCTTTGATCTTTTTACCATGCTAGTTCTTTTGTGGGAGACTTCCAATATATCTCATGCTTTCTTCCCCGTTTACATGTGCATATGTGTTTAAATTCATTGGAAGAAACCGCACAATAAATAGAATTGAGAACCTTGTCATCATAGGTATGCTGAGCTCTTATCGGTACTCCATTTGGATTTATCTTTCGGATCGCTAATGGTTCTACCATCAACCACGACTATTACATGGGCATTGTCCATCCTTGTTTAATAATGACCCAAACCATAGGGTCAATGATTCTTAGAAAAATCCTCATCCTACCCTTTTAATAGGCGTAATTAAACCCATTAAAATATGTTGGTCATGCGACGACACATCTCTCTTGGTTAGACATCATTCTTAAGCTCATTGGATTAACTCAAGGTGGTTAAGTCCTTCAGGGGCTATCTGCTCTGGTACCAATTGAAAGTGTGCCTGTAGCTTAATGGGATTACCACAGTTACGTATACGAAAGCTTGGCGAAGTTAAGGAATTAAGGCTATGTCCTAAAGGGGGTGATTAGGATCTATTTTAAAGTTTATGCCTTTTGAAAACTCAATTGCCTAACTTAAACTAATTTTCAATTAAACTAAGCAAGACAATGTAACTCTAAAGCTTTTAAGCCAATAGAGGGTCCAATCACATAGACTACAAATGATTAGTAAATAATCAACTTGTCTATAACATGATAGTGTATACGTGTGTATGGGATGTGCTAACTATCAATACTAGAAATTCATTTAATCATGCATACATAATTAAACACTCAAACACATAAGCATAATTAAAAAAGTGTGCAAATGAAAATCCCAAACACAATCATATATAGTGGTTCGGTTACTTGCTTACTCTACTCCCGACGAACGCACCCAACACATGAGAGTACAGGATTTCACTATACGAGATGTTAAATTAGGTTAACCTCTAAGCTTTATAGCCTACACAAATACTCTAAAATTTAGGCCCTACGCAATTGCCAAAGTCCTATACAAGAACCCGGTACGCATACTCTTGCTGGAGGCTATCGCAAGAGACTTTAGTTGGTTTTTGGTAGGTTAACCAACAACCATGGTCATATCCAAAGGATCTACGTTTACAACCATTGGAGGCTCCTACGGAGACTAACACACAAAGACTTATACTAGATGACCTACACAAGGATTTGATTTATACCCTACACAAGAGCAAATGTCCTACACAAGAACCTAGTTCGAGTTTGAATCACAAACTTCTACTTTCAATTCTACACAAGGAAAGAGAGTAAATGGACTCCTATGCTTGACAACTTACTTGTCTAATTGAGTTTCTTTTATAGCTCCATGTTGAGTTGCTTGATCGTCACTCTCCCGTGCTTCAATCAGCTCCTCGATGCTCCCCCGATTATGACGTCGCTGTTTTGCTAATGCATCAGCTCTAAGATCAATCACCTTACATTTGATGTTCCTTCGAGGTGACCAAGGTGATGGGAGGTTGGTTGAATCTCCTAAAACTAATGGAAAGTTATTTTCTTAGGGGATTCACCTAGATGGATCTTCTAGAAGATTCAAACAATGGTATGCCAAAATAGTTAAGTCCAATCTCTAGAAAATGGAATATTTCTAACACATCTTTAAGGTAGAGGTTGGAATCCTCATAAGAGTGCTAATTTTAAGGAAGATTGTTTAGAACTCAATGGTATGGAGGCTTGAGATGGGGGATATGAACATGGATTCACCCAATCTTTTATTGCAACAAAAATTCATAAAAGAGCACAAGTACTGATTGTCCTTTAAAAGAAGTTTAAGTTCCAACGGAAAAAAAATATGCAGAAAATAGTTCTGTCGATGCCATCGAAGGCTTCTACGATGCCATCGAACTAAATCAAAGAATGTTGTTGGACATATCTGATTTGTTTGTTCGATGCCATCAACGGACCTTCGATGCCATTGAGAAAATTAGAAACACTGTCATTTTAATATTGCTGGACAGTTTTGACTCTCGATCAATGTCATCGAGGTGTTCTTCAATGCCATCGAACTAAACCTTGGCCTTGATGCCATCGACAAACTCAGAACAAATATCATTTGTTTGTTAGATAGTTCTGACTCTTGATCGATGCCATTGTGGGGGCCTTCGATGCCATCAAAGGCCCTTCGATGCAACTCGATTCCATCGTACAACCATCGAAAGCTGTTGTTTTGGGCTATTGTTTACATAGCAGCTTTACACCTCTTATAGCCTTATATATCATGTTTTACTTGGTTTTCTAAGGTTAGGGGATGATCAATTAAGTATTCTTATTAAGCCTAGATCATGTAGAGATTTAATGATTGTTTTTTGTCAAGGGTTAGGGTCACAAAGTAACCTTATTTACCTGTTCTTTACTCTTTGATGTTCTGTCTTCGCTTGTGTCTTCGGTCTTCACTTTATAAGGGCTCAACCGACTACATGACACAAGCACTCACGTGATTGACAAATAGGGTGTAAAAATCAATGCACTTTCATTATGGACCTTCACAGAAAGCAGAAAATGATGACGTATATTTAGTGGTTTGTCTAACTATTATGGGAGAAAAAATGATCTAGTCAACTCTCTGATTTTAAGCCTAGGAGACCCTTACATAAACCATTTAGATTGCCTAAAGGCGGCCTTAAAGGACAACAAATATAATTTTCCATCTTCATTTTCTCTCTCGAAGAGTATCTCGATTGAAATGTCTTTATTAAAGGCACATTTTATTTTTATAAAGGGAGGAATTGAGGAAGAATCGAAGGGAATATAGATTAATCTCTCCCTTATCCCAATATTTTTCCTTATATTTAAATTTTTAATTATGAGAGAAAACTAAAAAAGAGAGAAAATCACGTGGGATTCAACCATTAGAGGTTGACTACAAAGTTGGCTACACGAGCTAAGATCCAACATAATTAACTTTGATTTGGTTGTAATACCAAGTTCTCGGGAATAACTTGAGAAAAGTTTTATATTTTGTTGAATTTCTCTATGTTCTCCATTCTCAAATAGAAGCTAGGGCAAGTTTCACATGTAAAGGTTGGAAAATGGAATTCCTATGGATGTAAAATCTAATATTAAAGTGTGAACTAAATAATTTTGTTTTTCTTTAAAATACCATTAAAATACTAAGTAAAAAAAAATATAAAAATAAGATCTCACCTTAAAAGCATTTTTTCTTTAAAATACCTTACTAATTTGAGAGATATAAACGTAGGAGACTTCCCGCTTAAAGTTCCTGAATTATCTTTGGTGGCGGCAAGACATTATTACACACGAGTCCACCAATAACCGTGCGCCTACTCCCCTGCCACCGGCCCGGTCGCTGGTGGTGGGTGCTCCGTGGCCCCACCATGATGTATGTGTTTCATCCATTTTTTCAGATTATTTTAGACTTGATCCCAAAAAGGAGAGGGATATGAATCTCAGGTGGGCCACACCACAGGAAACCAATAGTGATTGGATATCCACCATTAAAATCCTCCTATGGCCCACTGTACCGTTCATTTGACATCCAATCTGTTGATTAGGTTGTACAGACCCAGATGAAGGGAAAAATCAAAGATCAGCTTGATCCAAAACTTTTATGGCCCCAAAAAGTTTTTAATGATCCACGTTCATTCAACACACTTATCTGCAATGTGGTCCACTTGAGATGGGGATATACCTCATTTTTTTGTCTCATACCGTAAAATGATCTAGAAAAATCTAGAAAAATAGAAGGATGGCATGGATGAAACACATACATCATGGTGGGGCCACAGAGCACCGACCACCAGCCATTGGCTGGTGGCAGGGAGAGTAGCCAATCCGTTTCCGGATGTAGTACAAGCTGTGGGCCCAACCTGATGTATGTGTCTTACATCCACACGTCCATCCGTTTTGACCCTTCATTTTAGGCCATGAGTAAAACAAAAAAAAACAGATCCAAAGCTCAAATGGAGTAGGCCGCAGGAAACAGTGGTGATTGAACTACCACCGTTAAAAACTTCCCTGGACCATAAAAGTTTCGATCAGGTTGACATTTGTTTTTTCCCTTCATCCAAGTCTGAGTGGCCTTATTAACAGGTTGGATAACAAGAAAACATTACTGTGGGCATTAGAAACGTTTCAACGGTGAGTTTCATTATCCCCACTGTTTCCTTTGGTGTGGTCCACTTGAGCTTTGGATCTACTTCGTTTTTTGGTTCAAGATCTAAAATGATCTTGAAAATCGGATGGATGGAGTTGATATAAAACACATACATCACGTTGGGCTCCACAGCGCCGAACACATCAACACACCACCGAATCTGCGTCCGGGCCCATTGTCCCGCACGTACTGTCCATCAAGTAAACGCTACTTGTCTGTGACAATTGACAAATGGGGGTGTCAGTGGGCCGGGCTCGGTCCTAAAAAATCGAATAAACCGTTGTAAGGCCCGGCCCGTAGTCTTAATGATGAAAGGGGGTTACACGCCCCGGGGATCCAATGATCCGTGGGGCCCACCATAGTGTTTGTATTATATCTTCTCTGTCCATCCGTTTCTTCAGCTCATTTTAGGACATGAGCCGAAACATAAGTAAACTCCGAAACTCAAGTGGGCTGCACGAGGGAGGACTGAACGCCCACCGTTGAAACCTTGTGGGTCATAGAAGTTTTGAATCAGGGTTATATTTGTAATTTTCATTCATATGCGTGCGAATTACCTTATGAACGGATTGGATGGCATCTAAACATCAAAATGGGCCACGAAGGTTTCAACAGTAGGTGTCTCCATTGCCAATCTTTACTGTTGTATGGCCTACTTGAGTTTTGCAACTCCCTCATTGTTAAGTTCATCTAATAAAATAAGCTGAAAAAACCGATGAACGGATCATATATAACACAAACATTGTGGTGTGTGTGTATATATATATATATATATATATATATATATATATATATATATATATATATATATATATATATATATATATATATATGAGTAATGCTCACACACAACTAGTTGGACCGTCGAACTAGTTTGATTAATTAATGCTAATTAATGCTTAGAAAGAGAGACGGTTTTTTCTCGATGGCTTTTAATAGGATCTTATTAAAAAGAGATAAAAAATCATGGGACATACCATGGTGTTAACATGAAATTTTCTCTGATCATCATGTGTGTCACCTCATGTTAAACCTCGGGTCCAAAAATTAGCCCCATCCATTATTCAAGTGGACCACATAATTGAAAATAGTGTAAAAAAAATTCTCACCATTCGAAATGATTCCTTTGATGGGGCCTATTTGAATCACATGTAAGCATGATATTTCGGTACCACACATGGCTTTTTGTGTGGCCTCTAACGGTTGGAGTGGATTTCACATAACGATAAATGTGGGCCCTATAAAAATTAAGGGTGGACGTCTTTGCATCAACTGTTCTATTTGTGTGGCCTACTTGAATCAAATATCGGCTTGATATTTTGACTCTTTACCTAGAAGGAGATTACAAATCTGATGGTCGGAGGGGATCTTATATATACATCACATGGTGGGCCTTATAAAAAATCAATTTTAGCCTCCCCGTCCCGCTATTGGCTCCGAGAAAAGGGCCTCCCTGCTCATCATTTCGGGAAAAGGGGCATTTGCCAAAAAAAAAAAAAAATACCAACGAAAATAGGTGTGGCATGGTCCTCATGCAATATGGTGCGTCCTTCACCGTGGGGTCACCTTAGTATATGCATTGTATATCCATGCCATTGGTTCATATCTTTAGGTCATGTTACAGCAAGATTTCAAAAAGTGAGAAGATAAATTTCTCAGGACTACCACATAATAAGAAATATTTGATATTGAACATTTATCATTAAAAACTTCCTAGGGCCCATTTTAGTGTTTATTTTCCACTTGAAATATTGATAAAGTTATGAAAACCTAGATCATGGAAAAATGAAAAAATAAAAAAATAAAATTTTCTTGATCCAAAAATTTTGTGGTTTACAAAATGTTTCTAATGGTTAATCACCATTGTTTCCTATGGTGTGGTCTATCTGATATTTATATCCATTTTATATCCATTTCATTTTTTAAATAGTTTTTTAAAATGAGCTGAAAATATGGTTGGATTGCATGGATATATAACACATACATCAAAGTGAGCCCCACGGTAAGGGATGCACCCTAATATTCTTAGACAGGGTTGCACCTAATCCACTCCATGTAGGGTTGGAAGTTCCAGCGCTGTAAAGATGGAGAGCGGATTAGCTAGTGACCCTGCCACTTGCCAATGGCTAGTGGTCGGTGCTCAGTGGGCCTCACCACGATGTATTTGTTTCATCCATGCTATTTATCTTATTTTCTATATTATTTTATGGTATGATACAAAAAAAGAAGTATATTCCAATTTCAAGTGGAACACGTCACAGGAAACAGTGTTGATTGAACGTCTACCATTAAAAACTTCTTGGGGCCATAAAAGTCTTGGATCAAGTTGACCTTCGTTTTTTCCCTTCATTTAGGTCTGCATTACCTAATCAATAGATTGGATGTCAAATAAAGAGGACAGTGGGCCTTATGAGGATTTTAATGGTGTGTATTCAATCACTACTGTTTTCGCATGGTGTGGTCCACCTGAGATTTATATTCCACTCATTTTTGGGATCAAGACCTAAAATGATCTGTAAAAATGGATGGACGGCATGGATAAAACACATACTTCATGGTGGGGCTCATAGAGCACAGAGCACTGACCACTAGCCACCGGGCTAGTGGCAGCGACTATAGCCGTTCGCAAAAATAATTAAAGAAGGAGAGTAGTGCATTAAATGAGGAGAGAAATATGGAGAATGGTTGTTTCTAAATAAAGTGGGATGATTAAGTAAGTTGTACATGTGTGATATATTGGAGCTATGCCCCACATGTATAAAACATCTAATTCGTTCATTAGATTGGGTCCTATGTAAGCATATTAAAGAACTTTTTTTTTAATCAATAATATAATATTCATTTACAAGATAAGTGAGTTGCTAAAAATCTATTCCAACAATATAAATTCCACTTATATGTGTGGTTCTAATGATGATGATTATTTACTAATTTTTAGTACATAAAATTTTATTGGTGGGCCATATTTGACAAACGGACTGGATCTATGATATATAATTTACATTATACTTAAGTAAGACGAGATGTCACATATCTTCATACGTAGTGCATTATATGCGTATAGAAAGGTGATTTCTTTGTCATTTAATGCAAGCTAGTTGGACCAATTTGAATGGTCCAACTAGTTGTGTGTGAGCATTTCTCTCTCTCTCTCTCTCTCTCTCTCTCTCTCTATATATATATATATATATATATATATATATATATATATATGGGAAAAGGTACAATGTGCTCGAGCTGACGATAAGCTCCCGTGAGGTCGAGCTGTGTGGGCCCCACTGTGATGTGTTTTGACCATTAACACCGTGCATTTGATGGGTACCCTATAAATTATGGGATATCCCAAAAATCAGCGGTATACAGAACTCAGGTGGGCCATACCATCTAAAATTATGTGAAGACACCGTTAAAACATATAAAACCACTTAGTGGGGCCCACCTGAGTTTTGCATGCGCCTGAAACTTGGTCTGAACCCTCATTCAAGTGGAACACACATAATGGATGGGTTGGATTTGCAAACTACATCTCAGTGGGCCCTAAAAAATGGTTATGAATGTTTTAATGGTGCATGGCCCCTCCTCACTTCTGTATGTGGTGTGGCCCACAAAAGTCACAGATTGATTTGATTTTTGAGACCTAGGCCCACGATAGAATGGTGCATCTAACTGATGGAGTAGATGTTCGAAATGCATCACGGTGGGGCCCACACAGCTCGACCTCATGGGGCATTAAAATCAGCTGGAGCGCATTGTACCTTTTCCCTATATGTGTGTGTGTGTGTGTGTGTGTGTTACAATGTGCTCGAGCTGACGATAAGCTCCTATGAGGTCGAGCTGTGTGGGCCCCACCGTGATGTGTTTCAACCATCAACACCATGCATTTGATGGGTCCCCTTTAAATTATGGGATGTCCCAAAAATCAGCTGTATACGGAACTCAGGTGGGCCATACCATCTAAAATTATATGAAGACACCATTAAAACATATAAAAGCACTTGGTGGGGCCCACCTGAGTTTTGCATGCGCCTGAAACTTGGTTTGAACCCTCATTCAAGTGGGACACACATAATGGATGGGCCGGATTTTCCAACCACATCTCAGTGGGCCCTAAAAAATGGTTATGAATGTTTTAATGGTGCATGGCCCCTCTCCACTTCTGTATGTGGTGTGGCCCACACAAGTCATGGAATGACTTGATTTTTGAGACCTAGGCACATGATGGAATGGTGCATCGGACTGATGGGGTAGATGTTCAAAACGCATCATGGTGGGGCCCACACAGCTCGACCTCATGGGGCATTAAAATTAGCTCGAGTGCATTGCACCTTTTCCCACACACACACACACACACACACACACACACACACACACATATATATATATATATATATATATATATATATATATATATATATATATTGAACGGATCATATATAACACAAACATTATGGTGGGCCCAAAAATCTTTGAGTTATAACGGATCATATATAACACAAACATTGTGGTGGGCCCAAAAATCTTTGAGTTATAGGGAATATATATATATATATATATATATATATATATATATATATATATATATATATATATATATATATATATATATATATTGAACGGATCATATATAACACAAACATTATGGTGGGCCCAAAAATATTTGAGTTATAACGGATCATATATAACACAAACATTGTGGTGGGCCCAAAAATCTTTGAGTTATAGGGAATATATATATATATATATATATATATATATATATATATATATATATATATATATATATATATATGTTAAGATAACTTCAGAATCCAGATCATCATAGGACTCTTCCAGATTATGATTAACTTCAGTTTTGAATTGTTATCTTTATCCTGACAGACTGTTTTGATCTTAATAGATTGTAGAATTGTATTTATCCCACTCATATAGCTTATCATGTATATAGATAACTCTTGTAACAAACATTATCTGTAAAGTTCTTTATATACAGATCAATACAAACGGAGCTATTATTCTGGCCTTTCATCAAATTTGTTTTATATTTTTACATGGTATCAAAGCTCCTAGGTTCACACCACCCATCCATGGCCAAATCATCAACTGCTTCCACAAACTCTCTTTCCATTCCAATATTGCTCATCTTGTTTCCACCAAACTTGATGACAATAACTACCTGATATGGGTTTGTTAGTTTCTTCCCATCTTGCACACCAATGGTTTCTTGAGCATTGTAGATGGCTCAGAAACTTGTCCCCCAAAATACCTATCAACCTCAGATAAAGAGGATCCAATTGTTAATCCTACATACATCACCTGGGAAAGAAAGGATCAATATATATTGAGCTGGATATCTCAACACTTTCTGAGAAAGTGATATCTTCTGTCTATGGTCTCAACACCTCAAATCAGGTGTGGACTGCATTGGCCAACAGGTTTGCTTCACCCTCAAGGTCTTGGATTAATCACTTACGTCGACAGCTGCAAAACCTATGGCAAGGTAACAAGAGCTGCTCTGATTTTTTTCATGCAGCCAAGACCCTTGCTGATCAACTGGCTCTAGTTGGAAAGCCAGTAGGAGATGATGATCTCATCTCTTATATTGTAGGAGGTGTTAACCCACCATATACTCCTCTTATCACTACTATCTCATTTGCCACATGAGATAGATCTTTATCTATTGAGGAATTTCAATCAGAATTGCTTAGTTATGAACAACTCTTGGAACACCAAGCTGCAGACTCAGAAAGCAGCAACTCTGTTACATTTTATACTCAAAAGCCTTCAACTCAGAAGAAGAAATCTAGCGGAAGTCAGGGCACTCCCTTCAGGAACTCTAATACATAAAAGACATTCAAAAGGAACTATCATACTGGAGGTCACTCAAATCAAGGTAAAAGCAATTATACAGACCAGAAGTCCTCTAACCGATTCCCTTGTCAAATCTGTGGTAGGAATGGTCACCAAGCTTTAGATTGTTTTCATCGAATGGATTATGCCTTTCAAGGCAGACATCCACCTAAGGAATTAGCTGCAATGGTTGCCCAAACCAATGCAATTTAAGAGGAGGAAGAATGGCTAGCTGACAGTGGAGCCAATAGTCATATCTCAGCTTCATTGGAGAATCTCACCCTGCAGCAGCTTTACAAAGGAAATGATCAAGTTGCTATTGGAAATGGTAGTGGACTTAACATAACTCATACGGGCACTTCTTCCTTTAAAACTAGAAACTCCTTGCTTCATCTTAAAAATATTCTTCACTGTCCCAATGCTTCAACAAATCTACTTTCCATACAAAAATTTTGTCAAGATAATGACTGTTGGTTTAAACTAACAGACACTTACTTTCTTGAAGTAACATATGAACGCAATTCTTATCAAAATCCACACCTAGGGGAGCGCAAATAAGAGGATTGATCTTAACAGTATGGTCGTCATGGACAGAAAATGCTTGCAATGAATGTTTATGAGTACTTGGTAATTTTGAAGTCCTTCTTGGTTAGGGTTTGGGCTGAAAGTACGAGTGTTGGAGCCGACGCTTTTGGAGTCTGAACTAATTCTTTTGAAAAATAGAAAAATTGGAATATTAGTAAATATGGATTTTCTTGTTAAGAAGAAGATGGAAGATGGATTGAAAAAACATAAAAGATATTTTTCTTTTCTTCTTCTTTTTTGCTTCAAGAGAGAGAGACAGAGAGGTGAGAGTGGGGAAATCGGGGGAGATAGTGGGGGAATGAAGTGGCCGCGTGAGATTTGAAAATAGCGAGTGTAGTTTGGTTTGAAAATGACGTTTTGCATGCTTGACGTGCATTTTTTTAAGACAATAATTTGATTTTACTGAAGACAATTGAATTACATAGGCAAGTGTTTAATGCAGGGAACTTCTTTGGAAATGTTATTCTAATAACTAACCTAATGAGAGTAATTTGCGGTTAAGTTCCTAGACCAATCTCTCTATCATATTCAAAGAAATCCAAAATTTTCTTCATGTTTCTTACATAATTCTCTGTCCCATTTTTGTTTGACTTGAAAGTAAAGGTGATGCATCTTCTTATTTATTCAATCATGGAATGCAGGATGTTGCCGTTAAGGTTCTTACAAATCAGGACTTTCATGAGGATCAATTGAAGGACCTTCTAAGGGAGGTATGCATTTGAAACATTGCTAATAATGTTATTTCAAACTGTACCCATTTATGTATCCGGATGTGCGTTGGAGCTATCCGGATGTTGAGCGGGGGTCCTTGGAATGTGGAAACTGTTATTATGACCATGATGAAGCTGTCCATTTTCTATGGACAACAATATGGGTGGCCTGGCCATTTGGACAGGCCTGTGTTTATGTATTATCTCGAAATTGATGAAGCAGATTCGGATGTGCGTCAAAGCTATCCGGATGTTGAGCGGGGGTCCCTAAAAGGTGGGAACTGCTGTTATGACTATGATGAAGATGTCCATTTCCTATGGACAACATTGAAGGGGCCTGGCCAAATGACCAGGTCGTGTTTATATCTGTATTTGCAGGGACCACAACCTTAACCTAAACCATACCCTAAACCTCTAACCTTAACCTAAACCTATAACCTATAACCTAAATCAAAACCTAAACCTAAAACCTAAACCTACAACCTATAACCTAAATCAAAACCTATAACCTTTCCCTAAACCTTAACCTAAACCTATAACCAATAACCTAAATCAAAACCAAAACTAAAACCGAAAATCTAAACCTATAACAAATATCCTAAATAAAACCTATAACCTAAAACCTATAACCTAAACCCGAACCCATTCTCAAATCCTATAACCTAAATCAAAACCAAAACCTATGACCTAAACCCGAACCCATTCTCAAATCCTATAACCTAGACCTAAACCTAAACCTAAACTTAAAACCTATAACCTTAACCAAAACCAAAACCAAAACCTATAGCCTAAACCCGAACCCATTCTCAAATCCAAAAACCTATAACCTAAATCAAAACCAAAACCTAAACCTAAAACCTAAACTTACAACCTATAACCTAAATTGATCAAAACCTATAACCTAAACCTAAACCTTAACCTAAACCTATAACCTATAACCTAAATCAAAACCAAAACCTAAACCTAAAACCTAAACCTATAACCTATAACCTAAATCAAAACCTATAACTTAAACCAAAACCAAAACCTATATCCTAAACCCGAACCCATTCTCAAATCCTATAACCTAAAACCTAAACCTAAACCTATAACCTATAACCTAAATCAAAGCCTATAACCAAAACCAAAACCAAAACCTATAGCCTAAACCCGAACCCATTCTCAAATCTAAAACCTATAACCTAAACCTAAACCTTAACCTAAATCGTTAACCTATAACCTAAATCAAAACCTATAACCAAAACCAAAACCAAAACCTATAACCTAAACCCGAACCCATTATCAAATCCCAAAACCTATAACCTAAACCGAAACCAAAACCTATAACTTAAACCCGAACTCATTCTCAAATCCCAAAACCCAAACCTAAACCTATAACCTAAACTCAAATCCCTAAACCTAAACCTAAACCTAATCCTATAACCTAAACTCAAATCCCTAAACCTTAACCTATAACCTAACCTAAACCTATACTTATAACCTAAAACTATTCTCAAATCCCAAAACCTATAACCTAAACCTAACCTTTCCCTAAACCTATAACCTAAACTCAATTCCATAAACCTAAACCTAGACCTAAACCTAAACCTATAACCTAAACTCAAATCCCTAAACCTTAACCTATAACCTAACCTAAACCTATACTTATAACCTAAAATTATTCCCAAATCCCAAAACCTATAACCTAAACCAAAACCAAAACCTATAACTTAAACTCGAACCCATTCTCAAATCCCAAAACCTATAACCTAAACCTATAACCTAAACCTAAACCTAAACCCAAAACCTAAACCTAAAACCTAAACCTATAACCTATAACCTAAATCAAAACCAAAACCTAAACCTAAAACCATAACCTAAAACCTAAACCTATAACCTATAACCTAAATCAAAACAAAACCTAAACCTAAAACCTAAACCTATAACCTATAACCTAAATCAAAATGAAAACCTAAACCTATCACCTATAACCTAAACCAAAACCAAAACCTATAACCTAAACCAAAACCAAAACCTATAACCTAAACCAAACCAAAACCTATAACCTAAACTCGAACCCATTATCAAATCCCAAAACCTATAACCTAAATCGAAACCAAAACCTATAACCTAAACCCGAACTCATTCTCAAATCCCAAAACCCAAACCTAAACCTAAACCTAAACCTAAATCTTAAACCTATAACCTAAACTCAAATCCCTAAACCTAAACCTAAACCTAATCCTATAACCTAAACTCAAATCCCTAAACCTTAACCTATAACCTAACCTAAACCTATACTTATAACCTAAAACTATTCTCAAATCCCAAAACCAATAACCTAAACCTAACCTTTTCCTAAACCTATAACGTAAACTCAATTCCTAAACCTAAACCTAGACCTAAACCTAAACCTATAACCTAAACTCAAATCCCTAAACCTTAACCTATAACCTAACCTAAACCTATACTTATAACCTAAAATTATTCTCAAATCCCAAAACCTATAACCTAAACGAAAACCAAAACCTATATCTTAAACACAAACCCATTCTCAAATCCCAAAACCTATAACCTAAACCCAAAACCTAAAACTAAAACCTAAACCTATAACCTAAACCAAAACCAAAACCTAAACCTAAAACCTAAACCTATAACCTATAACCTAAATCAAAACCAAAACCTAAACCTAAGACCTAAACCTATAACCTATAACCTAAATCAAAACGAAAACCTAAACCTATAACCTATAACCTAAACCAAAACCAAAAACAAAACCTATATCCTAAACCCGAACCCATTCTCAAATCCCAAAACCTATAACCTAAACCTAAACCCTCGAGCTTCCTTCTTTGAATCATGAAAAGGTATTTGTGCTCTTTTCATTAAGTGGGTAGTTGATTACTCAAGCATGACGGTTATGCGCATTCTTTCAGGTGGATGTTGCATGTGGGAGGATTGAATCTGCATATTTCAGATTCAAGCATCTGGTACGTCTCTTGTCAAGAATGAACATGATTGGAGTGGCCTGGCCATTTGGACAGGCCGTATTTATGTATTTGCTCAAAATTGATGGAGGAGACCCGGATGTGCGTCGGAGCTATCTGGATGAGCGGGAGTCCCTGGAAGGTGGGAACCGCTGTTATGACCATGATGAAGCTATCCATTTCCTATGGACGATATTGGAGGGGCCTGACCATTTGGATAGACTGTGTTTATGTATTTGCTCGAAATTAATAGAGCAGACCCGGATGTGCATCGGAGCTATCCAACTGAGCGGGGGTCCTTGGAAGGTGGGAACCGTTGACCATGATGAAGCTGTCCATTTTCTATGGATCGCATTGGAAGAGCCTGGCCATTTGGACAGGCCGTATTTATATTTATATTTGTAGGGACCACACCCTTAACTTAAACCCGAACCCATTCTCAAATCCTAAAACCTATAACCTATAACCTATAACCTATAACCTATAACCAAAACCAAAACCTATAACCTAATCTAAAACCAAAGCCTATAACCTAAACTCAATTCCCTAAAGCTAAACCTACACCTAATCCTAATTTCAACTCCCTAACCTAAACCTAAACCTAAACTTGAAAACCCAAACTTAAACCTAATCCCGAACATGAACCCGATTTTCTAAACATAAACCATAACCCATTCTCAAATCCAAAAACCTATAACCTAAACCTGAACCCATTCTCAAATCCAAAAACCTATGACCTAAACCTAAACCTTAGCCTAAACCTAAAACCTATAACCTAAACTTATAACCTAAACTAAAACCTAGACCTAAACCTAAACCTATAACCTAAACTCAAATCCTAAACCTAAACCTATAACCTAACCTAAACCTATACTTATAACCTAAAACTATTCCCAAATCCTAAAACCTATAACCTAAACCTGACAAATCCCTAAACCTGTAACCTAAACTCAATTCCCTAAAGCTTAACCTACACCTAATCCTAATCTCAACTCCCCAACCTAAACCTAAACCTAAACTTGATTTCCTAAACCTAAACCTAATCCCGAACATGAACTCGATTTCCTAAGCCTAAACCTGAACCCATTCTCAAATCCAAAAACCTACAACCTAAACCTAAACCAAAACCTATAACCAAAACCAAAACCTAGACCTAAACCTAAACCTATAACCTAAACTCAATTCCTTAAACCTTAACCTATAACCTAACCTAAACCTATACTTATAACCTAAAACTATTCCCAAATCCCAATACCTATAACTAAAACTTAATTCCTTAAAGTTAAACCTACACCTAATCCTAATCTCAACTACCTAAACTAAACCGAAACCTAAACTTGAAAACCAAAACTTAAACCCAATCCCGAACATGAACCCGATTTCCCTAAAGCTAAACCATAACCCATTCTCAATTCCAAAAACCTATAACCTAAACCTAAAACAAAACCATAGCCTATAGCCTAAAACCGAACCCATTCTTAAATCCCAAAACCTATAACCTAAACCAAAACCAAAACCAAAACCTAAACTAAAACCAAACGTATAACCTAAACTCCGAACCCATTCTTAAATCCAAAAACCTATAACTTAAGCCTAAACCTATAACCTAAACCTATAACCTAAACCTATAACCTATAACCTAAATCAAAACCTATAACCTAAACCAAAACTAAAACCAAAACCTATAACCTATAACCAAACCCAAAACCAAAACCTATAACATAAACCCGAACCCATTCTCGAATCCCAAAACCTATAACTTAAACCAAAACCAAAACCTATAACCTAAACCCGAACCCATTCTCAAATCCAAAACCTATAACCTAAACCGAAACCTTATCCTAAACCAAAGCTAAAACCTATAACCTAAACCAAAACCAAAACCTATAACCTAAACCCGAACCCATTCTCAAATTCCAAAACCTATAACCAAAACCAAAACCTTAACCTAACCTAAAATCAAAACCTATAACCTAACCCAAAACCAAAACCTATAACCTAAACCCAAACCCATTCTCAAATTCCAAAACCTATAACCTAAACCTAAACCTAAACCTTAACCTAAACCAAAACCAAAACCTATAACCTATAACCTAAACTAAAACCAAAACCAAAACCTATAACCTATAACCAAATCCAAAACCAAAACCAAAACCTATAACCTATAACCAAAACCAAAACCAAAACCAAAATCTATAACCTAAACCTAAACCAAAACCATAACCTATAATCTAAACTCCGAACCCATTCTTAAATCCCAAAACCTAAACCTTAACCTATTCTCGATTCCCTAAACCTTAACCTACAACCTAGCCTAAACCTAACTACCTAACCTAAACCTAAACCTAAACTTGAAAACCAACTTAAACCCGGTCCCGAACCCGAACCCGGCTTCTCAACCTAAACCTTAACCTATTCTCAATTCCCTAAACCTTAACCTACAACCTAACATAAACCTAACTCCCTAACCTAAACGTAAACCTAAACTTGAAAACCCAAACTTAAACTCCGATCCCGAACCGAACCCGGTTTCTAAACCTTAACCTATTCTCAATTCCCTAAACCTTAACCTACAACCTAACCTAAACCTAAACTTGAAAACCCAAACTTAAACCCGATCCCGAACCCGAAACCGTTTCTTAAACCTAAACCTTAACCTATTCTCAATTCCCTAAACCTTAACCTACAAACTAACCTAAACCTAACTACCTAACCTAAACCTAAACCTAAACTTGAAAACCCAAACTTAAACCCGATCCCGATCCCGAACCCGAACCCGGTTTCCTCAACATAAACCTTAACCTATTCTCAATTCCCTAAACCTTAACCTACAACCTAACCTAAACCTAACTCCCTAACCTAAACATAAACCTAAACTTGAAAACCAAAACTTAAACCCGATGCCGAACCCGAACCCAATTTCCTCAACCTAAACCTTAACCTATTCTCAATTCCCTAAAGCTTAACCTACAACCTAACCTAAACCTAACTCCCTAACCTAAGCCTAAACCTAAACTTGAAAACCCAAACTTAAACCCGGTCTCGAACGCGAACCCAGTTTCCTCAACCTAAACCTTAACCTATTCTCAATTCCCTAAACCTTAACCTACAACCTAACTTAAACCTAACTCCTTAACCTAAATATAAACCTAAACTTGAAAACCAAAACTTAAACCCGATGCCGAACCCGAACCCAATTTCCTAAACCTAAACCTTAACTGTCACGCCCCAAACTCGGAAACCAGGCTCACAAAATTTTCGATCGTCGAATCCGGCGCTGACAGCCTCCGTAGTACCCCATTCTCGGCTCCCAGCGCCCATACGCCAGATTCCGATCCTGGGATCCTACAAGGAGGATTTTCAGTATAATTTTTTTTTGTAATGAAGCATAACCACAAGTATACCCAAATCATAAAGGTAACATCATCATCACATATCCACTAATATAATCGTTTGAATACACTACTGAAAGGGAAATACATATATCGAAATCAAAACTCCAAAAGCTCCAGAGGTCAGCTGCATGCTCCAAGCTCAACGTTGCTACAATCTAATGCCACCTGCATGCATCTATCGTGCATAAGCTTACAAAAGCTTAGAGGGTGGTGGAAGTGTGTGTAAGGTAAGTGCTAAGTATCAATAAAGCACATAATTCATACATCATTGGGATAAACAGAAATACTAATAAGATCATGAATCATATGACATCAGAGTAAGCGAAAGTATACTGGTAAGTCCATGAATGTTATCAGCCATACCAAGGTAATGCGATGCAAAACATAATAAGACAATAATAGATGTTGAGATGCAATGCAATATACAAATCCTGACGAGCCACGAATACCATCAACCCCATCTAGGTCATATAAGTGCAAAAACATATTAACCCAAAATGCTAAGAACTGCGGATGTAATGTAACATGCAGTGCGAATGAAATGACCATGCAGGAACGTGAAGTCGGGATGATAGTACGAAGTATCACAGGCTATGGGGTCCATCACAAGGGGCTTCTATCTAAATCAGTCCCATACCTAAATTTCGATAGTCAGACACAATGTGGTAAACCCCTGATCTCAGGTTAGTCGCGCGCCCAACCGAAATCCTGGCCATGCGATGGTATACGTAACAAATAGTTACGCACCACCAGCCCGAGTGGATAGTGAATGAATGAATGAATGGGTATGCAATTCCTGCTCAATAAGTCCACGTATCAGTACAGTTCTTCTCTGGGATCATCACCGGGGTCTATTACACTCTACGCTAGCTTGCCGCCCCTATCCGAGGGCACAACTGGGTAAGTGGAAGAGACCTCATTATCCGCCTGCCAATATCGGGCCCTGCTCGTCGATAGTGGACCCATTCCGTAAGCTGGTCAAACTCAACCTAAATATTGCCCCCCTCACTTAGGCGGGTAAGGTCACACCCCTTCCCAACCGACCACGACACAGTGGGAGACGCAGCCTCCTGGTATTTAGCCCTCTTGCACTCATATATCCACTCGGTCTCGACGTTGGAGTCATCTCCTGGCCATGGAGGTTCAGGAATTTTCACCCAGGGACATCTATGACACCTGTATGCTAGAACAAAATATTTTCGGTGTCCCGTCTGGCCATCCACGATATGCCTGTGGAGGCCACGGCCCTGATGTCGCTAGGGTGTACAATGATCAAGTAACATGTATACGAGATGCATGAATCACACCGTATAATCATGCAGCCATCTCGTGCGTACTATGCGCTCATGTCGGGCACTCCATCTCATATGGAGTCCCGTAAATGTCTCAGCCCAACGGCTTATGTTATAACCAAACATTCCTCATATCAAGCATACATATGATGCGTATGGGTATGAATCATGGAGCTACACTAAGCATGTTGTAAGGTGATGAACTATCCTTACAACTCAGATGGGCCTAGACGGCCTGCAGAGTACAAGTATGAGCCTATCAGTGGGCCTTAACGAGTGTGACAATGCGGACATTTAACCAACATTATCCTTACAATGTGGACGTCAAACCAACATTGTTCCCAAGGCATAGCCCACCATAAAGTATCATTACACAAACCATAGGGAATCACACATTACAATGAACCGATATACATCTCATTGGGCCTCGACCCAAAGTCCTCAAATACATCAAATGGGCTGCCTCGTATGGGCCTTTCATAAATCAAGTGGGCCGCATTAGTGGGCCTTATGCACATTGCAATGGGCCATATCCCATGGGCCTTTGAAAACATCACAATGGGCCTTGTAATATGGGTCTCATGTACATCAAAGTTGGCCTTAACAACGGGCCACGAATACCTCGAATGGGCCTAATCACATGGGCCTTATGTACATCAAGGTGGGCCTCAACAATGGCCACAAGTACACATTGAAGTGGGCCTCAACAATGGCCTTAAATACACATCCAGGTGGGCCTCAACAACGGCCACAAGTACTCATCTAGGTGGGCCTCAACAACAGCCATAAATACACATCCAGGTGGGCCTCAACAACGGCCACAAGTACTCATCCAGGTGGGCCTCAACAACGGCCATAAATACACATCAAGGTGAGCCTCAACAACGGCCAAAAATATGATAAGGTGGGCCTAAAACACTTGGGCCTTATATAAACCAAGGTGGGGTCCACCATATAAATATAATACAATATATATAATATATATATATATACAATATTAATAATATAATATTATATATATATATATACACACACATATACACACATACACTCTCACACACACGCTCACACACATGTGCACACTCACACACACATGCACACACGTGCACACTCGCACACGCATACACACACGTGCATATATACACACGCACACATACGTACGCACACCCGCACACACACCGTCCAGGAGGACGGTGTGGATAGAACATATACATCATGGGGAGCTCACCGTCCACCGTCAGTGGACGGTGAGAATGAAACACGTACATCACTGTGGGTCCCACGTGGGGCCCACCATAGTGTTTATCTTCCATCCAATCTGTTCATAAGACCACACGGGTCTGAAAGAAGGGGAAAAGCAAATTTCAGCATGATCTGAAACTTCAGTGGACCTCAAAAGAGTTTCAATGGTAAACGTTCATTCACACTGTTTCCTATGATGTGGGCTACCTGAGCCATGGATCAGGCTGATTTTCGGAGGGGACCCACCTCAGGGGGTGGTCCACCTCATGGATGGTGTGGATACAAAATATACATCATGGTGGGGCCCATGGCAAGAGCCGTGGGTGCTGCCTGTCCGCCCACCGCCGGGCGCAGTGCAGGTGTGCGCAAAGGCGCGCGCTGACACACAGCTAGCGACGTCGCTTCCTTTCTTCTTTCTCTTTTATTATTTTTTTTGTTTTTTTTTGTTTTTCAGGGAAAACTTACATGTGGGGCCTGCTACCGGAGAATCCACTCCGTCCAGTAGATTCTATGGCTCGAAATGCACAAAATAAGTCTAATATACATTATGTTGGGTGTGTAGAAACAGAAAGGTGGGTCCTAATAGCCTTAAATGGCATGAAACGCAATTTCCTATGGTATGGCCCGCCTGATGATCGGATGGACCTCATTTTTCGGCTCAACGCCTAAATTGATATGGAGAATGAAATGGATGGCACCGATTGAATTTATTCATCAAGGTGGGGCCTACATGAGCGTCCCACTCCAAAAGTTCAAAGCAAGCTAATATATTTGTGTTTTCATTTTGACGTCCAGCGTCCCTGGACGCTGGACGGCTTGACGTTGCATGTACACTGAGGTGGGCCATGCTTACGTGGGCCACACATGATGGGTGGTGTGGGTACACATTCAAAGTGGGCCCCACACATAAATGGCTTAGATACAATATCAACCTCATGGTGGGGTCCACATCAATGGGTGGCATGGATAAAGTCATGCATCAAGTGATGGAGGGACCCCGACACTATGGGCCCTCCCTTGCAACCAAACATACATCAAGTGGGTCCCATTACACATGGGCCCATTAAATCCAAAATCCAACGGTGGGGATCCCTTCTCCACTAAAGTAGACGGTCTAGATGACCCTAGGTATACAAGAAAATAAACATTATGATGGGGTCCATGGAGAATGGGCCCATCATGGAATGATCATGATGATCAAAGTGGGCCATCGGCCACATCTTAGGGTCTTAAGTGAGATCCATACCATTGATCGGTAGGCCTCACTTGGCCCATCTAAGAAAACATGAAAACTACCCTATCAAAGCACCCATCGGTTGATCTCTTCGGTCCGTTGGAACGCCACCCTCCTTGTGCTCTTCTTTGATGGTGGAGATGGGAAATGAATGGCTAGGATGATGGGTTTTGGAATGGGAAAGGTGAGCCACACAAACTCTCGTTTATCACTTGGAAGCCATGGACGTGTGGGCTATTTCTCTTGCTTGAAAATGGTGTGAGAAAAGAGGGAGAGAGAGAGGGAGAGAGAGAGAGTTATAAGGAGAGAGGGATGGGAGATGTGAGGTGAGTGATGTGAGGTGATGGATGTGGTACTTGACTAGGTATGGGTGTGTAAGAGAGAGGGTAAGAAAGAGTTGACTTTGGAGAGAGAGAGAGAGCATGGGTTGCTTGTACTTGACATTGAAGTGATTGATTGATTGATGTGATTGATTGATTGATGGGATTGATTTGACATTGTGTAGAGATTCTCTTAGGATCGAGAAAGCGCGGCGTTTCTTCGAAATAAATGCTGACTCACATCTTCTGGTCAGGGTATCGGTTTGGTGCGTGAGTCGCGGCATTGGAACCGCGGCGATGGCGCGGTCGCCAAGGTACAAGTTTCGGATCAAGCCGCCTTCGGTAGGCAGGACTCGGCTTAAGATCACGCGTAACGTCGGATACGAGTCGAGAATTACCGGAATTCGACCGGAAGGACCGCGGGAGTCGACGGAACAGTAGAAACTAGGATACGGGTCTTACATTAACCTATTCTCAATTCCCTAAAGCTTAACCTACAACCTAACCTAAACCTAACTCCCTAGCCTAAACCTAAACCTAAACTTGAAAACCCAAACTTAAACCCGGTCTCAAACCCAAACCCAGCTTCCTCAACCTAAACCTTAACCTATTCACAATTCCCTAAACCTTAACCTATAACCTAACCTAAACCTAACTCCCTAACCTAAACCTAACATAAACTTGAAAACCCAAACTTAAACCCGATCTTGAACCCGAACCCGGTTTCTAAACCTAAACCTTAACCTATTCTCAATCCCTAAACCTTAACCTACAACCTAACCTAAACCTAACTACCTAACCTAAACCTAAACCTAACTTGAAAACCCAAACTTAAACCCAATCCCAAACCCTAACCCGATTTCCTAAACCTAAACCTTAACCTATTCTCAAATCCCTAAACATAAACCTACACCTAATCCTAATCTCAACTCCCTAACCTAAACCTAAACCTAAACTTGAAAACCCAAACTTAAACCCGATTTGAACCCGAACCCAATTTCCTCAACCTAAACCTTAACCTATTCTCAATTCCCTAAACCTTAACCTACAACCTAACCTAAACCTAACTACCTAACCTAAACCTAAACCTAAACTTGAAAACCCAAACTTAAACCCGATCCCGAACCCGAAACCGGTTTCCTAAACCTAAACCTTAACCTATTCTCAATTCCCTAAACCTTAACCTACAACCTAACCTAAACCTAACTACTAACCTAAACCTAAACCTAAACTTGAAAACCCAAACTTAAACCCGAACCCTTTCCTCAACCTAAACCTTAACCTATTCTCATTCCCTAAACCTTAACCTACAACCTAACCTAAACCTAACTCCCTAACCTAAACATAAACCTAAACTTGAAAACCAAAACTTAAACCCGATGCCGAACCCGAACCCAATTTCTCAACCTAAACCTTAACGTATTCTCAATTCCCTAATGCTTAACCTACAACTTAACCTAAACCTAACTCCCTAACCTAAGCCTAAACCTAAACTTGAAAACCCAAACTTAAACCCGGTCCCGAACCCGAACCCATTTTCCTCAACCTAAACCTTAACGTATTCTCAATTCCCTAATGCTTAACCTACAACCTAACCTAAACCTAACTCCCTAACCTAAGCCTAAACCTAAACTTGAAAACCCAAACTTAAACCCGGTCCGAACCCGAACCCATTTTCCTCAACCTAAACCTAAACCTATTCTCAATTCCCTAAACCTTAACCTACAACCTAACCTAAACCTAACTCCCTAACCTAAACCTAAACCTAAACTTGAAAACCCAAACTTAAACCTGATCCCGAACCCGAACCCGGTTTCCTAAACCTTAACCTATTCTCAATTCCCTAAACCTTAATCTACAACCTAACCTAAACCTAACTACTTAACCTAAACCTAAACTTGAAAACCCAAACTTAAACCCGATCCCGAACCCGAAACCGGTTTCCTAAACCTAAACCTTAACCTATTCTCAATTCCCTAAACCTTAACCTACAAACTAACCTAAACCTAACTACCTAACTTAAACCTAAACCTAAACTTGAAAACCCAAACTTAAACCCGAACCTAGTTTCCTCAACCTAAACCTTAACCTATTCTCATTCCCTAAACCTTAACCTACAACCTAACTTAAACCTAACTCTCTAACCTAAACATAAACCTAAACTTGAAAACCAAAACTTAAACCCGATGCCGAACCCGAACCCAATTTCCTCAACCTAAACCTTAACCTATTCTCAATTCCCTAATGCTTAACCTACAACCTAACCTAAACCTAACTCCCTAACCTTAGCCTAAACCTAAACTTGAAAACCCAAACTTAAACCCGGTCCCGAACCCGAACCCAGTTTCCTCAACCTAAACCTTAACCTATTCTCAATTCCTTAAACCTTAACCTACAACCCAACTTAAACCTAACTCCCTAACCTAAACTTAAACCTAAACTTGAAAACCCAAACTTAAACCCGATCCCGAACCCGAACCCGGTTTCCTAAACCTTAACCTATTCTCAATTCCCTAAACCTTAACCTACAACCTAACCTAAACCTAACTACTTAACCTAAACCTAAACGTGAAAACCTAAACTTAAACCCGATCCCGAATCCGAAACTGGTTTCCTAAACCTAAACTTTAACCTATTCTCAATTCCCTAAACCATAACCTACAAACTAACCTAAACCTAACTACCTAAACTAAACCTAAACCTAAACTTGAAAATCCAAACTTAAACCCGATCCCGAACCCGAACCCGAACCCGATTTCCTAAACCTAAACCTTAACCTATTCTCAAATCCCTTAACCTAAACCTACACCTAATCCTAATCTCAACTCCCTAACCTAAACCAAAACTTAAACTTGAAATCCCAAACTTAAACCCGATGCCGAACCCGAACCCAATTTCCTCAACCTAAACCTTAACCTATTCTCAATTCCCTAAACCTTAACCTACAACTTAACCTAAACTTAACTCCATAACCTAAACCTAAACCTAAACTTGAAAACCCAAACTTAAACCCGATCTCGAACTCGAACCCGATTTCCTAAACCTAAACCTTAACCTATTCTCAAATCCCTAAACCTAAACCTAAACCTACACCTAATCCTAATCTCAACTCCCTAACCTAAACCAAAACTTAAACTTAACCCGATGTCGAACCCGAACCCAATTTCTCAACCTAAACCTTAACCTATTCTCAATTCCCTAAACCTTAACCTACAACCTAACCTAAACTTAACTCCATAACCTAAACCTAAACCTAAACTTGAAAACCCAAACTTAAACCCGATCCCGAACCTGAACTCGATTTCCTAAACCTAAACCTTAACCTATTCTCAAATCCCTAAACCTAAACCTAAACCTACACCTAATCCTAATCTCAACTCCCTAACCTAAACCTAAACCCGATCCCGAACCCGAACCTGATTTCCTGACGTTTATTTTGGCCCTACAAACCATATGGTGAGACCATTCCTTTTGTGTCAATTTCATTCTTTTTTGAGCTTTTATTAATTCATTAAGAAAAAAAGAAGAAGAAAATGGTTATAAATGATGCACTTCTTTCACTTTGTTTTTCTTTCCTCCAATGGTTATTCTGATTTATGAATGCCATGACTATTTGTAGGATGATGGAATATACGAAGCTGTTGCAGGAAGTGACTTTGTTATTACTTGAGGTTCATTTCGAGATGACTCTTCAAAGTACTACATAAATGACTGTAGAAGTAATTTTATAAAGGTCACTAAGAAATTAAAAGGAAAAGGAGTGGACTTAGACAACATCTGGTTTTTTATTCTTCAGGTTGGTGATGGCTAAAAAAGGCCTATTTACTTGTGAAAAAAATATCATACCATCAAAATTTATCTTCTCTTTCAATTCTTTATCTTTGAAATTTCAGGATGAAGTCGAGCAAATTTCTCTAATGAAGCCAAAGATTTGTAATTTCAGCATTATTGTAATTGTAATTGTAATTGATTGAATGAAGGATTGTAATTGTAATTGATTGAACGAAGGATTGTAATTGATTGAATGAATGATTGTAATTAATTGTAATTGTAATTGATTGAATGGAGGATTGTAATTGATTGTAATTGAATGAATGAATGATTATAATGGAATGAATGAATGATTATGTAGGTGGTAATTGAATGAATAAGTAATTGTGTGTGTGTGTGTATATATATATATATATATATATATATATATATATATATATATATTAAAATAGGATTTGCTACGGATTATATCCGAAGCTGTTGTAAACTATAGCTACACATTAAGTCCGTAGTTGTAGTAACCTACAGCTACGAATATACTTGCTACGACTTAGATCCGTAGCGCTTGCCAGATATAGCTACGGATTAAATCCGTAGCGGTAGTGATTAAATCCGTAGCTCTTGTAACCTTTAGCTATGGACATAATTGCTACGGATTAAATCCGTGGCTGTTTTGACCTATAGCTACGGATTAAATCCGTAGCTATAGGTTCCAGACCTATTGTTACTGCACCTACGCCTACGGCCGTGCTACGGACTAGATCCGTTGCTATAGGTCTATGGCTACAGATTTAGTCCGTAGCCTTTGCTTGTTTTTTTGGTAGTATATGAAAAAGAGAAAAAGATTTCAGAAAATGGGTATTAGGTATATGAGTATTGTTATATGAAGATGACAGAATATTCTAAAAAATGGGTTTTAGATAGAGGGGTATTGGTGTATGAAGAGAAGAGAAAATTCTAGAAAATGGAATTTTGCATAATAAGAAAGGAGAGATTACATTACAGAAAATGGGTTTGTATTATAGAGATATTTTCGCTTAGAAAAAGGTAATGGTTTAGTATTAGAAAGTAAAGTTTGGGAGCATTCTAGGGGTGCACATTTAACCGGTAGAACCGTAGAACCGGATCGGAACTGACCAAATGGTCCGGTTTGGTCCAGTTCTAGAGTGCACCGGTTCCGGTTTCGATTCCAAAAATCAAAGAACCGGTTACATCGGTTCAGTTCTCGGTTTGGGGGTATGTAGAACCGAACCGAACCGTGAACCGATCTGTAGAACCAAACCATGGATCCGATTCGTAGAACCAAACCGTGGAACCGAACCTGGAGCCGAACTTGGAACCGAATCAAGTATCCTTTGTTGTTTCCATATTTAACTCATGATTTATGGTTTATAATGCACAATTTAATTATTTTCATAAATGTATTTTTGTACACCTTATACAATATTTAAACCATTCATCAAATGGACCACAATATGGATGGATATGGGCTTGCAATTGGGTTGGATTATAAAAAGCCCAGAACCGTGGAACCGATCCGGAACCGAACCGGTTTTAACGGTTTGGTTCCGGTTTACTTCTAGGGTGCCAACTGTCCGGTTCCGGTTTCAAATATCCTAGAACCGTTGGGAACGGTTCGGTTCTAGTTTCGCCCCAGAACTGAGCCAAACCAACCTGTGTGCACCCCTAGAGCATTCAATAAAGCCGGTGGGTGAAATGTGAAATTTACAGTAGGTAAAATCTATCTATAATGCCGGCTGGATGGCGTATGTGCTTGATACACCGACATTTATAATTCTTACACGTGGTATACATTAACAAGTTAAACCGACTGAGTTGTCCAACCGAAGCCGCGCCCGCGTGTATCCCACTAGATGAACGGTTCTGATTAATAAATCACTTTGACACGCATGCTATAAAAAGTTGTTCTACCTTTTCTGTTTCGGCAGGACGCGACGTTTCAACAGCCATTAATTGAGACTTTTGTAGGGAGAAGATACAAAAATGACGAAGAAACAAGAAACCGTACAAGTGGTTAACTACGGTAGATATGGGTTGACCGGACTATAGCCCACTTTAGGTTGGAATTACGTTTAAAATTCTCGCCTGATTCTAAATCTGTCAGAAGTGGTAGGGTTTACAAATAGCCCATCTCTCTCTCTCTCTCTCTCTCTCTCTTCCTTTGTCTCTTCCTTTTCATTATTTCCTCTCCCTTTCTCTTGTCTTTTTCATTTTTTCGTCCTTTTCATTATTTCCTCTCCCTTTCTCTTGTCTTTTTCATTTTTTCGTCCACTCCATTTCATTTCCTACCATTCATAGTCTTTCTTGAAGATTCCGTCTACGTCTAGGTTTCATTTCTCCAGTTGCGTGGCTGAGTCTTCTAAGGACGTTTGGTTGCTTTCTTATGTACATAAAATATAAAAGAAAAAGAATAGTTAGAAATATCCCCTCTCTTTATCTATTTGCTTTTAACTTATTTAAAGCAATCCATTTATTATTTAAAAATATCGTGAGAAAATTGTTTAGGTGATTTAGATTAACTGTGGGATGGAAAAGCACCCATATGACCTTAAAATGATTATTTTGCATTTGAGGGTACTCATTTTCATGAATCTATCTTGTTGTTTAGGGACGACGTGTAAAAAAGTTTATAAGGCCATCACTACATGTACGATTGATTAAAACTATCCATCTGTTTTGTATGCTCATTTTAGAATATAAGCTAAAAGAATGAATTAGATCTGAATTGCAAGTGGAATCTAAGAAGATTTCAACCATGAACAATTAATGTTAGAATTGTAAAATATATTACCTAGTGCAGTCTACTTGAGCAATGAATCTACCTCATTGTTAGGGTGGTGCCCTCAAATGACCTGAAAAAATGGATGGCGGTGTGAATTTTTCACAAACACCATGGTGGGTCTCACTTAGCTTACCACCTAAAGATTGCATTAGCCAACACAGTGCAACACTAATAGTGGAGCCTACCTTGATGCATGTATTATAAATCAACGCCATCCAACCCTTTGAAAGGTCATAAAAAATTGGATGAAGGGAAAAACAAATACAGCTTGATTCAAAATTTTTGTGGCCCACAGGAAGTTTTTAATGGTCAAAGACTACCTTTCCTATGTTTTGGTCCATCAAATATTTAGATCTACTTAGTTTTTGGGCCATGCCCTGAAATGATATGCAAATATAGACGGACGGTGTGGATATACAATACATACATCAAAGTGTGCCCTATGGTTGGGGCAACACCACATATATGGTGAGATCGGAGCGATATATACCTAATCCACTCCCTCTCATGGGGACTCGAATTGCTCGCTGACGTTGCAGGAAGTGAGGTGGCTACTGGATGATGCTCTGTGGGCCCAACCATGATGTATGAGCTTTAATTTATCTATACAATCCATTCATTTTGAATAATTATTTTAGGGCATGAGCTAAAAATGTGGTATGTATATCCAGGTCTCAGGTGGACCACTTCACAGGAAAACAATGGCAATTGAACTCCCATTATTAAAAACTTATTAGGGCCCAATGTAATGTTTATTTTCTATATATCCAACTTGTTGATTAGGTCATACAGACATCGATGAAGTGAAAATACAAATATCATCTTGATCTAAAACTTACATGGCCCCAAGAATTTTCCAACGGTAAATGTACATGTTTAATTCATATTGTTTCTTGCATGCCATAAAATTATCTATTAAAATGGATGGACGAAGTGGATAAAACACATAAATAATGGTGGGCCTCATATAGTTTACTCTGTACGTAGTCCACTCTTAATATGTAATGATAGGGGTTCCGTGGATCCTAGGATCCACCAAAGGTCTGTGAATCCCTATGGATCCCACATCGTGTATCTTCCTTATACCCAAACCATCCGTCCATTTTAGTAGATAGTTTTAGGACAACATGAAAACAATGAAGCATATACAACTTGATGATAAGGTTTAAAAAAAAATAAATGAAGAGAACACACGAATATCAGCGTGATCTAAAACTTTTGTGGCCCAAAAGGTTTTGAATGGTGGATTACCACTATTTCTTGTACTATGGCCCACCAGATAATTGGATCCGCTTCATTTTTTTTGATAGTACCCTAGAATGAGTTTTCAAAATGGTTGGATGGCAGGGAATATAAGTCTAATACATTTTGGTGGGTTCACATTCAGGACTGTTGTATTTTGATGTTTCAAAATAAATAAATAATTAATTTTAAATGATTTGAAAAAATTCCTTTAAAATTTTCAAAAAAGTAACAAAGCCATTTAGTCTTGTTGTGGTGTGGGTTTAGTCCCATATCGGATAGGTAAGAAGAAAATTTTGAGTTTTTAAGATGAAAATTTTGCATAGGGCTTATGTCCCTTTCATGGGGCATGTGAATTTGATTGTTTGGGGGAGCTATGCCATCAACCCCAATCTATGCCATGAACCACACATGCATGCACATGCGCTGGATGGTGGACATGGCGTGGTGCGGTGCAGTGCGGTGTGATGTGCGTTCGCGCGCGAGTATACTTGCAGGCCTAAAAGTTTTTGTTGCTTTTAATATTTTGATTTGCAACAACCATGATTGTTGGCAGAGGTGTGTGTAGGTGCGTACACACCCGTTTGAGGCAACCTTTGAAGTCTATATAATAGACTTCTCTGGTTCTGAATTTTAAACCAAGTTCAATCTTTCAGTTTTTTCTCTCTCACTTCGAATCTCCATAACAAATTTGGTTCGGTCTTCGGGTTAAATATACAGTGACGGTCCGAGTCTTCATACATCGAGTGTGCCGATGTAAAAAGACAACATTCGATGATATCCTAGAGATTAATTGTCCAATATTCTTGTTCCACTACGGACATCGTCCAAGGAGGAAAAAATAATTTCAAGCTGAGTGACTTTTGTCGCGCCTCGAATCAAATAAGTTTTCTAAATTTCTCCTTATTTAAAATTCTAATTTTATTTTATTTTATTTTTTAATTATGAATTTTCATAATTATGGATTTATAGATCTAAAAATTCATACAATCTTGAAATAGATTTACTGATCTATACATATGTAGCAATGACAAACATAAAGTAAACCCAACCACTAAATTATATAAAATCGAACAATTTTTTAGGAACTATTTTAAAAGGTGGAAACAGAAACTTACTTTTGCTTTAGATACATTAAAAGTATCGTATGTGCTATCTTATAATTTCCAATATGAAGCCGATAAAGAATCTGTTGTAAGGGATGACCGCAACTATAAAAATTATATTATGAATTCCTATTCTTATGAACTGTATGACTTATATAGTATATATGAAAGAGCTAAGGATATTTGGTTAGTATTGCTAAGAAATGTGTTAAAAGAAGCTGGTATCACAAAGCATGCTATTTCCTCATTTCTGAAAATTTCTATGTTAGATAATAAACCTGTATCTGATCAGATACTTGAATATCAAAGTTTAGTGCACGGGCTTATACATACAGGATTAAAAATGGATGATGTTGTCCTTGGAGGTGCTTTAATTGAAAAACTCTCTCCCTCCTGGAAAGAATATAAAAACAAGATGAAACACAAGAAAAATAAAATTTTTATGGGAAACATTATTGTACATATCCAAATAGAGGAAGCCAATCATATAAGAGATCAAAAGAAAATTGCTAATGACATTGCTTCGAATGCTAACCTGATTGAAACAAATTAGGACAATAAGAGGATTAAATGATCTTGTTCCCATTGTGGAAAGGCAGGTCACCTTATTGATCAATGTCGATACTTAAAAGGAACACGTTTCCACTATAGAAAACCAGACCATTGTGTTGAACAATGTAGGCTCAAAAATAAGAAAAGAGAAACCGGTCAAAAAGAAAGAAAAATGTTTCCATTGCGGCAAACTCGAGCATCATATTGGAGAGTGCAGGCATAAGTAAAAGGCTTCTTAAGCCTAGGCCAATCTAATTGAACAAAGCAGAAAAGATGAAATAGTTGTGGTAGTATCTGGAGTAAACATTGTCAACACAATGCATTGGGTACTAAACATTGGAGTTACTTGTTACATTTGTAAAGATCGAAGCATGTTTGCCTCCTACGAAGTTGTAAGGGATGAACAAGTGTTCATGGGAAATGCTGGAACCTCCTCAATAGTCAGAAAAGGAAAATTGATCTTAAGGCTCACTTCTGGAAAGACCCTTATACTAAATAATGTTCTACTATGCCTGACATTAGGAAAAACTTAGTTTCTGGCTCCCTCTTAAATAAAGTTGGTGTCAAATTGGTTTTTGATTTAGAGAAGGTTGTATTATCCAAGAATGTATTTGTTGGGAAGGGTTACTGTTGTGATTGACTGTTTGTACTAAATGTATCATGTAAGACCCGTATCCTAGTACCGTACCGTTCCACTAACTCCCGCGATCCTCTCTGTAAAATTCTGGCGACCCGTGACTTCTAGATAATGAATGCGCATGACCTTAAGACGCACCCTAAAGACCTAAGTTGACTTGACTCAAAACTTATACCTTTGCGACCGCACTGTCGCCATGGTTTCAACACCGTGTCTTGTACATCAATACGATACCTAGGCTAGGAGTTGTGGGCCTACGTATATTTTGAGGAAACATTATATGTTGCGAATCTCGAGAGATTCCATTTGGGAGGAAAGAATCTCTATACATCCTTTTACATCAACGAGTCAAGTACAACCATCATTCAAACCCATGCCTCTCTTCCCACCAAGATAAGCAACCTATCCCTTCTTATCCCAAAGTCAACTTAACCCATGCTTTCCATGTCACTTCTCTTACACAACTCATCCCTCCTCTCTCATTTCAATCCATCCCATCACATTCCCTCTCATTCTCTAATCATTCCTTAGCAACCAAGAAGAGAGAAGATCTAAGAAGAGAAAGGAAGAACCCAAGTAAGACCCATCTCCCTACCACCCAACCTCATCATCCAACCATCCAATCTTTATCATCCACCATTAGAGTGGAAGCTTAGGAGCTAAGGATTTCAAGGAACCAAGAAGAGCTATATGTGGGTGTTTATAGGATTACATTGAAGTTTTTAGTTATGGGTGAAGTAGGGCCTACCGGTTAATGGTATGGATTTCATTTTAGACCTAAGATGTGGCCAATGACCCACCATGATACATATGTGTAAATCCATGATGGGGCCATTCTCCATAGACCCCACCATGATGTTTATTTGATGACCAATATGTAGATTTCACCTAGACCCTTGATTTTGTGTTGGGGATGACATTCTCACCTTAATTTGCAAATTTGAGGGCTCACATATTTTAGGGCCCATCTTATTGTATGTACGGTATGGCAAGGGAGCTCATAGTGGCGGAGCTCCCTCCACTACTCGATTCTCTCTCTCTCTCTCTCTCTCTCTCTTTCCATCTTTTGTGGCCCACCTGATGAGTGTATGGATGATTAGACTGTCCAGCAGGTGGCATGACCTTGCTGTCCAGATTTTGGCTGACCCACCTTGCTGCCCTGTTGTGGCTCGTGTGACCGGCCGGTCATACAGGCCCCAACGAAGGGATAAACACAAATGTCAGCTTAATTTTTAAGCTGGTGGGTCACACACGTGGACCCCACCCTGATATATGCATTGTATCCTCACCATCCATCCAATTTTTTAGGGCATGGGCCTGGGAATGAAGCAGATCCAATGCCTAGCTGACCCAGCAGATAGCAGCGGGCTGACGCCCACCATTTGAAACTTTTTAGGTCGAATGTAATGTTTGTGGGAGGCCCAGCGGCCGGCCCACCTCCTAGATGGCTCACATCTAATGGGACCCACCATGTATGTGTTTTATCCAGGCCGTCCATCAGTAGGATGTCCAGTTGGGCCATGACGCTGCTGGACTAACCGTCTAGCAGTTGATCGTTCATTAGCGACCGACCCACTCCCTGGGTGGCCCACATCCAATGGGACCCACCATGTATGTGTTTCAGTCCATGTCGTCCCTTTGTCTAGACGCCCATCAGGGTTGGGACGCTGCTGGACTGACCGTCCAGCAGCAGGCCCACCCTGTTGTATGTGTTACATCCACACTGTCCATCTGGTGGGGTCCATTTGCAATGTGTAGGCCACTGTGAATTGTTTGTTGTTTCCAGGTTGTCCATTCAACTGTGAATTGTTTGTTGTTTCCAGGTTGTCCATTCACTGGAAGTCCAGAGGCCTAGCTCGTTGGGTGGACTGGACGTCTAACAAGGGCCCATTGTCATGTGTGAGGCCCATTGTGATATGTGAGGTTCATTGTGATATGAGAGGCCACCATGATGTGTGTGATGCACACTATCCATTAAATTATATGGACCATGAGCAGCCTTATGCAGGCCCACCATGATGTATGAATTATACAACCATTATGGGGCTACCTTGTGAGGCCCACCATGTATGAGTGATATGCTCACACGGTCCTTCCGCCATTTTAGAGATTTTAAAGGCTGAGGGCTCTGTTCTGATTTAGATTCTAATCCCAAGTGGACCGCACATTAGGAGACAATGGTGGTTAAATGTCCACCATTGTAAACCTCCGTAGGGCCCATTGTTAAGCCCATTTCTACACTTACCTTATTGGGCTAACCTAAAACGTTGGGTCCCCATTGATGTTAGTAATACCCATTGGGTTAACCCAAACCATTGGGCCCCCATTAATGATGGTGCTTTCCACCATACCTTATAGGATTATCTAGACCTTAGAGCCCACCTTGTGTACGAATCGAGCCCTATAGGAAGGCCCAATTTATTGCATGAAAAGAAAGGGTGAGGAAGCCCACTTGTTATACATAGTTTCACCCTCGCAAACCACCTTGTTATGTAGCCATTAGACTCACCTTGATGCCCATTCTTGGTGTAAGTATGATACCTAAGCCATCCATTGAGAGTACATCGTCACCCCTTGCCGTAGATGGAAGAATAAGTGGTATCAGATTTGGTATATCCATTGTTTAGAGCCTATCTGGATGTTTGGGCTAGATCCGTTGTCCATCTGTGGACCCCACCTTGTATTTGGGCCGATTATTGTTTATATCTGATAATCATGCTAGTGTACTTAGTCTAATAAGACACACTAAGAATAAGCTTAGTATTACATCATGATACAAGCTGTAAGACCCATATCCTAGTCCGTACTGTTTCGTAGGCTTCCGTGATCCTTCCGGTCGAATTCCGGCAATCTTCGACCCGTATCCGACATTTACACACGATTCTAAGCCAAGACCTGCATACCAAAGTCGGCTCAACCTGAGACTTGTATCTTAGTGATAGCGCCGTCGCTGCGATTCCAACGCCGCAACTCGTGCACTGACCCGATACCCAGGGTAGAAGATGTAGGCCCACATTCATTTCGAGAGAAACACCGCGCGTTGTGAATTTCGAGGGAATCTCTATACCATGTCCCATCAATCAATCAATCAATCAATGTCAAATACAAGTCAAGTCACACCTACCCAAGTACAACAACCCATCCCTTCCCATTCCCAAAGTCAACTCTCCCTCTCTCTCTACGCATCCCTTTCTTAAAACACATCACTCCACCCATCACCCATCACACCTCACCCATCCTTTTCACCCATCACTTATCTCTCTTCCTCATTTCTCAAAAAACTTCTCCCAAGCAACAAGCTTCACATGTCCAAGCTTCCTCTCTCCCAAGCCAAGTGTGGCCCACCCTCTCATCTCTCATCCCCACCATCAAAATTCCATCATCCACCATTAAAAGCTAGGCATAAGAACTAAGTAGCCTAAGGGAGCAAGAAGGAGGCCTAGAGGTGGGTGATCCTCCATTAATTTCAATTTTTAAGGGCTCACTTGTTGTGGGACTCATTTGATATATGTGTTGTATCCATGAGGGGCCCATAGTGGCGAGGTCCCTCTATCACCGTCTCTCTCTCTCTCTCTCTCTCTCTCTCTCTCTCTCCCTCTCCCTCTTTCGTTGAATGGTGATGATGGTGAAGGGGTGAGTGTGGTCTACCATGAATGACATATTTAATGTGGGACCTATCGGATGAATGTGTTGGATGTAAGACCCGTATCATAGTTTCTACTGTTCCGCTGACTCCCGCGGTCCTTCCGGTCGAATTTCGGTAATTCTTGACTCGTATCCGACGTTGCGTGCGATCTTAAGCCGAGTCCTGCCTACCAAAGGCTGCTCGATCCGAAACTCGTACTTTGACGACCGCATCGTCGCCGCGGTTACAACGCCGTGACTCACGCACCTAACCGATACCCAGGGTAGAAGATGTAGGCCCGCGTTCAATTCGAAGAAGACACCGCGCTTGCGAATTATGAGGAAATCTCTACGAGATGTCCCATCAATCAATCCCATCAATCAAGTTCAAATTACACATCAAGTCAAGTACAACTACCCATCCCCAAAAGTCAACTATCCCATCACCTCACCATTCTCTCTCCCATCACTTCTCTCCCATCATCTCTCTCTCTCATTCTCTCTCTCTCTCTCTCTAATTTTTTTCCCAAGCAAGAATTTTCCATGGCATTCCATGGAAGAGAAACTAGTGTGGCCCACCTTCCTACCATCCAATCCCACCCTCCATGATCGATCTCAACCATTAAAGTCCATCAATTGGAGCTCTAGAGACTATAGGCGGAAGAAGAAGATAAGATCCTAAGGTGGGTGCTTCTCTCTCCCTCTCATTTTTGTGTGATATGTGGCCCACTTGATATGTGAGGCTTAGTATTGAGGCCCATGTGGCAGGGCCCACTTGCCTTGTATCTGAGGCCCATATGATGGGGCCCACCTGCATGAATCTCAGGCCCATGGGTAAGGCCCATTGCGATGCAGCTCATAGTGATGTGTAGTAAGCCCATGTGATTAGGCTCATCTTGATGTATTTGTGGCCATCCGTTGAGGCCCACCTTGATATATACATAAGGCCTATTGAGGCGGCCCACTGGATATATTCGACCCATTGGTGCGGCCCATTGATGCGGCCTATCATGATGTATTTTTGGCCCATGTGCAGGGCCCACCTGTTTGTATTTTGGCCCATGTGATGTGGCTCACCTATTATGTATTTATAGCCCATTAGCGAGGTCCATTGTAATATAATTCCAACCCATATGTCGTGGCCGTTATGATATAATTCCGGCCCATATGATGTGGCCCATTGTGATGTAATCGAGGCCATGTGACGCAGCCCATGGTGATGTGTATTAGGCCTTTGTGTGAGGCCATGGGCCCATTTTATGTTCACCTCTATGTGGGCCACTCCTTGGGAGCAATGTTGGTTAAATGTCCACATTAATGGGCAGTGATGATTAAATGTCCATATTGTGACCTTCCGTTAGGCCTGGATAGGCTCATTCTCGTCATCCTCTAGTGGGTTACCCCAAATAAATGGGCCTCTTTGATATTGCTTAGACCGTCATCAGCCGTTCATTTATGGACCCCGCCTTGCGTCGTGACCGATTGCCGATTTCGTTTGACGTGGCCGATTTACCGATTCCGATTGTTAAGGCTAATTTCGATTGCCAAGGCCGATTGTCAAGATCTATATGATACATACATGACCCGTAGTTGAGGCTTATTGTGATGTATTTATGGCCTATGGATAAGGCCCATTGTGATATGTATTAAGCCCATGATGTAAGACCCTTTGATGTATTCGGGACCCATGTGTAAGGCCCACATGACATGTATTTGAGACCCATGACCAAGGCCCACCTGTTGTGTATATGTGACCCTTAAGTAAGGCCATAGTGTTGTATATTAGGTCCTTGTGTGAGGCCATGGGTCCACTATATGTTAGGCCCTATGTGAGCCATTCCTTGGGGGCAATGTTGGTTAAGTGTCCACATTGTCGAGGTCGATTGTCGATGCTGGTTATGGATAACGATTATGAGTATGTGACTGTATAGCATCATGATACATGCCCATACGCATCATCTGCATGTTTGTTATGAGATGTGGTTGATCATTGCATATGTCATTGAGCATATTGTTATGAGACTCCCTGATAGGTGGAGGTTATCTTACATGAGTACACGGCATGCGCAGGTTTGATGTATGACAGGATTGTATGACTCATGCATCTTGAATTATGATTACTGTACGCCCTAGTGACATCAGGGTCGTAGCCTCCACAGGCATATCGTGGATGGCCAGAGGGACACTGGAAATATTTGGTTCTAGCATACGGGCACTATAGATGTCCCTGGGTGAAATCCCTAAACCTCCGGGCTAGGAGACGCCCCAACGTCGAGACCGAGTGGATGCATGAGCGCCCGAGTGCCAAACACCAGGAGGCCGCATCTCCCACTGTGTCGTGGTCGGTTGGGAGGGGGTGTGGCCTTACCCACCAGAGCGTAGGGGGCATTGCTAGGCTGAGTCTGACCAGCTCGAGGAATGGGTCCGCTATCGATGTGCCGGATAGGTATTGGCAGACTATTGGCTAGGCGGATAGTGAGGTTTCTTACTCTCACTTGGACTATGCAGCTGGGAGAACGGCAGTGCCATTTGGAGTGTACTAAACCTCGGTGATGATCCCAGAGACGAATTGTACTGATATGTGGACTTATTGAGTAGGAGTTGCATGCTCATTCATTCATTCATTCACTATCCACTCGGGCTGGTGGTGCACAACTAATTGTTGTGTGCCTTCGTTATGACAATGATTTCGGTTAGGGCACGCGATTAACCTGAGATCAGGAGTATACCACATTAAGTCTGACTATCTAAATTTAGGTATGAGACTAGTTTGGATAGAAGGCCGTTGTGATGGACCCCATAGCCTGCGATAGTACATACTATCATCCTGACTTCACATTCCAGCATGGTCATTCCATTCGCACCGTATAGTGCATTACATCTATTGCATATGGCATTCTGGGTTACTATGTTTATGCGTTTATACAGTCTAGATACGACTGACGGTATTCGTGCACTCATCAGGAATTGCGTACTGCATCGCATCCTTAACATCTAATGTTTGACTCTTTATGACTCCTCATTTGCATAGATGTTCTATAATGCGTATTCCGATATTGATTGATTCATGCTATTGTCAGTATTTCGCTTATTTCTGATATTGTATGATTTATGGGCTTGTTAGTATTCCCGCTTACTCTGATTACTCTGATATTGCTTACTTGGCACTTACCTTGTGCACACACTTACACCACCCTCTAAGCTTTCTATAAGCTTATGCACGATAGATGCGTGCAGGTGATGTTAGGTTGCAGCATTGTTGAGCTTGGAGCGTACAGAGGTCTTCTGAAGCTTAATTTTTATATATGTATTTCTTTCCAGCACTGTACTCAACTGATTATATTAGTGAATATGTGATGATGATGTTGCCTTTGTAAAATGGGTAATCTTGTGGTTATGCTTATTGCAAGTTTAATGTACAAAAAAAAAATCTTCCTTATAGGATCCCAGGATTGGAATCTGGCGTATGGATGCTAGGAGCTAAGAATGGGGTACTACGGAGGTTGTCGGTACCGAATTTAGCGATCTGGATTCCTGTGAATCCGATTTCTGGGTTTGGGGCGTAACAGAAGTTGGTATCAGAGCATAACTTGCGAATACCTGAAGATAACATCACATATCTACTGATAGGTACCTTACACTCTATGATTGTTGAGAATCTAGAATGGTTAGATCCCCAAGTTCGAATAACTTAGAGATTTTCTAACATAGCTCCCTACCGTTAAGATTATGAGGCTGCATAATATTACGGTTTCGATCATTTTTTTATACGAGATTCGAGGTTCAGTGAGGTTATCATAAAGCTGAGGAGGCATTTTGGAGCATGAGGCTGAGATTCATTGGCATTATCCCCATCTCTTAGCTGTTCGATTCTGTTGGTATATTTTACGACAGGATTTCCCTCCCTTTGAGAACTTTGTATTGGTTGTATTGAGCTTTAAATTTCGAGGACGAAATTTTTATTAGGCGGGTAGAGCTGTAAGACCCATATCATAGTTTCTACTGTTCCGCTGACTCCCGCGGTCCTTCCGGTCGAATTCTGGTAATTCTTGACTCGTATCCGACGTTGTGTGCGATCTTAAGCCGAGTCCTGCCTACCGAAGGCGGCTCGATCTGAAACTCGTACCTTGATGACCGCGCCGTCGCCGCGACTCACGCACCGAACCGATACCCAGGGTAGAAGATGTAGGCCCGCGTTCAATTCGAAGAAGACACCGCGCTTGCGAATTACGAGGAAATCTCTACGAGATGTCCCATCAATCAATCCCATCAATCAAGTTCACATTACACATCAAGTCAAGTACAACTACCCATCCCCAAAAGTCAACTATCCCATCACCTCACCATTCTCTCTCCCATCACTTCTCTCCCATCATCTATCTCTCTCTCTCATTCTCTCTCTCTCTCTAATTTTTTTCCCAAGCAAGAATCTTCCATGGCATTCCATGGAAGAGAAACTAGTGTGGCCCACCTTCCTACCATCCAATCCCACCCTCCATGATCGATCTCAACCATTAAAGTCCATCCATTGGAGCTCTAGAGACTATAAGCAGAAGAAGAAGATAAGATCCTAAGGTGGGTGCTTCTCTCTCCCTCTCATTTTTGTGTGATATGTGGCCCACTTGATATGTGAGGCTTAGTATTGAGGCCCATGTGGCAGGGCCCACTTGCCTTGTATCTGAGGCCCATATGATGGGGCCCACCTGCATGAATCTCAGGCCATGGGTAAGGCCCATTGCGATGCAGCTCATAGTGATGTGTAGTAGGCCCATGTGATTAGGCTCATCTTGATGTATTTGTGGCCATCCGTTGAGGCCCACCTTGATATATACATAAGGCCTATTGAGGCGGCCCACTGGATATATTCAACCCATTGGTGCGGCGCATTGATGCGGCCTATCATGATGTATTTTTGGCCCATGTGCGGGGCCCACCTGTTTGTATTTTGGCCCATGTGATGTGGCTCACCTATTATGTATTTATAGCCCATTAGCGAGGTCCATTGTAATGTAATTCCGACCCATATGTCGTGGCCATTATGATATAATTCCGGCCCATATGATGTGGCCCATTGTGATGTAATCGAGGCCATGTGACGCAGCTCATGGTGATGTGTATTAGGCCTTTGCGTGAGGCCATGGGCCCTTTTATGTTCACCTCTATGTGGGCCACTCCTTGGGAGCAATGTTGGTTAAATGTCCACATTAATGGGCAGTGATGATTAAATGTCCATATTGTGACCTTCCGTTAGGCCTGGATAGGCTCATTCTCGTCATCCTCTAGTGGGTTACCCCAAATAAATGGGCCTCTTTGATATTGCTTAGACCGTCATCAGCCGTTCATTTATGGACCCCGCCTTGCGTCGTGACCGATTGCCAATTTCGTTTGACGTGGCCGATTTACCGATTCCGATTGTTAAGGCCAATTTCGATTGCCAAGGCCGATTGTCAAGATCTATATGATACATACGCGACCCGTAGTTGAGGCCTATTGTGATGTATTTATGGCCTATGGACAAGGCCCATTGTGATGTATTCGTGGCCTATGGGCAAGGCCCATTGTGATATGTATTAAACCCAGGATGCAAGACCCTTTGATGTATTCGGGACCCATGTGTAAGGCCCACATGACATGTATTTGAGACCCATGACCAAGGCCCACCTGTTGTGTATAAGTGACCCTTAAGTAAGGTCATAGTGTTGTATATTAGGTCCTTGTGTGAGGCCATGGGTCCACTATATGTTAGGCCTTATGTGAGCCATTCCTTGGGGGCAATGTTGGTTAAGTGTTCACATTGTCGAGGTCGATTGTCGATGCTGGTTATGGATAACGATTATGAGTATGTGACTGTATAGCATCATGATACATGCCCATACGCATCATCTGCATGTTTGTTATGAGATGTGGTTGATCATTGCATATGTCATTGAGCATATTGTTATGAGACTCCCTGATAGGTGAAGGTTATCTTACATGAGTGCACGGCATGCGCAGGTTTGATGCATGACTGGATTGAATGACTCATGCATCTTGCATTATGATTACTGTACGCCCTAGTGACATCAGGGTCGTAGCCTCCACAGGCATATCGTGGATGGCCAGAGGTGACACTGAAAATGTTTGGTTCTAGCATACGGGCACCATAGATGTCCCTGGGTGAAAATCCCTAAACCTCCGGGCCAGGAGACGCCCCAACGTCGAGACCGAGTGGATGCATGAGCGCCCGAGTGCCGAACACCAGGAGGCCGCGTCTTCCACTGTGTCGTGGTCGGTTGGGAGGGGGTGTGGCCTTACCCGCCCGAGCGTAGGGGGCATTGCTAGGCTGAGTCTGACCAGCTCGAGGAATGGGTCCGCTATCGACGTGCGGATAGGTATTGGCAGACTATTGGCCAGGTAGATAGTGAGGTTTCTTATGCTCACTTGGACTGTGCGGCTGGGAGAGCGGCAGTGCCATTTGGAGTATACTAAACCCCGGTGATGATCCTAGAGATGAACTGTACTGATATGTGGACTTATTGAGTAGGAGTTACATGCTCATTCATTTATTCATTCACTATCCACTCGGGCTGGTGGTGTGCAACTAATTGTTGTGTGCCTTCGTTATGGCAAGGATTTCGGTTGGGGCGCACGACTAACCTGAGATCAGGAGTTTACCACATTGAGTCTGGCTATCCAAATTTAGGTATTGGACTGGTTTGGATAGAAGGCCCTTGTGATGGACCCCATAGCCTGTGATACTACGTACTATCATCCCGACTTCACATTCCAGCATGGTCATTCCATTCGCACCGCATAGTGCATTACATCTACTGCATATGGCATTCTGGGTTACTATGTTTATGCGTTTATACAGTCTAAATACGACTGACGGTATTCGTGCACTCATCAGGAATTGCGTACTGCATCGCATCCTTAGCATCTAATGTTTGACTCTTTATGACTCCTCATTTGCATAGATGTTCTATAATACGTATTCCGATATTGATTGATTCATGCTATTGTCAGTATTTCTGCTTATTTCTGATATTGTATGATTTATGGGCTTGTTAGTATTCTCACTTACTCTGATTACTCTGATATTGCTTACTTGGCACTTACCTTGTGCACACACTTACACCACCCTCTAAGCTTTCTATAAGCTTATGCACGATAGATGCGTGCAGGTGATGTTAGGTTGCAGCATTGTTGAGCTTGGAGCGTATAACGGTCTTCTGAAGCTTAATTTTTATATATGTATTTCTTTCCAGCACTGTACCCAACTGATTATATTAGTGAATATGTGATGATGATGTTGCCTTTGTGAAATGGGTAATCTTGTGGTTATGCTTATTGCGAGTTTAATGTACAAAAAAAAATCCTCCTTGTAGGATCCCAGGATTGGAATCTGGCGTATGGACGCTAGGAGCCAAGAATGGGTACTATGGAGGTTGTCGGCACCGGATTCAGCGATCTGGATTCCTATGAATCCGATTTCTAGGTTTGGGGCGTGACATTGGATCTACCCCATCCAGCCCATTAGCAGGCCCAGATGGAAGGAAAACATAAATATCAGATTGATCTAGGTCAAGTGGGCCACGATTATGTGGGACCCACCTTGATTAGAATGGTGGGCCACGTCCATGTGGTACCCACCACTATGCATGTGTTTATCCATACCGTCCAGCGTCCCTAGACACTGGACGGGTGTGGCTAACGTGGAGTATGTGCACTGACATGGGTTTGTACTTGCAAGCTAACAAAAAAATAGAGAAAGAAATGGTGGGCCACTTATGCAGGCCCCACCTTGATGTATGTACTCAATCCAAGCCGTCCATCCTTTTCTTTAGGCCATTTTAGGCGTTGAGCCAAAATTTGAGGCTAATGTGACTTCCTGACGGGCTATAGTATTGACAAAAGAATTCTCACCATTAAAATACCCCCTGATGTTTCGATACACCAAAACCCTTCAAATATTGGGCTTGATGCATTTGTATTGAGCCATATAATCCAATGGCTAGGTTGGATTTGTCTGAGGCGGGCCCCACCTACCAAAAACCACAGGAATTGTGATTTCAAAGAAAAATATAATAATAATAAAGCCAGCAGCATCTGCTACTGCCGCTGACAGGGACGGGCAGACGAATTGGCAGGGACCCACGGTCCCAACCGTGGGCCCCACCATGATGTGTGTGGGATATCCACTCCATCCATTGGGTGGGCCCCTTTCATTGTGAGCCCCACCCCAAAAACCTGCCTCATCCGAGGCTCAGGTGGCCTACACCACTAGAAGCATTAGGATTGGACGCCTACCATTGAAACCCTTTATGGGTCACAAAAGTTTTGTATCAATATGAAATTTGTTTTTCCTCTTCCCCCAAGGTCCAAATGACCTTATCAACAGTTTGGATGGCATTTAAACATCACCGTGGGCCCCTAGTCCACGTGACTATATGAATAGTTTGGATGACATTTAAACATTATGGTGGGCCTTGGTCCACATGACCTTATGAATCGATTAGATGTAAATAAATAGTACAGTGGGCCCATGTTTAGGAGGAAAATAAACATTACAATGGGCCCAGGTTTAGGTGGAAAATAAACATTTCAGTGGGCCCAAGTTTGGGTGGAAAATAAACATTACTGTGGGCCCCAGGTCTAAGTGACCTTATCAGTGGGTTGGATGGAAAATAAACATTATGGTAGGCCCCACATGGGACCCACTGATGTATGTATTGTAATCCATACCTTCCATTAGTGTGGGCCCCACCATGGGTATGTACCTCATCTAGCCGTCCATCCTTTCAATTTCTATGGGATCCACCATGATGCATGAGTTTCATCTAAACCGTCCAACCAATTTCGAGATTATTTTAAGTCCATGTGATAAGGCCTATCTTGGTGTGTTTGTGGACCATCCGTTGAGGCCCACCTTGATACATATAAGGCCATGTGATTAGGCCCAACTTGATGTATTTGTGGCCTGCCCACTGAGGCCCATTTGATGTATTGGAGGCCCATGGGTCGAGGCCCAATGGGATGTACATAAGGCCCATCATATTATGTTTCCACCATGGTTTAGGTGACGATCTCAATGGCGGGCTATGCCTTGGGAGCAATGATGGTTTGATGTCCATATTATAAGTGCAATGTTGGTTAAATGTTCGTATTGTCACTCTCCCTAGGGCCCATTGATAGGCCCATACTTGTAGTGAGTAGGCCATCTAGGCCATCTCCGTTATGCACAGAACCCATCTCTACATAACATGTTTAGTATAGATCCATGATTCATGATCATACGCATGCCTGATATGAGGAGTGACTGATCATAGTATATGCCTTCAGGCATATTGTTTGGGGGTTCCCTGATAGGCGGAGTTGCCCTACATGAGCGTGTGGTATGTGCATGGCTGTTGTATGACTGGTAGTGTGATTCATACACTTGCATTTGTGTGATTATGATTATTGTATGCCCTAGTGACATTAGGGTCATAGCCTCTACAGATATATTGTGGATGACAGGATTGGATACCGAAAATACTGTTTCTAGCATCGGGGCGCCATAGATGTCCCTAGGTGAAAATTCCTAAACACGATGGTACCAGAGGATGACTCCAACGTCGAGACAGAGTGGATATATGAGTGCACAAGGGCTGAATACCAGGAGGCCACGTCCCCTACTGTGTCGTGGTCGGTTGGAAAGGGGTGTGGCCTTACTTGCCCGAGAGTAGGGGCAATACTAGGCTGAGTTTGACCAGCTCGTGAATGGGTTCGCTATCGACGTGCCGGTTGGTATTGACAGACTATTGGCCAGGTGGATAGTGAGGTTTCTTACCCTCACTTGGACTGTGCGGCTGGGAGAGCGGCAGTGCCATTTGGAGTTTACTAAACTCCGGTGATTATCTTGAATGAGAACTGTACTGATATATGATGAGGATTGACATGCTTGGGCTACATCTTGCATCGCATGGTCTTGACATGACTGATAACATTCATATCTTACATCGTATAGCCTTGGTACGACTGATTGCATTTAAGTACTTATCAGCATGATTTCACATTACCCTGACCTTGCATTTTGAGCATGCTCGTATTGCGCACATACTTACACCACTCTCTAAGCTTTCTATAAGCTTATGCACGATTGATGTGTGCAGGTGACGCCAGGATGCTGCCGTAGCACAGTAGCAACAAGAGACTGTAGCCGAGCTTCTGGAGTTTTTGTTGCTTTCATTATATTGTATTTCCCTTTTATATGCCTTGTGCTTAGAGTTTTTTATTATAGTGGATTTTGTGATGGTGTTCTTGTGGTTATAGCTCGTGGGTTATGCTTATGGTTATGCTCATTACAAATTAAATTGATGATTAGAAATCCTCCTTATAGCATCCCAAGATCGGAACTTGGTGTATGGGTGCTGGGAGCCGAGAATGGGGTACTACGGAGGCTGTCGGCGCCGGATTCGGCGATCGGGAATTTTGTGAGCCCCGTTTCTGAGTTCGGGCTGTGACATGCCCATACACATCATTTGTATGCCTGTTGTAAGGAATGATTTATCATAGCATTTGCCATTGGGCTGAGTTATTTAGGGGACTCCTTATGAGATGAAGTTACCCCACGTGATCGCGTGGTACGCGCAGGTTTGAAGCATGATTGGATGGTATGATTCATACATCTCACATTTTGTGTGATATGATCACTTGGTGTCCTAACGATATCAAGGCTGTGGCCTTCACAGGCATATCGTGGATAGTCAGATTGGACACCGAAAATATTTGGTTCTAGCATTGTGGGCGCTTAGGATGTCCTTGGGTGAAAGTCCTAGAACCCTTTTGGTACCAGGAGATACTCTAACGTCTAGATTGAGTACATATATGAGCGCATGAGTGCTGAATTTCAGTAGGCCGCGTATCCCACTGTGTCATGGTCAGTTGTGAAGGCGGTGTGGCCTTATCCGCCCGAGTGAGTGGGCTGTAAGCTAGACTAAGTTTGACCAAATTATAAATGGGTCCTCGATGAGCTGGGTAGGTATTGACAGCCTATTGGCTAGGCAGGTAGTAAGGTCTTTTCCACTCGCTAGTTGTGCGGCTAGGGAGGTGGCAACCAATGTGGAGTATACTAGACCCCGATGATGTTTTAAAGATGAACTGTATTGACATGTGGACTCGAAGAGGACTGGCATGCTTGTGTTGCATCTTTCATATGACATTTGGCTACGTAGGCCTTACATTGTATAGCCTTGGTATGGCTGATAGCATTCATGAACTTGTCAGTATTTTTGCTTACTCTGATTTAGCATGCTTGGTACATGCATTGCGCACACACGCACACACCCTCTAAGCTTCGTTGTAAGCTTATGCACGACTGTTGCGTGCAGGTGACGTTAGGATGCAGCAGCGCTAAGGCGAGAGCGTGTGTGACAATTTTTTTGTAGTTTCATTATACCTGTATGTTTCCTTTCCATATTGTACTCAAATGGTTTATTATAATGAATATGTGATGATGTTGTTTTGTGACTTGGTTATGATCCTTTACAAAAAAAATCATATTAAAAATTCTCCTTATAAGATTCCAGGATCGGAATTTGGCATATGGGTGTCGGGAGCCGAGAATGGGGTACTATGGAGGCTGTCGGCGACAGATTTAATGATCGATAATTTTGTAAGCCCAGTTTTCGAGTTTGAGGCATGACATATCCTCTATTGATATTAATAAGATGAATTTCATTTCTGCTTACTTGGTTGGGTCACTTGATTTATGACATAATAGATTAGGACATGTAAATGCAGATGCTCTGAAAAAAAAATGAAGAAACTAGGCTTTATACTTGATTTTTCAAATTAAGAACCAAATAAATGTGAAGTGTGCCATTCAAATAAGTTTTTAGAGAATCTGAAATTCTAGAATTAATTCATAGTGACTTGGGTGATTTTGATAATCATGTTTAGAAATGAAAAAAGATACTACATAATCTTCATAGATGATTTCTCAAGGTACACTATGGTATACTTACTAAAAAGTAAAGTTAAAGCCTTAGATTTCTTTATCAAGTATAAGACAAATGTTGAAAACTAGATAAATAAGAAAAATCAAGAGAATTAGAATAGATAGGGGAGTTGAATATAAATTATTACATTTTAAAGAATTCTGTGAAAAGAATGATATTATACATTAAACCACTGCCCCTTATACACCTGAGTGAAACGGTATAATAGAACGGAAAAATAGAACTTTAAAAGAAGTGATGAATGCAATATTAAATAGTTCTAGTTGACTCTTAAACATGTGAAGAGAAGCCATTTCCTTCTGCTTGTCACCTCCTGAATATAATACCTTATAAAGTTATAGGTAAGACACTCTATGAACTATGGAAGAAACATCCTACTAGATATAAGTATTTTAAAGTGTGGGGGTGCTTCGCAAAAGTAGAGTTATCGAAAACTAAGAAAAAGAAATTAGGTCCGAAAATAATAGATTGTGTGTTTTTAAGATACACGGAAAATAGTGCAGCCTATCGATTTTTTGTTTTGAAATCTAAGGATAATATACTAGACCCTAACACTATCATTGAGTCAAGAGATGCAGAATTCTTTCAGAATTTTTTTCCAATGAAAGTTATTTTTTTTTAAATTGAAAATAATGATGTTTCAAGTATTACCTCAAGTAGTAAGAATGTAGAAAGAGAAAACGTAAAAGAAATAGAACCAAGGAGGAGCATAAGGGTTAGGAAAAAAAACTAACCTATGAGATGGATACTATACTTTTCTTCCTAAGGATGATCCTTTAACCTATACAGAAGTTATCAATTCATCTGATTCATTCTTCTAGAAAGAAGCTATAAATGATAAATTAGAATATATTCTATTTAATAAAACTTGGTAATTAGTAGTCTTGTCATCTGAGAATAAGACAATAGAATGTAAATGATATTTTAGAAAAAAGTTAAAGCCCAATGGTACCATTGACAAGTTTAAAGCTAGATTAGTTGCTAAGGATTTCAGACAGAAGGAATAAATAGACTACTTTAATACATATTCTCCTGTAGCTAGGATATCTTCTGTTAGAGTCCTCATAACTTTAGCATTTACATACAAACTTCTTGTATATCAAATGAATGTTAAGACAACTTTTTTGAACGAGAATTTAGAAGAAGAAATATACATGAATCAACTTGATGGTTATAAAATTGAAGGTCAAGAAAATAAAGTATATAAATTAATCAAATCCTTATATGATTTAAAACAAGCCCCTAAATAGTGGCATGAGAAATTTGGCAATGCTTGGCTAGTCATTTTTGGAACTATTCATAAGTTTATTAACTCTACTAGGAAATTCTTGTAATCACAAATTGATATGAAAGATCTAAGTGAGATTAATGTGATTCTTGGAATAAAAGTAATAGAAAAAGATGTGGTTTTATTTTTTCTCAATCTCATTACATTGAGAAAGTGTTAAAATATTTTAATCACTTTGATAACATACTTGTTATCACTCCTTATGATTATTTCATACATTTAAAGAAAACCACAAGTGGAAGTGTATCACAACTTGAATATTTTAGAATCATTATGATGTAGAGCGGTTTGCAGACACTTTCATGTCCAAGATGGATCAGAGAAGGCCAGATTAGAGACAGAAGTCATCAAGACCGTCAGAACCTTAAAACAGGCATATCTTATAAATCGGAATGAGTTACTCGACGTACCATATATGATTTTAGGGTAGGACGAGCTACTTTGGCTAACCAACCTGCCTATGCTAGGTTACCCACGTCAAATTTGCAAGATTCCATCAGATCGACGGTCAAATTCCATGATTTCCGTTTTTACTATAAATAATATGTTTTAGTTTGATTATAACTCTTCATCTATTGGGCTTTAGGAGTTGTGTCCAACATGAAAGGTTCTTAGAATAATTAGGAGAATAATGTGGTTAAGCTACATAAGACACTTACTATAAAAGTAAATTTGCTATTTATAGTAAGTTACGAATTTTAAGGAGTTTTAGTTTTAGTTTGCTTCTGATTTCTCTCCTATTTCTTGGTATCCCTATTTAAAGGGTTGTGAACTCGTTTATTTGAAGAATCAATCAAATTTTGAATTTACTAGAATTTATTTCTATTTTTTTGCTTTATTTCCTCGTGGATTTGAGAAGTCTTTGTGAGGTGTCCAGAGAAGCTTCGTGGATTCGGAGTAGTTATCCTTGGGGAAGATGGTGATCGACCTCATCACGTTCATCCCTGCCTCAATTGATGCATGACGTAGGGATGAATGTGATGAGGTCGATCACCGTCTTCCTCAAGGATAACTACTCTAAATCCACGGAGCTTATCTGGACTCCTCACAGTGACTTCTCGAATCTACGAGGACAAAAAGCAAGAAAATAGAAATAAACGAGTTCACAACCCTTTAAATAGGGATACCAAGTAATGAGAGAGAAATCAGAAGAAAACTATAACTAAAACTCCTATAAATTTGTAACTTACTATAAATAGTAAATTTATTTTTTATAGTAAGTGTCCTATGTGGCTTCACCACATTATTCTCCTAATTATTCTAAGCACTTTTCATGTTGGACACAATTCCAAAAGCCCAACGGATGAAGAGTTATAATCAAACTAAAACTTATTATTTATAGTAAAAACAGAACTAAACATGGAATTCAGCGGTCGATATAATGGAATATCGCAAATTTGGCGAGAGTAACTCTGCATAGCCATGTTGGTTGGCTAAAGTAGCTCGTCCTACCCCAAAATCATACATGATATGTCGAGTAACTCATTCCGGTTTGCGAGATATGCCTGTTTTAAGGTTCTAATGGTCTTGATGGCGTCTGCCGCTGATCGGGCCTTCTCTGGTCCATCTTGGATATGAAAGTGTCCACAACCCACTCTACATCAGTCCCCGCCACTTCAAAAGAACTCGTCTTTGAGTTCTCGGGCTGTTTCAGTTAATGATGCTCGGTCTGGTGCATCGTAATAATACCCAAATCAAAAGTTATGATCAATTTATGATCCACCTTCTGTTGGTCTAACCATGTTAGGAATGTATCTGTGATATGTTCTACATCAGACCCCTCCGATTGGAAAAGAACTCATCCTCAAGTTACTCAAGGGACTTGGTTCATGATTATGAGATAACTTTTGATGCCGATGTTTATTAGCCTTTTTCTTGTACTTGACATTAGACTCTTGAGTTGACACAATATATGTACTTATGCTCTCCTTGACCTGGCTAGTATGAATCAGTTCCTTCACTTCAGCCTTTAAGATCTCACATTCCTTCTGATAATGTGGGCAATTAGGTAAATTTATCCTTATGGCAAGATTATGTGGTTTTATATATCTCGTATGGGAGACAATTAATGAGGGAGTTCATTGAGCACAATCGCTTTGAACTCCTGCAACACTAGTTTCAAATCCCCTGGGGTGATCACAGGCTTCATATATTCTTTCTTTTCAACTAATGTATATATATCTCTTATTTCTTCAGACTGTTTAATAAAAGTTTGTTCAGTTGTGAGAGACTATTCCTCAACTTTAGAAGTGATGGGTTGGTTCTCTGCTCTCATAGGGAGGAGGCCAATCTTTCTACCATCTTTAGTAAATTTAAATACGTTATCCTAACCTCTATGTGTAGCAATAGCATCAATATTATTTCCATGGTCGACCAAGTAACATATGACAAACTTCCATGTCGACTAAAAGTACTTGGTCCTTATAATTTTTATCAATTGAAAACGAGATAGTACATTGTTCGGTTACCTCTGTTTTGTTGACCTCTTTGATCCATCCAATCGTGTAAAGAGATAGATGCTTTTCTGTTTTCAGTTGTAACTTTTCCACCATTATTTCCAACACGAGATTCTCACTGCTCCTGACATCGATGATTATATTACAGACTTTTTGGCTTACAATGCACCTTGTTCAAAAGATGTTGTCTCGCTATAATTCTATTTCTACCTTTGGCATGTATAATGGCTTCCTCATGATCAAAGTGGCGGCCTGTGATTTACCATCATCTGATGGTGGTTTGCAGAAATCGAGGTTATATCGTATACCGACCACGGGCGGTTGAAGCATCACTTTGAGCTCAGGGCAGAATTAGCGCATTCGCAATACGGTTGAGGGTTGCCTGCAGCCCTTGCATGGTCAACTGACTCTCCCGATAGAAAGTTTCCATTTTTTTTGAACGATAACAAATTCCTGTATGACTGTCCATAGGATTTTGGCTCATATCTTCTTTGTTTGCCATCGACCCAATGAGAATCCTCGCTTTGATACCAATTGACGCAGGGATGAATGTGATGAGGTCTATCACCATCTTCCTCAAGGATAACTACTCCGAATCCACGGAGCTTCTTTGGACTCATAGAGACTTCTCTAATCCGCGAGGAAAGAAAGCAAGAAAATAGAAATAAATTCTAATAAATTTGAAATTTAATTGATTGATTAATGAAATAAATGAGTTCACAACGCTTTAAATAGGGATACCAAGTAATGAGAGAGAAATTAGAAGCAAACTTTAACTAAAACTACTATAAATTTGTAACTTACTATAAATAGTAAATTTACTTTTTATAGTAAGTGTCTTATGTGGCTTAACCGTGTTATTCTCCTAATGATTCTAAGCACTTTCATGTTGGACACAACTTTTAAAGCCCAACGGATGAAGAGTTATAATCAAACTAAAACTTACTATTTATAGAAAAACAGAACTAAACATGTAATTCGGCCGTCGATATAATGGAATCTCACTAATTTGGCGTGGGCAATGTGGTATAGCCGAGTTGGCTGGCTAAAGTAGCTCGTCCTACCCCAAAATCATCTAAGGTACATCGAATAACTCATTCCAGTTTGTGAGATATACCTGTTTTAAGGTTCTGACGGTCTTGATGGCCTCTGCCTCTGATCGGGCCTTCTCTAGTCCATCTTGGACATGAAAGTGTCCGCAACCCACTCTACATCACATTAGTAGCCTAATATATCTAATGAATTACACAAGGCCTGATATAGCTTATGTTGTAAATAGATTGAGTAGAAACACTCATAATCTTAATCATGATCATTAAAATGCTTTATCTAGAATACTAATGTATCTAAAAGGTACAATCACATATGGTATACAGTACATTAGCTTTCCGCTATATTGGAAGGATATAGCAATGCAACTAAATTATAGATTCAGATAAAAAAAAAAATCCACAAGTGGATATATTTTCGTTTTGGGTGGGGGAGTTGTATCTTGTAAATCCACCAAACAGACTTGTATTGCTCGGTCTACTATGAAATTTGAGTTCATTGCTTTGGAAAAGGATGGAATAAAAGCAGAATGGATTAGAAATCCAATGACTGATATACCTTTTGTGGCCAAAACCTATTTTGGCTATATCTCTACATTATGATTGTCAAGCTGATATAGCAATGACAAATAATAAGATCTATAATGGCAAAAGTAGACATATTTGACTTCAGCATAATATAGTAGGACATTTATTATAAGATGGAGTAATAGCTATTGATTTTGTGAGATCAGAAAAAAACTTGGCAGATCCTCTGACTAAAGGACTTAGTAAACAATTAGGCCCAAATACATCAAAGGGAATGAAGCTGAGTCTAATATTATGAGCTATCGGTGTTGGTAACCCAACCTATACAAATGGAGATCCCATGTGATAGGTTTCAAATGAGTAAACAACAAAACACTATGAGACGTATAACACTGCGATAAGAAAGCCCATTCTAAGGTGTAGACAGTGCAAGCGACAATTAGTAAGGTTGAGTCTTGAACTCTTAATGAATCCATATGCCATATATTTGTTGGTGGTGTATTCAGTTGCTATGTACACTTAATGGAATTCACCTATACTAGTGTGAAGGTGAGACCTCTTCCTATGATAACTTAAAAGAATTCTCTAGAGTACTAGTAAAATCCAGATAAAGATACATTGTCAAAAAACATCAAACCATAAAATCATCTGTATCGGAACAATTGTATGAGTGACATGTGTAGTTGTTTTGCAGTAATGTGAATCTGGTTCAAGACTGTTTATCAGCTAACTCTTGTGAACTTACCTTGTTTATTCTAAGTATCGATTTAAGTCTAATAGATATCGATATAACGCATAATTATTTCAGTCTAACCCCAAATTTGTTATTTTGAAACATGTGGGGGATTGTTGTATTTGGTATTTCAAAACAAATAAATAATTAATTTTAAATAATTTGAAAAAATCCCTCCAATTTTTATTTTTATTTTTATTTTATTATTATTTATTTTATTTAATTTTTTTTTAAGCAACGAAGGCATTTTGTCTTATAGTGGTGTGGGTTTAGTCACACATCGGATACGCAAGAAGAAAATTTTGAATTTATAAGATGAAGATTTAACAGGGCATGTGAATTTCATTGTTTAGGGAAGCTATGCCATCAGCCCCAATTTATGCAATGAACTACACACGTGCACGCACGTCGGGCTGTAGACATGTCATGGTGTGGTGTGGTGCTGTGTGGTGTGCATGCACACGCGCGCGTGAGTATACTTACGTGCTTAAAAGTTTTTGCTGATTTTTGAAATTTCGATTTGCAATGGTTATTTATTTTGTATTTTCGAACAAAGCCGACAAAAAAAAAAGGTTTCTTCTTTAAAAAATCTAATAGCTATGACAATTGGCGGGGGTGCGTTCACACCCATTTGAGGCAACCTTTGAAGTCTATATAATGGACTTCTTTAGTTTCGAATTTTGAATCAAGTTCAATCTTTCGGCTTTTTCTCTCTCGCTTCGAATCTCTGCAACGAATTTGATTCGGTCTTCGTGTTAAAAATACAGTGACGGTTCGGGATTTCATACATCGAGTGTATCGATGTAATAAGACAATATTCGAGGATATCTTGGAGATTATTATCCAGTATTCTTGTTGCAGTACAGACATCATCCAAATGAGGACAAATCAAGTTCAAGCTGAGTGACTTTTGTCGCGCTTCAAATAAAAATAAGTTCTCTAAATTCCTCCTTATTCAAATTTCTAATTTTTCTTTTAAAATTTTTAATTATGAATTTCCATAATTATGGATTTATAGATCTAAAAATTCCTAAAACCCCTAGTTAGATGAGATACAAGCCGCACCTAATCCATTCTCCTATCAGCAAGCCACACATAATCCATTCTCCTCTCAGCGAATGTTGCCAGCCATTACACATGTGATATGATGTTTGGATGATATTTGAAACCCTATTTTACATCGGGCCCACCATAGTGTTTGGGAGAAATCCACTCCGTCCATCTATTTTGGCAAATCACATTAAGGCACGGGAACAAAATATGAGGTAGATTTGAAACTAAAGTGAGCCACATGAATGGAAACAATGAAAAGGGGCTGCCTACTGTTTAAAACTTTCTTAGCTCCAACGTTATGTATATATGCAATCCAAACCATTCGTAAAATAGCTCACCTGTTCATAAGGTCATTACCATTAGGATGGATTGAAAGAACAAAAATATTAACATAATCCAAGCTTCTACGACCTCACGAACGTTTCAACAGTGTTGTACAATCTCTACTGTTTTCTATTGTTAGGCCCACTTGAGCTAATTTTGATCTACTTCATTTTTGGCCTCATGCTATAAGATATGATTTGGCAAAACACATTAATGGGTGGATTTCTCACAAACACCATAGTAGGCCCCACACAAAGGGCGTTTTAGCCTTTTTAGAAAATTGGAGTTTAAAACCGTATACAATTGCAATGCGCGGTGGTAAAATCTATAATGCAGCGATAAAACAAATGGATTACTTTAAATAACTTAAAAGTAGGCGGTTTTTCACAAATAGGCCAAAGGGTAGGCTGATTTTAGTAAATGGCTCAAAAGGAGGCCAAAAAAAGAAAAAGAAAAAGAAAACAAATCCGTTATAATGCGGTGAGTCGTGACGTTTGGCTACTTTTCCATTTATAGAAATGACAAATAAATCACAATAAGATGAAACCTCTGGCCGTTGTTGAAGCCGTCTGAGATTTCTCGGAAAGTTGTTGAGTCCGTCTCTTTTGAGAGGGCTCCTGTTTTGACCCAGCGCTGTATAAATATTCCGGCGATGCTCGGGCTGGAATATTTTGCCCCATCATTTGGGCCTTGTTCGTTGATACCCTAACCACATACAGATTGTGTGGTGGCAGGGCTATGTGGGGCCACCTGTGATGTATGTATTTTATCCATGCTGTCCATCCATTTTTTCAGATCATTTTTAGCCATGAGATCAAAATTTAAGCATATCTAAAGTTCAAGTGGACCACACCACAGAAAATAGTAGGGATAATGACATCCACCGTTGATAACTTCCTAGGGTCCACATTATCCAAACTGTTCATAAGGTAGTGTAGACTTGGATGAAGGAAAAACACAAATATCAGCATGATCCAAAACTTCAGTGGCTCCAGTAAGTTTTTAATGGTGGGGATTCAATCCGTACTGATTCTTGTGGTGTGGTCCACTTGACTTTTGGATCTGTCCCATTTTCGAATCATAAATTAAAATGATCTGGAAAAAAGGGGATAGACGGCATGGATAAAACACATACATCATAGAGGCCCCACAGAGCTGGGGCAACGTCATGGTTCAGGCAATCTGCGTTCTTATATATCCACTCAGAGTCATAACTCAAAGGCCCTGAGCTATACATAGAGAATTGAGTTATAACCATCGATTGATCGATCTTCATATCCACGATGGATCGACGAGTGGGGATCATTGGGGCTGGGATCAGCGGCCTACTGGCCTGCAAATATATGTTGGAGAAGAACATCCATCCTATCATCTTTGAAGCTGGGAGCAGCATTGGAGGAGTATGGCGCCAAACAGTTGAATCAACCAAGCTCCAAACACCCAGAGATGCTTACCAGTTCTCAGACTTCCCGTGGCCGTCATATATCGAAGAAGATTTCCCCAACAGTAATCAAGTCATGGAGTACATCCAATCCTATGCCAATCACTTCGACATTCTTCGTTACATCAAATTCAACTCTAGAGTGGTCGCGATCGACTACGTTGGGCCTTCTGATGAAGAAATGGCCACGTGGGACCAGTGGGCCGGGTCTAGCGAGGCCTTCAATTCCAGCAGGAAATGGCACATAAGTGTAGAAGAGGGTGATCAGCAGTCCACAGAGGTAAATACTAGTGGTTATGATTTTTTGACTCGGTGACTCAGACTGACTTGTTAGATAATGAGTCAGTCTTGACTCGGTCGAGTCACCCTCTATTCTCAGTATAATCATCGGCCCAAGAACATACGGTATCATTGGGCCTTTGAGATTGTACAAGTGGGGCCCATGGTTCCCTGATCAAAACATCGATCGCGCCAATTGGGACATCCTAGCCATCCGATATTTGCCATGTTTGTCATTGGATGTGGCCACCTTTTAGTTCTTTTCTAAATCAAATATTTGTAAGTTACCATCAAATGGTTACAAGACATTATGGTTTATTAGTATGATAGAAATCTGACTGGGCCATCATCTAATTGTATAATTTCTCTTTTGGGTCTCTTTCAATCACATGGATTTTAAGAAATTGATCTGTTACAACCAGGTTTACCAAGTGGAATTTGTGATCCTATGTATCGGCCGGTTCAGCGACGTCCCAAACATTCCTGAATTTCTGCCCGGAAAAGGCCCAGACGCATTCAACGGTCAGGTTATCCACTCAAAGGACTACTCGGCCATGGATAATGGTAGTGCAGTGAAAATGGTTAAAGGAAAGCGAGTTACGGTTGTCGGGTTTCAAAAATCTGCACTCGACATTGCGGTGGAGTGCGCCGATGCAAACGGTAAGCTGTTTAGGCTCATGAGAAATTTTTTATGCAATGCAAACCGTTGTTTGAAAATGACAAACTCGGACTCAGTTCGGTTGATCAATGAATCAAGATTTTGATGAGTCGACACAGTGACTCAACTGAGTCTTGTAAATTTTGATCCGGTCTATTATATTTTTAATTAAAATTTTAAAATATAATTACGAACAATAGATCATATGATATTAATGTATTCAAATTACTAATTTGTAGTATATATTATGATAAATTTCTAATTATAAGAAAGAAAAATGATTCATTTTAATATCTGATATTTCAACAGTATGAACAAGTGCCAATTAAACTTGTAACTCACATCATTAGATGAGTTTAGAGTCTTTTAAAATCCTAGACATGCATCAGGTGGGCCCCATCTGTAAAAACAATGGAATCTTTTAAAGGAGAAATGATCTAGTGGGATCCATGTGGGAACCTTTCCATGCACACAGTTGAATTTGGATTCATCCGGATTGGATTGCCATTAGATTCAATTCACTCTTCATAGGCTATACCTTGAAAAATCACACTAATTAGATGATCCAAGCCGTCGAGTGAATGACATGCCAACATGGTTGGTCAAGATCATTCAGAAAAGTTCACTCGCGGATCAGCTTAATATTGTTTCAGATGTTTTTGTTACTCCCAAGTCTTGATGGGGTGGCTAATTACAGCCGTAGTGGTGCGAAACAATCTAATTTTCTCCCAGATATTGATGGGGTGGCCCGCCATTGACTTCAGCGGTGTGAAATGGTATAATTTTCTCCCAGATCTTGATGGTGCGGCCTACCTTTTCTGTGGATAAAATATCTTACATAGGCAACAAATTGACAGGAAAGATAAGATTGCATGTGAAATTTTGAATACAGTGCCTATGAGTTATCATTTCTGGAGGTGGATGGGTTGCCACGATTCCCAATTAAGTGGTTCTTCTGCCACCGCACATTCTTCTCGTGGGGCCCATCAGATGGATGAGGTTACTCAGTCATCATTTCCATAAACCGTCGTGAGTGCTATTGTAGACCAAGATATTTTGGCCGTGGTGAATCAGAAAACATCATACCTCTATAATAATAATAATAATAATAATAATAATAATAATAATAATAATAATGGTCTCCTGTGAACCATCCCGCAGGATACCTTGGTGCGGTCCAAATTCCCATTGCAAGAAAGGAACCTTAAGATCTCATAGACTGATGATATATATATATATATATATATATATATATATAAACATACAAGGTATCCTGCGAGATGGTTCATTTTTGGGTCAATGCCCTTAAATGAGTGGGCAATATAGATAGACGGAGTGGATATATAACACATACATCAAGATGGTTGGGATCACAGCCTAACTAAATCCGGTGTTTCAAGGACGCAATGATGATAGAGACTTCTTCGGTTAATTCTTTTAATAACACAACTTTAGCCTCCTCTGGAGCTACTCTTTCAGGATCACATATTTTCCTTGGAATGGCTCACTTGAATTAAATATTGTGCATAGTTTTGAGCCTTACAATTAAAACAGGGTGACTCACATGATGATCGGGGTGGATTTCACCAAAACATTACGGTCAGCCCCACTTCAGCTAACCCTACCTTAAGACCGTAGATAAGTTTTGGGGGCTAGTGTGCAGTATTCCATGACTCATATCTACCTGTTATCTTAGACCCACGGCTAAATTTCCAATAGTTACTTAATGGTCGGAGTAGATTTCACGTACGCATCACTATAGGACTTCCCAAGAAGATAGGGAGGTGGAGTGGAGAAAGGGGCTTGAGTAGCGAAACTGGCTACACAAGTGACATCACCAAGTTCTATGGACGATGTACATGTTGTATCCACAACGTCCATCCATTTGCAAATATTATTTTAAGCCATGAACCAGAGAATGAGGCAGATTCAAAGCTTTAGTGGACCCCACCACAGAAAACAACAGGAAGATTGATGCCCACCGTTGAAACCTTTCTACGGCCCACTCTGATGTTTTTTCAAAATCTAACCCGTTCAAAAGTTAACAAAGACATTAAAGAAGGGAAAATACAAATATAAGCTTGATCAAAAACTTTTGTGATCTTTAGAAATTTTTAACGGTGGTGTCACTCTCCCCACTGTTTTCTGTGGTGGGTTCCACTGGAGCATTGGATGTGACTCATTCTTTGGATATTACCCTAAAATGATCTCTCCATATGGATGGACGGCGTTGATACAAAAAATATATCATGGTGGGCCACAGAATTTGGTGACGTCACTTCAATGGTAATCTCGCTATCAGCAGCCAATCCGCGCCCCCATAAAGGTATCCTATGGGGACGCGGATCTCTCGCAGGTTTCTGCGCAAGGATGGTGGGTGGGACCCACTGCTATGTTTGTGAGAAATCCACTCCATCCATCCATTTTTAGATCTCATTTAATACATGAAACAAAAAATCAGGAGGATTGAAAACTCAAGTGGGTCACACAAAAGGAAACAGTGGGTTTTTAGCGAGCACCGTTGAAACATTCTACTGGCCATAAAAGTATTTTATCATTGTAAATTTACTGTGTTTTTGCTTCATCCACGTGGGAATAACCTTATAAGGGGTTTGGATTACATATAAACATCAAGGTCGAGCCTAAAAAGGTTTCAACTGTAGGAATTTCTTTCTCCAATTTTCCATATGGTGAGACCCACTTGAGTTTTTAATTCTCCTAATTTTTGGTCAAAAGTAATGTAATGAGCTCACAAAATGGATGGACGGAGTGGATTTCTCACAAACATAGCGGTGGGTCCCACCCACCATCTCATGTGAAAGGCTTTATAAGGAAATCCATGTCATCTTGCGGTGGGAATTTGGACCGCACCAAGGTATCATGCGGGATGGTTAGCAGGAGACCATTATATATATATATATATATATATATATATATATATATATGGAAAATGTACTATGCACTTGAGCTGATGGGAACGTCCCATGAAGTCGAGCTTTGTGGGCCCCACTGTGATGCGTTTTGAACATCTACCCCATCAGTCAGATGCACCATTCCATCGTGGGCCTAGGTCTCAAAAATTAAGTCAATCCGTGACTTGAGTGGGCCACACCACAAACAGAAGTTGAGAGGGGCCGTGCACCATTAAAACATTCATAATCATTTTTTGGGCCCACCGAGATGTGGTTTGCAAGTCCAGCCCATCCATTATGTGTGTCCCACTTGGATGAGGGTTCAGACCAAGTTTCAGTAGCATTCAAAACTCAGGTGGGCCCCACCAAGTGCTTTTATATGTTTTTGGCATGTCT